>OZ022561.1:21210395-22420790 GCA_963991005.1 Barypeithes pellucidus | reverse complement strand
TTCTTTTCCTAAATCATATGGGGCCCAAAAATATGCTTGGACTTGAAGCTTGAAATATTTGCTAGGACCTAGAGCCCACTTGAAGATGGTAAAATATTTTATGTAAATTATGATTTACTTCCTATTTTTTAATAAAACTACTTACAGGCTTATTTCTGAAGTTTAATTTTTCATTTGTAGTTACGTTATTAGTTAAAAAAATGATATAAGAGTGTGTAAGGATTATTTTAAAGTGATATTTACAGCTTAAAACATGTCAGAATCCTAAAAAAGGGTTTGAATGTTTTTTGTTGGTTAAATGTCACTTTAAAATATTGACAGTAATAAAAATTTTGACAAAAGTGACATTTGAAAAGCACGTGCGTTTGTCAGCTGATTCCAGACGGAATGGATGCCTGGTTTGTTCATACTTGCTTCGATGTGTTAACACGGCTGTTTGTCTTCTTCCTGTTTATAAGTATTCGTTGATGAACACACTAACAAACCCGGCATCTATTACGTCTGGCATCATCTGACAAACGCACGTACTTTTCAAATGTCACTTTTGTCCAAATTTTTATTACTGTCAATATTTTAAAGTGACATTTAACCAACAAAAAACATTCAAAACCCTTTTATTTGATTAGTAAGTGGTGAAAATCAATATTAGGATTCTGACATGTTTTAAGCTGTAAATATCACTTTAAAATAATCCTTACACACTCTTATATCATTTTTTGAACTAGTAACGTAACTACAAATGAAAAATTAAACTTCAGAAATAAGCTTGTAAGTAGTTTTATTAAAAAATAGTAAATCATAATTTACATAAAATACTTTACCATCTTCAACTGGGCTCTAGGTCCTAGCAAATATTTCAAGCTTCAAGTCCAAGCATATTTTTGGGCCCCATATGATTTAGGAAAAGAAATTATTATTGATGATTACTCTCGGTAAAGATGACTAAATGAATATTTCAATTACAAATTACTCACTTGCACCAAAAAGAAAACGACGTTTCGCGTGAAAAGATTAGCAAATTAAAAATTATTTTAAAATTCAAAGATGCTGCGTCTTCTCATTTTAAATCACATCAGATGTTGCTTGATTTCCATTCCCGCCAGACGAAGGAAGTTTGCTTGTTTAACAATTCGTGCTGTTCGCATTCTATGCCTGTCTCTGTGTGCAGCAACCTTCCCTAATTCAGTAAAGTGAGACAAATATGACCAGGATCAAGTCGCCTGCATAAACACTCACGCATTTCATATTAACTCTACGTAAGTCTGATATTGCCGCTTAAATGATAGAGTGAAACAGATAGATAAAAGTAGTTTACTTGTGAGCGTATGGAGCAGAGCAGGCTTAGCATCACTTCCAAGGCCTTCTTACGTGTTTCGATCCCCACCATAAGCAGTCTCACCGGGCTGGATACTATTAACACTCATCAACAATATACTTTAAAATGGTTAATAAGATGATGTAAAGTGAAATAATATTTATTAAATATGATGTGACAGGCAAACACGATTTTGATTGGCTGTGTAAACTTGCTACGAACGTTGCCATGACCGTCCACCGGAAAAAGATAAAATTGGTTTATGTTGGCCGTCAAACGGCACCGTCAACGTCAAATATAAATGATCTTATGCATTTCAATATATTTAAGCTGTAACGGCACCGTCAAACGGCGTCGTCAATCGTAACGTCAAGTTTATAAATTCAGCTTCATGTCGATAACCGATATTCGGTCGTATTATACATAAAAATTCGTATTTCTCACTAACCAATTACTATTCCATACTAACCAATTACGATTTTCTTAAATTTACGCTTATTTCAGCTAGCTGCGCCTATTTCAACTAGATTATAAACTACTTTGTCACAATTAGTTGTGATCGTATTGTCGTCTTAGATGAAAATATTTTTATAATAACTCGTCTGATGAATCAATGAACTCACGACCACTTGCATGTAACGATTCAAAAGAAACAAAATTATTATCAATTAATGGATATATTGTTTAATAATATAACTAAATAGTTCTGTTCCAGAATACGAAATTTACTAGCAAATAATGATGTGACATGCGTTTAAAATAAGCCATAATATTGTTCAAATATTCCTACATTAGTGCCATCACTTAAATAAATAACTAGGTATGGGTTATTGTCAAGTAAAAAGTCTGTTAGTATGTTTATGTAGGTACCACTGATTAAGATTTCTGGGCCCGGTAAAAATTATTAGTTTGTTTCCCTGACGGTCGCAACACTCTTTCTGAACTTTTTATACAGGGTGTTCCGAAAATGCATTGAATGATGCAGAGGTGATTCTACATGTTAAGATACAGAGAGTAAGCCATATAACAAAGTCATGTCAAAGTTCAAATTTTTTTGCTGATTTTTAACATCTTGCGCAGTTTTTAAACAACTATCAAGTTGATATTTGGCACAGAGACTACACTTGACGACTTCTATCATTATGCTGCAAATATGTTTTTCTATTTGGATTTCATAATGGGTACTAATTATGAAATGCAAAAAAATTGAATAACCTGCCATTTTATGAAACTGAAATTTTATTTTTGTTATGTTGGCAGCAAGTATAAGGTTCGAATTTTAGGCTTACTTCGATTTTGAAATTAGTTTTCTAGGCATTATGAATTCGACAAAAATTTTTTATAGAAGTCTTTAAAATGCTAACCTTTAATCTTGCAAATAGATCATTTTTACTAGATATTTACCTGAAATACCTATACTCGGAAATATATAACATGCTGACGGTGTCCGTCAACTAATTTCTAGCCACAATATAACCTAAAAATAATAGAAATATCTTCCAGTTTATGCCCTATTTCTAAAGTTTTATTCAATAAAGTACGTACTATTTTTATTTTTAATTCAATATACATATTTATAGTTACTGTAGACATTTCCTGGGCATTAATTGTTATTCCTGTCAGATTCTGTGTCGACACAATATTTTGTTCAATAGTATTATTTATTATTTTGTTCAATATTTTGAACTTTGTTCTGCTCGCACCATAACTCAAAGTTTTGCATATTCTTTTTAAAAGTTTTTCTAGATTATTTTCTGCAATTTCTCGTATTTCTGACGGAGTACAACTTTCTTCCTGACTCATTTTTATTAACTTTAATAATATATTTATTTTTAATTATGACGGATGGGAAGAAGCTTTGTAGTGTTTAATTGTTTCTCTCATGGCATATTTGATACTTGTAACATTTTATTAAATTGTAAAAGTATTGCCAACCCAAAAAGAAAATATTAATTCAAATGGAAAAAATCTACTATATTTTTAAAAGTTTTTCAGACTTTAAAGACCCAAATAGAAAAAGTATTATAAAATACACAGTTTATAAGACAATTAGGCCACTTATTGTACTTTAGAAAACTCCCCGCTTCGCGGGCCATTTTCTAAATTAAACACGTGCTCTAGGATACTTCCTTATGAAACTTGTGTGTTAATATATTATTTTCTACTTTGCCACCAAAGGCCACTTTTCCTTAAATTGAAATTTGATTTTTGGCATATCTTTTTTGTTTGACAAAAAAGAAAAAAGAATACCTAAAAGTACTCTTTATTAGAGTCGATAAACCACATCGTTTAGGGGCAAAGGAATTAAAGTTTTTGTTAGGTTTTCAAATAGAAGCACAGCAAAAAAATGCTTAGTTTTCGACTTTTGTTATATGACTTATCCCTTCAAGTATCCTAATGCATTATACGATTGTAGATTGTGATACAAGCAACTTAAAATTATATGGTGTTTCCCTAAGCGTTTAGTAACATGACATCTTTAACTCTTGATTTCTCCGATGTCATCGATGTCACAATTAAAGTTGCCTGGATAAGTTAATTTTTGTTTAAAATATTTGTATAAGCCGACACAATTGTTCTTTCACAAACTTGGAGTTATTTAACTTCTAAAAATAGATTTTTTTACTACCGCTAGTAGGTAATGTTAATTATATTGATTGAACCATAAAAAATGTATGACATCGATCAAAGATACATAAATATACTAACTCACGTGTAATGTTCACAGATGTAACAGAAATAATCATTATAAATATGTTGTGGTGCATGATGCTGCCAAACAATCAAATATTTTCCTTGAATATAAATATATCTACTTTTGGGTGAGAAAAAGTAATTTCACTTGTTAGAATCGCACTATAATTTTGAAATATCTACCTTTTATATACCAGTTGCTCAAAAATTTGTATTACAGTGCAATCTTACGTTTTATTTTCCGATTTTACGTATTTTTATTTTCTGTTATTTCTGTTTTTGTTTTAATTCATTTCAAAGAAATTTTATGTTTTATAGATAGGCCGAGTGACTGTTAGAATGTGCATTTACATTTGTAGATATTCAACATTAACTTTTTTTTTAGTTTTAAAGATATTGTGAAATATACTGATTGAATGTGCAGTAAATAAATGTTTTTTTATTGCAAGACTGATATTTGGATGTTGTGTTTATGTATAAAATGTGTAACAAATTGTAATAAATATATAGAATTTATTTTTGAGCTTCATTATGTATTATATTATATTTTTATGAGCTTTTGAGTACTTATTATCCCATGAGGTGGAAGGACCCCTCATATGAGATACTCAAAAAATTACAATCTGCTTAATAGATCGTTTTGAATAAATTAATTGAAAATCACGCATGTCCTCCTAGGCCAGTTCTCCAACCGCCAGTTCCCAACCTTTATCAGTTCGCGCCACACAGGGCATTACTACTTTCATTGGGGATCCCACCACCACCAGATTGAACCTAAAAAAAATGTCGTCAATTGTAAAAACAGTTACACATTAATAAATCCCCAAGTAAAAAACTCTTTACTGTCATATAATGGGTTCGCCTCCACCAGATTCAACAATAAATCAAAAGAAAAGCGGCGGCATGAGTTCGCGCCGCCCCTACTCACCCTATACGGGGAGCCGCCGCGGCGCACATGTTGTGAACGCCAGCGCACACAGATAATTTTTAAATTCCCAACAAGAGAAGGAACTATTTCGAGTGAAATATATCTAGGTTAGAAACAAATTTAGTTCGTAATTAATTAATTATGTTCGGTCAATAATCCGTATAAAGATAGGGGGTGTTTAATGGGGATGTATAATATATACAAAAAAAAACTAATCTCATGGTAAATGCTCACCATATGATTTGTGGGTTGCATAACAAGGCGCAAAACAGCGCTATCTTTGATCGGAGATAGGAAACTGTTATTTCGGTTTGGGCACGAAAGATGGCGCCGTACTAGAGACGGCAGGGTGCGTTCCTATCCTAAATTTCGTAATTTTTAAGAAATCAAGTGAAGATCAGTGGAAAAAAAATCAGCTATCGCGTAACTATGGATTCAGATTTCAGCGTTTAGATTAGTACCATTCTTGTCGCATACGTCCGATTGAAAATGGGATGCGTCTCATTTTCTATGGCACACTCTAACGATAGATGATAGATATAAAATTAACAGTTGACTTCTAAAAAAGTCAAAACCCTTTGAGTCAGGAGAGGAGTCAGGCCACCAGAGAAGTAATTTTTGAGAATCGACACAAAAGATCACCACACACCACAGACATTTATTTCGGGAAAAAAGTTCCTGCTGGCAACCCTAATTACAGTTTAAGAAAATTCGATTACCGCTACAAAACGTCATATCCGCTCTTGCGTGTTCGTTACTTGCCCCTCCATTTACATTTTTCTGTCACTCTCACTCACACATTGTTAACTGCTTTATGGTCTCACTCATTCTCTGGCTTGGTTCATCATCCGCTTTTATCCGCCATTTTAATTTAGATGTTTCATTTGTGAGAGTCGTGTCGTGTAGTTTTAAACTTTTTCGAAAGTTTTTGCAGTTTCCTAAATTATTTTTAATCCCTAATATTCTTAAGCGATAAACGTGTGAAGAAGGTAAGTTGAGCTTCAAAGCAAAGTATTTTAGGCAGTGTTAATACGTCTTCGTCTTCCGCATGAATTCGATGCACAGCAATGGCGGCGATGTTGCTACGAAATCTTCAATGTCGGATAGTATACCGTTAATTTAGTTCTTAGACCTCCAATTTGTGTGTCTTAATTTGTACTTCATGTTCCAGGTTTTTGTGAAGTTTTGTTGAGAACTTGTTCACAAAATATTTTGTATCGATATTATCCATGTCAGGCCCTCCATTTTATAATATCGACCGGCTTATGATATAAAAATTAATTATGAATCATTAGAAAAATTGAGATTGTGTTCAGTCTTTAATCGGAATGGAAAGCATGACATGGATATTTACAGAATAAACGGCGGTGCTGTACGCGATTGGCGGCCGCACGCTTTTGTATTGTATTTTTGACGTGTTTCGACTTTCAGGCCGGACAAGATGCCGGGTTTTAGCAGCGCGGGCACGTTCAAAATCTTTATCGGAAACCTCGCCGAGAAAACCAGCGTATCGGAGCTTCGCCCCTTGTTTGAAAAATTCGGCAAAGTAGTGGAATGCGACGTCGTGAAGAATTACGGTTTCGTCCATATGGAAAATGAGTCGGAAGGCCGCGAGGCCATCCAGCAACTTAACGGAACTATGTTGAATGGTCAGTCAATGAAATGCGAGGCCGCCAAGAGCCGCAAGGCGCCCCAAACTCCTACAACTAAGATCTTCGTCGGCAATCTGACTGACAATACAAAAGCACCTCAGGTACGGGAGTTGTTTAAAAAGTTCGGCACCGTGGTGGAAGCCGATATTGTTCGCAACTATGGATTCGTGCACCTCGAGTCGTCGGGAGATGTAAACGAGGCGATTAAAGAATTGAATGGTATGATCGTCGACGGGCAGCCAATGAAAGTGCAGATTTCTACTAGCCGTGTACGCCAACGGCCTGGAATGGGCGATCCGGAGCAATGCTATCGTTGCGGGCGTGGCGGGCACTGGTCCAAGGAGTGTCCCAAGGGCATGGGACCTGACAGGTTCCGCGAACGCATGTTCGGACGCGATCCCTACCCACCACCACCTCCACCGCCATTTCTACGCGACCGGATGATGGGACGATTTGGGGTAATACGCGATTTTTTTTTTAATTACAATCCAGATTAAAATTTTCTTCCAAAATAACTTTCAAAATGATTATTACTCCCTTGGCAAAATTAGCTGTGGTAATACCTATTAATTTTGAATTCATGCCTAATCAATTAATGGTCGACTTTAAAGAAATTTGATTTTTCGGCTTACGGTTACTACCTATATCAACAACAAAATGAGAATTAACTTATTTATTCCCGTGGTGGTTTGGGTTTACTTGTAAGTACCTACAAGATAGTTTAAATTGTCTATTTACATTTTACATAGATCAAGCATTGTGATGATGTAAATTTACATTTTAAAAATTATTGATTTAAATAGAATTGCAGGAGGTGCTGTTTTACTAAATAGATTTAAAAAATTTATTTATTTAGTAATTACAGAGCAACCATTTTATTCTGCACTAATTGTTTTATTACAGTATATAGGAACTTTCTTACAAATTTAGCAGTAGTAGTGTTTTCTGATAACTCTTCATTCAAAACCAGTTATCGTAAACACTAGTAAACATTTCACAACACATTTTCCTCCAAATATAGGATGCTTACGATGGCTACTATGACAGGAGATTCCCTGAAGATTCGCGTGACCTCTATGAGCGTCGTTATTCAGGCTTGCCATCAAGGGGTGAAATGGGACTACGGGGCGGTCGGGACTTCCTTCCTCCACCTCTGCCACCGAGACGTGAACCCTTACCTCCCATGCCTTCAATCGGACTCAGAGGGCCCTCGTCTAGTGGTCTAGGAAGCAGAATGGGAGACTCCAGTTTTTCAAGGAGTTCCAGTGATTATGGAATGTTTAGCAGAAGGTCACCGCCACCTGCAAGGTCCTTGTCTGGTTCTAGTATGAGCCGAATGTATGAAGATTTCAGCAGGGATACATTTGATGAGAGAAGGTAAATATATTTAGTTTAATTCTGTATTTTCTTTACTTTTCTTAATAATATCTCTGGACATGCTGCCAGAAACTATCTTAACATATGTGAAACTTTTTTATTTTTGTTTTTGCAGTTTTGCTTGTTGAGAAAATAACGTTTATATTAACAATCTATTACACTAAATGAGAAAGTTGTCAATTTTCATAGATATACACTCAGTTTTTACTTCTATTATGTTATTTGTGCTTTGCAATTAGATTTGTAGGTTTTTGCTTTGTTGGCTTCGATTTGTTCTTTGAATTTTTAGAAAATCCTTGGTTTCTACTCATTTCATGTGACTGATAACACAGGGAAAAATTGGAAAGCACATCATACCCAATCATTATTTTAGAAATTATTTTGTTTGTTTCTTTTAATTGCAGGCCGCCAATGAGAGGACCATCCCCATCACGAAGATATGCACCATATTAAGATGGTGTCAGTTAATAAAATATCCTTCAAGGAGAGCAATCAGTCATAATTACAAAATTACTATAAAAACTTTAAATTTCCTAATTCTATTATAACATTTTTCTGCAAAACTTTTAGTTATATTGCTTTGAGCTTTTGGTCGCCGTACTGAAAAGAGGATTTCTTTTCTTCTCACGCTTTTTTGTTTTGTTTAAACTGTGTCGCTAATTATTTGACTTAGTCTATAGCTGAAAATTTCAATAAAATATGTTGAAGTAACTTGAAGAAAATTTAATAGAAAGTCACAAGAGTGATGAAATTTGAACAAACACATGGCAGAACAATAGTTACTCAATAATGACTGATTGCTATCGAAGCTCTATGTGTGTCTAATAGAATTTGTGTTTTTTTTTGCATTGGTTTGCAGAGTCGTTAAATGTTTTAAATATAATTCTGTAAGTTATTGATGATTTAGGCAATTAGGAACTAGTTTTATTAAGTGACCAAAATCCGTTTTTATATTTTATTTTTATGATTGTGGTAATAAAGTACTGCAGATTCTGAAAAAAATGTATATTATTTTATATCCTTAAGCACTGTTTTACTGACATTTTAGGGACCAGTGGATTACATTTTCTTTAAATTTAAGGAAAAGCCGTTAATACCGGCAACACTGGAATATAGTCTATACTATCTTATGAGAATGATGAGATCGCGAGAAATGATTATTCCTTTCTATCCTTCCATGAGTTCCTTAGAGAGAGGAATAATCACTTCTCTCAATATGATTGTTCTCCTAAGTAATAAATAGACGCACAGATCTGTGCAGCATCTTCTGCCTCGACTTTGTTATAGTATAAACAAACTCCAAGAATCTGACAAATGCATGGTGTCATAATTTAAAGAAAATTGTCAAATATAGAACTAAATTTCCTATTATTGGTTTGCTCCATAATAAGCTACTATATTAAATTTTGCCGATACCGATTATCGCCAAAATATGCCAATAGCGTTAAATCCGTATCGGTGGATATCTATTTTGAGTTGTGTGTTTTACGATCTATCTTGTGGAACGATTACTGCTAGATTTTTTCATTCCTAGTCATAGGCGTAACTAGAGGGGGGGCCAGGTGGGCCGTGCCCACCCCAGTGTTTCCGAAGTTCGAAGCCATACATACGTCATAGTGACACTTGCCATTAAAATCCTACTAGACTAGGGGCCAGGCCCCCCCTAGAAATTCATTCTAGTTACGCCAATGTTCCTAGTTTAAATGTGCATTCATTGGGAATGTCGCGACTGCAAATTCCATAATCGGGAAAGAAAAATGCCCATATGTAGTGGTGGGATACTATCGATAGTCAGCCCTATCGATAGTTTCCGATAGTCTAACTAAAGTGTTACTATCGAAACTATACTAACCTTAAAAAGCACACATAGTACTGAATTAATAGATCCGGGCCGGGGATTCCCTGTGATTGCATCCGGGGATTTATCTTTAATTTGTCCATAAAGCAATTGATGGCAACACCAATAGTAAGCAGAGACACAATATAACGGGGGGAGACGGGAAACACTAGTGGTGGAGTACGTATGTGATAAAAAAAAATAGTCAGACAACCTTTAAAACAGATTTATGATTTATTGCTGAATTTGGTTTATTTTAAATTTTAGTTCCTTAAATCGAATTCCGTGAACTTAAATTTAAAAAATACTAATAACATGCGAGTTTAAACTATCGATAGTATCCCACCACTACCCATATGTAGGCAACCAATCATACACGATGTTCAGGTTAAACCATTCTATCGAAATCGTCAGCTTGGCCATCTCCCGGTCACTAGCCTAACGTGATCAAAACTACTAGGATTGCTTTTGAAAAGGCGGGAAATTTGAATGCACAATAACTGAAAACCAATTACCTATAGTAATTATTGTTTCCTTGAACTTGATGGTCTCTTTTAATTTTAAATGTCCTTTGTTTTATTAAAATAATTCTTTTTGCGTAGTATTTCAAAGACTTAGATTTATTTCTGAAATCTGGAATTCCAAAAAGTTTAATACAAATTTATCCTATTGTTGAAATCAAAATAAATAAAATAATAAACCGCATGCGGTCTGATCAATTTTCATGTTGCCTCGCCTCGAACACCGGTCGCGAAAACGGAAGTGGTGTTGATCTCTTGACCTTCTTGAGAAGGTACTCGGCTCAACGGAAGCTAGTTTTGTCTCTGTTTGTCATGGAGGAAAAGAAAATGACAAATAATTAGGCCAGTGCGCTCGGACTACATTTACGTAAGCCGTTATACGGCTATGAAAGATGAAATGCGCGCGCTCCCGTCAGGCCATTTTGTCACAATATTAACCTTTTGTTGTGATGTATTGAAATGAATTATCATCAGTAATTTAACCCTTTAATTAAAAGATTTAAAAGCAAATATTTTAAAATGAGTAAATTATACTGGTGTAGTGAAAAATAAAACGTAATATTGTTTTGTAAACACAGAAAACGGTAAATTTATCAAGCAAAGCGACGTATTGCCGCCGGATGGTTCGTTACAGTCGCGTTGCAAACGACAAAGTGTTCGCCCTAAATTGCGTCATTTTGTCTTGAAAACAAGTGTTTTTAAAGTGTAATTGAATTTAGATCCCACGGATACATTAATATTAGGTGAGTAATGTATTATTTTATTGCAAGGGAGTGTCAAAACTTTGAAATTTGCATGAGAAGATTGCCGTTTTAATCGCCCCAATATGGCTACCGTCGGAATTCGTAATGTCTGTGTCGATGCAGTAAACGCGCTTTAGTGTCAATTTGAGTCGTTCTATAATCGTTTTGCAGCATTTTTTACATTACCTCCGAACTTTTTCATTATTTAATATCAATATTGTATGTCTAATTATTAATTTATCGATAGAAATTCAATAATTCGTCGTCTGGCGAATCTTTTTCCGGCGGAGATTGATACTCGACAGTGGCGGACTAAATTATTAATTTTCAACGGACGGATAATGATTCCATTTGGCAGAATTATTTGCTTGTGTCTGTGGATTATCTTGCAAACAGGTTTTTCACTTTAGGTACTCATTTATGTAACTTAATTAATTTTTTGATCGTTTTAGGGATTATGTGGTTCCTTCTTAGGGTTTCTTAAAAAAAACTGTTCACCAAAGAATTGAAATAGAATTAATAGAAATAACCAGGAAATAACATTAAAAATTTGTAGTTGTAAAAGTAGGTACCTAATTACAATCTTTTTTGTAGGTCAATCATGAATGAACCAGAAGACGTGAGCCAAGAAATATGGGGTGCCTGGATCTTGGATGCAATCAGGAAAATACGCACCCAAAAGCAGCGCCCAAGCGTTGAAAGAATCTGTCATGCCATAAGACTTCACCACAACTACCATGAAGATGTTGTTGCTGAACATTTAGAGGCAGCTGTTAAGGAAGGCACAATTTTAAAAGTGTTTAACAAAGGCCAAAGTTCATATAAAGATCCAGGTGGTTTGCAAAACCGTACCCTTAAACTACAGAAAGGGCTAGATTTAACTAAAGTTGTCACAAAAGCTGTACGAGAACTGGGTGAACGAGAAGGTTCTAGCCTTAAGGCTATAGAAAAATACATACAGCAATCGCACACAGTTGTTGAGAATCCAGAATGTGACCTGGCCACTTTAATTCGACTGGGAGCTAAGAGGGCAGCGACAAGGCAGCTGGTAATTCCAAATGGGAAGAATTTTAAGTATAATTATAGTCTTCAGAGCCCAACTACCAAAAGGAAATCTGACGGGGCAAAGAAGACATCACTTGAAGTAGCAGAAAATGTTAACAAGGTGAGTTTTAAATGTTTAAATTAGGATTGTACTCTGCAACATTTCCCTATGACCTTATTTTGACCAGTTTTTTCCCTTAAATTTACAAAAATAGATATTGGAATGATTTTTAGTATTATTTAGATATATCACTTGACATACTTTAGATTTAATTAGAGATACTCATAATCAAAAACATTTAAAGCATAAATATGAGTGGATGATATCTTAATTTCCATTGCTTAATTTAAGATTGGGTTTTTATAGGATGTGTTGAAAAGTCAGCTAATCGGCTTGTTCGACATACATTTTTATTTCTCTTTATATTGTACACTTATTTGATGATATAGCACTCCATAATAGGTATGTCCAATTTGTTTATGAGATGGATATTGACGTTTGGAAATTGAAATTTTATTGCACGGGTCCTGGCGTTCACACAGTACATTACTGAAGAACTCTTTTAACATTCCTGTCCTAGTTTTTAATTCTGTATCGAGATATCCAAATTGAATGGCATATGCATTTCTTACACACCACTCACTGATGAACCATTATATCCTTTAATAGTTCTAGTTTGAAAAAGTACTAAAAATTAATCTAAATACAGTAACAGCTACTTAAACAACACTAGCGTTAGAAATGAATGAATTATGACAAATTCCTAGAATTCAGGGTCGCTCATACAGGGTTGCCACAGTGATTTCCTTAAAACATAATTTGATGTATCAAACCCGAACAATTTAAAACATTATAATAATAGGAAACTATAGATAATTTTACGAGTAGGTAATTTAAAAAAGAGAAGTAATTAAATGGTTGACCGTTATTAAAATTGGTTCACAACAAAAAATAACGATTAAATCATAAAAAGCTTCTGCTTGCAATAAATAAAAATCAGGCTGCAACACTTGTTCTGCAAAAAATTGTACAAACTGTCAACAATTTAACCAATATCAGTCCGCTTGTAATATCATGTGTTCGCTCAATTAACAGTCGAGCTGCGAAATGATTATTTGGTCAGCCAGATTTTACCATTGGCCAGTAGAAAAAAACATGTCTAGAAGCAGTTTACTTAAGAGGTTTGCATATTAAAAGAATGGTTATCAATATAAATCATTGGATTGCGTTTGTTTTGAATAATCGGAATGTTCGTTATTATCGGCGGCACTGTCAATTGATAGAGTAACTTTCTTGTGTTTTATTATGCCGAATACAGAAGGAAATCGGCTACAAAAGGTCTAGCGGGGGGCGGGTTTTCACTTGTTTTCCCAGGGCACTGTCACTATTTCACGTTTTATTGCTTCTTTTTTTTTGATGACCAAGATTAAATATTTTGCTTACCCGCTGATTGCTTACTAATATCTGATTAAAAGTGGATCGCGCTCATAGCAGCTTATATATTTAATTTAAATTGACCAATAATTTACCAAAATAATTTAGAGCACGCTAGTATGACATTAATTACTGACCGATTCAGAAATGTTTGCTGTCCATAAGTTGCTGACCAACTAGCCGTTTTGGCTGACCGATTACATTTTTCTGTTCGCAAAAATAGGAATATTTTGCTAACCAGTTAAATTTAATATGTACACATGACAAATGCATTCAATATAACTTTATATTTCAAACATAGGCAATCAACAGAAATTCGTTATCGTTGCTTTCGGTTAAAAACAATCTCTGATGGGGATGAAATGTAAACAATTCCGTCTCGCTCATTGTATTATCTCGCTGATTATCTCTCTGTATAACTTAATATAAATTTATCTATATTTATAATAATATTATGTTATTATTAGGTTATCATTGTGAGGTAACATTAACAACGCAATATTAAAAAAAAATTTATTACACTTAAATAAGTTGTATGTAAAAAGTGAAACAAGACCCGTTTTTATAAAAGGTGACCAGTCATCTGCAGTGAAATGGATAGTTCTTATAATCTACACATTCATGGAAACGATCACGTAACACATTATATCTTCCGTTCTTGTTTAACCCAGGTAAATAATGAAAGGCGACATGCTGACAGCCGAACAGCCCTAGTAAGTTTCACTAAGCCAATTATAATAATAGTCATCCTGCGTAATGCCGGGTTTGGAGGCATGAAACTATTATTCAGTGAATTGGCGGTAAAATCTTCTAACGAGACAAAAGAGTTCAAGGCGATTCCCGGTCAAACGGCTTCATTTTGATATCTAGGAGTAAAAATTGAAGACTATATATGTCATTCGCTTTAAGTGTTCATCGGTTTGCATTAAGGGAAACCCATATTCTTGTGCGTCATGGATAAAACGCGATAGACCTGTTTGTTTTCAGTTAAGTATAACAGATGGTCCCCTTAAATTAATTGGGAAGGGCGCGGGCGACTATAACCTCTTTATTTTTATGTCTAAAAACGACTGTGAACTTAAAACGAACGGAGTGTATGGTTTATTGAATAATAAATGAACCGCGAACCCCCATCAAAGCCCCATTCTTTTCAGGCGTATTATCGTTGTTAGAATAATAATATGTTGTTTTACCACCTTTTTGGATGTTGTTTTAAAACGGCCGTAGATCGTCAACGTCGTTTTAATAATACCAGTTAGCTGTTCTATTTATAATTCCTTACTTGTTATGGACGTTTTCGTTTTCATCATAAATCAACGAATGTGTGTGTCCTTTTTAATAGACTGATATAATTATTGTAACAGGGGCGGAGAACTTCCTAGAGCCTAAAGCACTTTTCGTCCCAGGCCAAAATAGTTATTTTTGTATCCAGGATGCGAAATACTACTTTGATGATCGATAACACGAGTCGACAAATTAAAATTTTTGTAAAGTAACATTGATGAAAATAGGTTTGTCTGAAGTATTTTAGAGTCCTAAATCCGAAAATGATAAGCTAATTACTGTAACACGTACAGTTTTTTTTTGTTATAAGGGGTGGGTGGTGGAGATAAAAGAAGAGACGACATATTTTTACAATCTAATATATTTATTTAATATAAACATATAAAACATGTGGCATCTATGCAAAAACATTACTGAGGACTGGTTGTTATGTTAATAAAAAATATATTGTACAAGATATGATACAGCAACAAAAACATTCACTTTTTCCTTTTGTGTTCTGTAGCATCATCCCTTTTTATAAACCAACAGTAGTCGCCCAACATAGATGGGTTCCAGCGTCCCTGGTATCTTGTTTCCATCGTCCCGATGTCCTGGTAAAACCTATCTCCTTGTTCATCGCTTACTGCACCCAAATTTTCCGGGAAATTCAAATGGGAGTGCAAAAAATGTATTTTTAGAGACACGCGACACCCTAGTAATTCATAGGTTTTCAACAGTTCATCTATGTGTTTTTTATAGTCTTCATCTTTCTTGTTGCCCACAAATTCTCTCACTACACGTCCAAGCTGCCAATTCCTTTTCATTTAATTGTTCTTGAAAACGGAGATTATCTAGGAGCTTCCTTATCTGAGGTCCAATAAATATGCCTTCTTTTAATTTTTCATCACTTAGGTGATGAAATATTTCTCTTAGGTACTGGAAACCAGTACCTTCTTTGTCCATGGCTTTGCAAAAAGTCTTCCATTAGTCCAAGCTTAATATGGAGAAGCGGTAGCAGCACCTTTTTTGGGTTAACAATTTAACGTTTGAAGTACCAGGTTCAAAAGAAGTTCTACGAGGCCAATCCTTTTTTACTGTAGTGTTATTTGTTGCCCTACTGTCCCACAGACACCAAAAACAGCAATACTTTGTAAAACCCCCTTGAAGTACTAGCAATATACCTATCACTTTTAAATCTCCACAGATATCCCACTGATATTGTTCATATTTAACACGATTTAATATGGTTGCTAAGTTGTCATACGTTTCTATCATTGCCACTGAACGGGCTAAAGGAATGGATGGTTTTTTGATTCCATTATGAAGCAGGGCTGCTTTTAGGCTGTATTTCGACGAGTCTATGAATAAACGCCACTCGCTAGGTCATGTTCCATGTTAAGCTCATTCATTAATCCATCAATATCACAACGGACACATAGCGACCCTTCCATTTAAAAAAAAAACTTGATAATGTTACATTCCGTTTTCGGTAAAGTGAAACACTTGCTTGTTTATCTAACAAGTTCCACTGTTGAAGTCTGGAACCAAGAAGTTCCGATTTTTGTTTTGACAATCGTAGGTCACGTACCAAGTCATTTAATTCATTCTGAGTTATTAAGTGAGGTTCACTGGTAGTTGGTAAAAATGTTGGGTCACAACTGGTGTTCTCAGGAAGTTGTGGATCAGATTCGGATGAAGAATTAGAATCACCGGGAAACATGATGTCCAGGTTTAAAAGCCCTATCGGTACCGGTAGTTCCTGTCAATGAGGAACAGGCCTTGGCGCAGAAGGCAAATTTGGATACTCTATTTTGTCTCTATGCCTTTTTGAAATCCCTTCTGTTTTAGTTATGCAAAAGTAGCAATCACTTAAATGCTCAGTAGGTTCTCTCCACACCATAGGAACAGCAAACGGCATAGAATTTTTCTTGCGAAACATCCATTGCACTAAAATTACGTGACAACTCGCACAACAAACATGAGGAGCCCAACTTTTATCTTGATCGCCAATTTGGCACTTAAAATATAAAAATATGCTTTTTGACTTCCTCAGATATAGATCTAGTTTGGGACTTTATAATAAATCGTCCACATATATAACAAAACTTATTTGGATTTTTGCAACATCGACAACTCGAACTTGCCATTTTATATCAAAATCGACTTAAACACTTGACTGTACTGTAAATGAAACCGAAACCAACTAAACTGCAGAAAACAATAAAACTCTTAAAGGTTCGTACAATACTGTGAAAATAACCCCTCTGCGGTCTTGTTGTACTTTCCGGTCCTAAGGCAGGTATAAATGATTTCAAATATCGGGTTTGTTGTGTGTGTGTTGTTAAAAGAGAAGCAGGTACAGTACGTTTCAGGAAATTTGGACACGACGACTGGGTAGGTCCCATTGTGTCGACAAGAGCTTGGCAATAAACAAGTTAGTGTGAAGTATGAAGGGACGGACTAAGGAAAACAAGTAATGATATCATTATATTAATGTAATCAAATGAAATAACATTTTTTAAAAATATTGCTAGTCATATTTATTTATTTATTTATTTATAAAGTCATTCTATAGATAGTTCTGTTTCGCTATCGCTATCCTCATCAAAATTAATTATAATTGGATTAATTATACGATCCAGACTAATATACGAATTTTCTACAGTTATTACGTGACGGACTGAACTTTTTCAACTACCTGGGGGAATATCATTAAAGCGTTTTCGTATTAATTTTACAACACTAGAACTTAAAGTCGGAGAAATATTTTCAGACCTAACCAGTTATTTTAACTGGTGCCACAAATGCTCTATCTATGGGGTTAAAAATGCAATAATAGGGTGGGAGCCGTAGCACTGTATGTCCAATTTCTTCTGCCAATGTGTCACAAACATATACTTTTTTATACAAAATGTCTTTAAAACTTCTAAAAGATCACTTTTTTTATAACTCTCTGCAAAATATAATTAATCTCCAATTTTATATTATTTAAGCTTGGAGCTTTATGTAATTGGCGACTGTGATAGCTCGCATTGTCCATTACTATCACGCTATTCTGAGGAATGTTTGGTAAAAGACAATTCTTGAACCATTCCTCAAAAACTAACAAATTTTACCACAAAAAGATATTTAAATATAAATTAAGCAACCTAACCTACCTGATGTGCCTATATTTAATTATAATTATTACGATCCGGTCATTTCCACATAATAATAACAAACGGTCATAAATAATGGGATGGCCCCAGGTGCTTTTACTGCAGTCATTAAGTTATATCCATGTTTCGTGAAACAATCTTTACTTGAAAATGAGACGTGCTAGACCATTTCTGGGAAAAAGTGTGTTTTAATAACTTCCTAAATGAAACCCAAATCCTCATCGATGTTACAAAAATTATGTCGTGTAATTATTAGAGCGCCTGACCGCTCGCACGCCCCTGGTATTTTATTTATATTTTTTAAACACTCTGTATAAGCTGCGTCTCAAGTTCTGTTCCGGGGTCGGTTTCTAGCAGACCAAGTATATCTCGGACAACCTTTACGTATGAGTGGGTAGAAGAATATGTATCGCATAGTGTGTTTCTTAAACATTTTGTATGAACCATGAACCTTGGAGCTCTTATATTTTGTTTCTGAGGAACCCTTAACATCGAAATATGAGAAAAAGGTCAATTTTAATTGTGTTTCGCATCTTGGTTAATCTTTTTGATCCTTCATATTTTATTAACAATTCAGGATACAATTCTTTTAAATCATGCCAATTATCTGATAATTTTTTTTTATCGACTGTTCACCAGCAAACCCATTCGTAGCAAAACATGTTTATTATTAAACGCAACAGCGATAAACTCCTTGTAATTGTACAGTTATTGAATGTTATTGCCTTTTATTTAATTTACATAACTTAACATTTGCATAACATTTTAGAAAAGAGAGTTGTTATATTGCCACCTATTCCTATCGCCGGCGGGTTGTAATTCAACACGTACGTATATTGTATTATTAATATTATTTCTGCTAGAGACCGGTCGCCATTGTAATCGTTCACTACATGTTGAAAGACAGTACAATAACTTTTTCTTGGTCCTTATTCGGACGGCCTCTTTTCGCTAACGGCTCATATAAGCTCGATTCGTATAGATCACATAAGCTCGAAACTCGCCGAATGAAAATAAGATCCATCTAGCAACAAATGCATAATTATTCGTTTTTTTTTATAATTATTAATAATACAGTAGACACTCGATAGTGTGAACCGAAAGAAACAACGTCCGTTGACATTATCGATTTATTCACGTTAACGGAGGTTATATTTAATATGTTAGAACTTTTTATAAGAATCATAAAAAACATATACATTAAAACAAAGAGTAACAAATTTTAAAAAAAGGGATAAAGAATTATTTTTTGTTAAAAAAGTCAGAAATTTTTGTTTGTTTTCGGGGATTTTTAATTTTCTGCATAATGGCTTTGTCTCTTAAGCCTTGGTTTTTGTTACATTTCGTTACGAAATATTTCGGTGGATTGGAACGGAAAAGTTCGTCTTTGGTCATTTAGTCACATGAGTGGTTTTTACTGCAGTGCGTGGTTAAAAATTGACGCTATTAGTATTCATTTATACAGGGAGATCACGTATTATGCCCCCCCCCCCCCCCCCCATCTTAACCTTTTTATTTTACGTACTTGAGAAAAATTAAAACGATTGGTATGGTATACAAGGTTTTTAAAGTAGTAGTTGCAATAGGAGCAAATATCATTTAGATCTGTTGATTTACAAGTAGGGTTGGTTTTACTCAACATGATGTTGATGCCCTTTGTTAGACACCTATTTTATAATATGCAACCAAGTAATTTACGTAATAACCTTCAGATATATACAGGATATGTCTATAAAACGACACTAAATGATATTAGTAAATCATAATAAATTAATGGTAACGGGCCCACTATAACCAAAAATAGGCACATTGTATATTCCGATTTATTAATAATAATAAAGTCGGTAAAAATAATGAGCGCGTTTAGTTACGCTGATTCTTTATTCTGTCGTAGATTTTCTTGCCCTGTTGCCAGTTTGAGGCAACGCGCACGCCTAATTGAATTTGTGAATTTAAAATCGTATTTTTTATTGTAAACTCTTTTATTTTTTGGTTCTTTTCGAGGCCCCTTTAAATACGAGGCCGTAGGCTAGAGCCTAGTATGCCTAGTGATATATCCGAAATCAAAGAACCGATAAACTATGTCACTTAATAATGACACACGTCAAGCGGAATAACTTTTCGTTGACGAAATTTCGTCGGTATCCAACCTTTTGGATTTGAACGGAGTTTTTCGGCGGCAGATTATTATTGTGGAAAATCGTGATTGCTATGGAAACAAGGAACCGATACCCATGTCACTTAATAATGACACACGTCAAGCGGAATAACTTTTCGTTGGCGAAATTTCGCCGGTATCCAACCTTTTGGATTTGAACGGAGTTTTTCGGCTGCAGATTATTATTTTTGTGAACTTTTATCTTATTAACTATGAGTGTAAAATGCCATAAACTAGAGTTTAGTGCCTTAGAAGATGAATTGTTGATAGAAAGTAAAAGTAGATAGAGAGAGGGTAAAATAAAATCCACCCATATATGCAAAAAAACTAAAAACCTTTAAAAGACATACAAATGAAGGAGAATATTTTTTGGAAAAGATAGCGATAGAATTTGGATCAAATAAAACAGGTATGTTCAACCCTACTTGTAAATCAACAGACCTAAATGATATTTGTTTCCATTGCAAATACTACTTGAAAAACTTTGTATACCAATCGTTTTAATTTTTCTCAAGCACGTAAAATAAAAAGATTAAGATTGGGGGACATAATACGTGATCATCCTGTACAAATGAATGTACTAATATCGTCCATTTTTAACCACGAACTTGTACTACAGTAAAAACCACACAAACGACCAAATGACCAACGACGAACTTTTTCGTTCCAATCCACCGAAATATTTCATAATGAAATGTAATAAAAACCAGGGCTGTAGCCTTTTTATAACTACACGATCATTAATATCAATGTCACTTTCCTCAGCCCACTGGGTTACTACATTTAAAGACTCTATAACTCTATCTAGTGGAAGTTCTGGCTGTGAGGACAATTTCTCTCCAAAATTTCAAAAAGCGGATTCCAAATCTCTTTTTAAAGCGTTGTAGCCATCCCTCGCTGGCTGTAAATTGCTTAACATTTTCTTTAATTTGTAAAAGAATTTGCTTCGCTTTTAAGGTACTGAGTTTTTAAGCGACATTTCACCGATATTTACCGAAATTATGTGACCCAAATATGCATTAACATCGAACAACTGGCACAAAATGTATGCATTTTTAGGCTAACACAGCGCCCGCGATGGGGAAGTACCGCATATATCGGGGATTTACAGCACCGCGGAACAACGACTGCCACATAATGTAAATTTTGTACTGATGACTTTGTATCCATTAGCGAAGGTTTCCCGGGTCCCGGAAATACTCTTTTAAAATAAAACTTGCTTTTCGTACGGTTCTGATTTTGTCTTTCTCATGGTGATTATTGGTGAAGGATGGGCCCGAATAAAAAAAAAATTCGGACAAAAGATGTTTATTTTTAGTCGGAGAACACGATACGCCAATAAAAAATATGGGGTTCCATTTGAAAATCTTACCTTACCCCCACCCGCTCCCGGTTTAAATTGCAAACTATTCCTCCTTCAAAACCAAACAACTTTTTCCCCAGACATTTTCCGCTGCAATGCGATGCACCAGAGCTATTCTGGGGTACCGACTTTTTTTCAAAATCTGTAAAAGTGAAAAATACAAAAAGACGTTGTTGTGAAAATATTTGGGGTGTTCCATTCTTTTTGCCAACCGCGTATATGGCAATCTACAGAAAGTAGGAAAAATTAGAAATATAAATATACTATATAACTATTTTTAACAGACCTGGAGTATGACGGAATATTTGCCTGGAAAAGTCATGGAATTTTACAGCTGGTGAAAAACAAACCCGAACCCTGTTAAAATATATATATATTTTTTTATAGGGTTACTATCGTTTACTACTTTTTAATTAACGTCCAATCTGTTAGTCGTATATGTTTAGACTCAACGCTTAACAATTTCTCACGTATTATTAATAGCAGTAAACAAGTTTATTTAATTATATATAGTATAGACATGAGAAATTAATATATTTCATCTGCAAATGCGACCGAAGGAAACCTGGCGACTAGAATTTATGCAATAACATTAGTAGTTTTATTTTAAAATCTGGTCATATATGGAAACTAAATGTGTTTATGTCGTCTCTTGTTCTTACCCATTCGAGATAACAGCTCATCTCAAGCCCAGGCATGTTAAGTCAGTCTACCTTACTTTCGATTCAATTGCAGCAATTCCTTCTTATAAACCTGTCAAACGTGTATTAAATGTTGTTTATATGGCATTCTTGTCGATGATTTAATTCGATTTAACGATTTTATTCGCGATTTGTTGTAAATGCTTGAATAAAATATTAATTAATATAAAGTTATGGCGTAGTCTTTGATTTATATGTTACCTCTGACGAGTTGTGTCATTTTAACAATGCAAAAATTTTAATGTTTGCGCATAATATATAGGCTGTTTGGTTCACCGGCGTATACAGGGTGGTGCATCGTTGAATTGTACATGACAAATCCAATGTAATTTTGGAGGTGGCTCCTTGTACAGAGTGTCCCATTTTCGACCCTTTTTATAGGGTATCTCCGTAATTGTTAGTGTTATTAAAGAAATAATGTAGGTGTCATGTGCTCTTTTTGGGTCAAACTTAAAATGGTATCAAAATTAGAAAATTTTCGCTCGCTTAAGAGATACAGGGGAAAATCAAAAAATTGACAATTTCAAAATTATCCTATATTTTCTTAGTTAAAAGAGATACAGAAAAATGTTTTATACGTAAGTTTCTTTATATTGATTGTTGAATAATCTGCCGTTTTCAGAATAAGTATACGGGGTCAGGTAAAAAAGTTATCGGACCTAACCTCATTTTTTTAAATGGACCACCCTGTACATTTTAATCTAAAAAGATACTATTTTAAATTGTCCTTTCAAATGTATAACACACCATGTGCATTACTCTAAAGCCGCAAACACCCTATTATCACGTGACGTGAATTCACGTGTTGTCATATCGGCAAAATGGCACATGCTCCCACGGCTTAGAAACGGACAAAGTACACTGCAGATCATTTTTATTACATATTTTGTGTTTGTAAAGCAAGGCAAGTGAATCTTGTAGCCTTCTAGCGTCAAACTCTGACACCGTGCTATCACGCTTGCCGAATATGTAAATTTGAGGAAAAGAAATTGTGCTGTCACTTATGACTTTCCGTGAGCTGCATGTGGTGACTATAGTGTAATTCTCAACCTATTTATAAGCACGCATAATCCGTCTTGCAGATATTTCGGGTGTGCCGTGACATTGCGTGAATAGCATGTGATCTCACGTGACGTGATAATAGTGTGTTTACGGCTTTATTCGTGCTTATAAATAGGTTTAGTCATACTTGACAGCACAATTTTATTTCTGCAAATTTACATATTCGGCACGCGTGATAACACTGTGTCAGAGTTTAACGCTAGAAGGCTACAAGATTCACTTGCTAGCTTGACAAACACAAAATATGTAATAAAAATTATCTGCAGTGTACGTAGTCTGTTTCTAAGCCGTGACAGCATGTGCTATTTTGCCGATATGACAACACGTGTTTCTTCGTTTAGCCGAACTTTTAGCCAAATATACTTAATTTTTTTCTAAAACTGGATTCGTAAAGTTAAAGGATTGGAAAACGGGTATTACTTTTCGTAACTTTTCCATGCATGACCCCCAAAACGAAATTTGACCCTCCCCCCCCCCCAAACCGAAGTTCTGGATCCACCCTTGGCTATAAGAATAATAATAACAATTTCAAATATGAACACCAGGGTTGCTAGGTGGCCACAATTTTCCCGAAATTCAATAATTTTCTCGGGTCCCGATTGCTTTGTTCTAATCCCGCAGCGCTGCTTACATAACCTACATTTTTTATATAGATATTGATTATTGTTAGTTATCATGCTTTTTTTTGGATGTACAGGCTCTCCCATTTTCGACACTTTCATAGGGTATCTCCGTAATTGTTAGTGCTATCAAAAAAGTAATGTAGATGTCATGTACTCACTCTTTTTGTGTCAAACCTGATAAAATCAAAATTTTAAAATTTTCGCTCGCTTAAGATATGGGGGAAAATCAAAAAAATTGTATAATTTCAAAATTACCCTATATTTTCTTATTTAAAAGAGATACACAAGTTTCTTTATAATGATTTTTTAATAATCTGCCGTATTTAGAATAAGTATACGCGGTCAGGTAAAAAACTTATCGGACCTAACCCCGTTTTTTTTTTTAAATGGAGCACCCTGTATATTTTAATCTAAGAAGATTGCATTTTAAGTTCTATTTTCAAATATATAACACACCATGGATAATATTGGTTTCCTAGACGATTTACATATTTAAACTTTATTACTTTAAACCACAGTAGGCCATGAAACGAGCTAATATTCTAGACTTGTGTTGATGTTGACATTTTAGTTGTTATTAACAATTTCATTTTTACATATTCTTTTGTGAATGACTTATCAACATTTTGAATTATTTGATATGATATCATCACACACATCCATGGTGTGTTATAAATTTGAAAAGAGAGTTTAAAATGCTTTAAAATCTTTTTAGATTAAAATATACAGGGTTTTCCATTTAAAAAAATGAGGTTAGGTCCGATAACGTTCTTACCCGACCCCGTATACTCATTCTGAGAGCGGCAGATTATTCAACAATCATTATAAATAAACTTCTATATAAAATATTTTTCTGTATCTCTTTTAACTAAGAAAATATAGGGTAATTTAGAAATTGTCAATTTCTTGATTTTCCCCCGTATCTCTTAAGCGAGCAAAAATTTTCGAATTCTGTATCTCTTTTAACTAAGAAAATATAGGGTAATTTAGATATTGTCCATTTGTTGATTTTCCCCCATATCTCATAATCGAGCAAAAATTTTCGAATTTTGATTTTACCATTTTAAGTTTGACCCAAATAGAGCACATGACACATACATTACTTTTTTGATAGCACTAACAATAACAGAGACGGAGACGAACAAACCCTATAAAAGTGTTGAAAATGGGACACCCTGTACAGGTTTCTTTATATTATTCTGCCAGAAATCCCGTAGATCATACTCAATTCCCGGGAAAAAATAACTTTGTCCCGGAAAACTATGAACCTATTCTGGCAACCCTAAGCAACACTATGTCACCATATGCGAATTCGAGGGATAAAGATTGTATTAATAATAAATTCCTGGGAATCGTGTTAAACGATTATGTCCTTGATATCTTGCCCGTCTATTCTGAAAATAAAATATAATGGGATGATACGATGCGACGTGGCGTTGAGTTAGCAGGTCATAAAAACGCAAGTTAGAGAAGGAAAACAGCCGCAAGGGTGGTTCAAATATTGATTTTTTTTATGTAGAGCAGGGTCTTAAGCTTAACTTAAAAGGAATTATGTAAATATATTCTCTTATTAAAATACGTCAATACGAGCCTTGGTTTGCTTTTTTACGCATAAGGTCAAAACATGAGGGGTTTACAAACATTTTTTGACTACCTTTTAAAATACATCATCATTATTATCAATTTTTAAAATTTCAACAATATTTGTATAACCGGAGAAAAAATTGTAGAAATCGATAGTGGATAAGGAATTTTACATAAATGTAAATATTTTTTGGATTTCATTATAAAAATTCCCCGAAAGTCGGTCATAGAGGGTAGGGTCTCCTTAGATGGAGTTACCTCTTCGACAATTGGACCTAATTTTGAATTTTTTGACGAAAAAGTAATTCTTTATAAAAAAATTTGCTTGTTTCGTAATTATAAAATTTAGTTTTTGGGTACAGGAAGGTCAAAATCTTTAACAATATTGATTTTACCTTAATATTTCGTTTTTACGAATAATGCCATTAGGAAATATTCGCAAAATGGCTTTTTCGTCATAATGATTTAAAAAATATATTTTTGTATACAACGTGTCCAAGATAAGGAGGGCCAGTACAGGGATCTCGGAAACCGTAAGAGATACGAAGTCGATTAAATGGAGGTAAAGTTGCGCATTTACGTGCTTAATAATATGCCGTTTAGAAAGTTTTAATATTCCGAGTAGTTCCGGAAAAATCGTTTTATTGTTTTCCTGGGTTTTTTTGAGATCGAATTCTACAGTAAATTGCACGTTAATTGTTTTGTAATCGGACGAGAGACGAAACTTTTCAGCATTTGTAAAATTATGTTCCATATTTTCTGGAAAATAGAAAACCTCTTAAAACGCTCTCAAACGATCACAATGGGAATGTCAAGTGAAACAAATCACTCGTCGCCATCTTAATTTTTTGTTTCAAACGCCTACTTTTCTTTTAAATCCCGAAACAACAGAAGTTTGAAATAATGTTTCTGTATTTTGTTCACTTATTTGTGGTTTATTATTAAATTATTTGTTATTTATTGAACTAGTCCAACATAAGTAAAAATTTAGATCTTACTTATGAGATATTATTTATAAAATTAGGAGAAATACAGGACCGTATCCCAAAATTTCCTGATGCTATTCAAAAAACCCTCGAAACGTCATTAAACCACAATGTATCATACATCGTGGCATTTGGGAGAAAAAGCTCTCAAATTCCAATATCAGGAAAACAGGACCTTATTTAAAAAAAAAAGTAGAGGAACAAAAAATGTGGGAACTTGACAACGTAATTGACACAACTATGGAAATTGAGCCTTTAGTAATAAGCGTAGGACATGATGACTCTTCAGATTCTTCTGAGGACCATTTTATCGAGTTATAATTATTGAAATTGTCAATATTTTTTGATCTGTAAATAAATTAGTTTTCTTGTAAATAAATTCATAAAATCATAAAATCTATTACATTTAAATAAAATAATAAGCGGTTACATTAAAAACCCAACTATCCGACCATGATGGGCCGTTTTAATCATTATCCTTTCATTTCATTTTATGGCTCTATTGTTACTTTATCTGTTACCCGGTGGAATAGGTCAAAATTTCTTCATCTTTATGCTAGATGTACGTAAAAAGACCATTTTATAGGTAAAATATTTTAGGCCACCGGGCCCTTGTTTTGAATCTTTAATGAGGGTATCGAGCTATCAACGGCAACGAAACAGACTTTAACCGTTCCAATTTCGTCTCACGCGCGCAATGATGTCACAGGGAGAGTGATGTTTAAATTTCTTATGGAGATTTATATGGTGTTAGTGTTTTTAATTCTGATATTTTTTTGGTATTTTATGGTCGGAAGGTTTATTAAGACTTTATAGCAAAAATATCAACGGTATATTGTAAACTATACTTCCAGTTCAACCGGAAAGTTAATCTTTGACAGACAATGACAGAAATTAATGTGATTGTGTTAGCAGTTTTTCATTAATATTAAAATCTCTGCCAGGTTGTCAAAGTGGAATAAATGTCATTATAGTTAGAGAGACGGTGACAATAGGGGGCCCGTGAAGGGGAATATCAGTAATTTGGTTTTTCGTGGGGTTTAGGTCCCCCTCTACAACTTTTATATCATGATGAAATGCCGTAGAGCGTTGCTGAGAGGAGATAGGAAATTCTCAATAAATTCAAAATTATATCGAGCCATGTCTGAAAATGAATTTACAGCATCTGCGTGACCCCCAAAGTCACGGGAAACACATTTTCTGACAAGTTAACCCTTGCATATACTTTTCCGAGCGTGTCAAAAAAATGAAATTAAAAAAAAATTAAAAATGCGAATTTGAAGTTGAAACGTTCTAGAATGGAACATTATTGTTAAAGATTATGTGAAAAAAATTTTATCTATCCAGGTCTCGCATTTCATTATTGGAATTTTTAAAAAATCTCCTCGGAGGAAATTCGGAAAACGATCGTGACATGTCAGAAAATTGTCACACTACATTCCTTGACACACAAATATTGTATAAAAAAAAATTTCAGACGAATCGCAGATATACCGGAAGGCAGGTATCGTATAGGCTTTTAAGCCTATTTTTTCCATAAGGTGTGTATGACTTATTCAAATCTGATGAATTTAAACATTTGCCCTCGTCTACTTCTCACTAATTACAGTAAAATCCACGTCTTTCATGCATTTCGAGCGAAGTTTAGAAATTTTGCTATCACCGTTACGAATTCTCTTAATTTTCTTCAAGATAGAACATGTTTCTGGTAACTTTATATACCGCGTGGTGCATAGTGGTTGGAAACATAGGAAATCCCATGCAAGTTTTAGACTGTCCAAATATTTGCTCCCCTGTTGACTTTAGAGCGGGGTTGTAAGGAGAATTTTTTAGGGTCTCTGTGTGGTGAGTGCACATGCGAAGTGAAACTGATCGACCCCGGGTGTGTTATTCACCTGATGGAATCCATCACTCTGGCTGTAATCGTCAAATTTTGTGGTACGACCCTGTATACGTTGTGTTTACTTTGCAGGTTCTTTTAAAGTTTGGGACAACGGTAAGGTTGTCAGGTTTTACGATTTATGAGTCTTACTCTTAGTATGACGTTTTTCCCTAAGTACAGATAGGATTCCGCTGCCAGGAATTTAAATCAAAGAGAGTTTAACCATTCACTTATTTATTACAAATTAATTATTTACCAGATACAAAGGTTTTACATTATTATAATAATAATTATATAACCTGTTTCAGAATGTTTGTCTCCCATAATTTGGCCCGTTATTATTCACCAATATCTGTCTGCGACAGAACGGTGATGATTTACCCCCTTTACCACAATACTAAGTATTATATGTCTGCGACAATAATAGCATTGTTACCTGTTCTCTATCTATTATGTCTGCGACAATAATAGTAGATATCCGATATTTCTATCTCGCTTCTTACATGAACCTTTGGTCTGCGACCATTTTATTTGCATTGATCCCCTGATAATCTGCAATTTATTTTGTTACATATGACCCCATTTTCGTGTACGTATTTTTATTTAATTTACTTGTCGTTTTGTTTATGTACCATCCCTCAGTTTACGTACACGTTTGGTATAATGCTACTACGTAGTATAGTGAAAAGACAACTGTACAGTAGTGGTGTCCTACTGTTGAACATTTTAACATATAACTCATAAAAGTGTAATAAAAATTAGGAGCCTGCTCGCTTTCCGCATGTGTCACTTTTCTTCTCAAGCGAGCATTGTTTTTCATGTACTGGAAGTCGAAAGACACTGTCCGGTAGTGGTGTCCTACCGTCGAACATTCATTCCTAAGAAAAACCCATCACGCCTTTTTATTTACACCTGTTATAAATTAACGTTCTACTGGCAACATCATACCAAATGATTTTAACCCGTTTTTATAACAGTGATAACCTGCGGTTACCCTGTTATACATCATAGATAACCCTTTTTAGAACCCTCCCCCATTTCTTTACCGCGGATTGCAGATATTATTCGAGGAAGGCTTTATTACTGCGTAATAAACACCTACCTTTGTTTTCAAGAACCCACTGTAAAATTCTCCCTGGAAAGACAAACATCTGTTTCTGAAAATGACCTACTAAATAACGACCCTTTAAACGAAAGCAAAAGTGTATTGATTTATGCCAACAGTGGTACCGTTATTCGCTTTTCACTTTAAAATAATGTTTAATTTATTTTTGTCTTGCAGACATTTTAGATTAAACAGAACCGTTAATCCCGAATTACCCATTGTAGTTTTTTTAACTAGAAACCTACCATTTTTTGTCCTGCAGACAATTTATTTGGCAGGTGGAGATTATTTGTATTAATAAATCAAAAGAGAAGATATAGAGAAGGGAGCGGCCATTTTGTGTAGAAATTAATTTGATTTTGGGATGCTGGATTTACTTCCGTAAATTTTTATATGTGACTATAGAAAAAGAGTGATATACTGAGAGTAGCATACCATGTCGAATTTACTTCCGTTGTCAAAGATTCCTAGCGCATCGACATCGACAAAGCCGACGTGAGCCACCAGAAAACTCTAACAAGTAGAAGGAAATTTCTTAATACTTGTCTAAAGAAAAAGAGTGATATACTAAGAGTAGCATACCATACTGAATTTAATTCCGTTGTCAAAGATTCCTAGCGCATCGACATCGACAAAGCCGACGTGAGCCACCAGAAAACTCTAACAAGTAGAAGGAAATTTCTTAATACTTGTCTAAAGAAAAAGAGTGATATACTAAGAGTAGCATACCATACTGAATTTAATTCCGTTGTCAAAGATTCCTAGCGCATCGACATCGACAAAGCCGACGTGAGCCACCAGAAAACTCTAACAAGTAGAAGGAAATTTCTTAATACGTAGAATGATGTACTGAACACTAAATGGCCGTGGAATACTAATTACCGCGTAACTACTAATTTGTGAATTGGGAAAATTTGAATGTTGAAATTAAAGAGAGTAATGATGCACTGAAAGAGCACTGGCAGCGAAATGACTTGATTTGAGAACGGGAAATTTTGACTCTAAATCGGGCAGCGTAACGTCTTGTATTTGCGAAAGTCAAAATTTGAATTCCATTAAGCGTCGCGTCTCTCGCTTATATAGGCGCACCCCTGCTTTAGTTCTGTTGCGTCACTTTATGCACCCCTATGTTAATTTTAACCTATGGAATGTGACCACTCGAGACCCTTGGTTGGTAAATCGCTAATATCTTCGACTTTTTGCTGTTTTAAGCTCTTTTAAAATACATGTAGGCTATGCATGTATTACTGGACCTAAATATATTGGCTATTTTATTTCCTACATCGACATATTTTTTAGCGAAAAATAGACCCGGGTCCGGGGCGTTTCACTCTCCCCCAATTTTAAAATATAGCCTTGTAGAATCAAGCAATAGTTTAAAATTTACCTATCTAGCGATTAAAATCAATTACACTTTTGCTTTTGTCAATTACAATAAATCATAATAATATTACTATAAAATAATATAAGTTACGTAGACCTGAAATAAAAATTATTAGAGTCCATCTTACGTCAACCGCCATTCTCATCACTCTCCTGGAATAGTGTCTGTGGACTGGGACCTCATCACATCCTGCTTACGAGATCTTATCTCCTGGTTCATTGCTCTCCTTCCATACCTGTGGCTATTCCTCGGTACGCATTAACGATCGTCATCGTCTCGGCTCGCCTCCTCCTTGGACCCATTTTATTTTCTTATTCCTGGCATATTTATTTCACAGATTGGTGCGGGTTTCTTAAAACCATGATATAAATTAAGTCACCCTTTGTCCTGATGGATGCCGTTATTTTTGACCATGCAGATTTTTACAGCTTCCGTCTGGTAAACCTCGCCTTATCTGCTACAGGGTAGTTTCTTCTCCAGTGGCGTTTCTGTTGAACCCTTCGCTGTGGTTTGCATCATTGACGGTGTACCTGTCCTTTGCTGCTGTTTTGGAGGTATTGATGGCATACCTGTTGCGGTACTATCATATCAGGTTCAAGTGGTTGCAATTTTGAACTTGATAGGTGGTCGGTTTCCTGCGAGGTAGTTCCTATATACGCGTAAAACGCATATATGATTAGTGGATCGCCTTGTGGTTTCTGTCAGTGATATTGCGCAACCATATAGGAGGCTGTCCCTTGCTGCCTCAAAATATAGCTGCTATTGATGTATCGACCATCAGATACAGCAATGTTTGGAACATTGGATACTAGTAAGGTAGCGCTGCATATCTTCCCCAGTGTTGTCTCGAGCATAGAATTCGTTAGCAAGAGTTACATTTTTACAAACTCTGTATGGTGAACTTCCATGTTTCTTCTCGCTTCCGGTGCAACCCATTGATGTTGCTACCTTCAGGCACCATTTGCTTTGCTCCTGCTCTGTCCAATAAGCAGTTCTCCTACGCATAACTACATGTAGCTGTTTAGTTTTGCGAGGTATTAACCAAAGTGTTATTTATTATCTGCTACTGGTTGTCGGCAACGTCCATTTTGTTGTTCCCTTTGAACTTTGGTTTTGGTCCGGTTTCATACTTGGTTGTCTTCTTACAGTCCGGTTGGTTGGATGGCGTCAATGCTGAAGTGGATACTTGGTAGGTCGACAGAATTTGGTATTCAGGTGATTACAGTGACGTTATTGGTGGGACAAAGCATTTTCTCTGGTTACTCTGCTGATGTTCTTGGTTCAATTGACGTTGGTCATCATGTATATCATCCGTGTCCAATGATTTGTGGTTTGCTGGCACTGCTACTGGAACTGGTACTACTACTGGCACTTCGGATGTTACTGTTTCATGTAGGTCAGTTATTGGGAGCCACAGCAGTTGGTAGAACGTATCAAATAGTGAATTGTTTTTGTTGTCCCAATTTAATGACTTTATATCCTGGTCACGGCACCAGTGAAACTGATCGACCCCGGGTGTGTTATTCACCTGATGGAATCCATCACTCTGGCTGTAATCGTCAAATTTTGTGGTACGACCCTGTATACGTTGTGTTTACTTTGCAGGTTCTTTTAAAGTTTGGGACAACGGTAAGGTTGTCAGGTTTTACGATTTATGAGTCTTACTCTTAGTATGACGTTTTTCCCTAAGTACAGATAGGATTCCGCTGCCAGGAATTTAAATCAAAGAGAGTTTAACCATTCACTTATTTATTACAAATTAATTATTTACCAGATACAAAGGTTTTACATTATTATAATAATAATTATATAACCTGTTTCAGAATGTTTGTCTCCCATAATTTGGCCCGTTATTATTCACCAATATCTGTCTGCGACAGAACGGTGATGATTTACCCCCTTTACCACAATACTAAGTATTATATGTCTGCGACAATAATAGCATTGTTACCTGTTCTCTATCTATTATGTCTGCGACAATAATAGTAGATATCCGATATTTCTATCTCGCTTCTTACATGAACCTTTGGTCTGCGACCATTTTATTTGCATTGATCCCCTGATAATCTGCAATTTATTTTGTTACATATGACCCCATTTTCGTGTACGTATTTTTATTTAATTTACTTGTCGTTTTGTTTATGTACCATCCCTCAGTTTACGTACACGTTTGGTATAATGCTACTACGTAGTATAGTGAAAAGACAACTGTACAGTAGTGGTGTCCTACTGTTGAACATTTTAACATATAACTCATAAAAGTGTAATAAAAATTAGGAGCCTGCTCGCTTTCCGCATGTGTCACTTTTCTTCTCAAGCGAGCATTGTTTTTCATGTACTGGAAGTCGAAAGACACTGTCCGGTAGTGGTGTCCTACCGTCGAACATTCATTCCTAAGAAAAACCCATCACGCCTTTTTATTTACACCTGTTATAAATTAACGTTCTACTGGCAACATCATACCAAATGATTTTAACCCGTTTTTATAACAGTGATAACCTGCGGTTACCCTGTTATACATCATAGATAACCCTTTTTAGAACCCTCCCCCATTTCTTTACCGCGGATTGCAGATATTATTCGAGGAAGGCTTTATTACTGCGTAATAAACACCTACCTTTGTTTTCAAGAACCCACTGTAAAATTCTCCCTGGAAAGACAAACATCTGTTTCTGAAAATGACCTACTAAATAACGACCCTTTAAACGAAAGCAAAAGTGTATTGATTTATGCCAACAGTGGTACCGTTATTCGCTTTTCACTTTAAAATAATGTTTAATTTATTTTTGTCTTGCAGACATTTTAGATTAAACAGAACCGTTAATCCCGAATTACCCATTGTAGTTTTTTTAACTAGAAACCTACCATTTTTTGTCCTGCAGACAATTTATTTGGCAGGTGGAGATTATTTGTATTAATAAATCAAAAGAGAAGATATAGAGAAGGGAGCGGCCATTTTGTGTAGAAATTAATTTGATTTTGGGATGCTGGATTTACTTCCGTAAATTTTTATATGTGACTATAGAAAAAGAGTGATATACTGAGAGTAGCATACCATGTCGAATTTACTTCCGTTGTCAAAGATTCCTAGCGCATCGACATCGACAAAGCCGACGTGAGCCACCAGAAAACTCTAACAAGTAGAAGGAAATTTCTTAATACTTGTCTAAAGAAAAAGAGTGATATACTAAGAGTAGCATACCATACTGAATTTAATTCCGTTGTCAAAGATTCCTAGCGCATCGACATCGACAAAGCCGACGTGAGCCACCAGAAAACTCTAACAAGTAGAAGGAAATTTCTTAATACTTGTCTAAAGAAAAAGAGTGATATACTAAGAGTAGCATACCATACTGAATTTAATTCCGTTGTCAAAGATTCCTAGCGCATCGACATCGACAAAGCCGACGTGAGCCACCAGAAAACTCTAACAAGTAGAAGGAAATTTCTTAATACGTAGAATGATGTACTGAACACTAAATGGCCGTGGAATACTAATTACCGCGTAACTACTAATTTGTGAATTGGGAAAATTTGAATGTTGAAATTAAAGAGAGTAATGATGCACTGAAAGAGCACTGGCAGCGAAATGACTTGATTTGAGAACGGGAAATTTTGACTCTAAATCGGGCAGCGTAACGTCTTGTATTTGCGAAAGTCAAAATTTGAATTCCATTAAGCGTCGCGTCTCTCGCTTATATAGGCGCACCCCTGCTTTAGTTCTGTTGCGTCACTTTATGCACCCCTATGTTAATTTTAACCTATGGAATGTGACCACTCGAGACCCTTGGTTGGTAAATCGCTAATATCTTCGACTTTTTGCTGTTTTAAGCTCTTTTAAAATACATGTAGGCTATGCATGTATTACTGGACCTAAATATATTGGCTATTTTATTTCCTACATCGACATATTTTTTAGCGAAAAATAGACCCGGGTCCGGGGCGTTTCAGAAGTTTGAACAATTTTGGACAAGCCGATCTTAACTTATTTGAATAGTGTTGCGGCTGGGTTTTCATTGAAATTATTCAACAGGTAATTCTGCGACACCAGCATTGTGACTTGTCAACCTGTGATTTGTCATTGTCATTTTGATTGATTTTAATACTATTTAATATGTTCTATTGTAAGTAAAATAATTCGTTTTCTATTAAAAGATCCGTTTAGAAAATAATGTTCGTTTTATTCGAAAATGTTAGTTCCAGTGTAAAATGGATCTGTCAAAGATTTTTAAAGAGCCTACCGTTTGCAAATTACGTTTGACAATGACAAATCACAGGTTGACAAGTACGATCAATGCTGATGTCGCAGAATTACCTGTTGAATTTCAATGAAAACCCAGCCGCAACACTATTCAAATAAGTTAAGATCGGCTTGTCCAAAATTGTTCAAACTTCGCATGTGCACTCACCACACAGAGACCCTAAAAAATTCTCCTTACAACCCCGCTCTAAAGTCAACAGGGGAGCAAATATTTGGACAGTCTAAAACTTGCATGGGATTTCCTATGTTTCCAACCACTATGCACCACGCGGTATATCAAAATGTTCGGAAAAGATGAGAGAATCAGATAAACCTAGAAATAATTCTCCAAGGGGAATATTTTAGAAAATATAGCAGAGTAAACCAGACTTTTAATTAAAAAAATTTGAAAAAAAATACCCTACTTTCGCAATATTCTTTTTATCAGAAAATTGCTTATGACTCATCTCCATAGGAATACAAATCGATTAAGCCCACTTGGACCCATGTCACTTGAGACTTTAAAAATTTTTCATTAATTTTTTTTGACACGCTGTAGAGGGGGACCTAAACTCCACGAAAACCCAAATAACTGATATTCCACTTCACGGACACCCTATTGTCACCGTCTCTCTAACTATTAATAAACTGTACAAACAGTATTATCTCTAGCGGTAACAAAAAATACTTATATTCCCTAAAAGGCTCATAATTGGTTATGAGTAATTAATTATGGATTATCTTCACTTAAACTTGATGAACGTACTCGCCGAGTCTATGAATATTTGATATTTATGTCCTCTCTATGTATTGACTGTCGTTACAAGGCGGAGGAGTCACTTTGTCAACTAAACATTGTTAGTTTTGGTGCGGTGTTTGCGTGTTTATGTGTACTTAAAACATTGGTTTAACTATAAAATGAATAATATTTAGACAGGGAATTAAAGTACGGTGATGAAATGTTGAACTATCTTTATTAGGTATGTGGTGGGGAAACCTATACATACAGGGTGTTTCTTATTGATGTGCTAATATTTCAGTTGATATGAATAAGTATATTGTCTCCCCAAATTTTTTGCTACAGGGTGTAGGAATTTTTTAAAAATGGTTTCCTTTTTTAATATCTCCGAAAGTGCGATGGATATTATTTTCGTATGTGTTTCATACATCTAACAGTGGCGCCTCTATATTCATTGATAATTGCAATTGGTGGCCATTTCGAGCAATTTTTATAAACGCAAATTTATCATTATCAATGTTAATAATAATAGTCTCAATTTGAAGAAGGTAGAGTCTAATCAGAAAAAAGTTATTGAATAAAAAGTGATAACTTTGGTGTGAAGAGCCTTTTAATGTTTCGATTGTAATGGTTGAGACCAGTGGCGGTTCTTCCACAGGAGCACATGCCCACGTGCACCCCCAAAACAAAACGAATAAAGAATATTAATTTATATTCATTGAATATTATTTATCGTATAAAGTCCGACCCTCCCTAATATTTTATCGTACCGTCAAACTAAAAAAGTCCGACCCTCCCTAATATTTTATCATCCCGTCAAACCGAACTGTATAGATCCGGCAACCGTGCCTCGGTCGAGGTAAATTACGATTATGACGAGACTTGCTCGCACGTGCGATTACGTAGTGCAGTAGTAACAGGTGGCGGATGGCAACATCACAGTTTTTGTGCGCTGTTGTCTGTTCGTGCATCTAGTTAGAAATTCGAGCGTGTATGTTTTAATATTTTAATATTATAAATGAATAGTTGACGGTGGACTATTTAAGAAATAACTTTAGCTCTTTGAGTTTGGAGCAAAAAAATTGAAGTGAAGAATGCGGAAACACCTAAACCCGAAATTAATTTAACGCAGACCACAAACGATAAATCTAGGGACTTTATTAGAATGTTTAAAAATGAAATATATGAAAAAAAAATTTATAGAGGGTATTCCAAACTTAATGAGGCTGTTATTGATCAATTTTCTACAATTAAGAACCGAAGAATGGACTTTACGTTTAAGCACTATTGTGTAGAGTCGATAAATGTTGTGTATTTCGATAAATGATACTCGATATGATTTTAAACCATTTTATTTAAGGATTTAAACTAAAATACACTGAAAATATGAAGAATGTCAACTTGTCAGTCTCGTGGCTCGATTCGTTCTCGTCATAAAACAGTTAACTATTGTTCTCGTCTTGGTTGCGCCTAATGACGTAGCCGTAGATGGCGTAGTGGTATTAGATATCATTCGGTTTTCTTGATAACTCGTAGATGGCGGTAGTAGTATTGTACAGGGTGGCCAACTAAGCGAGGTAAGCGGCTATATCTCGGAAACCGTTCACCGTACAGCTTTCGGAAAAAAATATTTATAGGAAAAGTTGCCAAGAGAAATTGCTGGAAATTATTTGCAAGTTTGTAGGCCGGCCGCTAGGGGGCGTAACACGAACAGTAATTTATTGCCAGTCGATTTCTCTACAATTGGCATAGGTAAGGTATATTGATAATACTTATAAATAAATCTCACTTGTATCGTGAACAACTTTGCTTAAACACTTTTTTCTCTAGCCCTGCAAATAAAGTGGTGGGGGTAACGCAAACATCGATTTGCAAAAAATGCAATATCTCAGGAACGCCTCATCTGAAAATATTCAAATTGATGTTATTTGAAAGAGCTCTTCTTGCTTTATTAGCTACACTTCAAGCGATGTCTATGTCATTTTTACTGTAGTCGCTAGATGGCGCTTTCAACAGATTTAACATATTTATCGTTTTTCTCGATAAACTTAAATGCAATGGCAAATATGTTATTACACCAGTACAGAGAGGAATAAAGGCCAGAGCAAACGGTGGAAACCGCAAGTTCCTATCTTTTTTCTAACCGGAGAAATCAATGAAAAATTAATTTATATCCTACTAAATCTCCCGCCCGGTACGGTACTTACATATGTTGCAAAAAATAAGAAGGCTTTGGAAACAAAATACATATTATATATTAATAGGAGTATTGGGATGAAACGTTCATTTTATAAACCAAAAGAAACGTATTCTAGTGGTTCTTAAATGCTCAAACTGTCTGCCATCCTGGCCCACACATTGTCTGAGCTTTCCTATAGTAGATAGAACAGCAGCTTCCACTTCCGCTCTTGACAGGCGAAGAATTGCATTTTGGATTTTGTTCTTCATATGTTCCCTGGTCGTAAGCCTAGCTTGGAATACAATATCTTGTAATTGTCCCCACAGAAAAGGCTTCCTCTTCCGATCCATCGGTCTGGATATGTCTCATTCAGGTATTCTCGCACATTAATTGAAAAATGTGCTGGACAGCCATCTAGCTGCAGGAACATATTTTGCCTGGTTTCAAGAGGCACATCTTCTAATAAAACACATAATTCATTCCTAAGGAACTCCAAAAACAGGTTCCCATTTAGTGATTGGTCAAAGAAATAGGTTTATAAAATGAACGTTTCTTCCCAATACTCCTATTATATATAATATGTATTTTATTTCCAAAGCCTTCTTCTTTTTTGCAACATATGTAAGTACCGTGCGGGAGATTTAGTAGAATATAAATTAATTTTTCATTGATATCTCCGGTTAGAAAAAAGATAGGAACTTGCGGTTTCCACCGATTGATCTGTCATTTATTCCTCTCTGTACCGGTGTAATAACATATTTACCATTGCATTTAAGTTTTTCGAGAAAAACGATAAATATGTTAAATCTGTTGAAAGCGCCATCTAGCGACTACAGTAAAAATGACATAGACATCGCTTGAAGTGTAGCTAATAAAGCAAGAAGAGCTCTTTCAAATTACATCAATTTGAATATTTTCAGATAAGGCGTTCCTGAGATATTGCATTTTTTGCAAATCGATGTTTGCGTTACCCCCACCACTTTATTTGCAGGGCTAGAGAAAAAAGTGTTTAAGCAAAGTTGTTCACGATACAAGTGAGATTTATTTATAAGTATTATCAATATACCTTACCTATGCCAATTGTAGAGAAATCGACTGGCAATAAATTACTGTTCGTGTTACGCCCCCTAGCGGCCGGCCTACAAACTTGCAAATAATTTCCAGCAATTTCTCTTGGCAACTTTTCCCATAAATATTTTTTTCCGAAAGCTGTACGGTGAACGGTTTCCGAGATATAGCCGCTTACCTCGCTTAGTTGGCCACCCTGTACATCATTCGGTTTTGATAGCTCGTAGATGGTTTTAGTAGTGGACTGTGTAAATATTGTTACGAGGGTTGCAAGCGACGACGTTAAGATCCGACAGCTATACACACTAAAAAAACCTTCCTTATTTTCCAAAAGTTGTTTTCCTTGTGTAAAATTAAAAAATAAATCAAAATATGTTTTACCTAACGCATTCTCTTCTTACTTTTTTTCTTTGTACATTTAAACGCCTAGAAAGTAATTGTTTGATCGTTACACAAAAATAAAATTTTAAAAATAATTTCACCATACTCGTGAACCCCCTCTATCATAGGTCACGAGCCGTCAATGGTTGAGACGCAATTTTCTTCACACCAAAGTTATTACAAAAGTGTTTCATACAGAACCGACCGCGGAATCAGTAGAATTTAATGAAAAAAGTAGTTAGATGGAGCCTAATCTGGACTGTATGGTGGGTGTGCGTTGAAGTTAAGGGGAATTAAATTCCAAAATAAAATAACTAGAAGTCTTCTGTTTGATTGTTAGGGAGGAAAGTTTTCTAATACCCTGCCTTAGCTTACTATTTTAAATAAGATAATTAATTAAAATAATGTTTTTTCCAGCCCCCTACGGCGTTACCGATCTGTTCAGAGTGCCTGGGCACCGAGGCGAAAAACAAGAAGGGGGTCACAGAGAAATTAAGTGCCTGTTCCGAATGCGGGTCTTTAGTCCATCTTACTTGTACGTCTGCTGGTCCGGAGTTAGCGGTTCTTCTTGCCAAAGGCGGAAAATGGTTTTGTGAGGAGTGCAAAGTTTGTGATGGCTGTGGTAAGTTTTTACGGTCACCCTATTGCTCCAATTAAATAGTGTCTTTATCAGGAAAGTTGTGGGGGTAGTTTTGATTTTTTTTTCGACTCCAGGAAATGTTTTTTGGGGTGCTGACAAAATTTCGTGTCGCAGCATTGAAAAAAAGTCCAAAAAAAAAGATAAAAGACCTAATTTTTTGGTGGTTTCTTGTTTATAACTCTGAAACGACCAACTAATAAAAAATAGAATTTTCTATAAATTATATTAGTCTCTGCGACCAACCGATCGTTTTTATGAAACTTTTTTTATTATTTTGAATTTTTTTCAGAGCAATATAACAACATAATATAAAAATATTCTCAAAAATGAAAAGTAGAACTGGATGCTATAAAAAGGAAGTACAAAATATAAACTTTATGTTTCTACATTTTCGTTATATAGTTTAAACAAAAATACTAGTTTTCCTCCTCTTTCTATACCCATTCTGTTCCCTAATGTGTGAGTGTACAAAGTGGTAAATATTCGTTACTGACGCTGAGGAAGCAGTTGCGCCCAGAAACTGTTTTATTATTGGCAGCTGCTTTGCGAGTTCCGGCTCATACCTTTGTGATACCCACCACTGTATTCCATTTATGCTTTTTATTACTTCTTCCGAAAACATAATATATTTAAATGAACTCCCACGGGCATTAAAATTAAACATTAAAATCAATGATTTTTGATTTTTAAAATAAAAATCAAATTTTGCAGAACCCTGGCAAAAACCCATTTTTTACATTCCAAAACTCGTATTATTAAAGGCTGTCAATTTGTGAATTCCTTGAATTCGAATTTGGATTAGGTTCTTCGAAGTGTTTATTAATAAGCTTTGAGTGTATAAAACTGGGGTTTTGCAGAGACAGTCGAAATATACCAATTTTCAACTATCGCTTGAGCCTCAACGGTTCATCGGAGAAAAAACTTTAACAGTGAAATTTGTAGAAAATTTTATGTGCTTTCTTTTTGAATATGAAGGTTATTTACGATAAGTTGATAATTTCCTACTTATAAGCAAGAAATTAGATGTTTGCGTATACAGGGTGTCTTTTTAAAACCCGAACACCCTTTTTTCTCGCTCAGATTGCATTTTTTTGATTTCGACCTCCTCAGATGATTTTCGTAGTTTTGAGGGGGAAATCGAATGGCGCAGGTTTTTTTTTCCCTGCGCAGGGCAACTTTTTTTTTTTAAATGGGAACCCGTTTTTTTTCTCGCAGGTTCCGAACCTTCATTAAAAAACAAGCAACTTTCGTCCCAAACATTTTTTTATTCGAATCGATCCTGAAGACAAAGTAAGTGGCAAAATGAAATGAAAAACAATTTTGAGGTTGAAACTAATTTTTTAAGTCTGGTGATCTTGCTGGCCATAATACGGGGCCGAGCCGCCCGATCCACTGTCCAGGAAAATGATCGTTTAACCATTGGCGAACAGGTATCGTGAAATGAGCCGGGGCTCCATCTTGATGGATTCGTCGTTGATAAGTTCAGGATCGATTCGAATAAAAAAATGTTTGGGACGAAAGTTGCTTGTTTTTTAATGAAGGTTCGGAACCTGCGAGAAAAAAAAAACGGGAACCCATTTTTAAAAAAAAAGTTGCCTTGCGCACCACTTGAACACCGCAGGTGAAAAAAACCTGCGCCATTTGATTTCCCCCTCAAAACTACGAAAATCATCTGAGGAGGTCGAAATCAAAAAAATGTAATTTAAGCGAGAAAAAAGGGTGTGCGGGTTTTAAAAAGACACCCTGTATAGTATAGGGATATATGAGTTTTTTACATTATTTTTACGTTCCACCGGTCTCGTCCTGTATGTTTGGGTTTGTGAACAAACCAGCATCTGGTCAACAGTGGAATGTCGATATAGGCAATTATTGTTATTTTATTTAAATTTATTTATTCATACAGTTATATTATACACTACATACTTTCTTAAATAACTAGGATATCATATTGTAATATAATGCACCTAGGTGTTAACACCTTTATGTGTATAAAATTAACTGCACACTTTTGTTTTGAAAACACTCTTTGAAGATTGGTTGGATTTATCTGCAGCACATTCCCACACCAAAATCGCACATTCTCGAGTCAAACAAACTGACTGGCAATAATCACTATACCGGGTCCTGCATTAGTGCGTCGGGCATCCATATCTACAACAGTAGAAAAAAAGTGTACTACAAAAGTTGTAGGATATGGGTTGATGCATATTTTAAAAATATTTGTAAATATACATGGTGGTTCAAAAAAGTGTGACGTCATAAAATATATTTTTTTTAATGACACCCTTTTTTTTTGGCACTATTAGGTTCCTTTTGGTGTTCTCTCCTAGGTGCAAAAATATTTTTTTATTTGCTTCGATATTTTAAGAGCAATAAATAAAACAAGATAAAAAGATCGTTTTCACGCTTGGAAAAATTAGAATAAAAATCTTGTTAGATCTGTTTTGTTCCAGCTAAATAGTGTGAACAGTAATGCTAAAGGTCTAATAATACTCTGACAATAAACAGGTTTTTCTTATTTTATACAGGGTGTTCAAAATTTGGTTACAAAAATGGCAACTTTCAAATCAGTTTTTCTTAGTATTTTTAAATGGCACACCCTGTATTTTATTTCATTATTTAATGCAGAATTTAATTACAAGCATATTTTGTTATAACGAATTTATTAAAATTCTCAATGGTTTTAGAGATATTTACCAAAAACCATAAATATCCTCATTAAACTAAAAAAGTATACCGGTTTTGACGCAACCGATATTATCTTTTTGACAGACCTTGTACTATTAATTATCTCATGATACGATAAACACAAGGTAAGATATCTAGCTGTTCCAAGTTCGTCTGGTGCGCGCAGTGACGTAAATTTGACGTTACGAGGCCACGCCTCCTCGCGCGATCTTATTTAAGATATTTTCGTCTTAAGCGCGAAGTGACCCAATAGGAGAGTTATTTGACAACGGCTCATTGCGTGATATCATACCTTGTGATATTGCATCACGATATTATCTTGTAGGAGGAAAGTAAATATTATATACCTTCTTTCCTCTATGTTATACATACGATACTCATTTTATACCGCTAGTTTCCCCCAATTTGTGATACCAGTTTTAAATCTAAAGCTGGATTCATAGTTGCCGTAACGTATGCCGTAAGACGTAACGTTAAGACGTAAGAAAAATAAACATGTGATTTGTAATAGAACCGTTTATAGTCCGAGTTAAGCCGTAAGCAGTAAGAAGTAAGAAATGGTTCAATTTCATTTCTTACGTTACGTCTTACGGAATCGGTTCGGATCGGTCATACTCGTGCATAACCGCCATGTGACTTCCCCAAATTCGACACTTTGCTAATAAATAGGTGATAAATAAATTGCTAATAAATACCAGAACAATATTGATCCCGTTATTATAACGAGGTCGTCATCGCTTGGAGTCATATTTTCACTTTTAAATAAACACACATGTGAAAAACCATAACCTACAAACTCGTAACCTGAAAATTCTTAACGAGAATATAAATGGGCATATCCTTACGTCTTACGTCTTATCGACTACTGCTTACGGCATACGTTACGGCAACTATGAATCCAGCTTAAGACACTAATATGGCGGTAAATTTTTAGAATTAATTAGAAACCTAATATTATATTTTATTATTTATATTAACTTTTCAGGAAACACCGGAATCTCAACCTGTCTACTCTGTTGCTGCAACTGCGATCGAAAATACCACATGGGCTGTCTCGATCCACCCGCAGAAAAGAAGCCCAAGTGCCCGTGGCGGTGTAAGCACTGCCTTAGCCATCACGATAGCGTAGGCAAAGCACAGAAGAAGGAACCGGGAAGTGCAATTAAGAAGAAGATCGACAGGGTTAGGGAGAAGAATAAAGAGAAAAAACAACAAAAGTCAGTTCAAAAATTATTTTCTTCTACTTTTCTAATTTTTTTGCTACTACAGCTATAAAGGAATAAGCCAACATAATAATTCATAAAATGGTAACAGTAATTCTGAAATCTACTGAGCGCGGCGAGAATTACTTAAAATAGATCATTTTTAAGACCAATTACTCTAAATTTTCAAGTACGAAGAATTGGTAAATGGGAAATCATATACCCGAATTTTTTTTCATAGAATAATACAGTAGAGTCTCGATATAGTGAACTAATTAGTGCAGGGGTGTGCCACTCGAGGCTGTTCACTATTTTGAGTTCATGGTAATAGTGAATAAAGCACTAAAACTGAAGTGTTTTTATTACATTCACCGATAACTTATTTAAAATTTTGAGCCTAAAATACACAAATTAGTCGGTGGAAAAAAAATCAGTTAATCTAGTTTGTTTTTTTTGGCTTATTGTAACATTTTTGGACTAATTTAGTTCCTAAGTCATGACGAATAATATAATTAATCAATCAAGACCTACTAATTGTTGGACGATCATAAAATTTTCATTACTCTCTTTTGTTGTAATTTGTGTGTTATTAAATATTATTTTGCAGCCCTATACAGGGTGTTATGGAAATTACGTATTATATTTAAATGGGTGACCCCTGGGGTGTTAGCTAGAGAATCGCTACATATATTTTTTTTTAAATCGACCGTTTTAAAAGTGGGGTAATTCACCCATAAACCCACAGGTCACTCCGCGGCACAATCATATTACACTGCCCAGCTGTGTAATAAACACATGTTCTGGCGCAATGTTGCCAAACTGTGGAAAGTGTAAAACTTTAGATTCTTATAAAAATAAATATTTAGCTTACTTAGAAATTAATTCCAGGCCGCCGACACGAGCAAGGAATCCAGGGCACAGACACCTTCAGTTCTTTTTTCTATGGGAACAAACCCGAGACAATAATTATACAGGAAAGTAATATTATAGAAGGAAATTCCGCAATTTATGAATATAATCTTATAAAACATCGAAAGGGGCAACGCTGTATTTTTAGATATTTCCAAATAAGACAATATCGATCGACCGAATAAACCCGAAACAGACTGAAACGTGTAGTTACTAGACATTTTTAGATGTTAAATACACCACCGGATGAAACTTTATACAATAAGGGCGTATTTTTGTCTACACAGTAGCACTTTAAAATACTAATTCAGATTGAATGGTACTTAGATGTGTTCATGAGATGCATACAAGTTTACGCGCAAACTAATGTGAATTTCTGCTTTTGTTTTTGTGTTTTGTGAGGTTATTGTGCCGGTTTTTGTTTGGATTACCTACTTGGTATTTTTTTATAAATTAAGTTGGTTTTAAATAAGGCCGAAAAGGTAAATAAAATTGCAGTTTTTTTTCTAAAGTGTAAGGTGTCATTTAAGCTGTTCAGTTCCGACGGGTGTCGTTCGAATTGAACAAATAAGAACATACCTGACCATTTATAACCGCCGCGGCGGTTGGTTCGAGTCAGTTCAAGTTTAGAAATCGGAGATTGTTTCCCAGCGAACTGAACTGAACGTAAAAGTTTATAATAATGTACCCTGAAAAATAAACAACTTCCAATCTGCTCAAAATTCACTGACGTTTTCCGCCATATGTTGTTTTGTTTATCTTTCTCCCAGTATCACCACGTGCTTAATTTTGGTTTGACGTCAGGTCATGTACAGGGCATATTAAATTAAAGCGCCATTTTTGGATATTTTTCTTCAATTTGGTTTCATCTCAGGAAGTGCCTGTTTAAATATAATACGTCATTTCCATAACGACCTGTATATTAAAAAAGTTGATCAAGGTATAGTAACGAGAAGTGTACCAAAAACTCGAACGAGATATCAGCCTTCCAAAACTTTATAAAGTGTACCGAATTCGGTACAAAAGTACACTGGAACAACCCTGTAGAACTGCTACATTTGGATCAGGGAATTTCATAAACAGCAATAAAATAATACTCATCCCAGTCGACTTAGGGGAAGTCCCTATGTGTGTGTCTGTGCATTCTATGGAGACATAGTTTGCTCACTATTAAGAGTTTAATGTAGTTTTCTATGTCATTGTGTCTACTGCAGTGGATAGTTCACTATATAGGATGTTCAGTGGCGAAGCGCGACATTTTTTTCCGGTGGGATTTTATTAAATTTGTTGATTATATGAATATAAAGCGTCTATATCAAAGAATTTAGGGGGGTTTCGAGAGCCAATATCCCCCCTTGGCTGCGCCACTGAGGATGTTCGAGACTACTGTATTATACTCCCTAAAAACGGCACATTTGTTATTGTTTATTGCTTTAAGTAATTAAAAATTGTTTTTGAGTTGTTTACGTTCAATTTTTTAAAAGTTTTTAACTTGTGTATTATCACTGTAGCAAAATATGAATATTTTAGGTTTTATTTTTTTAGGACGAAAGAAGCAATAGAGCCGGAATTCCCCCTATCGCCTGCAGCTGTACCTTCCAACAACACTCCAACAGTCAAAACCCCATGTAGGAGAGGGAAGGCAACAGCACCGCCGGCAGCAACCCCCATCGAGGATGAAGAAAACGACTCTCAGGGTACGCTAAATCCCGATTCAAACCTTTCCCAAAGACAAAAATCTCCTCTCCATAGTCCTAGTTCCTTGACTCGTGAATCGACCACGGAACCGTTGGACACGCCCGATAAAATGTCTAAAGAAAAACAGAAGTTTTTCAAGCATTCTGCCTTTAACGCTGAGAAGAAGAGTAAACGCTTAAGAGAGAAGAGTCCGCAAAAGGTCGGCCACAGCGAACCACCAAAACCTGTGAAGGAGGAAGTTACTAAGCGAAGAACGAGAAATGAGGTTAGTAATGACGATAAAGAGGCGACACCTCAAAGGAAAGTTGTTAAAAGTGCGAAAACTTCCGGAAAAATAACTCGAAACGGTAAACTAAAAGCTAAAGATATTCCCTTACCGAAGAAGAGCCAAAGAATCAAGGCGGCCGCGGTAACGACTGCGGAACTAGAGAAGTCCGCATTGAGGAGAAGTGGGCGAGCCGAAGCAAAGAAAAAAGAGCTGGAGAAGGCGACCACAGAAGAAGACTCTTCTGAGGAGGAGGAGGACGAATGCTCGAGTAGCTCATGTGAGTCAGACTCTGCAGATTCAGACTCCTCCGTTGAGAAATCCCTTTCAGATTCCAAGATGAGAATGCAAAGGGTTGTGATACCTCCTACTGCTTTTGAAGAGAAACAAAAAACTTTCGGCAGTATAAGCGGAATTAACGTCGACAACAAAGACATGCCATGGGGCTTCGCGGCTGCCGCTCAAGCTGTCCAAGAGAAGAAGGACGGAAAGTCCAGAGAGGTCAAAAAGGAGAGTAAAAATTTGTTCACAAACCCTCCTGAAAAATTAAATTTGTTTGATAAGCCCGCCGAGCTTCCGTCGCAGCTAGATGAGAGGCCCTCGGAAGACAAGAAGAATTTACAAGGTATGGGACAACTTAAAGGGCTGTTCGATGGTTTGTCCCATTTCTTTACTGCTCCCTCGCCGAGCCGTGCTAGTAGGTCGCAACCGAACTACAACCCGAACAAGCGCAAACCAAAAGAAGATGCGAAAAAGGAGGAAGAAGCACCATCGGGAGAGAAAGAAGACAAAAAGCCCATCATCCCATCCATTACTCCCAACAAGCCCTCCCTTCCGGCCTCCCCAGCAATGTCTCCCAGTGACTTAGTAAAATCCGCCGTTAATTCCCAAGAACTAGAAGCGGAAAGGCGTAAATCGATCAAAGCGGAAGACGTGAAAGCTGCGGCGTCAGCGGGTGACAAGTCGACGCCGGTCAAAAAGCGCAGTCAGATGGCGCCGAAGACGCCGGCCGCCCTGGCGCCACCCTTCAATCAGACGGGTAAGATCGGAAGCTGTCGGGGTCCGACGACTTTGAGAGCTTATAATGACCAAAATACATGTACGGAATTTTTATTTGCTTTCGGGAGCGAACATTTTATCTTGCGGATTAAATACTCGCAACACCGAAAGTTCCGCCGAAGGAATTTGACGTCGTATCTGTGAATCCCCCAGTTTCGCACATGTTTTCTCGCTCCAGGGCGAAAAGGTACACTTTATCCACAAGTTTTAAGTAATAACAAGGGTTCAAACTTCGAACAAACCCGAATAAAATATTCATTTTTTCTTAAGGCCCTATTAGACTCGGCAATTTTTTCTCTTGCGACGGCAATTATAATGGCACGTATTCATGCGCAGTAAACCGTTTTCGATCAGCTATAGCTTTGTCAACGGTCAGAACAGCAGTGGGTACTGTCGAAATCCCTAAAATATCCCCAGAATTAGAGATGTGCAAACCTGTTCGTTTTGATTACCAGTTAAAGCAGCTACTGCTATTTACAAATAGGAGGTGCAAAAAGTTGCTGAATTAGCAGTCCATAAGTTTAATAGAGAATGTAAACTGCTAATTTAAGTACCAGTGGGTTTAAATGGCCATTACCTGTTCATACCTGGTTCGGCCAAATAATAAACAGTTAAAAATAACAGAATAATCCATGTCTACCCAATTGCGCCGGCAAGGGCAATTAAAATGGCGCCTGCCCCATTTCTGATAATGAGAGACAGCTGTGTATGTGTACTGCGCATGAATCCGTGTCATTTTAATTGTCAGAAGAGTAGAATTTCTGACTGTAGTACGGAGAACGGTGTACTGCGCCTGAATCCTTGAATTATAATTGCCATTGCTGGCGCCATAAAAGTTCCCGACTGTAATACGGCCTTTAGTGTGGGACAGACAGATTCCTTTTGAAACTTTTCATCGCGATCAATCACGAGTATCTTCCATTGGCGATTCACGAGTATATACCATTCCATTGGTATATGAGGTTATGTTTCGCTAATGTGTTGGTTTAATTAGTTGTGGTAAATTTCTTTGTTTGGCTTCAACTTATAGTTTTGGGAGTTTCGATTTGAATTAATCATGAAACATGAATGCCAGATATAAACTATTAAATGCCGTGGGGTTCAACGGATTTCTACGAAATTGTGTATCGTGAATTTTTGGTGTTGCTTCGTTTGTTCGTGTTGCGCGATACCGCGATTTTTTTAGACGTGAGACTTCTTATAGAGGGTGTTTGAAAAAACATACATTTTTCGGTGTTTTCAAGATATTTCCTATACGGCTTTAGTAATTTTAGTGAAATGTGGGTTATGAAAAATACCTAAAATAGCACATATTGCCGGCAATGATTTTGTTAGTAATTTAAATGATAAAAGAAAATATCACTTAATACTTGTTGTCACTATTTTAGGTACTTGTCATAACCCAAATTTGACTAAAATTACTAAAGCCGTTGCGGAAATATCTTGAAAACACTGAAAGAATCATGTATCTTTCAAGCAAAGAATCGGCGGACCATGTTTTTTGAAACACCCTGTATACCTATTGCAATGTTGCCAAGACGATCCATCAGTGTCACAACCTTCTACTATGCTATTGGTTGATTTGTCGGTGCAATTTTACTGGCCTGTCATTATTGTCGTACTTATGAAACTCATTAGAGAAAGACCGCTCGATTGTTAAAACTTTTGAATATCTGAGGTTAAAGAAAAACGGATCAATGTAAAAATCAACAACTTATATCGGGAGACAAATGCCTGGTTTACACGGATTTCGGTCTATCTCAGACATACCACGTTTGATATACATGAGTTACAAAATGAAACGTCCCACTGAAGTCATGTCAATTTGGGAGTTCAGAGCATTATGAAGTGGTCATACCTATTCGTCTTTCTTATTGTTCGAAATTCAAACTTCAAACTATAGGCTGTGCTTTTATTAAAAAATATATTTTCTCTTAATACGTTAGGATTATATTGAGACAGAAAAATAAAATGTTATTGCAGAACAGCCTTCGAATCAAAAGATGCAGAAAAGTTTTTGAAGACTTAATCCAGCAATTAAATTGTATTTTTTTTGTCTGAGCATAAACCTAACGAATTAACGAACCCTACAATGGCCAGAAAAATAATTTTTAGAAAAAAATTACAGCCATTAGTATAGTAATGCGGCTGGGTAACTTACTTCGCAACTAAGGAAGTTTCACTTCAACCATGCGTAACGATTCCACAGTAGTTTCTTCGAATGGATCTTGTCAGCAGAAAAAACAAACCCGAACAAACCTTTTGCTAAGACCTTTATGCAAAAATGGTGTCTGTGTTACATGTATTTTGGTTATTTACTTATTGTGTCAGAACTAACTTGCATTTTTTTCATATTCACTAACAAGAGGAGGCATCAAATCATGTATATGCAAAGCAGATATATTTTTTTAATTAATAACTTTAATCTGCCATTTTTTCTGAAACCTTTGCGAACTATGCAAGATGTCATAAATGACATATTTACAAATTTGAACAGTCTCTGTCATCAATTTGATAGGTGACAAAAAATAACAAAATTTATAATACTAAAATTTAAAATAGTTTTATCTCAAAGGAACCAATAAAAATAACGATGAAAACATGATTTCCGACATGTGCCTCCTATTTCCATAACGAACTCACTAGGTTTGGAGAGCATGACTTAGGCCACTTAAATGTTGCACCCCTTCATGCTGAGATTACCTGGTCTGATTGAATTAATTTCAACTCAGTGTTGCTAAATTCATGCACATAGCTTATATTTTGATAATGGTGTGTGGTTGCATGGAACCCGTATTTTCCATACTCCGTATCCCAACGATTTGTAGTTAGATCCCCGTCCTTTATCGATATCCTTTTGAGTGCATGAAATATTTTAATTGTATGTACTTTTTCAGATTTTGACTTATTATTGACAAATGAGCGCGTTACATAACGGCGATTATAATACGAACAAACCCGATTTTGCAACGTTACATACCCTGTATGTTCGGGTTTGCATCAGGATACTTGGAGGGGTGTTTCTAGAAAGATGTTAAAATAAATAAATATAAAAAGTCGAAAATTTTATACTTTTCGAGTTATTTCTTTTTTCATTTTTAACACCTTGCGGCTAGTTTTTAAACTATCAAGTGAATCAAAAATAAAAAGTCTATACTTTTCAGGTGGTATTAATATTAAATACCAATGTATGGAAAAATTATTATTTCCCAGACCACCCGATGATACCTTATACAATAAAGGCGTATTTTTGTCTACACAGTAGCACTTTAAAATACTATTTCAGATTGAATGGTATTACCAAGAAAAGGAAGCCTTTTCCATTGATAGGATGTCACCACCTATAGACCGGTTTCGAACTCTTTTGTTCTCCTCAGTACAGGGTAGGTGTACATACCTATCATCAGATAAGTCTAATACTTCACGCTGTATTATCAACGGTAGTAGCGTTGTATTTTCTCGACTACCATTGATAATACAGCGTGAAGTATTAGTGAGTCTTCTCTGGTGATAGGTATGTACACCTACTCTGTACTGACAAGAACAAAGAGTTCGAAACCGATCTGCAGGTGGTGACATCCTATCAATGGAAAAGGCTTCCTTTTCTTGGTAGTACCATTCAATCTGAAATAGTATTTTAAAGTGCTACTGTGTAGAGAAAATACGCCCTTATTGTATATCATCGGGTGGTCTGGAAAATAATAATTTTTCCATAAATTGGTATTTGATCAAGTGAATATTTGGCACAGGGCATTACGATCATTCTGTTATAAAAATGTTCCTTTACTGTGCCGCTAGAGGCCTGAAATTAAAATTTAATTTTTGGCATAACTTTTTTGTTTTGACAGTTATTGAAAAAAAGTCATTTTTAGGTCGAAAGAATACCTAATAAAAAAGGTACTCTTTCTTCGATAAACCCCACCGTTTAGACGCATAACTGAAATTAAATGAATATGAATATGAAACCTCTTTTAACGTATAGTATTTTTTTTAGATGAAGCGGTTATTTTAGATGGAAATATTTTTGAAAAGAAATAAATATAAAATTGGTCATACGCAGCCATTGGTTGTGTCAATTTATTTAAATTTTGTATTTGGTCGCTTTGCAGGATGCTAAATCGGCTTCTGATATTAGTTTTGAAATAAAATAATCGCTAATGTTACCTTACTCTTTAAATTATTATTTTAAAATCTCTATAAGTCCATACGCCAATGAGTTAACCAATATTTGAAGCCATAGAAAGGTGCGCCCTAGGATCATACGTAACCACACCAAAATTTTAAAAATTAAATTGAGAAATACCGAAAATATAAACTTGTTTCCATTATGTGGGCACCCTGTATACGGGCTTACCAATGAACCCGAAACGGGTCTGATTTTTCATATTTTTGTCGGTTTAAAAAATAACGTATCTTGTGTCGAAGGAAAACCACTTGCTTATATTTTCAACCCTCTAACAACCCCCTAGTAGGGGTGACCTTCTCCCTCCGAAATTGGCAACCAGTAATCAAAATGACAGGTAAATTTAAACGTTTACATAATTGAAAATCACTGGAAATTACAATTTTTGAGACATATTTTTTTTTGAATTATTTTTGTTTTAATGAAATTTTAGATTTTATGCTATTTGACCTAATTACTTCGATAAGGGTTTGTTCGGGCGATAAATCCTCTTAATCGCTTTTTGAAACTCGCCACACGCTCCTACACGGAGCGATATAATAAGTCAAATGTCTCTGTGCTTATCAATCATTGTGAGGGGAAGGGTTTGGTCAGCAGTCGAGGGGTTCAAGTATTTGCTTACAAATTGAGTTAAATGCAAAAATAAAGAATTCCCAATAAAAATTTATTATAAATTTAACTTTAAGAGTATTTATCAGTGGACCGCGTGGGCCGATTTGAGATTTTGCCGCGGAACAGCATAAGTCATTGTTATTGAAAAATGAGACAACATCGCCATTCCAAGACACGACGATCCAGCGCGCTGAAAATCTCTGACATTTTTTTGCATTAAAACTACGCTATGAATTTAGTGATAATGCATGCCATACTTTCAAAAATGACTGTATAACCATATGTTTACAATTTAAACCTTATTTACCTTTTTGAAAAATTCAAGATAATATAGTCATGTAGTACCATATTGCTAAATTTAAAATTTGAACAAACTCTATCTAATAGTTTTCTTGTAGTTTGTCACACCTATTTATCTTAATGGAGATCACTGATAAGTGCTTTTAATTAGTAAGCCATTACATAATGGTATACGCGGTGTTGAAGAAAGGTCGGTACCCCGGAATAACTCCCGTGCATCGCATTGCAGCGGAAAATCTCTAGGGAAAAAGTTGTTTGGTTTTGATGGAGGAATAGTTTGCAATATAAGCCACCCCCACCCGCCTCCAGTGGTTGAGGGATGGGGGGTAAGTTAAGATTTTCAAATGGAACCCCATATTTTTATTGGCGTATCTTGTTCTCCTGCCAAAAATAAACATCTTTTGTCCGAAAATTTTCTTTATTTCGGCCCATCCTTCACCAATAATCACCATGAGAAAGACAAAATCAAAACCGTGCGAAAATCAAGTTTTATCCCGGAAATACTCTTTTTCTCTGTCTTGTACTAAAAAATGCCCGTTAGGAGCTTGAAAAACGGTAGAATAGTGCGTTTTTTAAACGAACCCCTTGGCTTCTAACAAATATGGTCGCTTATTTAATTTTTCTTATGCATCTATATTTAAAAAAAATAATGGTCACTTTTTTCTTCCAGAAGACCTAAAACCCCTCCAACTTCCTCCTGGAGTCAATCAGAAGGACCTCGATCTGTTCAAGGAAGCTCGCGAGAAAGCGAACGCCGCAACGGCGGCCCTGCTCCAGGCGGCCGAGCTGGCCAATCAGAACAACGCTTTGGCTTCGCCGTCCAAATTGATGCACGAACAGCCCAGGAATCCCGGAGCGATCGAGTTCGGGAAGTACGAGATACAGACCTGGTATTCCAGTCCGTTTCCGCAGGAGTATGCGCGGTTGCCGAAGCTGTTTCTATGCGAGTTTTGTTTGAAGTATACGAAGAGTAAAGCAGGTAAGACCCGAGTTGGATGTTATGTTGAAGGTACATTTTTGTCGGTACAAGATACTTTGATGTTGCGTTAAGTGAGTAATTTTTCCTTTCGTCAGATCCTAGCCAGACCAGACGAGCTGTGATAAAGCGAAACGTGTCTGGGGATGGATCTGTCCAAAGGAAAAAAAACTCTCGAGTATGTAATTTAAAAAAAAACTATACTGATGTATATACAGGGTGTCCCAGTGTGTGAAATTTAACATATTTTGATTTCTATGAAATGAAAAAAAAAATAATTCGGTACACTTGCATGACTTTGTATTCCGATCAACTTTTATTAATAAAATTTTTCGATATCTTGTTTAAAAGAGGCACTTTACCTAGATAGAAAATAGAAATAAATCTCCGGTCAAGTCCTGATTGATTTCATAAAAATCAAAATATGTTAAATTTTATTTTCTAATCAAGCCAACCTAGATTCCAAATAGTCAAAATTTCAATTCGAAAATGTTCCTGGGACACACTTTATAGTACTTCGTGTAATTCCACAGGGCCAATACCCCATTCATAAATTTGTTGGAAAGTGAAGCTGTGATTGTGTGAAATGTTATTGAAAATCAGTAATGGGTGGAAGAGAGACAAACATGTTCGTGTCGTTAATGGCAACAATGTTGAAGTCTGGTTATCTCCAATGACGTTTAAAAGGATATGGACCGGCCTTTCTCGTTTACCGCGTACACCAAAGTGATTAATTAAATAAACAAATTAAAATAATACTTATGTACCTAAACAAGTTAGATCAAATAAATAAATAGATTATATAAAAGCTGTCTTCACGCACTTGTTACACTGCAAACGATGTTTAAATATAGAAAAATAAAGATGTAAAATATTTTGATGGGGTTGTTCCTTTCTTCAGTATTTTATTCCCATGTACATTACCTCCATAATCTTATTTTGTGAAGTGTTTTTCACAAATAACTGTTGTATCACCTGGACTATAATTTTTCCTTCATAGGGCATGTAACCAAATTTGCCTTAGGCTACGATCTTTTGGTATCCTAGAGAAATGGATAAACATTTGGTACCTACGTTCTTAAACAAACCTAGTTTTCATAGTGATGCAAACTCAAAATTAAATTTCTAAATATATTTACTGTGAAATTTCAACACCCTTGCATCTTCTAGTGAAGCATTTTATGGCCGCACAAGACTCAACCATCTTGCAAAGGCAAGATTTATATTAAGAAATAAACCAACTCAACTGAAATGAAATCACCAAGCACACACACATCACAATATCAAATAATTAATAAAAATACTGCAGTGCCAACACTACCGACACATAATTCACCGGCAAATGGGGTTCTTTTTGCACGGACCTGTCCATAATCTTTTAAACATCAATGTTATATCAGTTGGTTACATATTAAAACATAACCATACTTACCGAAGAAAAGATAAATCCTTCCATACATTGGTATTTGAGATAAATCCTTGTTTAAATGAGCCCCTCTTTTACAAACTATACATGACTGCACCATGATTGTTTATAATAAAGACGATTTTACACCAATAATCACAAAAAACCAAAATATGTACACACTACCTTAGCAGAAAGCAGCAACAATGTATTTTTTACTATAACCGGAGCGATTCATGAGGTTCGGGTTTGTGTAGTAAATTGACGTGATGTTGCCAGAGTGCAGTCGGTTTATTTCAAACTTTTATGTATAATAATATATTTTTTTAAAATCTCTCGAGGCTTATTCACAATTTATAGTAAAATTATTGGGAAATAAATGTATTTTAAGAGCAATTGCGGATTAACCTTAAACCAGATGTAATAGTCAAATTAACAAATTTTTAATTGTGATTTTGCAAGATGCTTTAGCTATAAATATTACAATCTGGCTATGCTGCAATCATAAAAGAAAGGTGGGGAAGGCACGTTTCCATTCCTTGCATAGACTCGAAACGTAAACATTTCCATCTGGAGTTATAAGATCTTTGTGTAATACAAACTTATGCCTTCTTTTCTATAGTTTTGGAACGACATCAAGACAAATGCACTTGGCGACATCCTCCAGCCACCGAAATCTACAGGTGTGGCGACATCTCCGTTTTCGAGGTCGACGGCAATGTTAACAAAATCTACTGTCAAAACCTGTGTCTCTTGGCAAAGCTGTTCCTGGACCACAAAACCCTGTACTATGACGTAGAACCGTTCCTGTTTTATGTCCTGACCAAGAACGATAAGAAGGGATGCCATCCTGTGGGGTATTTCTCCAAGGAGAAGCACTGCGCGCAAAAATACAATGTCAGCTGCATCATGACTATGCCTCAGTATCAACGGCAAGGATTTGGACGGTTTCTTATCGATTTCAGTAAGTTTTTCCTTATGACAAAATTTATAAATATTGTAGATGTTCCACAGACATATTATGTTACTTTTACATTAGTTTTTCTATATTTAGGATGCCCACTAACCTAGAAACAGGGAAAAGCCAGAAGTTTTGATTTACCTTAAAAGTCATGAAATTATTGTGGATTTTTTATCAGTTTTTTTTTAATCAAATCGGGAAAAGAACGTATATGATTATTATTTCCTCATTTTCGCCAATTGTAGACTTGTGTCTCGGAATGTTAGCCTATATTTTATTTTTTGAAAAATACTGATGTGTATCGTTATGTGGAAATTTCAAAATTTTCAAATGAGTGGACGTCCTGTAGAATATATTATGTAAAAAAATTGAATAACCTGCCACTTTATGAAACTGAAATTATTTTTTTTATGTTGGCAGCAAGTAGGGTTCGAATTTTAGGCTTACTTCGATTTCGTGCAAATAGGTAATTTTTACGAGATATTTATCTGAAATACCTATACTCGGAAATATATAACATGCTGAATGTGTCCGTCAGCTAATTTCTAGTCACAACTATAAAACAACATAACCTAAAATTAATAGAAATATCTTCCAGTTATGCTCTATTTCTAGTTTTATTCAATAAAGTACTATTTTTATTTTTAATTCAATATAGTATTATATAGATATAAAGTATATCTACATATTCATAGTTACTGTAGACATTTCCTGGGCATTAATTGTTATTCCTGTCAGATCCTGTGTCGACACAATATTTTGTTCAATAGTATTATTTATTATTTTGTTCAATATTTTGAACTTTGTTCTGCTCGCACCATAACTCCAAGTTTTGCATATTCTGTTTAAAAGTTTTTCTAGATTATTTTGTGCAATTTCTCGTATTTCTGACGGAATACAACTTCCTTCCTGACTCATTTTTATTAACTTTAATAATATATTTATTTTTAATTATGACGGTTTTGAAGAAGCTTTGTTGTGTTCAATTGTTTCTATCATGGCATATTTGATCTACTATATTTTTTAAAGTTTTTCAGATTTTAAAGACCCAAATAGAAAAAGTATTATAAAATACACGGTTCATAAGACAATTAGAGCACTTATACTTTAGAAAACTCCCCGCTTCGCGGGTCGTTTTCTGAATTAAACGCGTGCTCTAAGATAATGTCTTATGATACTTGTATCTTAATATACTATTGTTTTTTTTTAGGTTACTTGCTATCCAAAGAAGAAGGACAACCTGGGACACCCGAAAAGCCTCTTTCGGATTTAGGGAGGGTATCTTACTATTCATACTGGAAGTCCATTGTTTTGGAATATCTCCACGGTCGCAGGAAGGAACAAATAAAATTAACCGAAATAAGCAAAGAAACGGGCATGTATTGTCAGGATATAGCGTTAGCTTTTCAACTGCTGGGTTTCATAAAATATGTACCTGCCGAAGGAGGAGGGATAAAAATTGCAATACGCGTCGATTGGAAGAAGGTCGATGCTCATATGGAGAAAGTGGCAAAGTCGCAAATTCGAATACCAATTGACGTGGAGTGTTTGCGATGGAAGCCTTTACTGTCTAATGCTGCCAGTCAGTTCAGAGAAGAGAAATCTGACCCTGAAAATGACAAGAGCTTGGTCGAAACACCTGCCAATATTATAACGGCACCAGAGAAAATTATTATAGAAAATACTCAAGGAGTTAAACTAAAAAGGGGCAAGAAGAGAAGGCTTGGAACTCCTGGTAGAACTCCGAAAGCTGCTAAAGTGGATACGTCTAAACCAGTCAATGTTCCAATTGAAACCAGTGTAACAGAAACGCCTTCTGCTCCCGAAGAAATTGAGATTACTTCTTCAGGAAGGAAAAGAACTAGACCGTCTAAGTTTAATGAAACTACGTATGCTGATGTTAAGCCCAATAGGCATACTACCACCAATACTGAAGTTAAGCCCAATAGGCATACCATCACTCCTGTAGATAACAAGCGCAAGAGGACGGAGTCGGAGCGAGAAAAGGATGTCAAGAAGAGCAAGGTTGAAGAGTCAACACCAGTAAATGCAGCTAAAAGTACTAGGAAATACCCTGATAAAGAATGTGTTGAAGAAACCCTCAATAGCTCTAAAGATGGATGGATGGATGCGAAGCGTACACCTTTGTCATCGACGAGAACTAGAAGAAGCGCTACCGTAGGTAAAGAGAAGGTTGTTGGCGAGAGATGGTCACAGAGACGGGCGAAGAAGCAGAAGGAACTGGAAGAGCAGCAAAAGAAAGAACAAGAAATTAAAATGGAAGTCGTAAAAGATGAAGTAATAGATAAAGAAATGGAAGAAAATCAGGAACCAGTGAAACAAGAGATATCTAAGAAGGTACATTCTGAGCTGACAACAGAAAGTGACGCTTTGAATACCACCGTTGAAACAATGGATGTTCCGTCTGTTGCTACAGTTCTGCATACGCCACAAATAAAGAAGAAAAGGCCGATAAAGAAAAGACGCGGGTGGACCAAGGGTAGACCACGAACTACCTCGGAGCTTCCTAAGGATCAGCCTACTTTACCGCAACTTATAAAGGCGAAGCAACTGCTAAAAGACAGCGAGAGTGATTCAGTCGTGTCTGAAAAATCTGAAGATGAACACAATGTTGTCAAAGCTGAAAATATACCGTCTACACCTATCGTGAATACGATCGAGAAAAGTGAGAAGAAAAGGCTGAAGAAGGCATCCAGAATATCGACAGAAGAAGATTCGAGTGCTGAGGCCGATGACGAAATGGAAAATGACGAACTTCCAATGCATAAAGAATCGTCGCCTAGTAAATATAAGTTTTCAAGAACAACCCCTACCAAAGAGGAACTACTTAGGACACCGCCGAAAAATAGAATACCCAAGGAGCGAACATCGCCAAATAAAAACTCCCCATCAAAAGGAATTGATTCTGAACCGAAACCTATGGTTTATTCTTCTACTACCTCAGAATCTGAGACCGAAATTGATGGTCAAAAAATTAAGACCATTTCTAGTAAAAAGATTTTAGAGTTATCTAAAAATAGCAGTTTTGATTTTAGTGAAACTCCAAAAGAAGAAGAACCAGTGCCTAAGCCTAGCATTGTGTCTAGCTGTGAGATGATAAATGAAGATCCTAGGAAAGAAGAAAAAGTACAAGATGCTAGAAAAGAAGAAAAACCGCAAATCTTGGAAAAACCTTTTCCAGTGGTAGAAGAAACTCAAAGGTCTGATTCGGCCAGAATGTCTGTCGATATGGAAATTGAAAAAATGGACGAATCGCAGCCAATAATCGAAAATCAATCACCTAAAAAAGAACACTTTGTACCAAATGCTGAAGAAAAACCAGAAGAACTAGTAAAAATACAAGAGACGCCAACGACTCCTGCTGTTGTTGAAAATGAAGTACAAATTCCAGAACCAACCCTTAAAGTGCCTGAAGTATACAGGAAACGAAATGTTCCGGAACAAACGACCAATCCTAAACAAAATGAAACACCTGTAAACACACCTTTAGTAGAATATAGTTCCAAAGTAAACACTACAGCACAATCTGAACCTTACGAATCGAAGTTAAAGGTACCACAACCTGAATCCCTCGATTTAAAACCGAATATTCCGCAAGCTAAAGCATATGCATCCAAGTTAATTAACCCAGAGTATGAACCACATGATACACAACTCAACAACGCACAACCTAAACCTCCAAAGCTGAATGTATCTTCCGAGAAAGATGCTAACATTCAAACTGTTATCAGGAACCAGCAACCTGTAGTCTCGAATGTCATTAGTACGCAGAGTATGATGCCAACACCCGTTTACTCTGATCCTGTCATTGCTTATTCTGGAACACACAATTATGAAAACACTACCAAGTACCCTGTGAATAACATACCATTGGCACCTGAACAAAATATTTTAGCGAATCATATTGGTCCGCCTTCAGTACAGAAACCTCATAATCAGCAACCAAGTTTTGTTACTATGCCCCAACAAGCCGAACCACTTGTAGCTAAAAGAGAACATATGCTACAGATGCCTCAAAAAGTAAATAATGTAGGCCCAATTATTCAGAAGCCAGTTCATATGGAAATACAGAATCCTCTACCGAAGTCATCTCAGCCCGAAATGATTGCTAGTAAACCAATTGAAAACCCCAGAGAACTCTTATCTACCAAACAACCAGAAAACATTCCTATGGAGAAACCACTCGCAAGACCTTCAGAACAGAGAATTGTGGTAGAGAAACATCTGCCACCAGCAATAAAAGACCATCCTCGAACAACTACAGTAATGATGCCAGAGACCAAATCAGTGATTGAAAAACCTCCGCACAAAGAAATCAAAACATCGCCTCAGTCCGACTACAAATATGCCGAGATTCGAGAACCCATAAAGCCAAAGGAAGAACATAAAATTTCTCCTAAACAGGAACCCATTCGAGCTGAAAGACCCAAACAAGAAAAATATGATGATAAACGATATCAGCAGAAGCTTCCTTATGAAGAACCGAAACTACCATACGATGCCCAAGCCAAAGTTCACATGGATAATGAAGCTCTATTGGCAAGTGCAATGGCTTCACAAGGGTATCACATGAATATGACGGCTCAATATCCATGGCAATGGGAAAGGTTATGGAGTACCAAGGGGATATATTATGACACTACTAAGAGGGACTATCCTGGATACTCTATGCCGCCTCTACAGTTTCCATTGGATATGCTCCCCACCACCAAGCAACCTAGTAGCTGCGAGAAAGAGAAAAGTTCTAGTAAAAGTCATCGGTATGATACTGCCTTAAAGTACCCCCCACAGCAAAGTAACACGAGCAGCAATTCCAGTTCGAGTAAGTCCAGTAAGAGTGAACATAGGGACAAGAATCAGTCTCCGAGAAAAGAAGAAAAATCTAAACATAAATCAGAACAAGATAGCAGCAGAACCTCTACAGAACAATACAAAAATAGTTCTAACTGCTCGGCTGTTAATAATGTACAAAATGTGGAACATAAACAGCAATGTGTTCCCGCAGCATCAAATAACTTAACCAATGCGCCGAAAATAATGAGTAAGCCCAAAGAAGAGCATAAGATAGATAATAACGACACTAATCAACAACTAGCTGCTGTTAAGCAAGTTCAAGCTCCTCAAACTATATCAGATATGCCATCTATGGGTGTATACACCCCGGATTCAACTACTAACTCGGTTCATAGTTTGCAATACGGTCAGTGCGAGTTAGACGTATCTCAAATAGGCCTAGAATCACCAGCGTCAATTTCTAGCGATATGGCCTCTCAAAACTCTGTGGAAGCTGTTAGGCCCCCCTCGGCAATATCCACGCATGGAGGCCATGGAAATCAACAGCAAAGTCACCAAACGAATTACGATTGTATGCAGCAGCAAAGTTTACAAGCACAGGGAGTGACTATACCCGCCTCGAGTCCAAGTTTAAATAGCACTATGCAAATTCAACAACCTCACCAACAACAAACCACTCAAAGCCAGAGCAGCTCCAGCAAAAGACAGATGCCGCAGCAACGAAATAGGTCAAATACGCCGTCGAGCAAGCAGCATAACATGAGAGCTACTCCTCCAAATGTTCCTCAACAAAACTCTTCTACTAGGCAGCGAACCACGCCGCCTGCGGTGCATCAGCATCAACAGATATTGCAATCTAGCCCTTCGGCGACAAACGCACAGCATCAGGCTATGCAGCAGCAACATCAGCAGCAGCTGCAACAGCACTTGCAACAGCAAGTAGCCGCAGCTGCGGTCCATCAGGGATACTCTCACCAACTAGGGACTAGTACTATGCATCAGCATCCACATCACGGGCATCACTCCGTGATAAGTCAAGCGAATTATATTCCTGTTGCAGCTAGTACGCAAGGCTTTTCTGCTCAAAGTACAAGTACTTATGTCAATGTTCCCATGACGACGGTGATACAACACCGGATGACGCAGCAGAGCGGAATTAGTCCTCTGAGCAGCCTTGGATCGGGCCATCAGAACTTGTCGGCCTCGCCTAGTTGCGCAGCTACAACGGGAACTAGTTTTTATATACAGGCGAATCCTCATACGCATTCCCACACTCCTGGTCCAACGGTACCTACGCCATCGCCGAATTCTTTGCAGACGAATACAGGGCAATCAGCTTCTGGAAATTCCAGTTGTAGCCTAGCGAAGCTTCAGCAAATGGTGTCTAATAGTACCATTCCGCAGCCGACTTGTAATACTATGACTCCACCGCCTACGTCAATGACTCCACCGCATCACCCGCATACTATGACTCCTCCTCCAAGCCATCAGGCAATGATACAAAATCAAACTGTAAGAAATCTTACCCCACCCACCGCCATGCCTTCGAACTTGCAGCAGCAAGTTTTGGGGTATCACAAATACTATCAGACAAACATGAACGTGAATCAGTTGAGTGGCACAGTCACGCCACCTATAGGCCAAAACTTGGGCCGATCAGGGCGCAACTCTACCTCGAACGTTGCGGCCATGCAACACATGCAAACCAGCTCGAGCAGGGTAAGTCCTAACGTTTCTTTAAATCCTTACGTTATGAACAACTCCCTCAATGGCTACCGAATGGCTCCCCAGCAAGCGCCGGGAGCGGTAACGGGGTACATAACGAATACCCCCGCTGGTTTTATCAACAATCAGATCCCCACCATGCAAATGATGAATATGGCGGCGCAAACGCAGTATCAGGATCCCGCCGCGCTACAGAGAGCCGCCCAGCAAAACACCATGTATACTTATAGTTATATAAACGGCATTATGCAGCCGTTGAATGGACCTATGAGGCGTTAATTTAAGTTTTCTCATTGATAGATAAGTATTTATACCAGTAGTTGAGGATTTTAGGTCAGGTCACGATTTCTATCACAAAAACTCGCGATATTTCCTAAATTATAGGTTATATATCTTTTTAAAAGCTAAAAGTAATGTCGACTTTTCTGCTATATGTTCAGTCCATCTAAAAAATTAATTTGTTAATTAACAATAAATTTCATTAAGTTGAATTATCTGGAACTAAAAACGTTTTTTACAGTAACAGACAGGAAGTACTCTTCAAAAAATACTATTTTTTTTACATGTCCTCCGAAAGTGCCTCTTTTCATGCATGTTCTCTTCACCGAAAGTGACGTTTTCCAAGAGAGCGGGCGGGAAAGTATCGAAGCGGGCGAAGAAACCCGCCCGCTTCGAGTCACCATGTGCTCATAAATAAATAAAACCAGAATTATCGGTGCGGGATTTGAACCCGCGACCCTCAGATCGCCAGGCGGACACTCTACCCACCGAGCCATACTACAAGCGATAATAAATAGCGTGGGTGGGTTCTGTTTTATAGCTTCGTATTTACACTACTAGAGAAATTCAAAATGAAATCACGAAATTATGAACTTCTAAGACTTCCAGTGGTTGCCACCATATCGTTTTGTGAATAATTCTTTTTGCAATTTATTATCTGGCAATTACAGAGCTCAGCTTGGCAATTTATAGTAATTTTAAATTGCCAAATTGATCGAATGTTACTGTTAAACACAATATTTTCGTACATCACACGAATAATCTTATTGATAAAGAAAAAAATGAGCTTGTGTGATATTTTGGTGACTTATTTCCCGAGTCGTAAATGTCGCCTTATATGAAATAAAAATTCTTTGAAACATAGCTAATAAATTTAATTTCTGACTATTCCGTTAGGCCGATTGTCGCTGCAATCAGTTTCTAATGGACACGATACAAACACCGAAAGCCCCATCATTTGTTGTAAAATTAAACTCGACAGATTAATAACAATATAAAAATAATAATTGTAAACCTCTGTCAAATGGAACCATTTTTGAAATATTATTTTAACAAATAAAACTCTGAAAGCAATAAACAGTCCAAAAGAAACTTGTATTGGTAGTAGTAGTAACATTTTTATATTACTTTTACAAAACTTTGATACTCGGGGATATTATCCAAAAATCGATGCCGATCAAAAGTCTCCTTGGGCCCGAGGTCCCAAAATATACAGGGTGGCCCAAAATAGTGTGGCAACATAATGCTGTATTTTTTTAAAACCCAGTATTTTATTGCATATTGATGTTCGTATTATTGTCATTTATAATTGCCTAAAGTTTTATTTCATTTGGTTATGTAGTTTAAGAGTAATAAATTTAAAATTAAAAAAAAAGTTTTGCAGTCTTAGAAAAAAGTTCAAAAAAAAAAATACCTAAAATTACTTTCATAATTAAGGCATTGGGTGGAATTTAAGACGAGGGGTTTAGAGATACTGTGAATATAATAGAATTTTCCAATTTAATACAGTTATTTTAGGTATTATTTTTTTGAACTTTTTTCTGCAAAACTTTTTTTTTTTTAATTTTTAATTTAATACTCTTAAACTACAAAACCAAATGAAATAAAACTTTAGGCACTTATAAAGGACACTAATGCGAACCTAAATATGCAATAAAATACTAGGTGTCACATTTAAAAAATACAGCATTATGTTGTCACACTTTTTTGGGCCATCCTGTCTATTTTCAGACCTCGGGCCCATGGATACTTTTGATCAGCATCGATTTTTGGATAATATCCCCAGTATCAAAGTTTTTAACCGAGGGCCGATTCCCACATGTTCCATGCGGGGTCCTTCCTTTATAAAGAAAAATATATTAAAATAAAACTATTTTTGCCATCATATCACGGTAAATCTAATCATTCTGCGTGTGTATTTTATGGCACTATTTACCGAAAACTAACCAGCTTTTCTGCTAATGGCAAAAATTAAACGAAAACGTCATAAGGTTTTAAAAAAAGATATTGTGAAAAATACTACTGGACTTGAGTTTAAAATTTCATGTTGGGGTCTTAAAAATTTTATTCGAATGGTAGGGATATGTCTCACATAGTCACATTATAAGTTAATTATTATCTTCCACATTTAAATAGACCGGCCTGAATTCTTCTTACTAAATTTACTGGTACTATATTAACATTACTACTGTAAATAAAATAAATGCCTTAAAAAGAGTTTTTAGTTGGTAAGATTAAACATAGGCTGTGCATGCTATAATGTTTTGTTTGATTATAATATTTTATTTGTTCAAAAGAACAAAGTATTAAACATGTGTTAGTTGTATTAGTTAGGTGTTTGTGTCATATAATGATTTATTAAGTTGGATTTATAGAAAAGGTACCTACTCTGAACTTGTAAATAGTGTAAATATGACAAAACAGGGACGAGGTCTTAATATATTTAGCGTTGACATTATGTATATGTTCGTTTTTAAAAAAAAAATGTCCCTAATTTTAACAGATATATAGATACCTAATTAAAAAAGTAGTTTAGCTCTTTATCGTGGCTCGTCACAGGTTTAGTTTGTTTTTGTATAGCACTGTGATTAGTTTAAAGTATATACTTGACTATATATTATGAAATATTTCGCTGTACATTTTTTATTTCAATGAACATAATAAAAATGTTAGTTTTCAAAGATCTTGTTTTTTTTCAAAAATACCTGATCCTATAACATGCAGGTAAACCGGGGAAAGAATGAACAGTATGATACAAATCGAGATGATGTAGATGAAATAAGATAAACCCATGTCAGCAGCTAATGGACGCGATTAGCACTATGGAGGTCGTAGATATAAATACCTTCTTTTTCTACGTCCGTGCCTGAAATACTATTTCACGCATCACTATTAATGCATGAAGTACAACGTATTCCTTATGGATTTATTTCACGCATACTCCCATGTATTCAAAATAAGTAGGTGGCCATTTTTATTAAAGTTTTGCGAGCTATGATAACTGCCATTATTATTTAGAATTTTTTTAAATTTTATTATACGCTTGTAGAAAAAGTATAGTGTGCAACACTTGCGTGAAAACACTAGTTTGGTTTGCAACACTCACCTACGGCTCGTGTTGTAAACTCCTCGTCTTCACTCGTTGCACAATGTACCATTGTTGTACTAAAGTAAAAAATTAAAATTTTCTACGGATGCTATGGAATGTTCCACTTCTCTCATCGCTTCCATACGTTCAAAACGGAGAATATCTCACGCAGCGAGAAATATCCGCCATTATAGTGAGAAATAATTTCTCACTGTTATTATGATAACCCAAGGCAGCCATGAATGTTGCATGGCAAATTGATACGGCACGTTTTCCATGTTGACGACGCAACATCGACGATTAGCGCACAATATCTCCTTAGGCCATGAAAACATTTGCCGGCGTTTCCATAACAACACAACCGAAACACTGCACAATTATTATTGCTGTCAACTTGCCAAACTTGTTGGACAATATACTATTAATTCTGAACCTCGTTTTAAACACGTAAAAAGAACGCATCCGTAGAAAAAGTACAGTGTACAACATGTGAGAATATGACATATTTGTCCCTCGCTTGATTTGCAACAAACTCGGGAGAAATATGTAATTTTTCTCACTTGTTGTACAATATACTATTTAAAATGATAGTTGATGCATTATGAGTATTTTAAATTTTATTTAATTAAATCAATTCAATAGGATTTATTGTTTAAAATATAATAGGGTCATCATTTAACTGGTTAGCAAAATATTCTTATTTTTGCGAACAGAAAATGTAATGGCTAGTTGGTCAGCAACTTGGAGGCACTTAGAACAATGTACTTTGCCAGCTTTGAGTCGATACTCAAATACGGCGTTATTTTCGTATCGATTTCCTTTTCAGCAGATGTTAGGTATCCCATACATCGATTAACACTAACGGAGAAATCTCCACAGTATATGTGCCTTAAGTTATATAAATGTAATGTAAAACAAATTGATGCAGAAAAACTATTTAAAAGAGAACTAAAGAAATTATTGATAGATTTAGAGCAGTGATTCCCAAACTATTTTGTTTCGTAGACCACTATCAAAATTTTGCTGGATTCGGTGGACCCCCTAGTTGGGGGGGGGGGGGGGGGGGGGGGGTGCATTGTGGGGCAAACAATTTTTTAATTAAATTTTAATTGATTGTGCTGTGAGTGGATGTAAAAAAAGCTAAGTTTTCCGGGAACGGGAATATTCCTACGGCACCTTACTACTCACAGCACCAGAACCAATCAATTCTCACAAATTTTATTTAGAAAACGTCCCATTCGGAGTGGTAAAAAGAAATATAGTATATTTCCTTGTGTTGTAGGCATTTATTTATATACTTATAAATTATTACGCTATTAATTATTATTGTTATAACAGTCGTAATATAATCAAAATTAAACACTTTCTACCATGATAATTACAAAAAAATATAATTTTAATCAGAGGGATGTACTTGATGGATTGACAACAAATTATCAATATTTGGCTTGAGTTTTGTAAGGAATAACCGCAAATCTCCCCGTTCTGTGATATTCAATCTGCTTCTTTTTTTTGTTAATAAGTTTGTAACGGCACTAAAACTTTTCTCGACGAGATATGAGGATGGAAACGCTATCAGAAGCTTTTGCACAATTCCCCACAGTCCAGGATATTTTTCGGGCATTTCTGCCTGCAGCCAAAAATTTTGATACCCTCTTTTAAATATCACTTTCAGCTCCTCATTAGTGCTGAGCTCCAGTAGCTCCTCTTGTAATATCACATTCTCCACTTCCATTTCTTCAAATGGATTTATGATCCATGGTGGTATTTCCATTGACAGAATATCTTCAAATCTGATTTTAAAATCATCATGCAGGGCAATCAAATGTTGCACATATGTCTGAATATCTTCATCAAGGCATTCTACCTGCGACAAGTTTGAAAACTGAAAAAATTCGCTCCGACCAATATTTTCCTTCATAAATTCTAATTTACCAAGAAATAAAGCTGAAATTACACTCTTTGTTTTTATTAAATTGAGCCCTTGTAATTGTAAGTTGAGGTCATTAAATTTTTTGAATAAATCTGTCAAATGTCTGCTTTAAAATTGATCAAGTTTTTTTTTAACTCAGGATCTTTACTTTCCAGAAACTCTAAAACTGAGTCAAAAAGTAAATAAAATCTTGATAAACATGCACCTTTCGACAACCAGCGTACTTCGGTATGTAACAGCAATCGTTGGAAGTCTTCATCATTTTGTGACAATTGTGAAAATAAACGCGTATTCAATGCATTGCTTCTTATTTTGTTAACTGCATTTATCACAAATTGAAGCGATTGGTGCAATCTATCACTCAAATTTTTCGCTACGAGATGTTGTCGGTGGATAACACAGTGAATTGCAATTACCTCTGGTATAATTCTTTTGAGATGACACGATATCGCCCGACCATGGCAGGAGCTCCATCTGTTGCCACCGAAATAACGTTTGTGAATGGAATAGATTTTTCTTTAAAAAAATCACTCAAAACATTAAATATTGATTCACCTTTAGTGTCCGTCTTTAAAGTTTTCGCGAATAGTAGCTCTTCATGAATTTCTTCGCCCATAACAAATCGAACATATGCTAATAATAATGCTTCATTGTCAGGTAAAGTTGACTCGTCCAGTTGAATAGAAAAATGAGTCGTTTGTAGATAATCACACAAGAAACTTTCTACATCAGAGCTCATTTCATCAATACGTCTTTGTACAGTGTTGTTACTCAAAGGAATTCTTTTGAGTATGTCAAATGGAGATTTGTGCAGAACAGTTTTTAAAACCTCTTCAACAGCAGGTAATATTAACTGTTCTCCAATGGTGTGCGGTTTTCCAGATTTTCCTATAAGTAATGAGATATTGTAAGATGCCCGCAAGCCATCATCGTTGCTTTCAGACGTTGAAGCGAACATACTATGCACGGTGGGTCTCTTTTCATATTTTTCCTTTAATGTTTGGAAATATTTCAAATCTTTACCTATTTTATCAGGATGACACCTTCTTAGATGATCTTCCAACTTTGATGGTTTCATAGAGTCATTGCTCAAAACTTTGTTACATAAAAGGCATGTGGGCAAACGTTTGTCTGCCTTTGATTGAAGAAAACCAAATTTTAAATATTCAACACTGTACTGACGACACTTCTTCTTAGATTCGGCCATGATTTGTATCAATTTTCTACCTGTAAATAAATATAAAAAACTTTGTTTAGTAATCTTAATGCGTATCTAACTTAACAGGATATGTGCGAGTGTTCCTAGACATGATGAAAATCTAGGTACTTACTTTTCTGACACTGGCAATCACTAATATCCATTCACTTTACTTTTGTTTTCGAAAGTCTGGAAACAAATTTAGTCACTGGCCAACACTAATATCGATTCACTTTTCTTTATGAAATTCCAGAAACAAATTAGTAACGTTTATCCTTGACATTCGTATTTATATTGGTGAAGAATCAACACGTTCATGCAAGATTGTAAGCACATACACCGCAAGTCGTATTAATTTTCACGTCTGAACAAGAGTTGCGGACAGGACGGCGGCCGGCGCGGCGCGGTAACGACAAGTCTCGACGATGAAATATGCAAGTTTTTACAAGTAACAGTCGCTGAGCTTCTTAAAATATTATCTGCCTATATTGATAGGAGAAGTCAAGTCAACATTTTAGTTCTTCACTATCGAAACCAAATTAATTTTTATGCACCCCCGCTTACGATTGTGGACCCCCATTTTTTGTCACGCCTAACGTAGACCCCCGTCGAGTCTCCCGTGGACCCCTGTGGGTCCACCTGGACCACTTTGGGAAACACTGATTTAGAGCCTTACAGTCTTAGAATTTTGTGGAAGCTTGTGAACTATGGACATGTATTAGTGTAATAGGGTTTTGTTTTGAGTGTCATTTCAATGTGTGCTCTATTGAAGTGTAACAAGTTGAAATAAAGATTATTATTAACTTATGGACGGCAAACATTTCTGAATCGTGACAGTGCCCTGGGAAAACAAGTGAAAACCCGTCCCCGCTACAACTTTTGTACCCGATTTCCTTCTGTATTCGGCAAAAGAAAACACAATAAAGTTACATAAATTGACAGTGCCCTGGGACCTCTGAAGTAAACTACTTCTAGACATGTCTGTTTCTACTGACCAAGTGTAAACTCTTGCTGACCAAGTAATCATTTCGCAGCTCGACTGTTGATAACGGCAAACCATTTAATTACTTCTCAAACAAACTGCTGCGTGAGCTGCTTTGTTCAAAATAAATTGCATTTCGGATGTAAATCATCGATTAAAATAAAATCACTTCATTAAATCGTCGATTTAAATCAAATGATTGAAATCGGGCGAACCCTGGTTAAGTATATTCAGAAAGAAATAATCGCATGCAAATAAAACGCGAAACAAATAATTTGCTTATTCCTAAAATAAAACCAAACGCGGATATTATAACAATTAGTTTATTAGACAACGATGTAAAAAGTTCTTATTTTATTAAGTACTTTAGTAAAAATGGTAAAAAAATAAATCGCCCTCCTCTTTTTCAAATTCTCGAGTCGAGGAGTCATGAAATATAAACAAAGATGCATATATCGCAGAAGGGTGGAAAAAGGCTGACCACTGAATAAGGTGGAAGAAAAGCAGAGATATTTTCGCTTCACAATAATTCTGTTATATGAGTTGCTTTCATTGACCTTTACTGATTTATCAGCATTATACATGGTGTTTCGGAATTAAATGAGGTATTCTATAAATGTGGGTCCGGAAATGCGTTCTTTCCGAGATACAGGGTGTAAAGAAAGTAATATAATTTTTTCCTTTAATACATCAAAAACGATTTATAATACACTGATCACGGGTAAGCACTAAAATGGCATAAAAATACTTTTATCAGTGGCGTGCGGGACAAAAAAATAAAATTATTTTGGTTTGGGAGTTATATTTTTTTGACACCCTCTATCGTCGGAAGAAAATGAACGCTTATTCGTATATTGACCCCTAGAATAGTTCATTAAATAGCTCCCTTTCCTTCCGAATCACCCGGTATATTAAAATTATACACTCCCCGGCACAAAATTGTGTAGTTCTTGCAAGAAATGAGAACTAAAAAAAAATGTTAGGAATACATCTAGGATTATATCAAAATTATTTTAAAGAAAATTATCCGTCTTAATTTTTTCACAAGGTGTTTTGAAATTCTAACAAAAACATCTTAATTTACCCCGGTATAACATAACACACCGAAGCGAAAAATGTTAGTTATTAAATACACATAGGTTCAAAAGTTTTGCATCACTCTGATTTTGGCATGTGAAGATACTATCAGGAATACATTTTTTTTCTAAATGTTTATTTATGTTTATCAGTTAAAACGATACCATTTTTGTAGCAAAAAAAAATATTATCAAGACATTTGTTTAAGATAACATTTTCAGTGTTGTATTTTGTTGGCGCTGGCCAGTTAAATTATTCGGTTCAGTGTGTAAAAATGAATGGCCGAGTAATATTTGAAATTGATCGTGCAAGAATAGTAGCTTTCGTTGAAGAAGGTCAGTCTCAAAGATTTGTTGCTAAATGAATAGGGGTTTTTGAAAGTGATGTATCTTGCATATGGAATCGCTATCTAGAGACCAATTCTGTGCGAGACAGCCCACGAAGTGGTAGAAGGCGTGTTACTAACGAACAGCAGAACCGCTATATTACAATTCGGAGAAATCGTACTATGCCAGTCCCACAACTTCAGAGAGATGTTACGCATGTAATTGGAGTCCGCGTATCCATCTCTACACTATGAAGAAGAATTCTTGAATCCGGTTTAAGATGTCGGCGTAAGTAAGAGTTCCCCAACTACGATATGACCACCGAGTTCGTCGACTGCAGTGGGCTGAAACGCACGTTCGCTTACCCAAAGAATTTTGGAATTATGTCCTATTTTCCGACGAGACCGGGATTTGTCTGGTAAACGATAGTCGCCGGATTCGTGTGCCCATGCTCACCCCTTGCCTTCATTCGCGGGAGGAAGCGCCATGTTTTGGGCACGTATTATGTCTGACGAGCGTACTGTGTCAGTCCATGTTCAAGGCACAATGACTGGCGACAGGTATATTAGGGATATTCTACATCCTTATGTTAGAACGTGGAGAGGGGCTATTGGTAATAATTTTGTGTTTATGGACGACAATGCCCGGCCTCATCGTAATAGAGCTGGGGATGAATCCCTAGAAAGTGAGGGAATCAATCGCTTGGAGTGGCCCTGCTTTGTCCCCTGACATGAACCCGATAGAACATGCTTGGGACGTGCACTCTAGGGCAGTTCGCGTTAGAAGAAATCCCCCTAGAACTCTCCAGGAGCTTGTCGTCGCTGCTACCGAGGAATGGCAGGCTATTCCACAAGAACGTATTGCTAACCTTACCCACAACATGCGACGTCGTCTTCAAGCTTGCATTGAGGCCAGCGGAGGAAATACACTTTATTAGACGCTATATTTTTTTAAATTTCACAAATTATACAATATAAATAATTTTACTTTTGTTAATTTTTTTTTGTGAGGTTAAAAAAGTTGTGGTAATATTAAAATTTTTAAAACTCATTGATTTTAATTTTAAACTTATCAATGAACTAATATTTAGTCTATTTTCACCATGACGTAATTACTTATTCGAGAAGCAGAGTGATGCAAAAGTTTTGAATCTATGTGTATATGCAAATAAATTGATTTACAAACTGGTTAAAAATCATGAAAATCTCTGAATAAAAATAATAAAGTTATAAAACCTTAAACTTAGCCAAAATTTTGGAATGGTGGAATTTTGTTCCAGGCAGTGTATAAATTATCGAAAACTAATAGTTTTACAATTATTTTAGGTTTATTAGCCAATATTTTGATATTTTCATTATGGTATGATAAGCGATCAGTTTTCATCGGAGAGATAATTTGGCCGCGACTGTACAATGTACAAGTCATTTTACAGCAAAGTTTCAATTTGTAGTGGCATGAACCTTTAAGTCACATATAGTTAAAACCAAAAAAAATACCGTATAACAAACAGTTGAGATATCCTTTTGGTAATTTCTCGAGTTATTTTTTATTACTAATTTAGTAAGCACAATGTACCGAAAAGTTAGCAGTCCAGAAATAAAATCATTTTCAATGTACTGTACAAAATGGACTGCAATTCTAATAATGTACTAAATGTTACGACTATTATTCCCTTGACGGGTCGAAGGTAGCTTTACCTTCAAACGTACAACCACTTCTTTGTACTATTTGTTGCGCCGCCCAAATGCCGCACTTTACGCAAATATCTAAATCTTTGCCTTGTATGTACTGGGCCAAGAAACCACCTATAAGAGAAATTAATAAACACTATTTTAAATGGTGTAGTAGAATCTTAGACAAGGAAAGAGGGGGGACGGATAATTCCGCTTTACGGGCCGTCGCAGAAAGTGAAGCCTAAAATTGATACGCCGCCATATTTTAGGAGCCAGACATTCGAGGTGGCACCTAGTGTATTTCAGTGATTTGTGGTGTGAAAAGCTATCAAAAGAATTCAGTGTATTTATAGAAATATGGTGTATTGTTGTGCCTATGGCTGTAAAAGCCGAAATGAGCGAAAGGATCTTGGAATTATTCCATCGGTAAATATTCTACTCGTGTTTTTTGCATGTATTTATTTTATATTAGATATCTCCGTTGTTTAGCAGTATATATTATTTGAAACTATGTTTAAGCCCATAGTTGAAGCTACCTTTCTTTGTAATTTGTACTAGATTTGTTGCACTTTTCATTCAAGATTTCTAATAAGAACCAGCTAATTACCCTTGAACAGGGTGTGTCACTCAATGGCGTACCTGCATGATTTGTATATTTTGACAAGATTTTTTTTATAAAGTTGAGGAACGAGTTCGATTACTTGGAGGTGCTGTGCCAACAATATTTTCAGAACTACCAGTACCTATATATACCACCAAAGAAGGTATTTACTTTAAGTTAATTTCTGGAATAAAAAAATTATTCATTTTAAGAACAGAAACATTTTAAATTACAGAAGCATGTAGATAATGTTGATTTTTTTTACAGGGTTTAAAAAGGCGAGCTACTGAAAGGTCAACTCAACATGATGCTGAACTATATATAGCTGGTACTTCAACAGCTGGGTCCACGCAAGAGAAGAAGAATATATTCTTTTTAAATAATTTCTAAAAAATGTCTTCACTCTAAAAACATCTCAAATCATGTATGTAATATTAATTTTTTTATAGGCTACCGAAAGTTCAAATCAGCTTGATGAAGAACTAGTTTTACCTGGTACTTCATCTGGGCTAACTGAACAGAAAGAAGACACTCCGAGAAAGAAAAAACTGAAGAACTTTGAGGAGGCTGTTAAAAGTCGTGCTTCTTTGTAATAAATTTTGAATCGACCAATTTTGTTTTTTTATCTTACATTTTTCCTAAAGTTGAAAGATATTTAAATTACACAACCTTTCCTATATGAAATTATAATTTTGACGAATAAAATTAATATCTACCAAGCATTCAATAAATTATTGAAAAAGAACATTTTTAATATCAACCTCAGTAAGGTACCTAACAATTCAACCAATAAAAATATTACTTTCATAATCCATACAAAATAATTTTGTACTGGGATAATACTAACAAAATATTCATGTTACGCCACTGCTAAACCCGGTTTGGAGCCACGCGGTAACAAAATCGCTTCTGGTTTTACGCGTCCCCTCTCTTCCCTTGTCTAAGAGTAGAATAGACAGGCAAAAAAACATTGTACGTAAATAAATATTAATAAGGGAATTAGGAAACAAATTAAGTGGAAAAATTGGAGTATACAGGCTGTTACTTAACGATATGTACAATTGTACAAGTTGTCCAATTTTCGACAATTTTATAGGGTATCTCCGTTATTGTTAGTGCTATCAAAAAAAGGAATGTAGGTGTCATGTGCTCTTTTTGGGTAAAATTTAAAATGGTAAAATCAAAATTGGAAAATTTTCGCTCGCTCAAGAGATACGGGGGAGAATCAAGAAATTGACAATTTCTAAATTACCCTATACTTTCTTAGTTAAAAGAGATACAGAAAAATATTTTATACAGAAGTTTATTTATAATGATTGTTGAATAATCTGCCGATTTCAGAATAAGTATACGGGGTCAGGTAAGAAACCTCATTTTTTTCACATTTTGGAACACCTTGTATATTTTAATCTAAAAAGATAGCACTTTAACTCCCTTTTTGAATTTATAACACACCATGGATGATAGATATATCAAATTTTTCAAAATGTTGATAAGTGATTTTCACAAATGAATATGTAAAAATGAAATTGACGTTAAATGTTAATAACAGCTAGGATGTCAACATAGTTGTCTCTAGGATATTAGCTTTTCTTTCATGGCCTACTGTCGTTTAAAGTAATAGAGTTTAAATAAATCGCCTAGGAAACCAATATTATCCATGGTGTGTTATATATTTGAAAATAGAATTTAAAATGCAATCTTCTTAGATCAAAATATACAGGATGATCCATTTAAAAAAATGGGGTTAGGTCCGATAACTTTTTTACCTGACCGCGTATACTTATTCTAAATACGGCAGATTATTCAAAAATCATTATAAAGAAACTTCTGTATAAAACAGTTTTCTGTATCTCTTTTAACTAAGAAAATATAGGGTCATTTTGAAATTGTAAATTTTTTGATTTTCCCTCGTATTTCTTAAGCGAGCGAAAATTTTGAGTTTATCATTTTAAGTTTGACCCAAAAAGAGCACGTGACACCTATATTACTTTTTTGATAGCACTAACAATTACGGAGATACCCTATAAAAGTGTCGAAAATTGGACACTCTGTACTTATTTTAATGGGTGATTTCTGCACCAATTCTAAGTCCAAAAGTTCATATACACATATGTCCTAAAATGCTTTGTATTCAATATACAGGGGGTTAAAATTGTCTGTTTTTTTGGTTTATGCATCCCTTTTGGGTTAAAATTTTCTATACCAAGGATCTTATATCAAGAAGTATACTTTGGTTTACATTTTTTTAAGAACAATTCACATTCTTAGGTGGATTGTTGGATTGTAAACAACTTTCCAGAAAAACAAATCGGACCATACTTTTTATAAATCCCTTATTGGAACGACCGTCTTTCATACCTGCTTTCACGTTTGACACTACCGGATTAACAACTGTCATATTTGTCGTTATTGTTAAATAAAATTCTTTGTTGTTTTTCAGTGTTTGTGTGTTAAATTGAAGTATTTTTTTTTTTGGAAAAAATGGTAATTCTTAACTCAATATCGTAAGATTGTACCAACCTCTGCCGTAACCTGGATAAAAATATAGACTTTTGAGTCACGTCCGTCGATTGTTTGATTTTCATAACAAAGACATAAGTTGAAACGTTGTGATTTAAATGAAATAAAGACAAAGATATATCAACCCGGTTATCTGTCAGAATGAAAACAGAAACAGACGGAAGATGAAAAGAGATGGGGATTCTACATATACACCGTGTCCAAGATAAGGAGGGCCAGTACAGGGATCTCGGAAACCGTAAGAGATACGAAGTCGGTTAAATGGAGGAAAAGTTGCAGATTTACGTGCCTAATAATATGCCGTTTAGAAAGTTTTAAAATTCCGAGTAGTTCCGGAGATATCCGGAAAAAACGAAATTGTGAAAAATCGTTTCATTTTTTCTGGTTTTTTTTGAGATCGAATTCTAAAGTGAATTGCACCTTTACATTGCACCTTTTTCCGCTCTATCTAACAGCGTTAATTGTTTTGTAATCCGACGAGTCGTCTTCTATTCAATTTTCTTTTTTTTAAATACGGTCCTGTTTTCCTGATATTCAAATTTGGAAGATTTTTTTCTTCCGAATGCAAAGATGTATGGCACATTGCGGTTTAATGACGTTTCGAGGGTTTTTTGAACAACATCAGGAGATTTTGGGATATGATCCTGTATTTCTCCTAATTTTATAAATAATATCTCATAAGTAAGTTCTAAATTTTCACTTATGTTGGACTAGTTCAATAAATAACGAATAAGTGAACGGAAAAAGTGGCAATATAAAAGTGCAATTTTCTTTAGAATTCGATCTCAAAAAAACCCAGGAAATCAATAAAACGATTTTTCAGAATTTCGTTTTTTTCCGGATAACTCCGGAACTACTAGGAATTTTAAAACTTTCTAAACGGCATATTATTAGACACGTAAATGCGCAACTTTACCTCTATTTAACCGACTTCGTATCTCTTACGGTTTCCGAGATCCCTGTACTGGCCCTCCTTATCTTGGACACGGTGTATAATCTCTTTTTTGTTGTGTTTATTGTCGTAATAAGAGGCGTCACATTGATGTGTATAAAGCAGATAGAAATACCGGGTCCATGTTTGTTTCAAGCTGGTGGTCTATACTAAAATTTAGTCAAACTGTGAAGATATTTGTAAAAATAAAAAGAACTTTACCACCCTGTATATCGAAAACAAAACATTTTTGGACATACGTGTTCAGATTGTTCCATCGAACCATTAAATTACCTGCAAAAGCATCCCCCGCCCCATTAGTGTCGACTAGCTGGTCAGGTGTCAATGGTTTAACTGGAAATTCTTTAATTTTTCCTTCAATCGCCAAAATAACTGGATCCAACCCTTGAGTTAAAACCACCACCCTCGGTCGTTTCTCGTTTTGCTTCGGAAGCTTACAGATTTTTAACGCGATCTCTTTCATGTCCTTCGTCCCAAAGTCTTGTTCTTGGGCAAACGATTCGGCTTCCTAAAAAAAATTGACGTCTTTCCCATGTTTAATATTATTTACTGGACGAGAGATATTAAAGGTGGGCGTTTTCAAATTGACAACCTGTTTACAGGGTGTTATGGAATGACGTATTATATTTAAATGGGTGACTCTCTGGGTGTCCTAGAGAAGAACTATATATTTTTTTTCAAATCGACCGTTTTAAAAGGGGGGTCTAGCCCCATAAACCCACACCTCCTCCGGCGTTTGTTCGTAATGTCACCCTGTAGTGGCATATCAGAAAACAGGTGTTACGTGCAATGTTGCCAAACTGTGTAAAACTTTAGTTTCTTATAAAAATAAATATTCAGCTTACTTGAAAATTAAATCCACGCTGACAGGAGTAAGAAATCCAGACATTTTCAGTTATTTTTTCTATGGGAAAAGCTTTATGCTCATTACGTGCCCTGATGATAGTGTGGAACTGCATAATAAGCTATAGCCACTAAATCCCATTCGGCATATTCTTTCCAATCGCTCGGAACATAACCGGCATATCGTCGAGAGAAAGAAACACATAGTGAAACACAACAAATTGCACTAAATCACTTAAAGAAACACACAGACAACCACGAGTTTCAAATTAGTTTTTTTGAAGATATGCACCTATTATCAGATTACACGAAAGCACTAAACATTAACGCATAATTACACTTTACAATAACACTATCGCACAAATAGAACAACAGCACTTAGCATCGCAATAGAAATATTAAAAACGCTTATTTCTATGGACCATTAACCCTTTACTAAACATAAAATGAAACAATTATGTGGACATAGGAACTACCCTTTGAAATAAATGGTCGAGTCCAATGGTCGAGTCCAAGGTGCTTTCTTTCTCCGAAAACTGCTAGCGCGGTTACCATTTCCGAGACTATAATTATTATACAGGAAAGTAATATTATAGAAGGAAATTCCGCAATTTATGAATATAATCTTATAAAATATCGAAAGTGGCAACGCAGTATTTTTACCGATGAGCTTAATATAATAAACCCTAACAGACAACGTCAAGACACGAACAGGCTCAAAGGTGTTATTTAGTTTCAACATTTTTAGATGTCAAATAAATGATGAAATCTTATACAATAAGGGCGTATTTTTGTCTACACAGTAGCACTTTAAAATACTAATTCAGATTGAATGGTACTTAGATGTGTTCATGAGATCCGCGATAACTAATGTGAATTTATGTGACTTTGTTTTGGTGTTGTGTGACGGTTTTTGTTTGGGTTACCTGGTGTTTTTTTATAAATTAAGTTGGTTTTAAACTTAGGCCTTAGCCGAAAAGGTAAATAAATTTGCATTTTTTCTTCTAAAGGGTAAAGTGGCATTTCAGTTGTTCAGATTCGACGGTTGTCGTTCGAATTAAACAAGTGAGAACATACCGGACCATTATAAACTACGCGGCGGTTTGCTCGAGTCAGTTTAAGTTTATAAATCAGAGATTGTTTCCCAGTGAACTGAACTGAACGTAAAAGTTTATAATAATGTACCCTGAAAAATAAACAACTTGGAATTTGTCAAACGGTTAGACTTTCTAAAGAGTTGACAACACTGTTCAAGAATCATTGACTCTTTCGCCATATGTTTCTTTCTTTACCTTCCTGGCAGGGGCACCACGTGGTAATTTTTGGTTTCACATAAGGTCATGTACCGGGCTATTAAATTAAAGCGCCATTTTTGGATATTTTTTTTCAATTTGTTTTGATCTCAGGAGTTGCCGGTTTAAATATAATACGTCATTTCCATAACACCCTGTATAGTAACCTCAGCGCTAGAAAAAAATTACCTGTTCATTTCCAAATAGCACATCGACATAAGGTAACGACTGCATCAAAGGCTCCTTGTAAAACTGCGAAATAAAGGCCGCACTTAAATTCATAACAAATGGTCTATCATGCTCTAAGGCTACTTTGGCCACTTCTAGGATTGTGGGCGGATTAACCGTTAAAAAGAACCCCTAAAAATAAGAATAACAAAAAATAGTTATTAATACAGTTCTCCAATTCTTCCTTAACGCACAGTCAAAAAGTAACTAAAAGTTTAAAGTTAATTAATTCTACTTGTCTGAATATTTTTTCTGATTTTTTTTTCAATTGATTGTTGGCTTTTCCAAAATTAGAAAGGTAAACGACAGTGTCTATATATATCTATTATAAATTTGTGTTTCCCTTGTAGTTTCAAATATTGTTGAGCGCCACAAGGTGTTTCAAACTTTATGGAAAAAACACGTTATAATTGTTTCACCCGGTATTTATAAAATATAAGTTTCTATGCAACTACAGTAGTACAGCTAATTTTCTGGACAAGACAACCTGTCATTGAGACAAAAAAATCGTCCCAATCTGATGAGTGGTTTTGACAAAATTAACTTTAAACTTATAGATGCGAGATAAATTTTTGGAGAAGTGTATTAGAGATGTATTACGCTGAAACTGTTGCCTATTCTTAAACACAATATACTGTCGCTGTACCAAAATAATACTTTTTGGATAGGAGACTTTATTTTCAGTAAGAGGTGAACATTTAAGAATATTTAACAATTAGTGTTTTAAGTCAATTCGCCCACCTACTTTTCTTCTACTATTAACTCAAAATAGAGGACATAAGTGAACACTGTAATATCTTGATACGGTGTTCCTTAATGACGTGCTAATATTTTAGGGTGTGATTCCTTAGGTCATTTTATAAAGAAAAGTTCATATGAACATATGTCCGCAACGGCTTAAATTTTTTGCTACAGGGTGATGAATTTTTATTTTTTAAATGATTATTTTTTAATATCTCGGAAAGTACTTTAGATATTATTTTCAATTTTGGATATGTGGTAATAGGATATAGAACCACAAATTTTAGTTAGAAAAGTTATTCAATTGTTCCACCATTGGCGTCCCTGCAAACATGTCCTCTGATATTTTTTACAAAAAATATGGTATGCCACTGACATATTTCCATGTGGATATATTATTTGATTAGTCTGGTTAATTCTACATGAAAACGATCTGTTCAGTTTTTCTCGTCAGACTTACCGTTCTTGATTAAAACCACTTAATTCATATTGAAACTCATTATTATTAACATTGATAAAATAATGATAAATTTTGTTTTATAAAAATTTGAATATTTGAACGAGTGGGCAATGCGATGCGAAAATGGGCGGAAGCATGCCTCTTAAGTGAAGATGGCCATTTCCAACAATTTTTATGAAACAAAATTTATCATTAATTATTTTATCAATGTTAATAATAATGAGTTTCAATATGAATTTAGTGGTTTTAATCAAGAACATCTGACGAGAAAAACTCAAGAGACCGTTTACATGTAGAATTGACCAGGCTAATGAAAAAAAAATATCCACATGGAAAAATGTCAGTGGCATACCATCTTTTTTGTAAAAAATATCAGATGTCATGTTTGCAGGGACGCCACTGGTGGAACAATTGAATAACTTTTCTAACTAAAATTTGTGGTTCCATATCCAATTAACACATACCAAAATTGAAAATAATATCTAAAGTACTTTCGGAGATATTAAAAAATAACCATTTAAAAAATAAAAATTCAACACCTTGTAGCAAAAAATGTAAGCCACTGCGGACATATGTTCATATGAACTTTTCTTTATAAAATGACCTAAGGAATCACACCCTGAAAATATTAGCACGTCATTAAGGAACACCCTGTATAGGTCTTCATCGTGGCCATGTGATTGGTTAAAACATAAAGAATTACTCGATCCAATAATATTGCATTAGTTATAAATTCAACCACAATACATTCAGTTGTATATTTCTTTCCATCTATAGTAATCAAACTTAATAGTAGAAGCAGACATTATAAAACAAATTTTTGATTACATACTGGAATAGACACATGTTTTAACAAACAATAAAATACGCGGGTCATTGTGTTGCAATATTATTACGTGATAAATTCAAGTTCATACCGAAATGTAATAAAATGACGCCGTATCAATTAACTTCTTATTGTCAGGCTTTCGTATGTGATCAATCGTAAAACAATTAGCTGCTCCTAGATTTGCACATAACGACCTGTGATGGTTCGTTATCAAAACGGCACAAGTTCCAGTAGGTTCTTTGTCACTATATTGGTACCTAAAAAGTAAAATTACAATATTACAATTTTTGAACTTTTAGTGTTGGTTCTAGTTAATATATTTTAATTTTAATGTTTAAATATATTTGATACTTGTAATTGTTGCAATAACAGTCTTGTTTATTTACCTTATATGTACCCCATCAGACGATGCTTTATCATACAATATTTTCGAGAAATTATCTTCACCTACACATCCGAAAAATGTGGTTACACCTGGTTTTTCAACCAGCCATTGGCATACCCTTAATGTATTTTGAACACTACCTAAAATTAAATACAAAATCACAAAGTAACAAAAAGGGAACTAAGCATACTACACATACCTCCAGCGATATATTCAGCATTAAAGGATTCCACAAGTTCTGCATAAAGATCTTTATGCTTCTCGGGATCTGCTAAAATTGCATTATCAGGTTTCAAGTCGTATTTGGCAAGAAATTCTTTCTCTGCGTTTGCTGAGATATCCAAGAGTGGGTTTCCCATACCAAGTAGGGTGTTCTCTCTAAAATCATGTTACATAATTTAGTGTCGGAATAGTTGTACACAGTAAAGTTGACGCAAATATAAAAGAAATAAATAATTTTTGAAAAAAATCAAAGAATAACTATTATTTAGTCTCCAGTTAGAACATTTTTGTTAGCCTTAGCTTGGCTTCTTCACTAAAAATTTGTAATGCCTGATCCCAAATGCCGTCAGGGTACATAATGCAGATACGAAATTGTTCATGATTAATGTTTTTTGATGTGGGTGCTCAAGGTGAGTGAGTGTATTTTGTTCCAAAAGTTGTTGTTTTAGGTTTTATATTTGAGTAAGTATTTTTGTATAATAAAAAGTTGTCTCTAACTAGTAGAGAACAGATTTCTCTTAACACAAACCCAAACAAACCAGGACCTAATTTGTTTCTGTTTTTGCCACTAACGATACAGCTTACACAAATTTGAAACATCTTGATCAGCAAGACTGTATACAAATTAAAATAGTAATAATTTAATGTTACTTACTTTAAAGCTTCCTTGTCCATTTTTAAATTTTACAAGTTTCTAACACCTAGGAAAATTTGGAAAATAAAAAAATATGGATTTTGAGGTTATATAATAAACTTGGTCGTGGTCCACCGACTCGCTCAAACTACAGAACAAATTTACGTTATTATTTTCGTTATCTCATCTCCATTATCAGTGGTTTTTGTTAAAAATATGTTTAAATTATTTTTAATTAACTTTTGGCCTCTTCGCAATCGTAGAATAATACTGAATATACTGCTTTACAAAAAATTTCGCAACAAATAATAGGTATGATTCATAAAATAATTAACTATTATATAATCGTAGGTATATCATGTGCTTGCCGGCTGGTGTTACAATATGAAGACAATTTTTTTAAATTTTCATGCCAATGAAAAAAAAGTACCGAAGTATGATAATATTAATTATTGCTTCCAAATTTTTAAATATTGCTTTAAGTTTCTTGTGAGGCAGTATAGTCATCTGGTTATAAGTATTCGTTGATAGTCATAGTCCCCAACAAGTCCCCAATTTTGACAATCATATGTTGGAACAAAATATTAAAGATTTCTGTTGTTAGGATTGCTCTCAAAAGTTTAATTAACCGCTGTAAGATGGCAGCAGCAGGTGCCATTATAAAGCATAGTAACGACACTAGATATTCAAAAACTCAACATGCATTTCCTGCTAAATAGCAAATAATAATGGTGAGAACATCATTGCTGGGTGAATATTTTTTCCTGTTTCCATAATATTCTGCATTTTTGTCAAAAGATATTAGAACTAGTATATCCAGCATTTTTTGTCATTTATTTAGTAACATCCGATATGGTCTAGTGGCTAGGATACCTGGCTTTCACCCAGGAGGCTCGGGTTCGATTCCCGGTATCGGAATAACTTTTTTTGTCCAAATATCCTGAAACAAAATAAAAATATTTATTTAGTAATGGCAGTATGTATGAGGATAAAAATGCAGCAAGCGAGTGTCTTTAATAATCCTAGTAAAAAGTAATCATTACCGCGAGTACAAGTACAATTAAGTACAGTTTAGTTTAATCCAGGGATATAAATATTTTCCAATTTTAACATTCAAACACATGACGTTTTGACATTCGTTTTAAAATTATTGCTTTTTAAAACTAGTTACAAAAGAGATAACCAATATTGCTACTGGACAAATAACAACCATCTTTGTCGTTGTAAATTAATGTAAATATAGAGGTTTCAAAGTTTGCCAACAAATTCATATAACTAATGTAACTCCAGAGAATTGGAATCCTGGTACAGCGCTGACCCACGGTCCAAGAAAATTAATCAAAAGGATCAAACGATCAGGAACAATAATTAATACAACCACTTGAAATTCTGGACAGTTGTCCCTTCGTGCATCTTAATAAATCTTGGCCAGATATCGAATGGAGAGGACGCATGGACTGGTCCAAAGGGGCGGTAAAATACTACTATACTATTTTTCAATATAGGTACCTAATTTTTGCATATAATTTCAACGTACTTGCCCTTAAAATAGGCATCAATATAATCGGTTCTAGAATATGAAGTATTGTTGAAAAATAAAATTATTAAGATTAGGATCGCAAATAAGCAATCAGAGCCATCTAAGTTGCAACAATTCAATTAAAAAATATGCCGTTTCTTGGCAGGTTAGAAAGAGACGAGAGTCATCATCTGATCTATATTTATTCTCGTGAAGTTTTAGTCGTTAATAATAAAGGTTTTTAGTTAATTTATTGATATTTAGATTGCTGGCATATTGAGTGGGATATCAAGCAAGTTTCGGGAATATCTGTGACAAAAATTTGAAAATTCGTCATATTTGAAATTGTTATTATTATTCTTATAACATTATATTTTTTAACGCAATTTTCTCATACCGTTTTTCAATCCTTTAAGTTTACGAATTATTAGAGAAAAATTAAATATTTATATACAGGGTGTTATGGAAATGACATATTATATTTAAACCTGCAATTCCTGAGATAAAGACAAAATGAAGAAAAATAGCCATAAATGGCGCTTTCAATTCATTCAGCGGTAAAAATGACCTGACGTCAAACCAGAAAAACACCTGTGTGGCACTGCGATACATGTAAGCAATCAAGGAATTCTGGCCGGTGTTGTCATATGTATACCTTAAACTATTTAGACAAAATAAAATAATTTAAACACTTTTCCATTCTGTAATATCTTTTTGTACAATTAATTGAAGAACATTTACGAAGGACTATGTTTTAAACAACCCGAAAAAACATATGGAATAGTAATAGCCACGTACGTCACTAGGTCAAATGCCAATTACCTCTTGACGCCTTACATCGGCTGAGCGGCTGAGCGAAGTAGTTTCATATAGCGCCGCACGCTCGCGTCTGTGAGTTCAAGACCAACCAGCGGCCGGATGCGTTGTGTCTCGTCGATTACCAACACAGTCTCAGCGATCCGCTCTGTTTCTTCTGTTTACGCGTGTATCTTGCCCGTACATAAATAATCTTTGAATATTGTTTTTATTGACGCGTTTCTTCTGGACGTCAAATTTCTCGCGTGTAATAAAATCTAATAATGTGTAGTATAGTCTGTATTATTGTATTTTCAAAAGCTAACTATCGGTTCTGTTTCACTATTACTGTGTGTACATAAAGTGTTTGCAGGAGTGTTCCCATGAAAAAGAAAAAAACTGATTGTGTCTGTGCCTGGATTTCCTCGCTCTTTAGGTATAAGGATAAATACAAGTAGGTAGAAAATATTTTATTTTTATAATTTAAATGGAATTTCAGTTTTACATTAAGTTTGGCAACATTGCCATTGGCTTGGGTGAAATGTTGTACAGTAGCGCGGACTGACCTGTGAGTAAGAGTGTTTGTTACCCCACTTTTAAAACGGTCGATTTAAAAAATATAAAATATGTAGCGCTCTCTAGGACACCCAAGGAGTCACCCATTTAAATATAATACGTCATTTCCATAACACCCTGTATATATATTTTTTATGATCATGCACAAGCACTATAGGAAAAATCCTTTAGGGCACTCTGGAAGTGGTGCGTGTGCGCAAAAAGCGATTCACATTGGTTTTGAATCGTTGGAGGTTATATTCGTTGGGAAAACGACCTCGGGAAGGTCGTTCCATGAGGATGAAGTCCTTCAGATAAAAGAATTCTTAAATAATAAAGTTCGAGGACTACTAGGCTTAACCACATATGGATGGGGGCCAGTGGTTCATCGTGTATTTCTTCTATTCGCCGCTCTGGGCGGAATTAAGAGGGCAAGGTCAGCCGTGCACTTTCCATGAAAAGATATGTAGAAGAGAGTCAAATCCCCAACCTGTCTTCGATGTTCTAGGCTGTCGAGGTTCTTCGTCAGCTCGTGGTCTCCGATCAGACGAATGACCCTCCTTTCGATGGAATCCAGTAGCCGAAGAGTATGTTTGGGTGCAGAGCTCTAGACATTTGAGCAGTACTCTAGTGATGGTCGAATCTGGGCTTTGTATAGTGTCAGAAGTTGTTGAGGTGAGTACAGCTTTCTCGTTCGGAAGAGTACACCAAGTTTCTGAGAAGCTATCTTGGCGATTGCCGCAACGTGATCTTGCCAAGATATATTTTCTCCCAGATTGACGCCCAGCAAATTAATACTTAGATGAAGTCAGTGGGATTGCGTGTCCGTCCATGACCATATCCGGTTCTGTAATGTTAACCTTTTTAGAGAAAACTGCTGCCTGGGTTTTTTTAGAGTTAAATTCGACTTGGTTACTGTCACCCCAAGCCAACATTTCTTCCAGGTCTTTGTTGAGGCGTGATACTTCATGCTGCCCGCGAAGATGTGCGTCGGCAGCCGATGTTTGTGCATTCAATTTGGTTAAACCTTCACATAAGATAGTGCCTGCTTGGCAACCTGTGATTAAACGCATCTCTTAAAATATAGTTTTCTATTTCATCGTTACTAGGATGAATACTTTTATTTCCACCGTAGCTTGGATTGTGGACTTTCAACATAAAGCTCGGTAAGTTCATAGAAATTCATATAAATGAAGTAAATGTGCTGCTTTCTTGTCGTCAATTGCAAAACCTGGTTGCTTGCTAAGAGATGGCCCTTCCAGACGTCTATTCTTGACTTAGAAGAACGATCATATATTGAGACAAGTGATTATTCCTACCCCTCGCTTTCTCTGCGTTCCTTTAGAGAGAGGAATAATCACTTCTCCCAATATTATCGTTCTCCTACGTCAAGAATAGACGTCCTGGAGTAACCGAGATTTTCCTCCAATTAAATCATGGCAATAATTCGTTTTGTTATTGATTGTGCTAGACTATATTCTGTAATTTTAGGATATTAGTTATAGAGGTAATAACCCTTTACTCTACCACTCCTCCCCCGCCCCCGCGCCCCCCGCCCCTTGTAAATCCAAGAGTAAGAAAATCGCTGATACAGTTGGACCAGGGGTGTTTAATGTGGATCCGGGGGTGTTTTATGTCAGATCGGTAAGAACAACAGTTTGAATTGATAGAATTAAATAAAATTTAAAATATGTATAATGCATATAATTATTATTTTAAAGCGTAATTTTTGAAGTTTTTCATATCTACGACCTTCATAATGTTAATCACGTCCATTAGCTGCAGACTTAGTTTTGTCTTATGCATGTAATCCACATAATCTGGACTTGAATCATACTGTTACAAATGACGCACGTTCATCCTTTCTCCGACTCAACTCTAGCTTCATAAAAACTTGAAAATCTGGTTTCCATGTGGACAAATAGAACAATCGGACTGCCACTGGCCATTTCTACCAGAAAGTCTCCGTCGGCGATTATGAAATTCCTTAAGGTTACACAGGTTGCTAGATTGAAGTCAAGTTCCCGGGATTTGTATCGAGTGGACATCGAGTTCACAACTGGACTAAAGTTTTGAGGAATTTCGCAGGACCGTTTAAGTTCGCAACTTGCAGAATTAACCTGGCAGGCGGATGCCATTTGTCTTGGTTTGACTCGACCTGCCTCCGCCATTATTCTTGGGTTTTGTGGTCAGATCGTAAACAATGCCGCCAACTTTAAACACGTATCAAGGGGTATTAGTTACCTGTAATTGTTACCCGGCCCGATATATTGACGACGGGCTATTTCATTACATCATGCTTCATTAAGAGTTGCAGGAAGTTGGATTAGGTGGCTTGTGGCGATTCAGGAGTGGGATGGCTCCCGCTCGGCCGTCCCTTTATCATCCAGTGTCGAACTGGGCCGATGATCTACCGGTCCAAAGACTGGTGGATTTTGCCTGCAGAATGTATGAGTCATAGGTATAGTGCTCCAAGATACTTATGCAATAGAATTTTCACGAATATAGAAAATGTATTTTTTGAATTTTAAAAAATTATTTTCTTCACGAATCAATAAGAAAATTGAAAAAAATTTTTATTCATCTAGCACAGGGGTTGGCGATCTTTTGAGATGGAAGAGCCAAAAGTTATAATTTACACAATTTCTCAGTTTTTAAAGAGCCACTAACGGCCGCAATTTGATATCGAAAGAGACACAACTTGACATCGAAAGGGCCGCATGCGGATCGCGAGCCGTAGGTTGCCGACCCCTGCTCACAGCCAAAGCACTGGTGAAGACGCCAAAACGTTTTTTTTTTGTTATTAAATATATCGGGTATTTCAGGATGAATGCTCACCCCTATAAATTGTTTAAATTACAGAAAGAAAATTTGGTAGGTTTGTAGGTGACGTTATTTTGAATTTTATGGCATAACGGACTCCACTTTGTCACTTCCGATTTAACAGGATATGATCTCAACTTAGGATTTTTAAAGGAAACACCCAATATATTTTTGGCGGCAAAATACCATTCCAAATTCTTCTAAGCCAAATTCTTGATAAAAATGCAATTTTCAAGTTTTATTGTGTTTAAAATTTTTTACAAACTTTTTAAGAAGGCTTTTTCCCAGAAAACTCAATTTTTTCAAATGGAAACATATTGGCTCACTCGGGCAAAAACACGGAGCACTTTTTCCCAATAACTTGACACCCACCCTTATTTATAGTTAAAAAAGGAAAGTAATTTATTTAAAATACCAATCGCCATGACGCCATAATGCCAACAAACAAATGAACATAATTACAAATTTCAAATCCGCCATAATTTGACTTATAAGCAAACCATTTTAGGGAGTAATCTAGCAGAAAAAATGAAAAGAAAATTATTTAAAGTGTCAAAAAGTAATTTTGGAATGGTGTTCTGAATGGATAAAGCCAAAAATATACTTGGTGTTCCATTTAAAAATACAAAGTTGAGGTAACTTCCGGTTATAACGGATGTGATGGCAAAACCACGAACTCTCATAGTTCAGGTAATACAGCAAACACCAGCAAACAATTTCTATCACTCAACTTATTGCCAAAAATTGACGTAAAGCTGAACATAACGGATAATGAAAATATTATCACTGACACTAATGACATCACGTTTAATTGAATAGCTTAAGATTGGATCATCAAAATTTATTTAAGCTCATCACACAGGTTTACCATAACGATCTCTTCAAGAAGTTATAATGCAGTTTTCCCATAAAATGTACAGGGGAGCCAATATTCAGCCACCTCAAAAAATACATTGGGTTTCCTATGTTCAACTGAACAATGTACAACCCTGTATATACATAGGTATCAACCGAGCAAACCTCACGACCAGTCTCATGACGATGCTAAGTTTTCATGCTGGTGGTAGAGAGACTGGTATTATAAAAGCAATAATCGATGACAGAAATTCTTTAAAAAATCTTGAAAATTCAAAATTCTTGCTGTGTTAGGAAATAACAACTTTTTTTCTTCTTGCTCGCTACCAGCTGTAAATCCTATCAGGAGTGGGTCCTGATAGGATTTACAGCTTAAAGTGGGTTCGAATCCACGATCCTCAGTCATACGATGCACCCCCGTATTGGGCCCCCAAGAGACCTAGACCGATAGGACCTGCTGGTCCTGTTCCTCCCAGTCCGACACTGATTTTATCGCTTATCGATGGATAACTAATATCCTTCCGAAATGGATGGGTGGTAACTTTGGTGAAAAGTTTATTTATTGTAGGTTTGCAAAGTATAATATTTGTGGTTCTTGGAAAATGAAAACAGTCCCTTTTTAGAAGGTTCGACATTTATTTTGGCGAGGTGTATCGTATAAATCACAAGAATATTCCACTATTAGGTACATAACATACTATTTAATAAAATTATAATTTTTTATGGCTTTATCTTTGAATTTAAGGGGACTCTTATGTCAATGTTAAATATTAGCTATGACGTACGAATGATTTCTGGGCTATTTTAAAAAATATGTAAACATTTTTTATGGACGCCCACATGATACTTAGGTCGACTTAGTCAACACTTGAGGTGTCTTTGGTACTTAAGGTGACGTTGTCAGTTTGACAAAGTTAACTAAGAAGTGGTGAAACCGCTTATGGCGGGGATCGAAGCATATAAGTAGGCCGTGCAAGTGACGTCACAGCCAGGCAGGTTACTCCATACGTTTATCCTTTTGTGTCAATCGTTCTGTGTCAATATCAGACTTACGTAGCTATATTTAAAAGTCATAAACGTGAGTGTATTTGTTCGGGTGTGTTCGATTTGATCAAGACCATATTTGTCTCCCTTTAATGAAGCGCGGAATGTTGATGCAGACAGCAACAGACATAGAATGCGAGCAGCACACGTTCTTGAATTATTTCACAACCGAACATCCTTCGTCTGGAATGGAATAAAATCAAGCAACATCTGATTTATAATGTGATTGAAAATGGTGGAGGAAGCGCCATTAAATTCTAAAATAATTTTTAATTTTCTATTCTTTTCACGAAAACGGACTTTTTCGTTTTGTTGCAGGTACCTAAGTAATTTATGATTGAAATATTGTTTTAGTAAATTTTATTCGTTATTGTTATTTTACATAATAAAATTGTCCCATTATGTTCTAAACTTGTCGCCCAAACTAGCAACAAACACATTTTAAAGAATTTTAATTAAATTTTATAATCTACATGTCAAAAGCTACAACATAATATTTATAGATTAGTTATATTAACCCGTAGGCAGAATTTTATGATAAATTACTATGTAAAATAATTTTTTTTTTGATTTTTGAATTTTATGAGCAGTCAAAATTATTTTATCACACTGTAAAGTCGGAGGGGCCTATTGTTGTACAATTAGGTTTTCTTAATTTAATTGAGAATCCCATAATGACTGAACACCAAAGAGGACTTCGATCACTAATGTTGCCAGGAGTATGCTACGAAACAAACAAAATGGAAGTCCATAATCATAATGATGGTGCATATTTACTTGGTTAGTAGGTGTACATATAGTATTGTATTTACTTTGATTTGTTTGAAGTTGAAGATGGTAAAATATTTTATGTAAATTATGATTTACTTCGTATTTTTTAATAAAGACTAATTGCAGCCTTCAATCTCTGAATTCTTCATTTCTAGTTTCGTTACTAGTTCAATAATAATATAAAAGTATGCCAGGACAATTTTAGAGCGATATTTACAGCTGAAAACCTATGTCAGAATCCTAATATTTGATTTTCACTACTTAGTAAATCAAATAAAATGGTTTTGAATGTTTTTCTGCTTAAATGTCACTTTAAAATATTGACAGTAATAAAAATTTGGACAAAAGTGACATTAGAAAACCACGTGCGCTCCGTCAGCTGATGCCAGCCAGGCATAATGGATGCCGCCGTATCATGCGTGCATGCATGGTTATAAGTATTCGTTGGGTTAAGGCCTGAGGACGACTCAAGTGACGACTATGAATACGGCCTAAAAGCCGTTCCGTATTATGCTTGCTCACCCTGCAACTTTTAATCATGGCTGCATGTATCAAATGCCCTGATATGTCCACATTTATGACTTTTTTATATTTGAAATTTGATTTTTGGTATACAAAATCGGTTTGCAGTTTCGGAGCCTTTTTGCACCCATATTCAAATTAACAATGCCCAAAAGCAGCAGGAAAACTGATGGATTTCTTGCTTATTCTGTTGGCAAATGAGTGACGTTTGAGGGTGAAAAACGCTGCAACTTTTACTCACGTTAACATACATAGATGTGTATCCAAAATTGCATGCAAATTTATTTTGATATTTAAATGCAAAATAATATAATTTTTTGATTAAAGTACTTTTAATTTAAAAATATGGCAACATAGTCCGTTGTCAATGGTTACAGGTAGCTAGCGCTAATTTGATTGGTTATATCCCAGACAGTTGGTAGCGCATGCGTCTCGTGAGACACCCGATGGCCTCATCGGGCTTCTTCGGCGATGTCCGATATTTGTACACCCAGTTGCGTAGTGATAGAAAGGGCAATAGTTATTGTATTGTGTTTTATAAATACCTAAGTGTTCATTGTGTCGTGTTTTAGGGTGTTATTTTAAAATTTTGAATTTTGTGATAATGAATGAGTATACTTCTGGTAAAAACCTACACAGTCAGATCCGTGAAGTGATTGCAAATGTTTATAGGATAGGTGAAAAGGAATCACAAATCACTATATTTAAATTACCACTTAAGCGAAAGCTAGAAATGGACATTAATATGACCAAAACTAAATGATAATGAATCAATTAACCATGGTAGCTGTATTTTTCCATGTTGAAAAATTTACATCTTGAAAAAATTAATTTTTAAACCTTGATAAAAATAGTTACCTACCTTCAAATATAAAATGCAGTTACTGAAGAAGAGACTAGGCCATGTTTTAAACGATATTGCTTCCTCCTTACCGATACGTCGGAGACATAGATTCGCTTGTCGACCTGTACGTACGGATCGGCCTTTAGATCTTTTATATGAGAAATTTTTGGGTCAAAACGAATAAAATCAGTCACAAAAAATGTTGACCAATCTTATGGGTCGAAAGTTTAATGCCAAAGGACTTTTAACTTATGAAGCTTAAAAATTAGTTCACGAAAACGTATTTCTAAAGAATTTCGTTTATCAAAGAAATTCGTATTGTGAGGTATGGGTTTGAATTTAATTGCATTAATTAAGAACGGTGCGTCTGACGAGAAAAATGCAATAGACCTCGTAGAATTGACCAGGCTGATCAGGATCCATATCCACATGGAAAAATGTCAGTCCGGTACCATATATGTGGTTCTATATCCTATTAAAACATACCAAAATCGAAACTAATATTTAAGGGACTTTCGGAGATATTAAAAATTAACGATTGAGGCCATTGAGGATATATTAACTTTTTCTTAAGGACTCACACTATGAAATATTAGCCCGCCATTAAGGAACACCCGGTATATTTCTACCCTATCACTAAATATCAAATATCCTGTCTATTCCTGACCTTTTCTGCAAACTGACAGAAGAAACTGAATCGATAACGCGGTCGTCGCATTAAAAATATTAGCGATGACAGAGAAATAAACGTTTGGCTAACACGAAGATACATTCAATCAGTGGCAAAGGTAGGGCGGAAGTCGGCGCCACCGGAAACAATGTTCCGGAAGCGGAACGGGAGCCACCCCCCTCAAGACGACGGTTGCGGATATGTAAAATTGCATCGAAAATTGTGCTTCGGAGCCATGCGAAAGAAAATCTTTTTAGGTTCGACTTTTTAAATTTTATAAATTTATTTGATTTGCATGCCTAAGAGATAACCATAGAACAATACGCTCAAGGTTGTACACGCTCCATTATAATATTTCCATGTTTTATTGCCAATTGTCAAATAGAAATCAATCATTTTTAAATAACAAAGGGCCAAGTACAGATCCTTAAGGAACTTCTCGAACAAAACCATAATAGGGTCTTTGAAAGGATTTTCTGCAACAATTAGCGTTCTTGTTGGCTAGCAAGTCCTACAATAAACCTGGTTAAAGCATGTTAGTTTTTAAATCCCCATGAACCCGACGTGCTCCTGGTTCCCCTAGATATTTAAAGCTTGAAATCCCGAATGTTACTCCTGACACTCATCTGTCAATACGTATACTCCTCATTTCACAAAATAACTAGTCAATAAGCCGTATTCTGATCAAGAAGTTAATATAATTTATCACATCAAAACGATGATACTGTTGCGAAACGTCAAGTCACAGGAACTGTCACTCTATCTCTAAACATGCTGACAAGAAACAGCCACCTATGAGATATACTTAGGTCATTTTATAAAGTCCCGTCTTTTTTATGTATAATTTTTGAAGCTACATCTTATCTTCCTTGAAACACAGTTTTGTTGAAATAATTAAAATCAGAGATCATAGTAATTTGTACGCATATAGAGAAACGGAATAATGGAAATCTGCAATGTATGATGATGATGCTCAGCAGAAATTTTACAGTTGTTTCATACAGGTAGGACTCTTTTACGTTAAGTTATGTATTTAATTTCTTATATAATCTAACTTATTGGTTTTATGGTTTGTCCTGAAATAATTTTATTTCGTTTCATAAAATGACCTAATTATATCTCATAGATGGCCATTTCTCGTAAGCATGTTTAGAGAGAGAACATAATTCTAGAAGAAGCTTCAAAACTGCATTTTGATGTGATGATATTTTTAGAAATAAGGGTATTTTATTCTTAGATCAATTTCATACTTTTTGGCCACTCTGTACAATATTTCGGATATTCCACTATGACTAAGGAAGTTTTCAACCAAGCAAAACTTTTTAGGAAGAGTGACGGTTCCTCTGACTTGGCGTTTCGCAACAGTATCATCATTTTGATGTAATGAATTGATCAGAATACGGCTTAGCAAGAGTGACTTTTTTCGATAAAATGAAGGATGCAAAAGTTTCCCATTTGTTACACTTTCTACCACAAACCATGTAGTATTACGGCCGGAATATCCTAAGATGAGGATCCCAAACAATCCCAAATTAGCAATATGTTCCATCAATTTAATTTAAAAATATGCCGCTTTTTAGCAGGTTAGAAAGAGACGAGAGTTGGCAGCTGATCAATATTTCTTTTCGTGAAGTTTTAGTCGTTAAAGGTTTTTAGTTAATTTATTGATATTTAGCTTGTCTGACATGTCGATTGGGGTATCAACAAGTTTCAGGAAGATCTCTGACAAAAATTTGAAAATTGTTCATATTTGAAATTGTTATTATTATTCTTATAACATTATATTTTTTAACCCAATTTTTTCATAACTTTTTCCAATCCTTTAACTTTACGAATCAAGTTTTAGATTAGAAAAAAACTAAGTATATTTAGCTAAACGTTCGCATAAAATAGTGCCTGCTTGGCAACCTGGGATTAAACGCAGCTCTTAAATTTAAACACCACACGGCGCTTTTTAAAGAGTAGATGCGGAAACTTCATACTTCAGAATCTTGGCGTGACATATGATGACTTTGACACCTCTTCTGCTATTATACAGGGTGTTATGGAAATTACGTATTATATTTAAACCGGCAAATCCCGAGATGAAAATAAATTGAAGAACTTTATATGAAATCTCAAAATTTACGTGGCCGCTCCTGAGGCCCTTCGCAATCAATATTTTATTGAGGCAGTCTAGGTTCAAAAGAGGTTAGCGCATTTTATGCGATGTTGTCATATTGCAACACATTATTCTAAACGCACGTGTTCAGTTTTTGACAACAAGACGTCTTTGACGCGCGCTATCACTTCTTTTTCAAACTTTTTAGACAAAGAAAACTACAATTTTAAGGTACATACTCTCTTACTTTCGATCTTATTTTAAAATAATCCGTTTTATAATTAAATTCCATAAAAAATAAAACACAAAAAGTATGGTTTTCAACAGAACCAACAGTAGATAATATCACACAAATTTGAAATCACCTCACAAAATTTATTATTATGAATTATTTCACAACAAAAAAAAAATCGGGCAATACAACTAACAAAACGTTTAAAATTCGTATACGTCAATCACGTGGTACCCTCGACGTCGTTCCACTCCCGAGTCTCAAAACATACTGAAGTATGAAGCGGCGCGGGGCCGGTATTCAAGCTACGGCGAGACACGCGGTGTGATCTGACAACACTGTTAGTATACTCTAGTGACCCACATTGTTGCTAAGTGAATCCAGATGGAACGGAGCGACAGTATGTGGGTTAAAAGGATTTTTACCTTAGTATTTAGATATTCGATTTAAAAAAAAAAGTATGTAGACTTTCTCTAGGACACCCAACCAAGGAGTCACCCATTTAAATATAATAAGTCATTTCCATAACACCCTGTATTTTAACCGGAAAATTGATATCATTATTGCATTTAATTAAGATGAGCTAATTAAGAATTTAGTCCAACAATCTCAATTAAAAACAAATCGAATGACTTACCTACCTCGTATTCCCGTTTCTTACTTAATTTAAATTTTTTCCGACTCGAGACTTTTAAAAGTCTCTACAAACAGAACATTTAGAAAAAAATAAATTAAATGTGTGTTTTCTTTACTTTGTAGCTCGCGTTCATTTAAAACTTGTTTGTTGATTGAGGTCCCACTTTATAATTACTTTAATTAAGAAAAAGCACTTGCCGATGGAAATTCTGGCGTAAGTACTTCGTTAAGCACATATTTTAATTTTATTATTTCTTATACTTGTTATAATTTTACATCTAGAGATGGCTTTTTTCTAGTAAATATCGATAGGTATGTCGAAATTATTTTCCTAACCAACAGAATATGCCTTATACAATAAGGAATAAGTACCTACACAATTAATATTAAACAGTTGTTCTGTGGATTTGTTCGTATGTTGTTAATAATAATGCGTTTCAATTTACATTTTGTTTTATACGGCGTCTGTCGAGCAAGAGACCGTTTTCATGTACAATTGAGGAGGCTGATCAGATAAACATCCATATGGAAAAATGTCCATGGCTTAACACTTTTTTTTGAAAAAATATCAGGGGACATGTTTGCACGAACGCTTGTGGAACTACTCCTATATTAGTAATAAGCTACTTACGCACTGTCTACGGTTAGGTAATGACTGTTACGTAATATATATTACGTAACAGTTCCACAACAAATCACATTACCCGTGATATGCCAAAACCGTGAATGATACCAATAGATTTTATGCAAAGTTGGTTATGAAATCTATCGCGTCAACGTAAATGTCAGGCAATTTTAAACGTCAACGTTTTTAATTTGGATATTATTTTTGGGTATATTAGTAAAGTACGAGTTACCACGATATTCAGATTGAGGGAACGCCACGGAAAATTACATTGCAAGTTGTGGCGGTTCTTCCACAGTAGCACATGCGCACGTGCACCCCCAAAACGAACAAAAAAATATTAATTTATATTCATTGAATATTATTTATCGTATACAGTCCGACCCTCCCAAATATTTTATCGTACCGTCAATTATCGTATAAAGTCCACCCTCCCTAATATTTTATCGTAACGTCAATCAAACTGTAATTATAGGCTCTCGATCCGGCAACCGTGCCTCGGTCGAGGTTAATGACGATTATGACGAGACTTGCTCGCATGTGCGATTAAGTAGGCGGGGCATAATGCAGTCTCTCTGTAGTAACAGGTGGCGGGAGACAGCGGGGGATAGCGGGGCTATGGCGATTTAACATGGGAAAGGCGCACAATTTTAGTATTCGCCGCGCCGTTGTCTGTTCGTGCATCTAGTTAGAAATTCGATAGTGTATGTTTTAATATTATATATTTATTAAGTTAAAATGAATAGTTTGACGGTGGACTATTTACAAAATAACTTTAGCTCTTTGAGTTTGGAGCAAAAAATTGAAGTGAATAATGCGGGAAGACCTAAACCCGAAATTAATTTAACGCAGACCACAAAGGGAAATCTAGGGACTTAATTAGCAAGTTTAAAAATTGAATATATGAAAAAAAATTTATTTATTTTTATTTATAGAGGGCATTCCAAACTATAATGAGGCTGTTATTGATCAATTTTCTACAATTAAGAACCGAAGAACGGACTTTACGTTTAAGCACTATACACACTAAGAAAACCTTCCTTATTTTCCAAAAGTTGTATTTCCTTGTATAGAATTAAAAAATAACTAAAAATATGTTTTACCTAACGCATTTTCTTTCTGCATTTCTACATTTCTGCTTTCTACATTTAAAACGCCTAGAAAGTAATTGTTTGGTCGTTACATAAAAATAAAATATTAAAAATAATTTTACCAAACTTGTGAACCCCCTCTATCATAGGTCACTGATACTGATACGCCACTGATTGCAAGCTGCATCCGCAGCAAATAATTTATTACTAGAAAACTCCAGGGAGCGGTATATATGAATTAGTAGAAAAAACATAGTACACAACATACCAAAAATGAAAATAATATTTAAAGTATTTTCTGAGATATTAAAAAATAACTAAAAAAAAAAAGTTAAACGTGTAGAAATATGTTCATACGAATCTTTCTTTATAAGACGACCTAAGCAATCACACTATAAAATATTAGCACATTTTTAAGAAACACTCTGTAGTGTATATCGATGGTTTCGAAACATCGACGTATCGCGTCCGTTCTTATGTAAATTTTTATTTTATTTGATGATTTTTAATCAAACGCTAGAATACGAATGGATTATTTTTGTTGTCTCCTCCACTTTATTTGTGTCTTTTCACACTTGACGTTAAGCCTCTTTTTAATTAAAAGAACATTTTTAATACTTATTTCGTATTTTTTAGTAATTAATTTTTAATACACAAAAGCTTTAGTTCTAACTTTTTGAGTGGATGTATAAAATCAGACAACAAACAAGAGAACAAATAAGTCAATACACAATAAATAATTTAATTGGAAGGAAGCATAGGGATTGTTAAAGTAGGTATTAATTGGTTTTTTGTTTCCATTATTTTTGATAATAATAAAAATCATTTATCCCGTAGAATCATTAAACTAACATAGTTATTTTATTAGAATTATTTTATATGTGGTAAAAATCTCGCCAAAAAACATACAGGTTGTTATGAAAATGACTTATTATACAGGGTGTAACAAATTCGTACTTCACCATTGGGATTTCGGAAACGGTAAGAGATACGAAGTCGGTTAAATTGGGGCAAACTTGCGTAATTATGGGCCCAATCAAATTCCGTAAAAACTAAAAAAAAAACAAATACAGGCGCTTTCAAAATATTTTGGAAAAATTTAAATTTTGCGTTGCGGTATTTATTTTTTTCTGTCCTTGCACGCAGAGATGTTCAAAAATTAATTTTACTTTCTCATTGATACTTTTTGTTGTCCATCAGATCTTTAATGCAACGTGTCGTCTTTGGGTCACCAGCATCACCAACTTAATTTGTTTAAATACGGGCGTGGATTTATTTGTTTAAATTATGAAAGAGGAATTAATTCTACGTTCAGCGGTATATACGACACTGATTTTCCGATGTTTTGTTCCTTAAATAGACCATCTTCATTAAATTATCCCTAATACAAGGAATCCCATTTTTAACACTGTTATAGGGTATCTCCGTTATTGTTAGGGCAATCAAAAAAGTAATGTAGGTGTTATGTGCTCTTTTTGGGCCAAACTTAAAATGGTAAAATCAAAATTTGAAAATTTTCGCTCGCTTAAGAGATACGGGGGAAAATCAAAAAAGTGACAATTTCTAAATTGCCCTATAATTTCTTAGTTAAAAGAGATACAGAAAAATGTTCCATTCTTTATAATCATTGTTGAATAATCTACCATTTTTCAGAATAAGTATACGGGGTCAGGTAAGAAAGTTATCGGACCTAACCGAACGAACAAACCCGAACAAACCTTAGCCTCATTTTTTTTAAAGATGGAACACACTGTATATTTTAATCTAAAATGATAGCATTTTATACTCTTTTTTCAAACCATGGATGATAGATATCATCAAATTTTTCAAAATGTTGATAAGTATTTTTCACAAATGAATATGTAAAAAATGAAATTGAAATTAAATGTTAATAACAACTAGAATGTCAACATAGTTGTCTCTAGGATATTAGTTTTTGTTTCATGGCCTACTATGGTTTAAAGTAATAAAGTTTAATAAATCGCCCAGTAAACCAATATCATCCAAGGTGTGTATATATTTGAAAGGAGAATTTAAAATAGTATATTTTTAGATTAAAATATACAGGGTGTTCCATTAAAAAAATGATAAAATAGGTCCAATAACTCTCTTACCTGACCTCGTATACTTATTCTGAAAACGGCAGATTATTCAACAATCAATATAAAGAAACTTATTTATACAACATTTTTCCATATCTCTTTTAACTAAGAAAATATAGGGTAATTTTGATATTGTCAATTTTTTGATTTTCCCCCGTATCTCTTAAACGAGCGAAAATTTTCAAATTTTGATTTTATCATTTTAAGTTTGGCCCAAAAAGAGTAGATAGCACCTACATTACTTTACTGATAGCACTAACAGTTACGGAGATACCCTATAAAAGTATCGAAAATGGGACCCTGTACGTGCCTGTAATTAACTTATTTTTTAAATTCTGTATAATTTGAAAATGTAAAACTTAATGCCTTTTTTTAAAAGCCTTAAGAAAGTGCTGGCTTTAAGAGTCAAATTTTATTTGTATTAATAAAATAAATTACTTTTGTACTTACACTAAATAGAAAAAAAAAACAGTAGTAGTAAATAACAATAACAGTAATTAAGGAGAGAAAAACAAATAATAATTTAAAAATCTTCAGTCTCTTCGGAATAAATGTAAATTACAGGAGCGTACTAAGGGTATTTTAATGAAGATAGTAAATTTAAGGAACAAAACGTCGGAAAACCAGTAATTGGTGTATATTACTGAACGTAGATTTAGTTCCTCTTTCATAATTTAAACATCTTGGACATCTCTTCGAACAAAATCAGGAAAAAATAAAACCGTAACGCAAATTTTAGATTTTTCCGAATATTTTGAAAGCCCCTGTATTTATTATTGATTCTTTTTGCGGCATATTATAGAGCAAATAATTACGCAACTTTGCCCCAACTTAACCGACTTCGTATTTCTTACCGTTCCCGAAATCCAGAAGGTGAAGGGCAAATTTGTTACACCCTGTATTTAAACCCGCAAATCCTGAGATGAAAATAAATTGAAGAAAAATAATCATAAAATGAGATTTGAATTAAAAAGCGAGATAAGCCACCGTATGTTAAGCATAATCACGTGATAGGAACTGGCGAAAGAGATACACAATCAATTGTCTTAGGTCAAATCCCAAAATACGTCAGCGAAAGTTAGCCAGTGTTGTCATATTTACTCGTCAAAAAACAATTCTTCCACAATTAGAAACGATACGTTTCTAGCTGTTTATTTTTTTCTTCAATATTACCTTAAAATTAAAATAGACAAATTTTTAGTTTAATCAAGGCTCGTGGCGAGTCAGTTAACGGTTTGTCAAGTCTAGATTAGCCCCCGGCCAAGAAAATTTAAGTAAAATTTGCTCATCACAACATAAATAAATTGCACCGTGCACTTTTAACTAGGCGGGGAGAAAATTTGTTGGAAATTTAGTTTTCTTGAGAAATATGTTGTTTACCCATCGTTCGTTCGGTAATTAGTACGCTGCCGGGGGGCAGAATCTCAGTCCGCCATCGCCACCATTGGAAATTGAAGTTAAGCGAGATTTCGATTTAAATAAATATGTATAAGAAGTTTGTTAATTGGTTATGCCAAAGGTGCAAGCAGTGGTGGAGAATCTCTACTTCCTGCTGACTAAAAAATAACTCAAAATAATATTGAAAAAAGTAACTTACTTTTAAAGTATTCCCTTATATGCTGGAAACTTAAGTAGACACACTGTATAAAGCTCTAGAATTGTAGCTGACCTTCAGGAAACGTTCTTTATGTATGCTAGATAAATAATTTACGACTAATAATACTTTTTTGCTTATTCTAAACTCACGGTCATATAACTTTTAACATTTTTAGATAAAATGTATATGCGGTCATAACTTAAACCTAAAATTCCGAGCGAAGAAGTTTCATTAAGCGATTATAAAAACGCCGTTTTAAATATAACTAAATTTTAATTCCCATAAAAATGATCATTAATTTCTAATCTTCTGTGGTACATATTTATTTTTACGATTTTTAATTTGTATGTTAATTTTTTTTTATTATGGAAGAACTGTACACAAAAAGTAGGTTGTTAAAAAAACTTGATAGGTTTTATAATCTTCATATTTCGTATTCGCTGAACGAGTTTAATATTTGGGAAGCCTTTCTTGAGACCTTGTTCGACTAGTAGTAAGTTGATGTAAGAATAACGAAACGACGAATTTGTTATACCCTGTATAGAGGTGTCTCAGGTGTTAGGTATGAAGTCAACTAATATTTAAAAAAAAATGGAATACTCAGTATACAGGGTGTTATGGAAATGACGTATTATATTTAAATGGGTGACTCCTGGGGTGTCCTAGAGAAGCGCTACATATTTTTTTTAAATCGAACGTTTAAAAACTGGGGTAATTCACCCCTAAACCCACACACAACTCCTCGGCACATTCATATATGAACATATTACATTGCCTAGCTGTTTATACATATGTTCAGGAACAATGTTGCCAAAATATTTAAAAATGTAAAACTTTAGTTTCTTATAAAAATAAATATTTAGCTTACTTAGAAAGTAAATCCAGGACGCGATTAAGGAATCCAGGGCACAGACACTTTCACTTCTTTTTTCTATGGGAAAAACTTTATGCTCATCACGTGTCCTGATGATAGTGTGGGAGTGCATAAGCTTATGACTAAACCACAACACTAACGCATAATTACACTTTACAATAACACACATAGAACAAGAGCACTTAATCATTTCGCAATAGAAATAATAAAAACGCTAATTATGTTAACAATTGACAGGAACTACCCTTTGAAATGAATGGTCTGGTCCACCTTCGGACTAATCGAACTTTCGTTCCGAGAACTCTACGCTAGTAGAGCCAGCGCGGTTGCCATTTCCTAGGCTATAATTATACAGGAAAGTAATATTATAGAAGGAAATTCGGCAATTTATGATAGTCGCTTATAAAACATCGAAAGTGGCAACGCTGTATTTTTAAATATTAGCCCGATTGTCCATAATCAGCTGTTTAAAGAAGCCGGCCGATATTAATCGAGAGAATCAACGTGTTATTTATTTTTCAAATGTTAAATACATTATTTCCCAGACAATAAGAGCGTATTTTTTGTCTACACAGTAGCACTTTAAAATACGAATTCAGATTGAACGGTACTTAGACGTGTTGTGACGCGAAAACTAATGTGATTTTGTGATGTGAGTACTAGGTGTTTTTTTATAAATTAAGTTGGTATTAAACAAGTCCGAAAAGGTAAATAAAATTGCATTTTTTTTTTAAAGGGTAAGTGGCATTTACAAACTTTTAAGTTGTCCAGATCTGACGGGTGTCGTTCGAATTGAACAAATGAGAACATACCTGACCATTTATAAACTCCGCGGCGGTTCGTTCGAGTCAGTTCAAGTTTATAAATCAGAGATTGTTTCCCAGCGAACTGAACGTAAAAGTTTATAATAATGTACCCTGAAAAATAAACAACTTGAAATCTGTCAAACGGTTATTGACTTTCTAAAGAGTTTACCCTGAAGATATGACAACACTGTTCAAGATTCACTGCCATATGTTGCTGTGTTTACCTTCCGAATAGGGGCACCACGTAGTAATTTTTGGTTTGACATATACAGGGCATATTAAATTAAAGCACCATTTTTGGATATTTTTCTTCAATTTGTTTTCATCTCAGGAATTGCCGGTTTAAATATAATACGTCATTTCCATAACACCCTGTATTATGTCAATTTTGAATTCTATGATAAAAACTTTAAACTTTTTGTTATAACGCGCAACTATTGTTGGGCAACTAAAAAGCGTTTAAAGAAAACAACTTCATGAATTTTAAATAAATATTTGCAAGACTATGGATGCACTGTATACTAGTAACTCTAAACTATGACATTTTGATTATAAATAATGTATATATAATTAATTCCGCCCGGTATGTTTCCTATGTTTAATTTCAAAGACGCATAAACAATTAAAATGGTAAAAACATCGAGTTCTTTGCCTTGGGTTACCAATTTCATTTAATTTGTGCATGAATGCCTAATTAAAAATCATTTTGTTTTAATTACCTTCAATTTCTGATACGCGAGTACACTCGAATACTTCGAGGGTTATTCGTGAATATTTCTGTTTAATTATCACTAAATAAAATCAATAGGTTCTCATAAACAGCCGATTGCACCGGTTCAAAAAGAGAGAAAATATATTAAAACTTAATGAATGCATTTGAAGGATTTTTTCGTCTGCATCTTATTTTAATTTTCCAATTATTTATAGAGTTTCGTTTCGAATGAAGTCTTTACATTTAAAAAAATATTTAAGATGGGTAGGTATTAATTAAAACTAAAGAGTTGTCTGTGAATAAGAAATGATCATAAAGTTTCTTATTCTCCATCGAATTTGATGAGAAAGGTCATAAAATTGCCGAAACTTGTTTTTTGTGCGAAAGTTATTTGTATTAATATGGTCTTCCTACGACCACCTACGAGAAGGAGAAAAGAAGCACGGCTAACTTAACAAGAAAGTGTTTTATATCACACAAGGATTGAAAAATAGTTTTCTAAACAACTTTATTGGAACAGATTACAATTTGAGAGTTAAACTGTTTAATTAAAAATTAACAAAATGGATCAGTGTATTTAAGATTAGTTTAATTTTGTTTTTAAGTGTTAATCGTATTTCAAAAATCAGAAAATTATGTACAGGGTGTTATGGAAATGACGTATTATATTTAAACCGGCAATTCCTGAGATGAAAATAAATTGAAGAAAAATATACAAAAATGGCGCTTTAATTTCATATGCCCTGTACATGACCTATTGTCAGACCAAAAATATGCACGTGGTGACACTGTGGGAAAAGTAAACAAAGCAACATATGGCGGAAAACGTCAATGAATTTTGAGCAGTGTTGTCATGTTCTCATGGTAAACTCTTTAGAATGTCAATAACTGTTAGACAGAATCGAAGTTGTTTATTTTTCAGGGTACATTATTATAAACTTTACGTTCAGTTCAGTTCGCTGGGAAACAATCTCTGATTTATAAACTTGAACTGACTCGAACGAACCGCCGCGGAGTTTATAAATGGTCAGGTATGTACTCATTTCTTCAATTCGAACAACACCCGTCGAATCTGAACAACTTAAAGGTTTATAAATGCTATCCTTTAGAAAAAAAATGCAATTTATTTACCTTTTCGGGCTATTTAAAACCAACTTAATTTATAAACAAACACCAAGTAGGTAACCCGAACAAAAACCGGCAAAATAACCACACAAATACACATAAACTCACATTAGTTTTCGCGTAGATTTTTATGCGTCTCATGAATACATCTAAATACCGTACTATTCAATCTGAATTAGTATTTTAAAGTGGTACTGTGTAGACAAAAATACGCCCTTATTGTAAAAGGTTTCATCGGGTGGTCTGGAAAATAATATTAATTACGTATTTGACATCTAAGAAGTTTGAAAGTGAAACACGTTTGAGTCTGGTTAACACGTTCGGGTTTATTCGGTCGATCGATATTGTGCTACCTTGGGTTAATATCTAAAAATACAGCGTTGCGACTTTCGATGTTTTATAAGATTATATTCATAAATTATGGAATTTCCTTCTGTAATATTATTTCCTGTATAATTATAGTCTCGGAAATGGCAACCGCGCTAGTTAGCGCGCTATTTTCCGAATATGCACGAAGCATTCTACTCTTGGAAGCGTCTATAATCTATATGAAAGGGAGGTCCTGTCTGTCAAATTATTTCATCATTCTTCAGAAAAGGATTAATATATTTTATGTTTAGGCCAATCCATTAGAAATTAGCGTTTTTGTTATTTCTGAATTTCTATTGCGAAATAATTTGTATCAAGTGCTGTTGCTCTATGTGTACGGCAGTGTTATTAATGTACAGTGTAATTATGCGTTAGTGTTTAGTACTTTTGTGTAATCTGATGGTGCATATCTTCAAAAAAACTAATTTGAAACTCGTGGGTATCTGTGTATTTCTTTAAGTGATTTAGTGTAATTTGTTCTCTTCACTATGTATTTTTTTCTCTCGAAAACATGCCGGTTATGTTCCGAGATTGGAAAGAAGATGCCGAATGGGGTTTAGTGGGTATAAGCTTATTCTGCAGTCCTACACTATCATCAGGACACGTGATGTGCATAAACCTCTTCCCATAGAAAAAAGAACTGAAGGTGTCTGTCCCCTGGATTCCTTACTCGTGTCGGCGGCCTGGATTTAATAAGTAAGCTAAATATTTATTTTTATAAGAATCTAAAGTTTTACACTTTTCAACAGTTTGGCAACATTGCGCCAGAACATATGTTTATTACACAGCTGGGCAGTGTAATATGATTGTCCGCGGAGTGACCTGTGGGTTTATGGGTGAATTCTTAAACGTTCGATTTAAAAAAAAAATATATATAGCGCTTCTCTAAGACACCCAAGGAGTCACCCATTTAAATATAATACGTCATTTCCATAACACCCTGTATCTTACTTGTGTGTAACTGATTTTCTTTAATTTGACGGATGTCCGCACTCAGCTGACGCCTCGTGCAGCTTTATGTAATATATTATTGTATTAATAACTGACATTACCTTAGAAATTAATGAGCATTTAAAATTGATTTGAAAAATTTCTTTTTTTAAATTTTTGATACTGTATCGCGGAATATAAGCGCTTTCGGACACAAGTTTAGAGAAACTCTGTTCCTTAGAATATCGTAATAAAGTACACCCTGTATATGCAATGAAAACATGATTGTTATCGAAACCGTTATTTTCATAAGTTTATGGAGAGAAAATATGGGGTTCACAATTATTGTGAATACGACTGGCATTTTCTAAATTGCTGCATTATGAACAAGAGTATGACACACGTTCTCTTCCGTTTTTCTCCGATTGATTTTATTTTCGTACATGTAAATAATAATTATGAAAGAATGAGTTCAAATTTACAGGCCCCTATTAGGGCTTTACAGGGATTTTCATTTGCTTAACGAACAAAGGAAAATTTTAAACGTGAAATTCCAGGACCTTTTTCGTTTCTTGCAAATTCTTTTGATTAACATCCGAAGAACGTATACTCTGCTTGATTGACTACAGTTCCTTTTCTCTCCCGGCTAGGTCATTAACATACAACCCCTTTAATCTAAAAACCGAATTGTTTTCGCGTCTTAAAATCCATTAATTTCGATGGCTGTCTTTATTTTTATTCCATATTAAGGCCTTGGGTAAGACGGAGTCAGTAAATGGACTGAATTAAGGCCAGTGGCGTGGCTTGGAATAAATCAAAGTAGACCCAAAAACCGAAAAAAATATATGTATGATGTGTATTTATGTGTTTAGCGTGTATTTTTGCTGTTATTATGGTTCAAATAGAAAATTTTTGGCCATTTCAAACAATTTTTATAACAACAAAATTCATCATTGTCAATGTTAATAATAATGAGTAATCAATTTGAATTTAATTGTTTAATCAAGAACTGTGAGTCTAAACGAAAAAACGCAAGAGTTTTCATATAGAAAGTGCGTAGGCTAATCAGGAAAAAATAAAAAATGAAAAATGTCAGTGGCGTAACATTTTTTTTTGTAAAGAATCATGTTTGCAGGGACGGCACTTATGAATCCATACAATAGTATCTAACTACAATATGTGACTTTATATAGCGAAATTGAAGATTATGGAAGGACCTACTGGAAGCTACTGGATTCTATCGAAAGGAGAACCATTTGTGTGTTCGGAGACGACGAGCTGACGAAGAACCTCGATAGCCTAGAACATCGAAGACAGGATGGGGATTCTACCCTCTTTTACAGATATTTTCATGGAAAGTGCTCCGCTTAATTCTGCCCAGAGCGGCGAATAGCAGAAATATACGACGAACTATTGCCGCCCATCCATATGTGGTTAAGCTTAGTACTACTCGAACTTCAATATTTAAGAATTCTTTCTTCTGGAGGACTTCATTCTTATGGAACGACCTTCCCGAGGATGTTTTCCCCAACGAATATAACCTCCAACGATTCAAAGCCAACGTGAATCGTTTTTGCGCACACGCACCACTCCCAGAGTGCCCTAAAGGATTGTTCCTATAGTGCTTGTGTTTGAACATAAAAAAACCTTGTCATTCATTTTCTGAAATAATTATTGCTAAATTACATTAACATGCAATTAATTAGCCCTTTCAAAACAAATCATATATTTTTTCTCATTACAAATTTTTAATTAAATTTTCCGAACATACTTCGGTTACATCTTTCACCAAAATTATCGTCACCCAATAAAACACAACTGATAAAAGTCCGTTCTCCCCTACCATTTTTATTAAAGGTCAAAAGCCCATTAATTAAAAATATTTCGCTAATTAACCTGAAAAACGTTTGCCCGAAAATAATTAGTATCCGCCCCTGTTCGCGTTCGGCGGGGGCTAAAAGTGGCCCAGCTTAATTAAAATTCGAAAGAGGCTAAAAAAGGTCTATTCGCGCGGTCCACTGTACACGTACGACGAGCGGGCATAATCAACTTTCTTACGTACCCCGCGACGCGAGTTGTCGGAGATTAGTGGGTAAGATGTTACATTATGTAAATAGAGCGATTGCTAGTGGTTTTAGGTTTTCTTGTTAGTTAGCGATTCACGTTGGTTTTGAATCGTTGGAGGTTGTATTCGTTGGGAAAAACGACCTCGGGAAGGTCGTTCCATAAGGATGAAGTACTCCAGATGAAAGAATTCTTAAATAATGAAGTTCGAGGGGTACTAAACTTAACCACATATAGATTGGCGGCAGTGGTTCGTCGTGTACTTCTGCTATTCGCCGCTCCTTGCGGTATTAAGAGGGCAAGGTCAGCCGAGCACTTTCCAAGAAAATATCTGTAAAGGAGAGTCAAATCCCCATCCTGTCTTCGATGTTCTAAGCTGTCGAGGTTCTTCCTCAGCTCGTGGTCTCCAATCAGACGAATGGCCCTCCTTTCGATGGAATCCAGTAGCCGAAGTGTATGTTTGGGTACAGAGCTCCAGACATGCGAGCAGTACTCCAGTGATGGTAGAATCTGGGCGTTGTATAGTGTCAAAAGTTGTTGAGGTATGTACAACTTTCTGGTTAGGAAGAGTACACAGTACAAGTTTCTGAGACGCTATCTTGGCGATTGCCACAACGTGGTTATGCAAACACATATTTCCTCCCAGATTGACGCCCATCAAATTAATAGATAAAGCCAGTGGGATTGCGTGTGTAAATATGTAGTTCATATTTTCTGGGCTGAAATGATTTTAAAGAAATCAAAATTTACACAACATAAAAAAACGAATTCTCTAATAATAACCAAGCTTAACTGCATAATTATGCCGGATCGCCTTGTATATCGACTTATGAATGTCACAATAAGCTGATGCTCTTGTAGAGCTGGGTTGTAATTTAAAAAAAAAATAAATGGAAAAAGTAATTCAAATACTTTTAGTGCTATCACAGTTCTGTGTACCATAATTTCGAAGTTTTAGGATATCCCGGTGATCATTTTTATTTTTATTTAAAGTAGCTGACCAGATGACAAGCGGCTGAGGACGTAAGGGGATGTATTTGTGAAGAATGAGGCGTGGATTGTGACGATAGAGGGATAGTGGTGGTATACTGAAAATGTTAAACCATCTTGCCAGATAATGACAATTTCATGTGACATTAATGACCGGCCTGCTTATTTCTGGTTATTTAATTTGTATGAATTTCAAGACAGTACCTGAACTGCAATAAATTCCAACTCACTCACTCAGCATCACAAGGAAATAAAACATCTACAAATTTTTGAGAAGTAATTAAATGGTTTGCCGTTATTAAAATTGGTGCGCAGGAAAAATAGATCAGCATAAAAAGATTTTGCTTGCAATAATTAAAAATCTGGCTGCAACACTTCTTCTGCAAAAAATGCTACAAACTGTCAATAATTTAACCGATATTAGTACGCTTGTATAATCATGTGTTCGCTTAATTAACAGTCGAGCTGCGAAATGATTACTTGGTCAGCAAGATTTTACAATTGGTCAGTAAGGAAAAAAAACATGTCTAGAAGCAGTTTACTTCAGAGGTGTGCATATTAAAAGAATGGTTATCAATATAAATCATTGGATTGCGTTTGTTTTGAATAATCGGCAAATTTCGTTATTGTGGGCGGAGCGTAATACGAGTAGCTAATTGCGTGCGTGTGTTTTCATTCGGTGTAGCAGTCAAGGCCGAAAAGGTAGCGGGGGCGGGTTTCACTTGTTTTCCCAGGTCACTGTCAATTTATGTAACTTTCTTGTGTTTTCTTTTGCCGAATACAGAAGGAAATCGGCAACAAAAGGTGTAGCGGGGGCGGGTTTTCACTTATTTTCCCAGGACACTATCACTAATTCACGTTTTATTGCCTTTTTTGGTTGATGAGCAAGATTAAATATTTTACTTACTCGCTGATTGCTTACTAATATCTGATTAAAAGTGGATCGCTCATAGCAGCTTATATGTTTAATTTGCGTACCAAAATAATTTAGAGCACTCTAGTATGACATTAATTACTGACCGATTCAGAAATGTTTGCTGTCCATAAGTTGCTGACCAACTAGCCATTTTGCCTGACCGATTACATTTTTCTGTTCGCAAGAATAAGAATATTTTGCTAACCAATTAAATGAGTCACTAGAGTTCTGCTCTCATGTCTGGAGCTCTGCACCCAAACATACTCTTCGGCTACTGGATTCTATCGAAAGCAGTGCCATTCGTCTGATTGGAGACCACGAGCTGACGAAGAAACTCGACAGCCTAGAACATCGAAGACAGGTTGGTGATTTGACTCCCTTTTACAGATATTTTCATGGTAAGTGCTCGGCTGACCTTGCCCTCTTAATTCCGCCCAGAGCGGCGAATAGCAGAAATACACGACGAACCACTGCCGCCCATCCATATGTGGTTAAGCTTAGTACTCCTCGAACTTAATTATTTAAGAATTCTTTCATCTGGAGGACTTCATCCCTCTGGAACGACCTTCCCGAGTCGGTTTTCCCAACGAATATATCCTCCAAAGACACGCACCACTCCCAGAGTGCCCTAAAGGATTTTTCCTATTTGATCATAAAAAAAAAACAAATTTCGTGAAGTAATGAGTACTTACTGCCATTTACTAGATACACAAACAGCTCAATATGTAGGTAATCAAACACTTAAAACAAAATAATGTTAGAAAACGTTTTTAAAACTTATTAGGACCAATTAAACTTGAAAACACAACATACGGACTTAGTACAGCTCACCACTAAACTGGAAAATTTATTATTTTTGGCGTCAAATGTCAAAAAGCGAGAGCGTTCACTGAATTAACTATAGTCTCCAATTCCGAGATAACTACTAATAATCCTAAAAACAGTATTCCAATTTTAATCCACGATAAAGTTATAGCGCTGTTAAATCGGTTATGACATGTCAGAAATGTTATAGAATAAATCTTTAATATCTCATATTGTTGTTTGATAATGCAGAATTTGCTTTTCTATTATTTATGAGACTTTTTAATAATCACTGCTGGTTTAGCGGCCAACATTATCAATAAAAGCACTCTTGCTGCCTTGCTATTTTAGGGAAAAATTTATGACATACATCTTTATAGGTTTAATAAATATCTATTTTAAAAAAGCCAACTATTTATTAATTTAAATATTTAAAAATTTGTCCAATTACGGCCGATCTTCCCCTAAATCTCGGGCGAAGACCACCACCACCACCCCCTGCCATTAATACTTCTTCCTCAAAGCACAAACTCGCATTTTAATCGATTTCATTTGCGCATGTGAGCCTGTGGCAAAAACTCTACCCTCACTTGATGACGTGGGGGGTTGGTGGGTCGCATCCTCTGGGGCGACCAGCACGGGAGGGGGGCGGAAAGAAACGGAAGAGTGCGCGTGAATTAAGCAAAGACGCGCTCTTTACCTCATCTCATTTGCATTCTTTCTTGTTTCACTTATGTCTTTCTTAAAACAGCGTGCGAAGGGGAGGCAAGGGGGAGACGCTAAAAGATCGTTATGGGGGCCGCCGACCGTGTGTTGGCGTATATTACGCGGCTACGAGATTAAAGAATCGAAGTTTCAAGAGAAGATTTTTAATTAAAGTTTCTTTAAGTAGTCACGGTAAATTTTACAGACAATATTATACCGGGTCCGCAAACGAAGCGTGCACGGAAGATTAAATCGTTATCGAAGAACTTATCAACAATATTGAAACAGCTTGAGATATTGGTTTAAAAGCGGCATGTTTTAAAAATATTTTACATTATACAGGGTGGCCCAAAAAAGTGTGACAGCATAAAGTTATATTTTTTTAAATGGGACACCCAGTATTTTATTGCATATTTAGGTTCGCATTACTATCGTTTATAAGTGCCTCAAATTTTGTTTAATTTGGTTCTGTAGTTTCGGAGAAATAAATTAAAAACTAAAAAAAAAGTTTTGCAGTCCTGAATAAGAAAATGAAAAAAACAATCCAGAACTATTTTTTTAACCTCGGCATTGAGTGAAATTTATGACAAGAGGTCTATAGATACTATGAATGTAATTGCGTTTATTTATTTTATACAGGGTGTTCATAATAAGCTTTCAAAAACCCCACATTTTAAAATAATTTTTCTCAAGTTTTTCAAATGGAACACCCTGTATATTGGCTATTTGACGTAGAATTTATAGACACTTTTTTTTTGTAATACAAGCTTATAAGTTATATCCAGCCGTTTTCGAAATAATTGTAAATATCATAAATTATGTTGTTTAAATAGAGTTTTTATTGGGAAATTTTGTTATAGGCGACTAGACTAATAATTGTAAACTAAAGTAAATGTTCAAAATAGCTTCCTTTTACTTAATTTAATGATTTTCCTCTACTGCCAACAGAACTTTTAATTCATTTTCTTCATTAATAACGGGTTTATTGATTATTATCCTTTTTGTGTACGCAGTACTTCCTGTTGCTACAAATCTTTGCAACAACTTCTCGAATGTTTTTGGTCTCGGCTTTCTCTCAATATCTGGATATCTTTCAGCATACACTCAGCTCGCGAGGAGGCAATTTCTTGCACATTATAAAAATCATATTTACCATTTCTAAAATTCGACAATTTGTGTAAGTTAGTACTTTCGACGACTGTACAAATGTAAATAATTTTATTTAACTGTAATAGTGACAATCTAAACAAAAAGAAATCATGGCAACTCGATTAAGAATAAAAAATAAAATAAAATAATAAAACTAGCAAAAATATATGATTTTAAAATTTATATCGAAATAACTAAAATACGGTAAACTCTAAGAGTAAAAGGAAGCTATTTTGAACTTTTACTTTAGTTTACAATTATTAGTCTAGTCGCCTATAATAAAATTTCCCAATGAAAACTCTATTTAAACAACATAATTTATGATATTTACAATTATTTCGAAAACGGCTGGATATAACTTATATGCTTGTATTACAAAAAAAAATGTCTATGAATTCTACGTCAAATAGCCAAATAATACACAGGGTGTTCCATTTCAAAAATTTGATAAAAATTATTTTAAAATGTGGAGTTTTTGAAAGCATATTATGAACACCCTGTATAAAATAAATAAACGCAATTACATTCATAGTATCTCTAGACCTCTTGTCATAAATCTCACTCAACGCTGAGGTTAAACAAATAGTTCTGGATTGTTTTTTTTTTGATTTTTTTATTCAGGACTGCAAAACTTTTTTTTTTAGTTTTTAATTTATATCTCCGAAACTACAAAACCAAATTAAATAAAATTTGCATGTCCTAAATATGCAATAAAATACTGGGTGTCCCATTTTGAAAAATATAACTTTATGCTGTCACACTTTTTTGGGCCACCCTGTATAATGTAAAATATTTTTAAAACATGCCGCTTTTAATCCAATATATCAAGCTGTTTTAGTATTCTTGATAAGTTCTTCGATAACGATTTAATCTTCCGTCCACGCTTCGTTTGCGGACCCTGTATTTATTTTAATATTTTAATTTCTCGGCTATCTTGTAAATCAAATCGAAGAAAAATTTATATTTATCAAATCTCTATACAGGGTATTTCTCAATGATATGCTAATACTATAGAGTGTGATCTCTTAGGTCATTCTTGAAGAAAAGTTCATATTCAAGTCCGCATTTTTTTGTTACAGAGCTTTGGATGTTTTTTTTAATCGTTATTTTTTAATTTAACTCCGAAAATATTTTATTTTCAATTTTATGTTAATATAATATTAAACTACATCTTCTAGTTAGAATTGTTATTATAGCGATCCACCTGTGGCGTCCCAGCGTACATGTTCTCTGATGCTTTTTACAAAAAAGATAGTACGACGCTGATATTTTTCCATGTCTACAAGTTTTCTGATTAGGCTGGTAAATTCTAAATGAAAACGGTCTTTAGCGTTTTGCGCCGTTAAAACATTAAAATTCAATTTGTAAATTAACTAACTTTTTTAATTAAAATATGTGGGTTTATATCCTATTGACACAACCCAAAATTGAAATAACAGCCAAATTATTTTCGGAGAAAACAAGATATCCTAAATGTTTTGTATCAAGCTAGATGGTAGTTATTTTAATAAGATTAGGTACTTAAAACAAATATTTCCTAATTTAATTATTCTAAAAAAAGATTTTTTTGTAAAATTTCAAATAAAATATAGTATTAATTACATTTTTTATTAGTAATACAGCCAATTTTCATAATACATATAATACATTAAGTATACAGGGGGTCCGCTAGTCCGCTAATTAATGGTACATGGAAAAACCACAGATTTCTTACATAAAAATATTAGGATTTAATTATTCTTACCTATATCCGAAAGTTGATATTAACTGAGATACAGGGTGTTGAAGTTTAAACTTCATTTTTGTTTTCCTCTAATAACTTTTAGAGAAACACGTTTTTTTAGGACGAGAAATTGATTTCTTTGTGAAATTTTAATGTACGATGTAGGGTGTAGGGGGTAATGCGCTGTCTGCGGCATTTCTCGAACATTCATAAGCTCATAACTTTTTTGTGCCTCAGTGTATCTAAGTTTTTAATAAAAATAATACTTTTCTCATATTTATTACGTAAAAAAGTATATTAAGTTCAGGTCGCCCAGAGTTACCGTTTCGGAGATATTTGCATTTAAATTGTTAGCGCGTTAGCTCAGGCAAGCAAATAATATTTTGTTACTTGTTACCAATAAACTTTTACATGATAATTAATGTTCTAGTAACGTTAATTGCGAATAATAAATATAACAACTGGATTGTTCTTTAACTTACTTTAATTAAAATAACATTGAAAACGTTAATATCTCGCAACGTTATTAGAGAGAAACAAAAATGAGGTTTTAGCTTCAACACCCTGTATCTCAGTAATTATTAACTTTCGGATATAGCTAAGTATAATTAAATCCTAATATTTTTACATAAGGAGTCTGTGGTTTTCCCATGTACCATTAATTAGGGGACACCTTGTATTTTTTTTAAATTTAATTGGCATTTGACTAATTAGTCATTCAGCCAGTCACAAAGTAAGAATATAACAAAAAAGTACGTATTTAAAACATATAAAACAGGGTCACACGCTTCACGCCTCTAGGGTCTGTCAGGGCGACTTTATCTTTGACACACAAGGAATGACGACCACTGCAAAAAGGGAATACATATAAGGATAGACTAGGATGGTAAAATATTTTCTGCATATTGAAAGGCTCAGAGTTTTAAATTGATGCTCTATAAGTATCTCATAAGTACATTATACATTTTAATATTTTCCAATGATAAAAGGTTTAGGATATTATAGGGACATTCGATTTTACACTCTTGAATTAATTGTTGAATTAATGAGTTAATGTGATTGTTGTACTTTTTGCACTCAAAGAATATGTGGTCCTAATCACATTTGACGTGACAGTAATCACACTTGTCAGAGGGTACAATATGAATTTTATCAATCAATTTTTTTAGTTAGAACTTTTGCCTTCGTGCAAGTATTTTTTTTTCGCCCAAGATATAAATATCTTGAGGGATTAAATAAAAAGCAATTTGGTGAATAAGGGGATAACCTGTTTTTCCATTTAATATATAAAATAATTATTTATTTTGTTTAATAAATTATGTATACTTTTAGCCAGACTTCTGAGTTATCAGGGTATAGAAAAATTAAATTTAATGTCATAGTTCTTCTGTCTTTGGCAAGAAGACCGAAAATAATAAAATTTATCCTAATCCAGAGTAGAAATTATACACGAAGAAGAAACCAAGAATAAATGCGATGTGACGGTAAAAAGTTTCACGAACATATATCTAATTCTTAATCCCTAAAGTAAGAAACAAAAAGATACCCACGTAACGTTAGTCTTATGTCAGTGTTTTTAGGAATATAATTTATAGCCAGCATTTTAAAATCTGCCAAATGATTTATTAATTTATTTTAGCCGGCTGAACTACAGACGTACTCACGTCTTCTCTTGGTGAAATAAAAGTAAAAATTCTTTGAAATTGACTTACCTATGTTACTAAATTTACTCGCGTAATTCTGGTTATAAAGTCGATTAATTCTGCACCACTATCTATTTGATCCTATTCATATTTATAGCAAGCACCTTAGTGGCTGTTCTCACCAAAGCAACTGGCAACCTCAACACAACTGCAACTTCAGTTGAGTTGCTCATGCGTTCCCAATGGAGTCAATTGGTTTGAAGTCTCTTTTGACATGAGCGAAATATCGGCTTCGTCAGATAAAGATATAGCCGCGACATATTTGCTCGTTAAAAAGCTTTAAAAAAAAACAGAGCGACAATTTTGGGTTAACCCTTTTTGTACCATAAATTTGAGACATAGTTCGTATATAGTGGCATAGGAATTAAATAATGATCCGGTTAAATTCCACAGGTTTTACCGAATGAGCCACAAAAGTTAAATATTTTGCTGTCTAGTTCGCCATGACACCGTGATTGGAAGCAACTGACGACGGCGACCCGGTATGCCGGGCAACTCATAAGCAACTAGTTGCATTGCAGTTGAGTTGCCTTAAGTCAGTGGGAACACGCGTATTTAAACATTAGTGCTGTGTCGCGTTGATGTTGCGTTGCGGTTGCCTGTTGCTTTGGTGAGAACAGGCACTTAAAGTTTAAAACTAATATACTAATTCGTCGACGTGTAGTTGCTTCCACGCGGTTTCTAGCCGTTCTGTTTTTCTCTCTTGCGCTTCGATCCATATGGAACACAGAGGAAGACACACGAGGCAATTTTATTGTTTGTAGTTTTATTTTAACGTTTCCGTGTGAAGAGCGAGGCGATAAAAAGAGAAGAGATAGAGAAAAATGTATAAAAACCATATTAGAAGGCGTTCTACCATTGGCGTGCTCAAATAATAATTTATTAACTGGAAAATAAATAAATACACTTTGTTAATTCCGCAGTTGGATTCTTCCTGAAAATTTAGAACTATAATTTTTTTTCTCAAAATGTCGTTCTGACTGGTATATTATTTAGAAACTAACGTTTTTTTTTTTAAATTTGGCAATTATGGTTTTTTTTGGACGAGAAATTGATTTTTTTATGAAATTTTAACGCACAATGCATTATTTGCACATTTATTAGGCCATAACTTTTTGTATCTCAGTGTATTTAAGTTGTTAATGAAAATAATACTTTCCTCATATTTATTACGTAAAAAAGGTATACTAAGTTCAGCTCGCCCAGAGTTACCGTTTCGGAGATATTTGCATTTAAATTGTTTAGTGCACCCTGCCCAATTATTATTAATTTGCAAACAAAATTTTTCCTTAAAGTAACCTTTGAGAAAACAAATAAAACTTAGAGATGCAGTTGCTATGCAACCTCCATGTTGTTATTTGTTTGTTGATTATTGGAAGATAACTTTCAAAAAATGTTTCATTTTTGAGTTTATCGTAAGTTTGTGATTTCGTTGCTGTTGGTTCCTCTCGACACGATATTTTCTAGGGTCAAAGTTATTTTAATTAAATTAAGTTAAAGAACAATTAAATTGTAGTATTTATTATTCCCAATTACCATTACTAGAACATTAATTATCGTATAAAAGTTAATTGGTAAGAATAACAAAATATTATTTGCTTGCCTGAGCTAACGCACTAAACAATTTAAATGCAAATATCTCTGAAACTGTAACTCTGGGCGGCCTGAACTTAGTATACCTTTCTTACGTAATGTATGTAATGTTAATTTCTAATTATTGTCTGATCCACCAAGTAACTGGTGGTAAATTCGTAGCAAAACGTAAAGGTTTAATAAACAAACACAAAACTTCCTCTTCGCGTTCCACCCCATTCTCGGGACAAATTTCTGTGGGTCTTAACGGTGCTACGAAGAGCGGAACTACATAAGAAATAAAATGAAAGCGATGAAGTTTTTGTCTTAGTGTAGGATGATTTGATAACGCTATGCATAACATTATATTAAAATTTATTATATTATTAGTAAGCTTAGAGGTTCTAATTGGAAATTACATTATTCTTTCCTGTTAACGATTTCTACAATACAATTAACTGCAGCGTAGACTAGTTTCTTGCTCGCATTCTTTCCGATGTTCAGAAACGACTGGGCATACAATATATTCTGGTAGCGAACGACGGAAGGTTGACGCATGCGCTGATAGGAAGGATACAGGCAGTGACGTCGCTATTTAAATAATATTTTTCAATACAAACCCAGATAATGCTCGTGTCATCGAACAACATTCACATCCACAGCATCTCAATAGTATAACAATGTTTACTTATTCGTCTGAATACATTTATATTTAATTAGTTATATCTGTTAAATCTTATTTCCTAAATTATGTAAAACTTTATCTAAATTAGCTGTTTTCGGATTTAACCCTAGCTAAAACGTTGGTTATTCAATTTAATGAGTTAAGTACACTTTAATATTAACTTTATCCTTTACGGAAGCGGCATAACATGCATAATCTATTGGTGTGAGTTCGCTGTCGACTTCACAACTTAACACCCGAATTTCTCTCCCCAGCGCTTTATGCCGTGTTTTCGGGTATTTTCGCCCTCATTAAACTATTAAAATACGACTAAATTTGTAGTTTACCTACCTGTTATCATCTTAATTAGGGGTTAAATAAATTTGGAAACATTAACACAGAGAAGGATATTTATTACTGAATTTAAGATTGGCTCAAAGTGGATTTATTTTAATTATTAGAAATAAACTATAGTTATTTCTGTCTGGTTTTAGATCTGACATGTCGCTTATCTTGGTTAAAGTTACCATACAGGGTGTTCATTTGATAACTTCCCACCACGGATTTATCGAAAACCACTGATTAAAAGAAAAAACGCCGAGACACGTCAAAAGATTTGCCAAAGGGGACAACTTTTTAACCAAAAACTACTTCACCCCCTTTTACCCTCTGGCCCCCGGGGTCATCCCCTTAAAAATTTTAAATGACAATGGGTAGCAAGTAATATCTGGTCTTTCAAAGTGCTTTATTTTGACGTTTGATTTTTTAAAATCGGTCGATTCGTTTTCGAGAAAATTAGAAATATCTTTATTTATATTAATTTGTTCAGATAGAAAAAAAAAAGCACACGAAAATATCACTTTTTATTTCAATAAGTGTTCAAAATGTTGCCCGTTATTGGCCAAACAATGACATAGGCGATTTTCAAATTCCTGACGGACTTTTTCAAAAACATGTTGTGGGAGATCATGGCAGCTTTCGGCGATGCGTTGACGAAGTTCATCCAAACTGTTAGGTTGGGGAGTGAACACAATAGTTTTCAAATGGCCCCATAGAAAAAAGTCTAATGGCATCAAGTCAGGGGATCTAGCAGGCCATTCTATAGGCCCTCTTCGCCCTATCCATTTATCTGGAAACTCGTCGTCTAGCCATTGCCGAACCGGAAGACCATAGTGAGGAGGAGCGCCGTCTTGCTGGAAATATATTTCAGCCTCATCAAGTATAGGGTTTCCATCGTCTTTGATTTGGTTTTCAATGGTTTCAGTGATAAGCGGATTGATGGTATTTTCCAACATATCTAAATAAATGCCTCCATTTAAATTCCCATTAATAAACAATGGCCCAATCACTTTGTTTCCTAAAATGCCTGCCCATACATTAATTTTTTGGGGGTACTAAGTATGCCCTTCTACAAAAGCATGAGGATTTTCATTGCTCCAATACCTGCAGTTATGCTTATTAACAAATCCATTTAGATAAAATGTACATTCATCACTGAAGCAGATATTCTTTACATGAATGGTATTATCATTAATCGCTGCAGTCATTTGTTCACAAAACTCAACTCGCCTATCGAAATCATCTTCGGTTAACTCTTGCAATATTTTCATTTTGAATGGATGAAATTTATGTAATTTAGTAACTGTGTGTACAGAGCCTAATGAAATACCAGTCGCATCAACAATTTTGCGTAATGAAGTATTAGGATTTATGGCAAAATGACCCAAAATTCAACTTGAGCGGCTTCATCCAAAACTCTACGATGATTACGTTTTTTATTTGCAACAGATCCAGTTTGAGTAAATTTAGTAACAACGTCCAAAACATACCTATGCGAAGTTATCTTTTCCGGATGTCTGGCATTAAATGTAACGGCAGTTTGCCGAGCACATTGATTTTGGGCACCATTGGGAATCATTTCCACTCTTTCCGCTAGTGTGTAAACCATTTTGGAAGTAAAATCTGAATCAATAAATTAATTTTCACTATCCCAAGATTGTCACAAAGGTAACTGACAGCAAATTAAATTGTTTCTTTCCCTATATTAAAGAGAGTAGTATACGGTACGGTTGACATGCTCCGTTTCTCGTAGTTTAGTCGATTTATTTGTGACACAAGTTGTGAGCCTAAATGTGTTTTTAATTGTTAGTCATCTGTATCAGGTTTGGAATAACACAGTAAGTCGAACTTATCAAACATATTTACTAAAATCTGGCTGTAAAAGGCATAATTATTGGAAGTAAACATAACCTAAACGTTTATCTCTACGTAAACCTGGCGCCAAAAACGGCTTGGCGCGTCATCTGCTTCATCAGTGGCGTGGATGTAAGATCCTGCTCGTCAATTTATTGACCCTCGCTAACATGCCTACAACAATTACTTGCACGTGTTGCCAAAGAGCCTACGATGCTCATCTTATGGTGAAGTGCAGCATTTGCCGGAAGCAGTACAAAAACACATGTGTTGACTTATCCTCTAATGAAGTTCGGGTGCTCAATGCCAATAAGGGTTACGATTGGAGCTGTCTTAAATGTCGCGAATTTGGCAATGAATTAAAGGACTTAAAGGCACTAATATTGAAGCTACAGGCTGATATACAAGAGCTGAGAGCCGAAAACGCTGTACTGGGACAATCGTCTAATGTCCCCATTGACTTTGAAGAAGTTATTTCTGAAATAAACGATCGCAATAAACGCAAACAAAACCTGATTATCTTTGGTGTTAGTGAGCCAGACCAGGGTGGTTTACCGGAGGATAGAATGAAAAAAGACTTGGACGAAGCAAAGTCTATACTTAGGGTTATCGTTCCAGACTTAAACGTTCCGAGCTTGAAACCTATACGGCTAGGACGGTTTGCCGCGGGCAAAAATCGTCCCATTAAGGTTATAATCGGAAATGAAGGTACCGTTCAAGATATTATTCGCCGTGCAAATTCTCTTAAAAACAGCAGATATGCAAATAAAATCAGCATATCATACGATCGTACACTGCGTCAAATTGAACATTATAGAAAAATTAAGGCTGAGCTTCTTGATCGGCACGCTGCTGGCGATACAAACTGTAAGATTAAATATATTAATGATGTTCCAAAAATTGTGAATTTAAACTAGTACCGCCCAATAAGAAATGTGAACTGGTATGTGCGTATCAGAATGTTCGTGGACTTAATTCTAAAACTGACAAATTTTATCAATCGGTCAGCGAAGGTGAATTCGACATCGTTGCGATAAGCGAGACTTGGCTGAAGGAGGGAGTATATAGTTCGGAGCTATTTCCTGAGACGTACGACGTTTATCGTAAGGATCGCAAATTTGGTATTGTAAGAGAGAGTTGTGGCGGGGGTGTACTATTGGCTTTCAGTGACCGTATTAATTCGCAGGTATTGCCAACAACTTATTTTGATGTAAATTTTCCCAATATTGATATGCTACTGTGTAAATGCGCGTTGCAATATAAGACCTTGTTTATTTTGTTATTGTATATACCCCCCTCTACATCTACAGAGGATTTTGAATTATTTTTTGAAAGTTTAGAACAGCTTGAATGTTTGCAAACAAAAAATATACTAATTTTAGGTGATTTTAATGTACCAGATTTTGTAAACTTAAACAACACAGATACAAGAACATTCTGTCTGTCTCACTTTATGCATTTTGTTAACGTGAATCAGTTTAATAGTGTACTTAATAGCACAAATAGAATATTGGACTTGGTTTTCAGTAATGTACACTGCGTGATTGTAAGGGATGTGGAGCCGTTGGTACCCGAGGATGTGTATCATCCAGCATTGATTCTTACTCTTAACGATATAGGTTTTAAAGAGCCTGCTCTTCCACCAAACGATTTAGCAAAAACTTATAATTTTCGCAAAGCTGATTTTCCTTCTTTATATAGTGCTATATTACAAACTAACTGGGATTTTTTAAATGAATTCGACACTGCAGATTTAGCTCTTGAAAGTTTTTATAATCAATTACATGAAATTTTTGATTCATATGTCCCTGTATATAGAAAATTTAAAAGGCAGTTTCCATCATGGTATACCTCAGATATTATAAAAAACATCAAACTGAAGGCAAGAATGCACGGTAAATATAGGACGACTAATATTGATCTCTACCTCTTAGAATTTAGACGTTTGAGATCGTTAATAAAGGAGCAAATTAAGGCTGCTTACAATGAGTATATCACCGATATACAAACCTCAATTGTGGATGACTCCGCAAGGTTCTGGAGTTTTGTTAATTCAAAAAATAGGACCTCAAGAATACCGGGTGAGATGCACCTCGGAGATCAGCGCCTCTGCGAACCACAGAATATTGTAAATTCTTTTGGCGAATTTTTTAGTAGTGTTTATATCCAGAGTATTCCTACCGACCATCATCAACCGCTTAATAATGTTATTAATGAATATATTCCGATTTTGCAACCTATAACAGGGCAGGACATTATGGATGCCTCTAAGAGACTTAAAAACAAGATGACATCGGGTCCGGATCAGGTCCCTTCTTTTATTGTGAAAGATTGCATAGGAGCTTTTTTAAAACCATTGTTAATTATTTTTAACCTATGCACGACGATGTCAACGGTGCCTAAATTATGGAAACGGGCAAAAGTGTGTCCTATTTATAAGAGTGGTAGGCGTAATCAAATTGATAATTACCGACCGATTTCCATACTTTGTAACTTTTCAAAAATCCTGGAAACGATTCTGTATCGACGAATCTATATGTCACTTCGCACAAATATTGCATTTGAGCAACATGGATTTGTAAATAATAGGTCAACTATCACCAATTTGTCATGTTTAACTCAGCAAGTGTCTCGTGTGCTGGACAATCAAGGGCAGGTAGATGTCGTCTATACGGATTTTTCAAAGGCTTTTGATAGGATCGATCATGTTGTTTTGTTGCGTAAGCTGAGGGGTTATGGCTTTGACGCATCAGCTCTGGCATTTTTTGAGTCATACCTAACCGATAGGAGACAGTTTGTCTGCTATAATGGTTATATGTCCTATGAATATGTTTCAACATCAGGAGTACCACAAGGTTCCAATTTGGGGCCATTATTGTTTCTACTTTTTATTAACGATCTCAACGAAATTATACAGTGCGGAAGGTTGCTTTTTGCTGATGATTTGAAAATATTCTTACAAATTAAATCTCTACTTGATTGTATTTGGTTACAACAACAACTAGACTTGGTGCAGAGCTGGTGTGAAAGTAACAGGCTTAACCTTAACGCGACTAAGTGTAGAGTTATGTCATATAATCGCAAGCAGCGTCCAATACTGTATCCTTATTCTGTTGTGGGGCAAGAATTGGAGCGGCCTGGTTCGTTGAAGGATTTAGGGGTTATCTTTGATCCTATGTTAACTTTTGTGGAACATATTAATAAAGTAGTATTGGAGGCGGGTAGGATACTTGGTTTTGTTGTGCGCAACTGCAGAAATTTTGATGATTCGAGAGTTTTTAAAACACTGTTTTTTTCCTATGTTCGATCGAAGCTTGAATATGCTTCGCTGATTTGGAATCCTTACTACGCATGTCATGTGAATAATATTGAGAGAATTCAAAAAAGATTTTTAAAATATTTAACGTTTAAATTAGATGGAGTATATCCTGAACGGGGAATCGAATATAATGCTTTATTAAACAGATACAATTTCACTACTTTAGAAAAAAGAAGAATAATTACATCTTTAATTTTTTTATTTAAGTTGCTGCGCGGTGGAATTGATTGTCCTGACCTGCTAAATCAAATAAATTTTTTTGTTCCTAGATTAAATACCAGGCAGCATTTAACTTTTTTATGTGAAAGGGCAAGAACAAATATAATGGTAAAGTCCCCTTTAAACTTTATGTGTTCTAATTTTAACGTAATGTGTGGAAACTGTGATATATTCTTTTGCAGTTTGGGTGAACTAAGGAGAATTGTGGAGCTGGATTAGCAATGTATTATTTTTCTTATATATATTTATTTATTCTTAACTTTCCTACTGTTATATAACTTATGTTATTTTTTTATTTATTTATATATTGCTCTGTAAATGGGTTTTTCTTGTTGGGCAATAAAAGCTATTATTATTATTATTATTATTATTATTATTAGCAACTATAAAAAACTAAACAGGTATAAAAAAACTAAACAGGTATAAGAATAAAAACAGTTCGCCCATGTTATATGTGTTAATAAAAAGAAGGCGGTAAAATTTTTTCTAATTTTCTCGAAAACGAATCGATCGATTTAAATAAATCAAACGTCAAAATAAAGCACTTTGAAAGACCTTTCAAACAAGCTATTACTTGCTACCCCTTGTTATTTAAAATTTTTACGGGGATGACCCCGGGGGTCAGAGGGTAAAAGGGGGTGAAGTAGTTTTTGGTTTGGTTGTCCCCTTTGGCAAATCTTTTGACGTGTCTCGGCGTTTTTTCTTTTAATCAGTGGTTTTCGATAAATCCGTGGTGGGAACACCCTGTATACTTACAGTAGTAAGTAGGCAAAGTAATCCCCTAATATCCTTTTTGGAAGGCGATTTCTTGGAAACTTCCGACTCAAGTTCCAATTGGAAGGAGATTTCAACGACATTTAAAATGATATGCCACTTGACCCCCTGATTTTCATTTAAGACTTTAAGGGTAACATCTACCTTTCCTAGGGTACGTATTTAAATTACGAGGGCTGTAAATATTTTTTAAAACCATCCCTCTTCACAATTAAATTGACATATCTCCGATTCGAAATATTATCTACTTGAAGCGAGATTAAGGGTGCGAGGCTTTCAAATTTACGCTGTGTATCCTTTAATCGTTGAACGAATAATTTTCTGGGAAAATTTCTACAACTTATAGCTAAATGTTCGGGTTTGTTCGGGTTTGTTCGATATTTAAATATTTTTATAACCTTTATAAAGAAAGAAATTATGGCGTTCTGTCACATCATATTATTAATATAATTTTTCCACATTATACGCCTTTTGTTAAACAGAGAAAAATCAATTCTGAATAAAAATATGGAAAAGAAAATTATTATATAATTGAAAAAGCATGCATGAGAAAAAACATGTGCGGAAAAATTTGACTTATTCATTTTTAAAGGGATATTCGTGTCTAGACTGAAAATCGAAGCGAAATGGTAGAGGATAATTCAAGAGGATAATAATTAAAAGCAATCAAATTGTTGTTCTTGTATGTGACTGAGCTACAAATATATGAGTTATTCTCTTAAGAAATTTTGATACAAGCGTCCATATATTCTTTTCATTGGTGCTCATTTGCAACATGATATGCCTTGAGATATCCTTTGTGATCTCATTTATTGTTGTGACCCGGTAGGACATTTTGCTGTTCTTGAATGTGACTGAGCTACAAATATGTGAGTTGATATTAACTGAGATACAGGGTGTTAAAGTTAAAACTTCATTTTTGTTTTTCTCTAATAACTTTGCAGGAAACCAACGGTCTTTTGCAAAATTTGGCAATTATGGTTTATTTAGGACGATAAATTGATTTTTTGTATGAAATTTTAATGTACAATGTAGGGGGCGCTGTCTGCGGCGTTATTTGCACATTTATTAGGTCACAACTTTTTGTGCCTCAGTCTATTTAAGTTTTTAATGAGTTACCGTTTCGGAGATATTTGCATTTAATTGTTTAGTGCACCCTGCCCAATTATTATTAATTTTCAAACAACATTTTTTTCTTAAAGTAACCTATGAGAAAACAAATAAAATTTAGAGATGCAGTTGCTATGGAACTGTTTCGACACGATATTTTCAAGGGTCAAAGTTATTTTAATTAAAGTAAGTTAAAGAACAATCCAATTATTATATTTATTGTTCCCAATTAAAATTACTAGAACATTAATTATCATGTAAAAGTTAGTGCCTGAGTTAACGTACTAAACAATTTAAGTGCAAATATCTCCGAAACGGCAACTCTGGGCGACCTGAACTTAGTATACCCTTTTTACGTAATAAATATCTGAAAAGTATTATTAAAAACTTAAATTCACTGAGATACAAAAAAGTTATGACCTAATAAATGTTCAAATAATGCCGCAGACAGTACATTAAAATTTCACAAAGAAATCAATTTCTCGTCGTAAAAAAAAACCATAATTGCCAAATTTTGTAAAAAAACTTTTCTCGCAAAGTTATTAGAGAAAAACAAAAATTACGTTTTAAATTATGTTTTAACTTTAACACCCTGTATCTCAGTTTATATCAACTTTCGAATATAGGTAGGTATAATTAAATCCTAATATTTTTACGAAGGAATCTGTGGTTTTCCATGTACCATTAATTAGCGGACACACTGTGTATCTTAAAAGCAAAAGAAAATTATAAATTAAACTTTAACACCCGGGATGTGTAAGATTTGTGGCTACTCTATGGCGCATTCTTTAGGGACCACCCTGTATAACAGGGAGTTAAACTAGTCAGCTTTAACACTCGGTATAAAAATCATTTGGATTATGAATCCTTTTGGTAAAAAATAATTTATATGTTTCTCGATTCAAAGAACGAATCATATACAAATATCCTTAAGGGCTGTTCGAATAAATAATTTTGTTTTGACGGGTAATTGAGATTAACTTTCATTTATTTATTTTATCTTATTGACTGAAGTGAGACTATATAATCATACGATAATTGGGACGCTAATAAGGCATGTTAAATGATATTTATGTAGATGTTTAGTCTTGTTTTCTTTTAGGTAGTTATACCATGCGTCCAAAAATTATTATAATTGAGATGTCGTCACTGCGGAAAAAGGAATATGACCAATTACATTCGGGTTAAAATAATGACATAAAATCATCGACTTGAAACAAACATGGATCAAGTATGTCTATCTGCTTTATTCACATCAACGTGAAAGACAACAAAATTGTACAGGTAGAACCTCCGTTTCTTTATAATCTTTGCATGTATGCTTCTATTTTCGGTTTAATGGGCTGATTGGTTTGATATGTCTCGATGAGGAAAAACAAGCAATCCAAAGACGTGCCAAAAGTCTATATTTTTATCCAGTTTACGACAGACTGGGCACATTGAGTTAAGAACTACTATTTTTTCCACAAACAATACTTAAATTGAACACACAAACACTGAAAAACAACAAAAAATTATCTATGAAAGACGGACGTTCCAATAAGAGCTTTATAAAAGCACATTCCGAACGCTCGAAGGCCACGTAATGTGTTTGTCTAATTAACACAAAATGACAGAAAAATTATACTAATTTTCAGGTTCAGGTCAGGAACAAACCGGATTGCTTTTCTGGAAAGTTGTTTAGAATGTGAATTGTTTATTCTTCAAAGACTGTGAACCAATGCCGTATCCTCCTTGTTTTAAGATCTTTGCATAAAATAATACTTTAAATTGAAACACAATCTTATTTTATTGTGACAAAATTAATAAGGTAATTATTAAAATAATAAAAAATTACAAAAATTGCTGAAACTGACCACAATTATACTCTAAGTATAAATTCATGCGCTTTTTCATGTTTTCAAAAGTGTTGACGAACATTTCTGAAGAAATGTTACTACATTCTTGGATTATCCTTCTTTGCAACTTCGATTTTGACAATTATCAAGGATAGAATATCTATACGGGGTAAATGTACGTAGATTATGTAATTATGTTTGATTTGTTTGCATAACTAAGAAATGAATGTAATTTTATCTCTATAAATATTGAGGTTAGGTTATGAGATTTTAATGTTGAAATAATTGGGTATTGTATTTGTAGTCGTAGGACACATAACTTGTATAAAAGTGATTTTCTCAAACGCTACCACTTTAAACACTCTTTATACAGGGTGTCCCAGAATATGTTGGCAATCTCCTGGATTCAGATAGAACATTTAAAAATAATAGGAGAAGTTTCTATAAATTTTTCTTCCTACGGCCTCCCCTACGGAGATACCGGCCCATAACGGACTTTCCTGGAAATCATTGTTTTTAAATAATTTTTAAGTACTAGGTGTAATTTAATAATTTCTTAGTATAATGGTTACTAGATGAGTCTCCTTAAAATTCGCCCTTTTAAGCATATTTTGTGTATTTTGTGTGATGAAGGAACGACAATAATATTTTTGGATACTCTAACCTGAAGCCGAAGAAAAGGTACTCTTGATCAATGTCGATAAAATGAACTGTTTTCGAGAAAAACATATTTTTGTCCGTACATTAAATGCATGTCGGCATATTCAATATAAGTAAATTCCATTACTAAGTTAGTAACTAATAAGACAAAGGGGAAAAACTGCAAATTTCAAGATACTACCATAAACTGACACTGGCATAAATATTCTTATTTAAATCGGAACATGTGAAAAAATCCATAGCAACAATGAGGGAATTTTATGAACATAAAACAACAATCAATATTGAACAATAATATATTTTTTTCGAAAACACTTCATTTTATCGACATTGACCAAGAGTACCTTTTTTGAGCTTAAGGTTTAGAGTATCCAAAAATATTGCCGTTCCTTCATCATACAGGATGTAAAAAAGCATTTTTGTGTTACGACGTCCGTTATGGGCCAGTATCTCCGTAGGGGAGGCTGTAGGAAAAAAAATTATAGGAACGTCTCCTGTTATTTTTAAGTGTTCTATCTGACCCCGGGAGATTGCCCACATATTCTAGGAAACCCTGTATAATATACTATTAACAATTTTACAGATATTATTATCCGTAATTATATAATTAATTGCTGTAGTGACCCACACAAAATATTTTGGTGTGCTGATTGAACAGTTTATGAAGTGGAGTACACATATCGACTATGTTTCTAATAAACTACGTAGACTCATACACAAATTTTATATATTAAGAGAATTTCTAAATGAAAAAACATTGGTGATGGTTTATAAGCAATTGTGGAGTCGCTAATACGATACGGAATCATTGTTTGGGGTGGTGCCAATGGCGCAGTACTTAATAAGTTAAATATAACACAAAAATGTATTCTTAAATTTATATTCAGAGAAGATAAAAGATTTTCACAATTTCATTGTTTTCGGAGGATACTCTAATATCAGAACTTTATATATTAGCTGTACATGTAATTTTGTTTATCGGTCTAAGACCAAGCTAAACTATGTAGATCACTCTACCGAAACAAGGACTAAATCTAATAACAAATTTAAATTACCAAAAAATTTAGCAACTGCCAATAAAAACTTTATGGATTACTTAGCACCTAAATCATTTAATTCACTCCCAGATAATATAAAGTCAATAAAAAGTATAAAAACTTTTAGTAAAAAGTGTAATCAGTATGTTTACCGGAATACAGAAAAGTTTTTAATACTTTTTCAGTAACTCACTAAATCATTAAGGATTGTGGGCATGTTTCAGTAATGTGTCACATAGAATTATAATATAGGTAATATAAATAAAAATACAAAATAATAATATACATATTTTAAATTTCGACACATACGGGTGTCTATTATTGGTTTTTGCTATTGATTATGTTATATAACGTGTCCAAGATAAGGAGGGCCAGTACAGGGATCTCGGAAACCGAGATACGAAGTCGGTTAAATAGAGGTAAAGTTGCGCCTTTACGTGCCTACGTTTAGAAAGTTTTAAAATTCCGAGTAGTTCCGGAGATATCCGGAAAAACCGAAATTCTGAAAAATCGTTTTATTGTTTTCCTGGTTTTTTTGAGATCGAATTCTAAAGCAAATTGCACTTTTGCATTGCCACTTTTTCCGCTCTATCTAACAGCGTTAATTGTTTTGTAATCCGACGAGTCGTCTTTGAAGGGCCATTTTTAACTTTCTTTTTTTAAATACGGTCCTGTTTTTTGATATTGGAATTTGATAGCTTTTTTTCTTCCGAATGCAACGATATAAGACACATTGTGGTTTAATGACGTTTCGAGGGTTTTTTGAACAATATCAGGAAATTTTCGGATTCGGTCCTGTATTTCTCCTAATTTTACAAATAATGTCTCATAAGTAAGCTCTAAATTTTTACTTATGTTGGACTAGTTCAATAAATAACAGATAATTTAATAATAAACCACAAATAAGTGAACAAAATACAGAAACATTATTTCAAACTACTGTTGATTCGGGATTTAAAAGAAAAGTAGGCGCTTGAAACCAAAAAATTAAGATGGTGACGCGTGATTTGTTTCACTTGACATTCCCATTGTGATGGTTTGAGAGCGTTTTGAGAGGTATTCTATTTTCCAGAAAATATGGAACATAAATTTACAAATGCTGAAAAGTTTGATATTCTATCGCATGTTTTATTTTATCTCAACAAAAACTGTTATGTTAAACAGTTAGAAGATGTTACTTGTGCTTAGAGAATAACGGAAATCATGTTGAACGCCTGATTATATAGTTCCTCACTTTTTTCGTTGTTCGTTTTATTACTGTTTTGGAATGATTTTTGTTCACTTATTTGTGGTTTATTATTAAATTATTTGTTATTTATTGAACTAGTCCAACATAAGTAAAGAATTTAGAGCTTACTTATGAGATAGTATTTATAAAATTAGGAGAAATACAGGACAGTATCCCAAAATTTCCTGATATTGTTCAAAAAACCCTCGAAACGTCATTAAACCACAATGTGTCATACATCGTTGCATTCGGAAGAAAAAAGCTTTCAAATTCCATTATCAGAAAAACAGGACCATATTTAAAAAAAGAAAGTTGATAATGGCCCTTCGAAGACGACTCGTCGGATTACAAAACAATTAACGTTCTCAGATAGAGCGGAAAAAGTGGCAATGCAAAAGTGCAATTTACTTTAGAATTCGATCTCAAAAAACCCAGGAAAACAATAAAACGATTTTTCAGAATTTCGGTTTTCTCCGGATATCTCCGGAACTACTCGGAATTTTAAAACTTTCTAAACGGCATATTATTAGGCACGTAAATGCGCAATTTTACCTCCATTTAACCGACTTCGTATCTCTTACGGTTTCCGAGATCCCTGTACTGTCCCTCCTTATCTTGGACACGTTGTATATTAAAAATGTTAAAAAATGTTAAATACTTCTTTCCTTCTATGATATATTTCAAAATTCACACATCAACACAGAGATCCTGGTATTTAGTTAAAAAAAACTTTTAGCAAGAATTAAAAAAAAAATGCCAAAGAGGCACGAAATAAGTCGACGGGATCTTTTAATATTCGGCAAGATACCGCCTCAAATCAGGTACACACACTTAATAAAAGTTTTTGCAACTTTTCAGTTTCGAAACTTTTCAGCTCGTGTAATACGCTGAAAAATTTAAGCTTAACTTTGCAATAAAGAATTTTTGTCACAGGGAATGTATTGAAGTTTCGTTTTACCTGAGTCGTGGCAATTAAGTTTACATAAAAATGGAGTCATTGGAAGTCTACAGAATGGAGCAAAGGAAGCAATTATTGCCCAATACAGAAATAGCGTTATTATTCACGAGTACTCACGAGTAATTTGTAAGTCATCCAGTACATAGATGACTATTTAATAAAAAAAGCACACAAGTAATTAATTACAGCGTGTCCAAGGAAGTTCTACACAAACAGGAAACTTTTTTATTATGCGTTTTAATAGTGTCGCTTCCTAAGAAGCTCTACTTGGGTTTGTTCATCAATGCCGGTGTTCCTCAAGGGCCCATATTGCCTCCCACCCTCTTCTTACTCTACATTAACGACCTTCTAGTGAAAACTAAAAATCATATATTTGACTTTACTGACGATAGCACACTTATCCTCATCTATCTCTTTGAATGCACACAAACATCGGCTGCCGACGCACATCTTCGCAGACAGCATGAGTATCACGCCTCAACAAAGACCTGGAAGAAATTCCGAATCAAAAAGTTTTACACACCACAACAACTTTTGACACTATACAAAGCCCAGGTTCGAACATCACTAGAGTACTGCTCTCATGTCTGGAGCTCTGCACCCAAGCATACTCTTCGGCTACTGGATTTCATCAAAAGAAGGGACATTCGTCTGATCAGAGACCACGAGCCGACGAAGAACCTTGGCAGCCTAGAACATCGAAGACAGGTTGGGGATTTGACACTCTTTTACAGATATGTTCATAGACAGTGCTCGGCTGATCTTGCCCTCTTAGTTCCGCCCAGAGCGGCGAACAGCAGAAATATACGATGAATCACTGCCATCCATCCATATGTGGTTAAGCTTAGTACTCCTCGAACTTCATTATTTAAGAGTTATTTCATCTACAGGACTTCGTCTTTATGGAACGATCTTCCCGAATCGTTTTTTCCGACGAATATAAGCTCCAACGATTCAAAACCAACGTGAATCGCTTCATTCGCACACGCACTACTCCCAGAGTACCTTAAAGGATTTTTCCTATAGTGCTTGTGTTTGATCATAAAAAAAGGGTCTCAAAAAGTACAAGAATATAAAAAGGTTTAAGGGAAACCCACCCTTATCTTTCATTTTCGAGCAGCAAGACAAAAAGTTGGTTCGAATCAAATATTATTGTTATTAAAAACACCTTGACGATCTGATAAATTACAATTTAAGTAACGAATTAATCCGTAACAACTATTCCAAGTAACTCCAAAATTCCATTTCAACTGAACCAAGTAAATCGTAAAAAGTGGTGCGAAGTTGACATCAATTGCGAAAGCATAAATAAAATTTCAATCAAGCATGGTTTGTTTCGAATTATATAACTTTATTTTGTCATAATAAAAAATTGTTGAAATGGACGGGTACAAAATTAAAATTTTTACCAATGATAAATCGAGAAAACACCACCACGTCAATCGCCATTTTAAGCAAATTTCCTGTCAAACTTTGAGTAAATTGCTTTGCGACGATGAAAATTTCCACAGCTCTCAAAGATATATGCAGATAAAAATTAATTTTCCATCTAAGGCGGTTCAGTAATTTTATTATTGGAAATGCTCGGTTTTTCCCAGTCTTAAGCGAAAATAATTCCTAATGGAGCTAAAAATAAATTTTTAGAATTGCAATCGTATTGATAATTAAATTATTGTTTCGTCTGCATTTGAAATTTTATAAATACGTATTTATATTTGTTATATTAATATACAGTGGGAAAAGAATGAACATGCCTCATCATCTGTAATATTATGATTCCAATCACGATTATGTAGATCAAATAGGACAAAAACACGTCAGAAATTAATGAAGGTGATTAACATTATGAAGGTCGTAGCTACAAAAGTCAAGAATTGAATTTTGTAGCTACAGCATGCCGAAATATATGCTGAGGATATGTACTAGATGGCAACTTCAAAATCACAGCTTATCATCGTTTTTTACCAATTACGTCTCAATAAATATTTAGGTATTGTTCAATTTGCAAGTAATTAATCGCCCATAGATTAAAAAATTGGAATATTAATATTGCAAATGTAAGTTAACATTGAACAGAATTGTATGTCATATGCCCAAAAGTAGTGAAGAAATTAAGAAAGTGTGGATCATAACAGGGTGTTATGGAAATGAAGTATTATATTTAAATGGGTGACTCCTTGGGTGTCCTAAACAAGCACTACTTATTTTTTTTTCTTCAAATCGATCGTTTTAAAAGTGGGGTCGAGTCCCATAAACCCACACCTCATCCGGCGTTTGTTCGGGTTTGTTCGTCATATCACCCTTTAGTGGCATATCAGAAAACAGATGTTACGTGCAATGTTGCCAAACTGTGTAAAAAAGTGAAACTTTAGTTTCTTACAAAAATAAATATTTAGCTTACTTAGAAAGTAAATCCACGCTGACAGGAGTAACAAATCCAGACATTTTCAGTTCTTTTTTCTATAGGAACAGCTTTATGCTCATCACGTGCCCTGATGATAGTCTGGAACTCCATAATAAGCTTATACCTACTAAACCCCATTCGGCCTATTCTTTCCAATCGCTCGGAACATAACCGGCATATCGTTGAGAGAAAGAAACACATAGTGAACACAACAAATTGCACTAAATCACTTAAAGAAACACACAGACACCCACGAGTTTCAAATTAGTTTTTTTGAAGATATGCATCTATTATCAGATTACATGAAAGCACTAAACACTAACGCATAATTACACTTTACAATAATACTATCGCACAAATAGAACAACAGCACTTAATTATTGCGCAATAGATATAATAAAAACACAAAATTTCTATTGGCCATTAACCCTTTACTAAACATAAAATGAAACAATATTATGTGGACATGGAAACTACTCTTTGAAATAAATGGTCGAGTTTAAGGTGCTTTCTTTCTCCGAAAACTGCTAGCGCGGTTGCCATTTCCGAGACTATAATTATACAGGAAAGTAATATTATAGAAGGAAATTCCGCAATTTATGAATATGATCTTATAAAACATCGAAAGTGGCAACACTGTATTTTTACCGATGAGCTTAATATAATAAACCCTAACAGACAAAGTCAAGACACGAACAGGCTTAAAGGTGTTATTTAGTTTCAACATTTTTAGATATCAAATAAATGTGTGGAAAAATTATATTATTTCCCAGGTGATGAAATCTTATACAATAAGGGCGTATTTTTGTCTACACAGTAGCACTTTAAAATCCGCGATAACTAATGTGAATTTATGTGACTTTGTTTTGGTGTTTTGTGACGGTTTTTGTTCGGCTTACCTGGTGTTTTTTTTTATAAATTGATTGGTTTTAAATAAGGCCGAAAAGGTGAATAAATTAGAATTTTTTTTTCTAAAGGGTAAAGTGGCATTTCAGTTCTTCAGATCCGACGGGTGTCGTTCGAATTGAACAAGTGAGAACATACCTGACCATTATAAACTCCGCGGCGGTTTGTTCGAGTCAGTTCAAGTTTATAACTCAGAGATTGTTTCCCAGTGAACTGAAGTGAACGTATAAGTTTATAATAATGTACCCTGAAAAATAAACAACTTGGAATCTGTCAAACGATTAGACTTTCTAAAGAGTTTACCCTGAAGATATGACAACACTGTTCAAGATTCATTGACGTTTTTCGCTATATGTTGCTTTGTTTACCTTCCTGGCAGGGGCACCACGTGGTCATTTTTGGTTTGACATAAGGTCATATACAGGGCATATTAAATTAAAGCGCCATACTTAGATTTATTTCTTCAATTTGTTTTCATCTCAGGAATTGTCGGTTTAAATATAATACGTCATTTCCATAACACCCTGTATTGTTGTGTGTACTGTTGTTGCTAATAAAAATAAAAATCATTTCAACAAATAAAGTCTATAATACAGTGCGCTATGTAATTACCTATTCAATAAATTCATTTATTTAACATTAAAAATACAAAATCATTAGCCATACTTAGTTTATGTGGTAAAAACTCATAAACTCTTTAATTGACGCTTATAGTTGTTGCTGGCAATGTCTATGTTACAGGTCCCGGTTAGCTTATTCTAAAACTTCAAAAAAACTTCAATTTTCCAACTTTAAAATATTCGTCGAGATGATAATAAAAAATTTGCAAAATTTTTAATATAAATTTAAAAATGTTTTAGTGCAAACATCATGAAAATATTATTGAAATGGTACAGAGCATTTTTCATGTCCCAGACAATTAAAATCCCTCAGTCGTCTCATCCATTATTCGTATATCCTGCATTTTTCGATCGATTTCGTGCGAAATAAGTAACTAGCGAATTTTCGCTCTTAAATTATCCGGCGAGTTCTGTTTTATTTCGCGACTGCTTTGCATTAATCAGTAGTGTTGAGGAGAGCGCGAGCCCAGCTCGCAGCCCAGGCTGTATATTAAAATTTCTCACACGATGTAAGAAGAAGTGTGGAAGAAAGACAGAACCGATCGATACAAGACTTAATGAGACTCCGCGAAAGAAGGCTTGATGGGAAATGAGAGGACCAAGGACGGCACGAACTGGTAGGTCATAAGCCTAAAAAGAAATTTTAATTTTAAAGCAGGCAGTAAAAGTATGGAAGGGTCGGAAGAGAACATAGCGATCCTTATCTCTTTCCAAGATACATGATCAAGGACGGTATAGACAAGCCAGGCCACAATTCAAGAAAATAAATAAATTCTTAGGTACCTTTCAACCTAAAAGTATCATCCAAAACAACTTACAACTTTATTTTAGTAGCAATAAAACCACGGACGTTCACAAAAGTTTTTGCTTTTACATTCGCTCTATTATCTGGCAGCTCGAGCTATATTTCAAATTGTTTTAAATGATGTAAAGAACATAGAACAAATACAATAGTATAATCTTATAATATAATGGCCTCTTTATACCTCTCAATTAAGAATTAAACTACTAAACTAACGTAAACGTTCGTGCAAGTTCGCGATAATTCGTGACTGACTTTTATTTGATGTATGTCTTATGAGATGAGACTTTCTTAAAACGTCCAAACAGTTTTCTTAGCGTCTAAATTTCGTTTTATTCAAATTATTCGGCTTGTCATGTAAACTGTCAAATTTGGCATCTATCAAACAAAACTTGTTCTTCTTTTTTCTTTCAAAAAAATTGATTGAAAATTTTGAATGTACCTATCAATTAACAAAATAAATTCTTATATCAGTTTAATTTTTAATTTAATTCTTACTTGTTTAATTTAATTGTTAATTGAGAGGTATAAAGAGGCCATAAAGATTGGAGAATTAAGAAGAATCCAAAACAGATGACAAAATTATACCAAAATTGAAAACAATTGATTTTGTGGTTATTAACTTGACATTTACTAAACTTATTCAATCGTACTATATGAAGAACAATAAAACAATCATTTAACGTCGAAAGATTTTTTCGAAATATTCAAAATATAATATTTTTATTATATTTTTGTAATTTTTTTACCCGCCATTGAAGAGCTCCGCGGCCATACCGTGCGGCGTGGAGGGGTAAGGGGTAGCTAGTTAAAATAAGGGTGAGGACACACATCCTCAGAGCGGCGCACCCCCTCCCCGCGGCCCCGCGCCGGGCTGGAGCTGCAATAAAAGAATAAGAAATTAGCCGACGTCTCAAATTAGATTTCCTTGCAGTTTCTTCGAAGAAATATGGAAGTAGGGATGCGAGCGCGTTGTGGTAATAATTAAAAAGAGGTTCGTGGGAGATTAGCGTGTACACAAGATTTACATTTTCAATTTTTAAGTTTTATATTTTGTTACTTATTCAGTTTTATAAGTCAGTTAATTATTAATCTAAACTTCTAATTAAGGGGGGGAGGGCAATAGAGGGATACATAAGATGGTGGTAATGAGGTGACTATATTGACTATTATAAAGTTTGATTTTAACTCTTTGACTGGATTTAAAGTAAAACAAAAATTCTCTTAAAATAATTATGTTTATATACAGTTCAGTGTGATCACCTATATCTCCCCCCCCCCCTTTTTTCTATTTTTTCATACTTTGGAAAAGTTTAAAAGATTGTTCTACATATAGGGGTTTTCAAGTAGAATTTGCAAGGGGATCAAATATCGTTTTAGGTCTGTTGCGATACAAGGGGATCAAATCTTTTTTTTGTACATGGGACATCCATTAATGATTTTCCAATTCTACGTCAAATTATGAACGTAATTTATGTAATATACTCTATACCCAAATTCAACTGTTTTCAAAATATATTGACAATTGTAAATTGGCAAGATCCAATATAAAAAATATCATGCAGGAATGAAAGATAAGCAAGATTGCTGTGGAAAACAAAGAACCGATAACCTGTCTCACTTTTGTTCCCATAGCAATCTCGATTTTTAGATATTTTTAATATTGGATTATGCCAATATCCAATTTTCAGGGTATATTATACAAGGTGTCCAAGATAAGGAGGGCCAGTACAGGGATCTCGGAAACCGTAAGAGATACAAAGTCGGTTAAATGGAGGAAAAGTTGGGCATTTACGTGCTTAATAATATGCCGTTTTGAAAGTTTTAAAATTCATAGTAGTTCCGGAGGTATCCGGAAAAAAACGAAATTCTGAAAAATCGTTTTATTATTTTCCTGGGTTCCGAGTTCTAAAGTAAATTGCACTTTTGCATTGTCACTTTTTCCGCTCTATCCAACAGCTTTAATTGTCTTGTAATCCGACGAGTCGTCTTCAAAGGACCATTATTAACTTTCTTTTTTTAAATACGGTCCTGTTTTCCTGATATTGGAATTTAAGAGCTTTTTTCTCCCGAATGCGACGATGTATGACACATTGTGGTTTAATGACGTTTGGAGGTTTTTTTAACAATATCAGGAAATTCTGGGATACGGTCCTGTATTTCTCCTAATTTTATAAATAATATCTCATAAGTAAGCTATAAATTTTTTACTTATATTGGACTAGTTCACAACAAATAATTTAATAATAAACCACAAATAGGTGAACAAAAATCATTCCAAAGCAGTAATTAAACGAACAACGAAAAAAGTAAGGAACTACATAATCAGGTGTTCAAAATGATTTCCGATATTCTCTAAGCACAGATAACATCTTCTAACTGCCATATAGCAGTTTTTTTGAGATAAAATAAATCATGCGATAGAATATCAAACTTTTCAGCATTTGTAAAATTATGTTCCATATTTTCTGGAAAATAGGAAAAATCTTAAAACGCCCTCAAACGATCACAATGGGAATGTCAAGTGGAACAAATCACGCGTCACCCTCTTAATTTTTTTTTGTTTTAAACGCCTACTTTTCTTTTAAATCCCGAATCAACAGAAGTTTGAAATAATGTTCGTGTTTTTTGTTCACTTACCTATTTGTGGTTTATTATTAAATTATTTGTTATTTATTGAACTAGTCCAATATATGTAAAAATTTAAAGCTTACTTATAAGATAGTCTTTATAGAATTAGGAGAAATACAGGACCGTATCCCAAAATATCCTGATGTTGTTCAAAAAACCCTCGAAACGTGATTAAACCACAATGTGTCATACATCGTTGCATTCGGAAGAATGCCAAATTCCAATATCAGAAAAACAGGACCGTATTTAAAAAAAGAAAGTTGTTAATGTCCCTTCGAAGACGACTCGTCGGATTACAAAACAATTAACGCTATTAGATAGAGCAGAAAAAGTGTCAGTGCAAAGGTGCAATTTACTTTAGAATTCGACGACAGATAATCAACTACAATGCAAGAATATTTTAGGAACTTTGGAATTTTCCAACCTGTTGCATGTCGTCTATTGATGGCAGGTACTTACGAATGCGCAACTTTACCTCCATTTAACCGACTTCGTATCTCTTATGGTTTCCGAGATCCCTGTACTGGCCCTCATTATCTTGGTCACATTGTATATACGTCGACAATATTAATAATATATTATGACAGCGAGGTATGAAGTAACGCTAATTGCAAAAAAAAGTATTTTCGCATTTTCTGTCAATATTATTAAGAATAAGGCCAAATTTTACGTCAGGACTAGGTAACCTATCCATCGGGATAGTGATAATTAGAAAATAAAGTTCATATCTAAGCAGTTCTTCACTTTCGGGGGTAAATAATACGATGTGTTGGTATTTTTTAAAAGTGTTCTCGGGGTAATTATAAAATTTATATTTTTATGTCTATGTAGTTTATTTTATATCCGAATTTATTTCAAAAATATTATTAAAATTTTAGTTTTATACCAAACTGCTGCGGAAAGTTTTCTGGTGCATCTATTCATGCTTCAATCTATTTTCCACGGTGCTTTTAATTTACAATTTACTTCAAATCTCATTAGCAGCGTCTCTGCTTGTACTCATTCATATATATCAACGACGTGTACGATTTGAAAATATCAAGATTCTTAATTAACGCTGTATTAAAAACACTGGGAACATATAAAATATAAGGACTTCAAGTATGTACTTCAAGTGTACACAAAATTATTTTTAACATTTTTTTCCACGATATATTTATTTGTTCATGCTTTTACTTGATAGCATTGGATATATTTTTAATATCTAGTTAAAGGTATAAACTATATACAGGAACAAGAAATAACAGTAACAAGAAATAATTATCTAATTATTTCTAAAAATTTTCTTTTTACAGATTAAAAATTACATGCTATTTTACATTAAAAGTGACCTGTTATACCTGTAAGGTAAGTAATCAACTATGAAACTACTAAACATTTAACACATGAGTAACATTGTTTTTTTCTAAACTTATGAATTAAAAAATGCTACAATTAAATTATAAAATTCCTTTCCTTGATCACTGTGCCTTAAACAATGCGGACCTATTTGTAGAACTATAAAAATCAAGACCTATTCATTCTTGGTGAGACCGTACGTTATCATACTTGTTTCGTTAATCTTTATAATTGCTGGCAATTTAAGCTTTCAAAAGCCTAAAAAAAATCATTAAATAATAATAGCTTTACTTCATTTTACCGCGCTCAATACCAAGGATCTCAAAACAAGGAGGATGGTTTACAGTCACATTCTTAGGTAGGCCCAAGACATATCACAGCTGTACGCGAAAACAGAAACATATTGAAGATCAAAAAGAAACGGATATTCTAGCTACATAATTTTGTTGTTTTTGTTTATTTTTGTAATAACAGGCATCACATCGATGTGTACAAAGTAGATAGAAATACCGGATATACGTTTGTTTTAACTCTATGCGCAATACGAAAGACACAGTGATGATTTTTTTAAGAATAGAGAATAAAGATTATTCCTTAAAACATTTATTCCATTTTATTTGGAGTAGGTGATAAAATCGTGTTTGTAGGTGTTAATATTTATCGAGAATAACTCTACTTCGTAGCTCAGCATGTCTTGTGTCGTAGCTTTGCTTAGGATTACTCATGCATAACTTTTATATATGTATTAATGCAACGGATAAACAAAGGTGTTTTGTTACAGCTCTTGCGTTAAAAAACAACCAAAGTTTTATATAAAGGCTTAACGATAAAATTAATTATGATTCGTAATTACGGCAAATCGCTTACGGAAAGAATAGCCCCCAAAATTGCCCTCGATATTTTAATATTTTTAAAGGCCCAGCGCGGAGGCGCCGCGATTGAAGTCACTTACAAACAATTAACATAAAATCCTAATTGCTTTTCTCAGTGAAAAATCCCGAAAATCCAATGAACACATAAAAAAGGGTTAGTAGCAATAAAAGGCCCTCTGTTTTCGGTAGATTCTTTTACTAGCCCGTAACCCTTCCGATTCACCCCAGAGATTTTTATTTCGTTTTAAAATATCATTTTCTCTATCGCACCCCTTTTTCGTAAGTCGGGGGATTTGGTGGAAACTTCTTTTCTATTTTCAATATCCATTGAATTAAAATGAGTTTTACAGTTGAATTAAGTTAATGTAACCCTTAGCATTTTCCGAGTGGATGATCAATTTGAATATATGAGATTCTTTTTTATTTTAATTTAGAAAAAATAGAGACAGCTATATGCGAAATAATATTACCTTTTAGTTTCGTTCGCGCTCAAACCCGATCAAAATGCGCAGGGCATGCGCAATTGGTTTCAAAGTGTTCGCAGAAGCAAAACCTAGAACCGCTGACTAAACATTGGATGTTCGTAGAGCAAAATGTATTGATTGCCAATTGATTTGCAATCGTCAGAATAATCCGCGTACAGGCACATATTTGTGGGATTCTTTACAATTGTGCGATCGTCTGTTTACTTACCTTTGACTTGTTGTTTTTAGCGATTCGTTTTATCTTCTTTAGTTTTGGCACGTTTTGGTTCAACTTATGTTCTATTATTCTTTAAATAATCATTCCAAAACTGAAGCCAGCTCTAAACAAAGCAGAAATGAGCAAGATTAAAAATATTTGTACGTAAAGTGAAGAAGTTAATTCTTCCGTTCACAGAGACCAAAAACAGCAACCAGTTAGAAGTCGTCCATAACCGAACATGTGTAGAACGAATTTTGCAACCGGTTGGAAAGTCCGCTTTCGACGAATCTATTATTGAAATTCTGGCAATTAGGTGCTTTTTCTTAAAGGCTTATACGGCAAATATCAGAGTTTACTTTATTTTAATCCGAGGATGGTGGTATTGGGAGAGGAACTCACTCACGACCATACCAACAATTCTTCATTATATTTAATACTGACAACGAAAACTAATATTTAATTATATATCTTGATGCGAGTTATTTCTTATAAAACGAATAGAATAAACAATGTTCTTCTCTCTCACAAAAATAAAAGAATGAGAGAGAAAGCTTGATTCTTTTATTCCCTCTATAATATTTAATTGTACATTTTATTTATTATTATTACTATATGAAATAAAATAAAATTATTAGTAAATTTTGAAAAACGTATTAGTTCGAACTAGTGCTATGACGTGATCCTCTCTGCACGCTCTTGTAATAAATAACATAATTTTATTTATTTGATTAATATTGTAGATACAAACGAGCCGCCAATGGAATGCAAAGGCACGCTATATGGCGGTAAGCTTTTCTTTGTTTTCCTAACTTACGTCGTTAAGGGGTTTCGCTCGGTTTAAAGGGGTTCGCCTCGGGTGCAGGGAACACATCTGCATCCACACATACATACATTTATTATACGTCGAAAATATGTATATGAAGAAAGGCCCAAGGCGAGGACCAACCGAGTTATTCTTAGACGGGAGATAAAAGGAGGATAAGGGAAGGACTAACGGATTTAATTCGTGACATATAAGACATATACACGGTGGTCGGTGATGGATGGATGATACACGGTGAATTTTAGACTAAATACATTAGCAATCTGGCATTTATAATCGGTCTAATTGTCTCTATCAAGGATATTAAAACAAGGAAAATACGGATTTGGTTCATCACAGATTTTGAAAGATAAACAATTTACATTCATACCTAGGTTGTAATAGTATATTACGTACCGAGGTGGAAAGTGTTTCATTCCTGCCGAAAGAGCCGGTAGTTAACCGAGGCGCGAAGCGGCGAGGTTAACTAAATCTCGAGACTGTAATGAAACTTTTCACTGAGGTTTATCTACTATTTCATTTACAACCACATCTAACATCCACTTCTTATTATTTTGAATTAAAATTATTAATAAAAGATAAATGTCATTTTGACTTTTCCATTGAAAAATTAGACAGACATTTCAAATAACCGCAAGTGGAAAAATAACGTAGGTAATAATTACACATCAAGATGGCAAATATCATTATTTGAATATGGTTTCCATGTCACTAAACAATATATTATTTTAACAACAGAAAAATCAGATGAGGAATTTGATTATGCTGCTACTCCACGAGAAATTCGAGAAGCCGGTAGGTTAGTTTCTTGTTTTTAATAAAGTTTTATAGCTATTTTATTTATATTTAAATTGTCTGATATGTCGATTGGGGTATCAACAAGTTTCAGGAAGATCTGTAACAAAAATTTGAAAATTGTTCATATTTGAAATTGTTATTATTATTCTTATAACATTATATTTTTTAACGCAATAGCATTTTCCAATCCTTTAACTTTACGAATCCAGTTTTAGATTAGAAAAAAACTAAGTATATTTGGTTAAACGTTCGCATAAAATAGTGGCTGCTAAGCAACCTGTGAATAAACGCAGCTCTTGAATCGAACTAATCGAAATTTTGATTGCAATATGTTTACTAACTAACCAGTGAAATTTACATTAAAAAAGTTGAAATCCGGTCCTGTCGAATGTTTACTTTCACAAGGAAATTTCCGAACTGCGCAAGCTCACAACGCCCCCTTCGATGTCCATAGCGGGGACATAATTGCAGATGGTATTAGCAATATACTGTTTATATATACAATGTGTCCACGGATAGAGTTCGGAAGAGGAAAAACTTTTTATTTGTAGATTTAGAAGAAAAAGTTATTCTTCATAAAAATGTCAGCTTGTGTCGAAACTATAATTTCTAATACCAAATTTACGATTACTATACAGGGTTAGTCATAAATAACATTGTTCATTTTTTGGATTTTGTTTAAAACAGATTTACGTAAAAACAACAACTATTGTTGCTTTCTTATTAAAATATAATTTTATATCTGGCCGACTAACGATTTTGTTGTAAGAAAACTATTTTTTATTTGTATTTTTATTATTACATGTCATATTAAATTTCTTTAATTCATTCAATTATAAATTATAAAATATTAAAATAAATAAAGTTCTATTCAATCGTGGTACCACCGTGGTAGTTCAAATCGATATCTGAATTCCCGATAACAGTTCCTAATTTGATGTATTGGGATATTTACAATTACTTCTCTTATTTTTTCTTTCAAGAGATTCCAAGTTATTATTGAAATTGGTTTTATACACATGTTGCTTCAGATATCCCCACAAATGAAAGTCCATTATTGTGAGATCGGGACTCCTATGTGGCCACTCATTTGGACCATACCATCCAATCCATTTATTCCCAAACTGATGATTTAGCCAATCACGAACAATTATCGTGGAATGAGCAGGAGAGACGTCTTGTTGAAAGTGTAATTTTATTCGTTCAGCTAAAGGTATATCTTGCAAATGATCATAAAAAAGTGTTCAGAAGATGCAAATAAGTGTGTTGATTTAAATTGTTTCCAATAAAATATGGTCAATTATTCCATTGTAAGAAATAGCACACAACACGTTAACTTTTTTTAAATACTGTCTTCTAGAGCGAATACGAAAATTAGGGTTGTCACGGCTCCAATAGCGACAGTTTTGCGAACTGACTACTCCGTTTGTGTTAAAAGTGGCCTCGTCCGAGAAAATAATATTATTAACAAAACTTCTTTGTCTAAGGATATTTTCCCCTATCCACAAACAAAAATCCAAACACTTGATGTCGTCATTTTCTTCCAGAAAATTAATAAATTTAGGTTCGTACGGACGAATTTTATTGAATTTTAATATTTCTTCTACTAGATATTTACTAACATTACCAATTTGAGAAGATCTTTTTCTTAAAGACAGTTCGGGAAAATTTCTAACCGAATCCATTATCATTACAGCTACAGCATCATCTTCATCATACTTTTTCTTCTCCATTTTTTTAATTCAAAATACTATCAGTTCTCATGAATTTTATTACAATTCTTTTAATCCCACATCCGTGAGAGGAACATCAGGCCATATCTCATGGAATTGTCGGAGAACTGCCATATAGCTTTTTTCATGTCCTAAACCATAACTTCGGACAATATAAATTCTTTGTTCTAACGTAAGCATTTTCTGTTTTCACTATTATGCAGATTTATGAGAAAGGTATGACACAACTGTCAATAATTTGAACCATACAAAGAAACTAAACATATCATTTATTTAGAACAGGCTACTTGATATTTTATTATTTTAGTATTAGCTGTGAAATTAATCACTTTGAAAAAATGCTTATTAGGTTTTTTGCACAATTGGTGAAATAAATCACGGGTTTGAAAATATTTTCATAAAATTTGAAAAAAAAAAGATAGAACAGATAGAATCACCATTTCTTTGTTGTTGTGTTTATTTTCGTAATAACATTGACGTGTACAAAGCACATAGTAATACCGGGTCTATGATTGTTTCAAATCAATGTGCTAATTAGTCGGTAGATCGGTAATTGCGATCGATTTAATAAAGGCATTTTGATTTACGCCGCCACTGGTCGAGTTCCTTAGAGAAGCCGCATATTTTTAATGATACGACTCTTTTCCTTCATTTATCTTTCTCCCGTTTTCACTCTGGGCTGCCGGCTGACTGGAAAACGCGTATCGCGCTGATCGGGCCTGTTTTAAATTTCTTAATTATGAGAAAAAATTAATGAAACATTCTCGGCCTTCGCCGTTTTTGTATTTAAACTTTTGTTACGCAGCGGGAATAAATCAGGGAAGGAAGCGGTTTTTGTATCAAAAGTTACTATTGTCTAAACGCTCGCTCTAACGCGTGAAATTTTATATGAATTTCCAACCGTAAACATAATAATATAAATATATTATTAGCAAGCAACAATACCTTTTTGCAATTTAGTTTTTTGACTGGCAACAAGTTGGCCACATATGGAAAACTTTTTTATTATTGAAATATGCATGTTCACTTCACTGAAAGTGGCGCTTTCCAGACCTCACCGAGAGGGCGAACGGGAAAGTATTTCCCAGATTTTTCCCACCCGCTTCGAGCCACCATGGGTCCTCGCGTGTCGAGTGCGGGGTTTGAACCCGCGGCCCTCAGATCGCCAGGCGTACACTCTGCCACTAGGCCACCGAGCCATACATATCAACGATAATAAATATTATTTGCATTCTACATGCGCGAGTGTTTTCATGTCATGAAGAATTTCTTTATTTATTTGACATCAAATACTCGGACCACTTGTAAAAAAAATATGGTACGTATCTCGGGCCGTCGGCGTCGGAGGCTTTACGGACTTGTGCGGTCCGCAAAAGCCTATTTTCGGCCCTTGATACGCCTATTAGCTTTGCATGATTGGTAATCTAAAAACTTATTTTGACGTATGTCATGTGACTACTCGTTTGACTGGAAATAGTATATTACGTACCGAGGTGGAAAGCGTTTCATTCCTGTCGAGAGAGTCGGTAGTTAACCGAGGCGCGAAGCGGCGAGACATATATTTCTCATAATATGCACAAACGCATGTATAATATTTCATCGGTTTTACATAAAAACCAGTACCAGCTTCCTTTTTCATGCTCTAACGAACAGTCCTAGTTGTCATCACAGAAAACTTCATCTTCGTCTAACTCACTTCTTTGGCTATTTTTGTCTAACTCACTGTTTTGGATTAATGCTGCGCGATGTAGAAGCGATAGCTTCTGATTCAATTTGAATGTGGTCACCAAAGTCTCTAGATGTCGAGGGGATAGCTTCGGGATCAGCCCAAATTTCGTGATTAGCACCTTACTCAGTTTCCATGATATTATTCAGAGATCTATCTGTAACGGCCGACAACAGAAAATCATCCTCCGAGAAAATTTCTGGATATATCTGTTTTTTTGAAACCAGTTAAAATATTTGACTGATTCAGTGAAAAAGGGATTGCTTCTTTTACGAACTCCGGAATATTATAAATTGAAATGACTCTGCCTGGATTTGTTAACATCCAGTTATTCATCACTGTACTATAACTAGATTTAAACGATGAAAAAACCGCAACATCAAGTTGTTGCAATGTGGTAGTAGTGTTAGTAAGGTAATTCCATTATCTTATTTTATTGCATCGATGAATACGTGACTCTCATGGTTGTCTAGGATTAGGAGAGTTCGATTTTCTTGGGTTGAGTGATACTATTTTACAAAATGATTAATATGTTTTAGGAAACGTTTGTTTGTCATCCATAATAATATTAGACTAAATACATATTATTTAAGAGAGAGACTTGACCCATAGTTTAAGTCTCCTACCCGGCACCTGGTTCAAGTGTCCCAAACGGTACCCGCTTTATTTTTTTGTATTTTTCTTTAACTAGCAAATTTATTTTGAAGGTTTTGCTTCCGAAAATAACTAACGACTGAAAATAATTACCTGAAAATCATATTGAACACTTATCTTATATAAAGTTAGCAGAGTAAAATGCAAAATTTTAGGATGTTACTTTTTATACGGTAAAACATGTAACCTTCTCTAACTTCTAAGCTGCACTAGTCATCGCTAAGATGGTTTGTCGGTACAATACACCTATGAATAGTTATAGTTCACGATCGGTAGATTTCGCTTGGCGCCAAATATACATCATAAATGGCGACTGGTTCAAGTCTCCTTTATGGTCAACCGTCCCGCACTTCCCCTACTTCAGAAAACAGTGTGTTCTTTAATAATTTTATTATGAATTTTAATCAAATTAAGGTAAATAAATATAAGACAGACTTATCTCGATAATGGTATTAGATATGGAATGAAACAAAATATTTTTTTAGTAGGTTAATAGGAGATTGGAACTCCGAAAGCAAAATGTCAAATTTCACCGTAACAATTGTATAAATATTAAAATTTTATTTCGTCCGTACCTGTATTTGTAGTTGATTTACCTAAAGTACTTTTCCCTTTTTGTTAAATACGAAACGCAAACCAAAAAGTAAACTTTTTAAAGTCGCAAGTGTCTGGATAATTTTGACAAGAAAATAAACTCATACCTATTCAAATTGCTGTCACAATAAAATAGTGAGGGCGCTCTCCCGTTTTGTCTCGCTGTGTGGCGGAGATGATTTAAAATACTTGAAGTAGAGGCTCCGCCACAATTTACTCCCGTCCCGACAGAATACGAGAAAAAATTTATCAGGAAGGAGGGTTTGCACGAGGGGATATAATCTTAAAATTTCGTTAAAACAAATTACCTTCCAATGCAATATTACAAAAATTACATATAGTGTTTAAGTATGGTCCTGTATAGGGTGTTCCATTTTCGACACTTTCTGAGGGGAATTAGAGTTACTATCAAATATACAACGCTGCGGTTTTCCCTTTAGTGTCCCACTATTTAACGAAACGAAAGATTTTTAATCTGCAGGGTGATTTTAAATAATCCTCGCGTTTTAGACACCCCTCGTCTCTCCGTTATGCGTTAACTTAAATTATCAATAAGCTCGAGGTGCTAGGATTGCGTGAATATATGAACTTGTCGAGATCGAGACTGATTTTGGAAAATACCTCAAAATTCTTTGACTTATCCACTTATTCACGGATAGGTGTATGTCCATGTATGTACACATAGATTCAAAAGATCTGCATCACTCTGATTCTCGAATAAGTAATTATGTCATCGCGAAAATAGACTAAATATTAGTTCATTGATAAGTTTAAAATAAAAATCAACGAGTTTTACAAATTTTTATTTTACCATAACATTTTAAGCCTTCCAAAAAAACTTAACAAAAATAAAATTTATTTATATTGTATAATTTGTGAAATTTAAAAAAATATAGCTTCTAATAAAGTGTATTTCCTCCTCTGGCATCAATGCCAGCTTAAAGACGACGCCGCATACTGTGCGTAAGGTTATCAATCCGTTCTTGTGGAATAGCCTGCCATTCCTCGGTAGCAGCGACGACAAGCTCCTGGAGAGTTCTAGGGGGATTTCTTATAACGCGAACTACCCTAGAGAGCATGTCCGAAGCATGTTCTATCGGGTTTATGTCAGGGGACAAAGCAGCCCACTCCAAGCGATTGATTCTCTCACTTTCTAGGTATTCATCCACAGCTTTAGTACGATGGGGCCGGGCATTGTCGTCCATAAACACAAAATTGTTGCCAATAGCCCCTCTCCACGTCCTAACATAAGGATGTAGAATATCCCTAATGTACCTGTCGCCAGTCATTGTGCCTTGAACGTGGACTAACACAGTACGCTCGTCAGACTTAATACCTGCCCAAAACATGGTGCTTCCTCCAAAGGGGCTAGCATGGGCAAGTTGTGCGGCTCTTGCTGGTTCTCTCCAAACACGAATCCGGCGACTATCGTTTACCAGATAAATCCTGGTGTCGTCGGAAAATAGCCAGAATTCCAAAATTCTTCGGGTAAGCGAACGTGCGTTTCAACCCACTGCAGTTGACGAACTCGGTGGTCATATTGTAGCTGGAGAACTCTTGCTGGCCGCCGACATCTTAAACCGGATTGAAGAATGCGTCTTCTTAGTGTAGAGACGGATACGCGAACTCCAATTACATGCGTAACATCTCTCTGAAGTTGTGGGACTGGCATAGTACGATTTCTTCGAATCGTTAACGTAATATAGAGGTTCTGCTGTTAGTAATACGCCTTCTTCGTGGTCTGTCTCGCACATAATTGGTCTCCAGATAGCGATTCCATATGCGAGATACAGTGCTTTGAAAAACCCCTATTCTTTCAGCAACAAATCTTTGGGAATGACCTTCCTCTACTAAAGCTACTAGTCTTGCACGATCAATTTTAGATATTACTCGGCGATTCATTTTTACACACTGAACCGAAAAATGTAACTGGCCAGCGCCAACAAAATACAGCACTGAAAATGTTATCTTAAATAAATGTCTTGATAAAATTTGTTCTGCTATAAAAAATGGTATCGTTTTAACTGATAAACATAAATAAACATTTAGAAAAATTAATTTCAAATTCAATAATGAATCTTCCGTCAAAGGCTTATTTTAGTTACAATAAATAATAATAAATTATTAATTGTCCAGTGAAATGGCGAACGCGTATTTTGGAACAGGAACAAATCCACTCGATAATACTTTGTAGTTTAAATTTCCTTCGCCAAGCTGTCAGATATAAATCAATAATTCGATACTTGGTAAATAAGAATAGTGAGAAGATATTGACGTATTTTTATTACGGTCCGCTGATTTAGTTATAACTCTTCCTAATGATGTGTGGTTAACAACCCTATTCAACGTGTTGGTTCCCAAAGTTGTTGCTCCAGAAAAAATACAAAATAAATGAATGCATATTTTTCCATTTTGAATGGAACAGGGATACTATACTGTGGAATAAAGTTATTGCAGCAAGTGGTGCAAGTGCTTCTAAATTTACTTGCGTTTATTGGTAACTGCGCGGAAATCCGCCTAGTTTGCGAAAATCACTTTCGCACAAGTAATGTACACATTTTTTCCTACGACCACAAATACAATTTTTTTAACATTTCAACTTACTTAATTGGTTGTAAATAAAAATACTAGCTCTCTCCTATTCGTTTAAGCCAATTATACTGTGTATAAACTTTATAGTTTCTGATTTTTAATTAGATTAAATATTAATACCTAAAGGAAACAGAATTAAACTAATCTTGACTTTAAATAAATAGGTACGTTCCAAGAAAATAATAAAACTTATGACCTGACCTCGATATTTATAGAGATACTGGACATATCGTTAATTTGTTAATTATGAAAGGTTTACTTAAAATAATATTCAAATTATTCTTAAAACAAATATAATTTAACAGTTACTTACCCTGGATGGATATTCTATCTTTGATAATTGTAAAAATCGAAAATAAATGGGTAGTTCTCCCATTTCTACTTTACCCAAGCAGTTATTATGTTTAATGGGTTGCCAGTGGCGTAGCGACAAATTTTAGGCCCCCCCCCGCGAAAATTGAGTTAGGGCCCCCTACCCTATATTAAGAATATACATATATAAACATATAAACAAACAAAATTAGATAATACTGTTTATTATATAAACTACAAACCTATATGTAGGGAACGTTACAAGAAATAAAATTATTGAACAACAAGAAGAAAATAAAAAACATTCTTTAAAACTAAAAGGAACAAACACGATAAAATTCTTTAGGTGCCGGGCTAAGGTAGCGATACTTGAAAGTTACAGTGAGATAAAAACAAAAGTATTTAAAATTAAGCAACAAAATCTTGAATATAATATTATAGGTATCTCAATAGTTATTGCGAGGCAATTGGCCAATTGCCTATTTTAATTATTATATTGTAAAATTATTCTTATATTGTTGCTTTCAGGAGGTAAATTGTTTTTTTCTAGCTTTTGCCTCCGCAAAATTTTTTATTAAATGGTTATTGTCCATTTTGGCCGCCTCTTGTGCCTCTATAGACAGGATAGCCAAGTTAGTTAACCTTGACTGAGAGGAACTATTTCGTAAATAATTTTTAATTTGGAAAAGGATCTCTCAGCTGTAGCAACATTTACTGGAAGAGTTAAAAATAATAATAAGGCTGTTGTTACCTCTGGAAAATTTGATGATAAAGTGTTATTTTCCACAATTAAAAATACAGCAAAGTCTTTAATATTTTGAAGAGAAGCAATTTTTTCCTTTAACGGCATACACAACGCGACTATCTCTAAAGGAAAAGTCGCAGACAGATCGCTGGAATATGTTTGCTGTAGTATTTCTGCAGACATAAATAATTATTTTTCTGGCAAAGTTACTAGAACTTGGGGACATAGAAATCTAAATTTATTAACAAATAACTCCATTCCCTCAAAACGATTACCTATTTGGTTAATTACAATATCAAATACTTTGTAATATATATTTATCCTAAAATAGTTTTCTCGACTAGAAAATAGATAATTTATATTGGCTTCATCAAAGTGTTTTTTTGGTTTTAATTGTTTATATTCCATGATCTTGATATACCAATTGCTTCATTCTTCAAATTTATATAATTACGGGCACAGTGTGACAAAATGTAGATCAGGTGGACATTGGTATTTATTTGAAAGATTTGCTAATTAGAAATAGGCTCTTCCGGCCTTCGAAGCTTTCGGGCCCCCCAAGCTTTCGGGCCCCCCCGCGACTGCGGGTGTTCGCAGTAGTAGCGCTACGCCACTGTGGGTTGCCTAACAATTCTCTATTGCTTAGTATTTTATATTTATCATAAAAAACCTAAAATAATCCCTACAATTAACACATGAGACAAGAATCTGTAATACTGTTTTACTCTAGTACTTTTTTGCTCCAAACTCAAAGAGCTAAAGTTATTTCTTAAATAGTCCACCGTCAACTATTCATTTTAACTTAATAAATATATAATATTAAAATATTAAAACATACACGCTTGAATTTCTAACTAGATGCACGAACAGACAATAGCGCGGTGCACACAAAAACTGTGTGCCTTTACCATGTTAAATCGCCATACGGACTTTTTTAGTTTGACGGTTCGATAAAATATTAGGGAGGGTCGGACTTTATACGATAAATAATATTCAATGAATATAAATTAATATTTTTTATTCGTTTTGTTTTGGGGGTGCACGTGCGCATGTGCTCATTTGGAAGAACCGCCACTAATTCCACAGGATTGTAATTTTTTAAATAAAGAGTTTTACTTACTTTACAAATATAGTTATTTGAAAAAGTTTCCTAGCCAAGTTAGTCTTGCTCTTTTTTTCTTATTTTCGTAGGTCGCGTGTCGGTGGAAAATAATAATTACATATAATGCAGATTGTCCTCTCCGGAAACTCAGTTGACCGGATGAGGAAACGGATCCCTCGAGTGTCCTTAGGTATTTTTAACAAGGATAAAATATTATCATATTAATTCTTATACACAATACAGAAAATATAGTCAAGAGAGATTTCTTTTGTTTATTTTCCGCAACCGGGAAAATAAGTTTTAATATAGCGTGAGATATACGCCCGGCTTAGTCTCACTCTTTCACAATAGGCTAAACACATTATGAATGTGAGTGTAAATTTATATAGGGAAATATATATTCGCTCAAGGGTGGATAAATAAGAAGCACGAAAATGGTTTAATGTGTATTTATTCTGGAGGGTTTATATATTTTGGAAAACACAACGCGTTAGGTAAAATATTTCCTAAGCACTTTCGTTGACTTTTACCTGCAATTAACTGTTATCGACACCAGCTGTACCAAAACTAGGTAAAATTGCGAGACCTGGAAATAGGGTAAGCCCTAATGAAAATGACGAATCAAGGATTAAAAATCTCAATAACTTTTGACACTCTGAAAAACGAAAAATCCGATATTTAGTTTTGCTGACGATAGCACACTTATCTCATCTTTCTCTTTGAATGCATAAACATCGGCTGCCGACCCACATCTTCGCAGACAGCATGAAGTATCACGCCTCAACAAAAACCTGGAAGAACTTTTGGCTTGGGGTGACAGTAACCAAGTCGAATTTAACGCTAAAAAAACCCAGGAAGCAGTTTTCTCTAAAAAGGTTAACATTACAGAACCGGATATAGTAATGGACGGACACGCAATCCCACTGACTTCATCTATTAATTTGCTGGGCGTTAATCTGGGAGGAAATATGTCTTGGCATAATCACGATGTGACAATCGCCAAGATAGCTTCTCAGAAACTTGGTGTACTCTTCCGAACCAGAAAGTTGTACACACTTCAACAACTTTTAACACTATATAAAGCACTAGAGTATTGCTCTCATGTCAAGCTCGATTCCATCGAAAGGAGGGCCATTCGTCTGACGAAGAACCTCGACAGCCTAGAACATCGAAGACAGGTTGGGGATTTGACTCTCTTTTACAGATACTTCCATAGAAAGTACTCGGCTGACCTTGTCCTCTTAATTCCGCCTAGAGCGGCGAATAGCAGAAATACACGATGAACCACTGCCGCCCATCCATATGTGGTTAAGCTTAGTACTCCTCAAACTTCATTATTTAAGAATTCTTTCATCTGGAGGACTTCATTCTTATGGAACGACCTTCCCGAGGTCGTTTTCCCCAACGAATATAACCTCCAACGATTCAAAACCAACGTGAATCGCTTTTTGCGCACACGTACCACTCCCAGAGGGCCCTAAAGGATCTTTCCTATAGTGCTTGTGTTTGATGAAATAAAAAAAAGGTAGTTTTTTCTGTTTGGGTTTCACAATGGCTACATTATAAAATGCAAAAAAATTGAATAACCTGCCACTTTATGGAACTGAAATTTTTTTTTATGTTGGCAGCAAGTAGGGTGAATTTTAGGCTTACTCCGATTTCGTTGAAAAAAATACATCATTTTTACTAGATATTTATCTGAAATACCTATACTCGGAAATATATAATATGCTGACTGAGTCCGTCAACTAATTTCTAGGCACAACTATAAAACAACATAGCCTGAAAAAAATAGAAATATCTTGCAGTTCGTGATCTATTTCTAAAGTTTTTTTCAATAAAGCACTATTTTTATTTTTAATTCAATATAGTATTATACATATTATTTTATATATACATATTTATAGTTACTGTAGACATTTCCTGGCCATTAATTGTTATTCCTGGCAGATTCTGTGTCGACACAATATTTTGTTCAATATTTTTAACTTTGCTCTGCTCGCACCATAACTCAAAGTTTTGCATTCTTTTTAAAAGTTTTTCTAAATTATTTTTTGCAATTTCTCGTATTTCTGACGGAGTACAACTTTCTTCCTGACTCATTTTAATTAATGACGGATGGGAAGAAGCGTTGTTGTGTTCAATTGGTTCTATCATGGCATATTTGATACTTGTAACATTTTATTAAATTGTAAAAGTATTGCCAACCCAAAAAGAAAATATTAATTCAAATGTAAAAAATCTACTATATTTTTAAAAGTTTTTCAGACTTTAAAGACCCAAATAGAAAAAGTATTATGAAATACACGGTTCATAATGCAATTAGATCACTTGTACTTTAGAAAACGACCCCCGAAGAGTGCGTGCTCTAAGATAATCTTATGAAACTTGTATCTTAATATACTATTATTTATTTATGTTTAAAACGCGAGACTTTAGCAAATTGTTGTGTTTCTGCATGACAGTAGTTGTCAGTGTTATAGTTGGTTGAATTTCGTTAACTGCATATCAGAAAAATGGATTATTCAACAGAACTGGAAGTGGCTCGCTCATTTCATGATAAATTTCCAAACAGAAATGTTATCCTTCCCCATAACTCAGCGACATTCCTCTACAGACGAACAAACCCATATATCCTTAAATTATAAAGTATAAGAAAATACCAAATAAATGTGATGTCGATTTGTTTTTTACTGGTCCGCCATAGCCAATATAATTACAAATTATAAAACTTGAACCACGCTTTTATGATTTTATTTTCGTCTTTACATCAAAGGAAAAATTGAAGAAATTTCAAGTGATAAGAAAGCCTTTCGAAATTACAATTAAAGCAGTACAAGTGCACAATCTTTGAAGAACGATGTTAGAAAAATAAAAGAAATTACTTTTATTGTCCCTCCACTTGCTGTTGCATTGTAAAGGGGTTACTTTTGCTCCAGATCTGTCCCCCCTCCAGCCCCTGTACTCCCCTGCAGACGAGGTAGGGGGAGGGGGTGGTATTTGTCAGTCAACCAGTGGCGTATCCGATGTCTTGTTACTATTGTATATTCAATTTCCTGAGTTTATAGTTACGCAATCAGAATAAAAAGAAGAAATTAATAGGTTCTCTCCCAGAGCAGTCAGAAATTGTTACACTGACTACTGACCAAGGCAGGCCAACAACTCCTAGGGAGTTGTTGGGCAGGCGCAGTCGATTAAAGGTGTTCACAGAAGCAAAAGCTGTGACCGCTTCGTAGAACAGAATTTTTGCAACCGTCAGAATGATCCGAGTACTGGTATGGGATTGTGAATTTGGATTCTTCTGTTTGTTTACTTTGAACTTGTTGTTTTTACCTTAATCTTTAAATAATCATTCCAAAACAAAAGGTTAGCTCTGAACAAAGCAGAAGCGAGGAAGAATGAGAATGCTTGGAGGTTAAGTTATGAAGTCAACTCTGAGACTTGACCGTTGGAGGTTTGGCATTTTTACCCGTTCACAGAAGTAAAGCAACTAGAAAGTCATCTACAACCAAACATGGAAATTTTCAGTTCTTCGGGTTGTTTCATATTTCTTTTATTTATAAGTACCTGGAAGGCTTCAACATTATCAGCGATCATCAATATGGTTTTCGGAAGTCCAGATCAGCTGGAGATCTTCTAGCCTATGTCACCCATCTTTGGAACAACGCAATCGAACATCATGGGGAATCTTGGGCTGTTGCACTGGATATTTCTAAAGCCTTTGATCGTGTATGGCATGAGGGACTTCTAGGCAAACTGCGATCCTATGGTATGCCCAATCGATTCTGTGCATGGTTGTCTAGCTTTCTTATGGACCGCTCTCTGAAAGTTGCGATTGACGGATTTCTCTCAGACACCTTCACCATCAATGCCGGTGTTCCTCAAGGGTCCATATTGTCTCCCACTCTCTTCTTAACGACCTTCTAGTGGAAACGAAAAATACGATATTTAGTTTTGCTGATGATAGCACACTTATCTCATCTTTCTCTTTGAATGCACAAACATCGGCTGCCGACGCACGTCTTCGCAGACAGCATGAGTATCACGCCTCAAAAAAGACCTGGAAGAAATTTTAGCTTGGGGTGACAGTAACCAAGTCGAATTTAACGCTAAAAAACCCCAGGCAGCAGTTTTCTCTAAAAATGTTAACATTACAGAACCGGATATAGTCATGGACGGACACGCAATTCCACTGGCCTGATCTATTAATTTGCTGGGCGTCAATCTGGGAGGAAATATGTCTTGGCATAACCACGTTGTGGCAATCGCCAAGATAGCTACTCAGAAACTTGGTGTATTCTTCCGAACCAGAAAGTTGTACACACCTCAACAACTTTTGACACTATACAAAGCCCAGATTTGACCATCACTAGAGTACTGCTCTCATGTCTGGAGCTCTGCACAAAAACATACTCTTCGGCTACTGGACTCCATCCTAAGGAGGGCCATTCGTCTCATTGGAGACCACGAGCTGACGAAGAACCTCGACAGCTTAGAACATCGAAGACAAGGACACGGAGCGTCAGAAATACACGACGAACCACTGCCGCCCATCCATATATCTTAGTACTCCTCGAATTTCATTATTTAAGAATTCTTATGGAACGACCTTCCCGAGGTCGTTTTTCCCAACGAATATAACCTCCAATGATTCAAAACCAACGTGAATCGCTTTTTGCGCACACGCAGCACTCCCGGAGTGCCCTAAAGGATTTTTCCTATTGTTCTTGTGTTTGATAATAAAAAAAAAATCAACGAGCCTTTTATTTTTCAATAGCTGAATTGATATCATGATAATTTTCCATGGAAACGTTTTATTTACTTTATAGAGGAGGGAGAGGGACAGCTTTGCATTGCCCCTATAATTACGCCACTGTCGGCGACGGAAAAGTCCCTTGGAAAATGTAGATAGAATTTCTTAATTTCTTTCTCTCTTCTGTAAAACGCTAATGAATGCCCCTTCTTTCTTGGCAGCTCGCGTACACTCATCAAGGCTTGCGTATATATTCTTACATCGATGTGGCGTTGCTACCGAATAAATTATTGTACGGAATAATGTACATTTTCAAGTAAATCGAAATTAAAGAAATAACTTCTTGCCCTGTATATGGGTGTAGTAAGAGTAGTACATAATGGTAATAATAATATAGAAGAAAGAGGCGGGTTTCAAGCATAGTGCCTGGGTCGATGATGTTGAGGTTACTAATTATTTTAAACCAAACATTAATTACAAATCATACTCTACAATATCTTCCTTGTTCTAAACTGTAGAACTCTGCACCCAAGCAGAGCCATTCGTCTGATCGGAGACTACGAGCTGACCAAGAACTTCGACAGCCTAGAACATCGAAGACAGGTTGGGGATTTGACTCTCTTTTACAGATATTTCCATAGAAAGTACTCGGTTGACCTTGCCCTCTTAATTCCGCCTAGAGCGGCGAATAGCAGAAATAAACGATGAACCACTACCGCCCAACCATATATGGTTAAGCTTAGAATACTAAGCGATCAAACTCGAACTTCATTGTATACGAATTACGTCATCTCGAGGACGCCATCTTTGTGGAACAACCTTCTTGACGTCATGTCTCACACTGAACAGGCTCCAATGATTCAAATTCAACGTGAATCGCTTTATTCGCAAATTAAAGGATTTTTCTTATAGTGCTAGTGTTTGACCATAAAAAAAGATTGCAATAGCTCTCTAATATAATGCTGAATCTATAATTAATCTGTACTACCTTGTACTCTATGTCTTTCGACAGTTTACTATTTTCTTTTGAAGATGTGGAAAAACGGTATTTCTGCAGTAAAAATGTACAATTAATTATTATTATTGTACATTAAAATTTGTTTGATCGTATTCACTAATCAGAAAGACGCCGGGCTATTCTTTCTCTCTTTAACGAGCTTTTAAAATTGCTTTTCATTTGCTCTCTTTTAATTTTATTTCATTTTATATGAAAGCCTTTGCCATATTGGAAATGGAAAATGGAAAACTTACTTGTCGTATTTTATGGGTTTTCCTTCGTATTCATACAGATATATTTTATTTTAAATTAGTTAGATAGAGCCCAGTTCTTCACGTAATTGGAATAAATAATGCATCATTTGTTTACGATATCTCATGTCATAGATGGTGTTACTGGGCAATACTAGGAACATGTGGACAAAAACGAACACCTCCTTAGGTCAAAAATAAGATAGATGCCAATATTTCTTTCTTTATAAGGGTTTTTTAATATTCATATAGCAAATATATTTAGCTCAAGCTCCCCCAGAGCCACAATTATTAATAAAAAACAGATTTGTTAAATAAAATTTCTAAAAAAATCTCATATACAGGTATGGCAAACAACTATTCAAATCAGCCGCCTAACGGACAGAAAAGAAAACGTAATATACCATTTAGGTATGCCTCAAATCCAGTCAAATATATCAATTAAATAAAGATGAAACAGATTCCTCGTCGTATCCTAATTCGCTTTCCCCCTCTACCATGGTAGGGAGATTCTCGTTCTCTCCTCTCTCAAACTTTAGAAGTCGAGCCATCGATATATACAGGGTTATTTTTTTAAAACTCGGCATAGGCTAACTTTTATTTGAAAAGATAGACCTATAGTTCCCGAGGCAAAGTTTCAGGAATTAGTTCAACTAAGTAAAATGTGTGAAAAAATAAATAAACGCGTTGTTGCCAGATTGGACGCAATTTAAATAGCAACACCGCATTTTTCTAACAAATTTTGATACATCCTGAGATTCTACTTCACTAAAAGAGTGCTAGTTTTTGATTAGAGTTGGGGTTTACGAGCTAATAGCGCACAAACAAACTTATTTTCCAACATTAGAAGGATACCAAGGAGGCTAACAAACCCGAACAAACCCTTCAAATGTTTTATAATGTTAAAAGAACATATTTGTTGCTGCAGAACCCACATATATATAAACAGTATTTGCCAATACGAACGTTCTAAAATACAAAAATGTCCCCGCTATGAGAGATAGCGCGGGCTTATTGAGTTTGGTTCTGGATGCTTTTTCAAATTACAGAATAAAAAGTGGCTCATCTACATTGTTGTCGGTATATTAGTGCTTGTTGTTAGTTGGTTTAGAAAAAATTGAGGTTTAGGAACATACGACGTCTGATGAAAATTAAAATAAAGCTCATCGTGTCGATTATTACAAATATTCGGACGGAATTTGGCACCAATATTTTACACCAATCAGGGCATGGTCGGATTATGTATGCATGGAACGCTGTCTTAAATCGAACTAATCGAAATTTTGATTGCAATATTTTTCCTAACTAACCACTGAAATTTACATTAAAAAAGTTGAAATCCGGTCCTGTCGAATGTTTACTTTCACAAGGAAATTTCCGAACTGCGCAAACTCACAACATCTCCTTCGATGTCCATATCGGGGACATAATTGCAGATGGTATTACCAATACACTCTTTGTATATAATGTGGCAGAACCCCACAAGGACATGATTAATTTTCGTTACTATTGCTATTATTTTTAATGTTGGAAAATAAATTTAAATTTAGGTACTATTAGCTAGTAAACCGCCGCTCTAATCAAAAACTCATCACTCTTCTTGTTTTGTCTAGAATTTCAGGATGTATAAAAATTTGTTAAAAAAATGCGGTGTTGCCATTTAAGAAAATAAGTTTTTTTTAATAGGGCCCAATCTGGCAACAACGCGTTTACTAATTCTTAAAATTTTGCTTCAGGAACTATAGGTCTATCTTTTCAAATAAAAAGCCTATGTCAAGTTTTAAAAAATAACCCTGTATATAATTACTTACTTTCCGTAACTTTTCCTCCCCCAAAACGAAGTTTGACCCCCCCCCCCCCAAACCGAAGTTCTGGATCCGCCCTTGTTACCAGGTTTAGGAAACCTTCCTTAGGTCTAGTATTTTTCTAATAAATCTATTGGCTTGAAAACTTAAAAAAAGTTCTATAAATAATAACATTTAAAATACAGTTTTAATAGGTTCGTTCCAACCACCCTAAAAATCGTACAATGTACGATCACGCACATGCGTAGTAGTCGAAAGGCGTTCCAACCGACACAAAACGGTGTAGCTGGCGATCTCTTTGGTGTTCCAACCAAATTGTGATCGTTCGCAAACCAGTTCCTGAACGGCAAAAACGATACATGGCCAAGACCAGGAACCGCTTGTACTGACTTGCGCCCTAAGAATTTTAACCGTTGTTTTTGTATTCCTGGCATTCATGCTGCTCATGCAGCTCTTTTAGCCTTGTTTTGTAGGAGTTGTTGCTTAATATTTTGATTATTTAATTTATTCTTATTAAATTTGTATAATCCGGTTCCCAAACCTACAATATATTCTTAACATTAAACGTTATTCTCTTTCACGATTATTAAATACAACAAAACGGAACGAAAAAAGATAATACTCAAGCTTAGACGAAGAAATCAAAACAACAAAAGTAGGGTTGTGATTTATGAATGTTATGATAATTAACTAATTACTAAACTTCTTTCCTAGAATCAGACAGGCGATCAGCTGAGATTTTTACACAGAATGGTCATAAAAACGTACCAACCTTGCCTCCCTTGTGCATCGGCAACAAACAGTGCAAAATTAACGCCTGCGCACAAAATCGATTCCAACAGTTTCGTGACGGTTCTAGAACGATAAAAAAATAGGGTGTTGGAACAAACCTAATAAAGCATCTTTCCGCCGCCGTTGCTACAATGAAGTACGTAGGATTGTCGCCAGTTCCCCGTCTATTACAAATCATACAACAGAACAATATTCTTCACTTAGAGGTGAAGAATGCGCAAGAATTTTATTATCACCTCAAAACGAACTATCATACATTTGAATAACATAATCTCGTCCATACTTCTTAGCACAATACAATTTTATCGCAAATGTCAATCGGACCCCTATTGGCTCTGGTAATGCCGGTGTTATAACACACGTTCAGATGAAGATAATGTTCTCGTCACTTAGGCATGACATGTCATATTTAAATGTATAGGAACTCGAAGTAAAGTGTATCGCAAGTCGTTTAGAGAGGATTTAAAAAAATCGCTTTTGTGAGTAACAACGGTTTATGACATCCGATTATGGGGTAATTATTTTATGACGGATTTAATCGTAAAGTATAAAAGGCATAAAAATAAAATATACAGGGTGTCCCAGAATATGTGGGCAAACACCCGGGTTCAAATAGAACACTTAAAAATAACAGGAGAAGTTCTAATAAATGTTTCTTCCTACGGCCTCCCCTAAGGAGATACGGGCCCATAACGGACGTCCCCGGTACTCGTTGTTTCTTCAATAATTTATTAAGTACTAGGTGTAATTTAATAATTTTTTAGTATATTGGTTAGTAGATGAGTCTCCTTAAAATTCGCCCTTTTAAACACATTTGGCTTATTTAGTTTGCCAGGGACGGACTAGACGTATCATAAAAATGTTTTTTTTTGTACACCTTACATCATGATGCCTCTCGCATCAGTGGCGTAACTATATAAACGGGGGCCCCAGACAATTTCTCAGAAGGGGGCCCTTATTATCAGGGAAATATGTTCCCAAACCACCTACAAGATATTCTTACCATTAAACACGTTATTCTCTTCCATAACTACTAAATACAACAAAACCGACAAAAGATAATACTCAGGCTTAGACGAAGAAACTAAGCAACAAAAGTAGGGTTATGATTTATAATAATTAACTAATCTTCTGTCCTAGTCTAAGCGCTAATCAGACAGGCGATCAGGATCAGCTGAGATTTTTACAGAGAATGGTCATATATAAACTAGTGTTGTGATCACTCGAGCGAAAAACCGCTTGATCACTCGATTATTGAAATAACCGACATCGCTCGATTATTAAAAAAACCGATCGAATTATCTATTCAGGCGAAACCCGTCGCCCGTAACTTATTATCTTTCACACGATATCCGCGCTTCGCTTGCCGCCGACGGAATTGTACCGCTGTAGCGTGATCGAATTAAAAAACTGCTCGTATATTCAAACAGGTTTTCGCTCGATAAGAAATACTCTAGTTATAAATTCAGGCGAAAAACCGAAAAATATCAACTGTTATAATGACCTTCGTTTTACACGCCGCGCGATCCGAAAGCTGGCTAGCCAGCGGCGTAGTTTAGGTCTCCGATTGTAAATATTAAAAAATTAAGGGACATAATTTGAAAATTTTTATTTACTATAAACTCGAGAAAACTTCTCAAAAATAACATAATAATAGAAATTTTTAATGAAAAATAACAAAACGAACAAAATTGTTAACAACATATATAGAAATATTCGTTGGTTATGTTATAGTAAACATTTTAAAATCGAAACAGGAACTTTTTATTATTAAACCCAAGAAGACAAACACAAAAATAACATACATTATAGAAAATGTTAAAATGGAAAATAAGAAAACGAGCAAGACAGTTAACAAAACATAGGTATTGAGAAATTTTTTGGTAACCAAGTAAACATTCTGAAATTTAAACAGGAACTTTTAGGTAACTATAACCATGAATTTAAAAAAATAATCACCTACTTTCTTATTTTGCCAGTCGCGTAACTAAGCCTAAATTTTTGAAGGGCACCTGATAATTTAAAGTGGAAGAATTTGACGGCCATTTTAAATATCTATTTATTTTATGCTCGTAGATTGAGAAAGATGTGAAGAAAAATAACTCTTGGTAATACTTTTTGTTTTAAAAAAGCACAAGAATAAACCCGAGCAATAAATACATATTTGGGTGATTTCTTGCAGTTTTTTTGTTTGGTATCGAGACACGTGGTAAAAATTCATTATTCACAAATAAATAAATTTCTGGAATTTTTTTGGTGACACTATAATTTTTTAGCTAAACCTGTGCCCACCCGTAGTTACGTGTCTACTAAATACCCTACCTGATCACATGTAAAGGGCTAGGCAGCCCGTTAAGCAGTCGGTGACGTCATCGCTTGGTAAATTGGAATTTTAGGCGATTCACTCGAGCGATTAACTCGATTATTAAAATCGCTCGAGTATCAAGTACTCGATTATTAAAATCATCGGTTTTTTCCAACACTAATATAAACGTCCCAACCTTGCTTCCCTTGTGCATCGGCACAAACAGTGCAAAATTAACGCCTTCGCACAAAATCGATCCCAACGGTTTCGTGATGGTTCTAGAACGATACAAAAATAGGCTGTTGGAACAAACCCTAATATATGCATGTCCGCGATGGCGCGAAAATTTAAAATTGAGAATATAAAAAACGGAAAAATATAAAAGATAGATAACGAATATGAAAAACTGAAAAATCAGCTTTTTCACTAAAAACTTTTATTTGATCGTTTCAATGCTACAAAAAGTAAACACATTTTTGGGGGCCCCCTGATGCTCGGGGCCCCCGGACAATCTAACCGGCCAGACCGACGGTAGTTACGCCACTGTCTCGCATGTATATTTCATAACAGCCACACGACAATTATTTTAATCCGAATTAAGAATAAACGATTCTCGATCAATAATCAAAAAACGTAAAACGGCATTCTTAAGAAATTAATTCCGATTCATAAGTTATGCACCTTACGATCGGATTCCTCGGTCTTACATTTAATGGTCGGACAATACGTGACGGTGCTTCTCGCTTTTCGCATTTATTATTCCTCTATCCAGTATGCAAATATGTCGATATCCATAAAACGGGAGAGGGTGAGGTGATGAATTCATCGTGGTCTTAGAGAATTTGCGTTCTAAGAAATGGGTGTAACTTTCTAATCAGTTTTTGTTTTGTTTTTGGTATTTATGCAACGAATATTCTTTTATATTTTAATTTTTTATTTTTAAAACTAAGCCAATTAGTGATATGTATATCTGGATTCTGGTTCTGGCCCCCAAAACACTTTAGATTGTCAAAAACAGCAAACAATCAATGCGATTTTTGATCATTTTCGGTTTTTCTAAATTGTATACAACGTGTCCAAGATAAGGAGGGCCAGTACAGGGATCTCGGAAACCGTAAAAGTCGGTTAAATGGAGGTAAAGTTGCGCATTTACGTGCCTAATAATATGCTGTTTAGAAAGTTTTAAAATTCCGAATAGTCCGGAGATATCCGGAAAAACACGAAATTCTGAAAAATCGTTTTATTGTTTTCCTAGGTCTTTTTGAGATCGAACTCTGAAGTAAATTGCACTTTTGCATTGCCACTTTTTCCGCTCTATCTAATAGCGCTAACTGTTTTGTAATCCGAGGAGTCGTCTTCGAATTTTATAAATAATATCTCATAAGTAAGCTCTAAATTTTTTACTTATGTTGGACTAGTTCAATAAATAACAAATAATATTAAAAAATGAATGTACAGTGAAACCTCTCTTAGGCGGACACCTACGGGGTGGGGTGTATGTTATATGTATGTACAAATAAATATAACATAACAAAATACATTAGTTTTAGTTAGGATGTAGTACTAGAAAAATCTAATAACGTAGTTTGACTTGTTTGCGTTTTATTCTTGCAATCTAGAAAATGTAATTCCAAGCCTGATAACAATTCCATTGCTGTAGAGGCACCTCTATTCCTTGCATACTCCTATAATTCCTTTATCGTACTAATAATGGCTTGTTGATAATTGGTGACAATTGTTTGACTACTGCATTCCTCTTCTTCATCAGAGTCGTCAGATAGTGATGTGGTTTCAGTTTGGACTAGATAATCGGTAGGAATGGGGTCACTATCATTTTCTCATAGCCCATTGCTATCAATGTTAATGAACTTGCCCAAATCATTGTTATCAAATTACAAACTACCACAACATCAATATTCTATTTCAAATTCAAAAACGCGACCTTTTTGTGCTATTCTTTACGATTTTAACCTTACAACTCACAACGGCGGACTGCTGTCGGGGAATCACACATACTTTCATTCGGCGAAGTCCTTTCGCTCCGCCACTCATATGCGATTGGTTACCGGTCTGTCTTCAGAGAGTTTTTGCACCGTACTTATTCGTCTGCCAAATACTTTAAAAATTTTTTTTGTCCGTTTAAAGGATTTTAGCCCTCTTTGAATGAAAATAGCCTGTCCGCGTCCGCCCAAGAGAGGTTGATTTTTGTGGAATTTCATATACCTAGTTATGGACTATGAAAAAATGTCCGCTTTATAGAGATGTCCGCTTATTAGAGGTGTCCGTTATGAGATGTTTCACTGTATATGATATTATTCAGAAAATTGTTCTAGATTTTTTACCTAGATGCCAAAAAAAATATATATAATATGTAGAGTAATTTATTTAAAATTCCGAAGTTGCTGCCACTTTCAGTATGATCCGGTCTCGTCCAAAATATTTTATAAACTTAGAAAACCATCTTGTCTAGCCACATCCAAATTTTCAAAATAAAATCTTACTTAGTTCTCGAGATACTAATGGGCCACTTCACTTGGTCTACCCTGTATATTGTAAATTAGTAAAATTATACATCGGTATGTACACTACGATAGATAATTACAATTACCCATTATAACTGCCGTAAAAAGAATGCGTGCATTATATTGAATCGGCAGTGATTACCGATCTGTCATTCTAATAAATAATCTCATGAGTATATCTATGAGAGGATCTACCGTCCACCGTTGAAACAAAGGCCCCGCAATTCTTTGTGTCATACCATACCGAATCATCAATTATTATTGCCTGGAAACGCAATGTGTGGTCATATGGAGTTTACTATCGTTTAGACTGTTCTATGTTAAACAGCATAGAAGAGTTTGATATATTCATGGTTATGGTCACTTGTTATGATAAATGAACATCATCCTTAGGGTGAGTCAGGAACGGATCAAGCTCCAGGAGCGTATTGTGTATGTTATATATGTATCTTCATTTGTTTTCAAATTATACAGTAATTAGAAAAAGTTATCCAGCGTTCTTGTAATTGGTTGAAATTTTGACTAGTTGTTGAGATATCACTGAATTGACTATCAACCTACAACGAAAGTCAGGTAATACGTTCTACATAAATAGTTATTTGTGTTACAAACGCATAAAGTAACTTTATGCATAAATTTCATACAATATCTGCAGTTTCTTTTTCGAAATTAAAAAATATATATTGATGTATAGTAATAACCAACTCATTGTCACTTAGGAATGGAAAAAGTTGGGATATTTTATAATATAGACATTATTATTCAGAATTAAAGCTTCTTTAGAATTTTCAGACAATACATTTTGTGTCGCGTCATTGACTTTATTAATTATTCCGTCTGGAGCACATTGAAACGAGCTTCCTTCTTCGGAATCAGATTATTTCTTTCCATTTTTGATGTTTTCAAATATTATTTACATTTGTAAGGTAACAATAACAATGCGGCGCCCAGACAACAAACGACGCGGATGCTGTTTTCATGACAAGTTTTAACCATTCAGAGAGAAGTGAAAAAATGAGGCGTTTTAATGCTAAATTACTTTTTTTGTACTCGTTGAAAATTGTGCAGTTTTATGCATTCGTTTGAGTAAAAAGAATAGAGTTTCTATAACGATAGCGTTTTTTGTTTCTTATGTTTATAGGGCTAAATCAAAAAAGACATTAAGTAATGCGGAGAACGGATATAAACAGGATATTGTTAATACCATCTGCAATTATGTCCCCGCTATGGGCATCGAAGGGGGCGTATCCCTGGATTTTCGAAATTGATTTTTCTTCGAGGTCCAGGGATTTTGGGTATCCCGGGATTGGGCATAGATACAAGTGAGGTTCCCACATATATATGAACCAGTATATTCTAATACCATCTGCAATTATGTCCCCGCTATGGGCATCGAAGGGGGCGTTGTGAGTTTGCTCAGTTCGGTAATTTCCTTGTGAAAGTAAACATTCGACAGAACCGGATTTCAACTTTTTTAATGTAAATTTCACTTTTTAGTTAGGAAAAATATTGCAATCTAAATTTCGATTAGTTCGATTTAAGACAGCGTTCCATGCATACGATTTCTGACGATGTGATGATCCGACGGTGCCAAATTCCGTCCGAATATTTGTAACAATCGATATGATAACTTTCATCCGACGTCGTATATTTCTTAACCTCACTTTTTTCTAAACCAAAAATTAAGAATGAATGAGTATATTGCCTATTTTGGGAATTATTATCAGCTACTAATGCACCAAATTAAAAATACATTAATTTTAAGGTTAGGTAGTGAATACATATATATATTATATTGTATACGACTGACACTCTCTTCTCTTTTTACAAGCTTTTTAGTGAAATTCGGTTCTGAAGATCGGATAATGTGATAAGCAAAATAATTTCGTATATATGTACATACCTGAAATACTTTATACCTGGTATTGATCCACGACTTTCGCAAAAGAGCACCATGTACTTGTGTCCTTTCATCTTAACCCAAACAAACCATTAATCTACCAAACAGCGAATCGAATCACCACAAATTAAAAATTCCTTCACAAAAACTGTTGTTAGGTAATGAAAGTTTATAAGCACTAATATACCGACAACAATGTGGATGAACCACTTTTTATTCTGTAATTCGAAAAAGCATCCAGAACCAAAGATGGCAACGAATAACAACAAACTGCGCAAACTCAATAGGCCCTCGCCATCTCCCGTAGCGGGGATACTTTTTGTATTTTGGAACGTTCGTATTGGCAATATACTGTTAATATATATATGTGGGCGCCCCTCGTAGAGGAAGAAGAAAATGTTGACAGGTTCATGGTGATATTTTTGACATTTATTAATATCTATATAAGTATATCTGTTTGAAATACATTATTAAGAAAAAAACAATCCATAATAAGTATCTTCAACATGGTTGAACCAAGGACATTTAGTTAAATAATTTTTATTTTATAATCATCATATATGTAAAAATTGCTTATTATTTTTTAAATAAAATGTATTGGTTTTTGCACTTATTTGTCAATATTTCCGAAACAATTGAATTTAGGCATGTATGTTATAAAAAAATGTTCTAAATTTATTGAGCAATTAGAAGAATAGCAACTAATAATATACAGGGTGTTCTATTTAAAAAAATTAAATGTAACCTCACCCCTTAACAGTTGAAGTTACCGATGTATGGATGCATAGTTAAATAGTAAAATTTTAGTCCTATCGATTTTGTCGAAAACCCGGATCTGATATCAATGTCCGTTCTCCTTCTCGTTGCCCAACCCTGTATACTACTGCTACGGACTTAAAATGAACACGCTGGGAAACTTTAACTTTAGTGACTTTTCTCCCCCCTGTATTTTCGTGATAATCGGGGAAAAATCAAACAAAAGTAAAGATTAATGGAATCCAGCTCACGTATTGTCCGACGACGAAGGAGCGGTTAAAAAGTAAGACGAAGAAATCCAAGGAAAAGGTGCATAAATTAGATGGTGTTTTGCATATGACGCTGCCGCGCCGAGCTTAAAATTGCTTCCTTGGCAAAGCCCATGCGTAACAAGATTTTTTAATTAATGTCAGCCTTCGGAGACATTCAGGCTCGGGCTTGGCAGAAAAGTTACAAAAACTGTATTGTGTTACTGTACCTAACATTCGTTGCTAAGCGAGTCTCGGGGGTGGGGGAGAGATTAATTAAAGAAAGGGGGATGCTAAAACACCAGCCGAATGCCCGAAATAAGACGTAGATATATTGTATAAAAGAAGGATTTATAATGTAAGGAAGGGAATTTATTTTTGATGGGTGCCGTATTATAATAATTGCCTCCAAAGGCATTTGTTAAAGGGGAGAAGTTTTAACCCGTTTAAAAAAAATTTAATGCTATTATTAAACGGCGACTAATATGCAATTCATACATTGCGTCAAGTTAACAGCAATTGTAGTACCTATTACTCCTTTATGTTTACAAACTATTCGGACGATTAACGACGGAACCTCCACATACATATAAACAATATATTGCCAAAATACAAGAAGTGTCTCCCATATGGGAGATGGCGCAGGTCTATTGAGTTTGCGCCGTAGGGTGGAAATTTTATCGATCGCGTCAGAGCCGGCCCGACATTATTTGTTTGTTGTTATTCGTCGCCATCTTTGGTTCTGGATGCTTTTTCAAATTACAGAATAAAAAGTGGTTCATCCACATTGTTGTCGGTATATTAGTGCTTATAAACTTTCATTACCTAACAACAATTTTTGTAAAGGAGTTTTTAATTTGTGGTGATTCGATTCGCTGTTTGATAGGTTAGTGACTTGTTTTGTTTAAGATGAAAGGACACAAGTGCATGGTGCTTTTTTGCAAAAGTCGTGGATCAATACCAGGTATAAAGTATTTCAGGTATGTATTGTAAATATATACGAAAATATTTTTCTTATCACATTATCCGATCTCGGAACCGAATTTCACTAATAAGCTCGTAAAAAAAGAAGAGAGTGTCAGTCGTATACAATATAATATATGTGTGGTCACTAACTAATCTTACAATTAATGTATTTTTAATTTGGTGCATTAGTAGCTGATAATAATTCCCAAAATAGTCAATATAGTAATTCATTCTTAATTTTTGGTTTAGAAAAAGTGAGGTTAAGAAAGATACGACGTCGGATGAAAGTTAAAATAAAGCTCATAGTGTCGATTGTTACAAATATTCAGGAAACCGTCGGATTATCATATCCTCAGAAATCGTATGCATGGAACGCTGTCTTAAATTGAACTAATTGAAATTTTGATTGGAATATTTTTCCTAACTAACCAGTGAAATTTACATTAAAGAAGTTGAAATCCGGTCCTGTCGAATGTTTACTTTCGCAAGGAAATTTGCGCAAACTCACAACGCCCCCTTCGATGCCCATAGAAGGGCCGATATTTCAAAGTCACTTTAAGGTACGGAATGGCATAAGTCATCCTTAACAATTTTGAGAGTATATTAAAGGAACAGATCTGTAAAAACGTGTTAATCTTCCATTTAACTCGTCAATTGACCCCCATATTAATTTAAAACATAGTTTTTTACGGTTTAGCTTAACGTTAAGGCTACCTTAGCTAAGGTCTAACTTAAGATAACATTCAAATATCGAGTTTGTTCGGGTTTGTTTGTTTTTTAAAGGTTTTTCTGATGTTAATGCCATCCTAGCTACGGTTGTAGGAATGACATAAGTCATCCTTAATACATTTAAAGGAATAGATCTTTAAGGACATTGTAATCTTCCACTTAACACGTCAATTGACACTGAAATTAATTTAAAACATAGTTTTGCAAGGTTTACCTTAACTTTAAGTCTATTTCAGCTAAGGTCTAAGGGTCGATATTTGAATGTTACCTTAAGTTAGACCTTAGCTAAGGTAGCCTTTACGCTAAGCTAAATCTCAAAAAACTATGTTTTAAATTAATTTAAGGGTCAATTGACGCTTTAAGTAGAAGATTACCTTAAAGATCTATTCCTTTAGATAAGAGTAAAATACTGTCAAACTTGTGTTAAGGATGACGTATGTCATCTTAAGGTGACTTTACTCTAACTTAAGGCCTCTCAGTTTCTAATTTAAGTGTTCAACACCAAATTTTTGGCCAGCGGACACAGATGTTGCTTCTGTGAACACTTTAAAGCAATTGCGAATGCACTTTGTAACTATTTCAAATTGCTCTTCTAACGAACCTATTGTTTTTTTGAGACCGTTAGTTTTCTATTAGTTAATAAGATATTTTGACTCCATGACCCCTCCTTAGAATGTTTCGACAAATTACGATTCGATTAGGCCTAGTATAAAAAAAATATTACCATTGTCCAGATTAGATCTTATTTTAATGGATTTACCCGTCACACATGGTTAATTATTTAATCCATGTGTGTGACCATCGGATCATTTTGTTTGTACCACCATCCCAGCGAATACCGATGGATCTTCCGATCTGATTGTGCGGGTTTAATTTTTGCTTGTGTCACTATCATGGGCGTACCGGTGGTATTTTGCCCCGCAGCTTCGTAAAGCGAACTTGTATTTTATGTTAGGAAAGCGAGATATGAATTTAAAATTAATAGAAAATATTTTGTTACGGGGTCTTCTTTATTGCCATAATCTGCAGGTGGAGGATCTCAGAGGAAAGATAAAAGTAGACAATAAAGTGGCCATTGTTTTGCTAATACTGTCTGTCCGAATCGCACTAGCGTTTCAAGTAAATCCCGCGTCATTGAGCGGAATCAACAAGAGAGAAAGTTAAGACGTTTAGGATATAATATGTCCTGATTAGTTGGTTGGTTGGTCAAAGGCGGGGGTCGGTTAAAAGGCCCGAACTTCAAATCACTGCAGCCTTTCGGCTTATAGTGTACCCCGATCTTGTTAGAAGATGTTTGTTCCTTCTATTATCCAGTAATCTTCTACCAAGCTTGTCATGTGGGAGGTTATCACCACGTTGTATGTTCCCGAAGATATTTTGTCTTCTACAAGACAGCGCTACGCAGCGGTTTATTATATGTGAGGCGGTTTCATCCTCTTCGCTGCAGAGTCTACATTCAATGGATCCGTTGTTTATATCTATCCGTTGAAGGTGTTTTCGCAAGTGGCAGTGGCCTGTTAGCAGACCCATCACTTGTTTCAACTGAGGCCGCGTTAGCATCCCATTCGATAGTATTTTAGATGGTTTTCCAATTACGGCCCATGAGTGTATTTGACCAGGTAACCCTTGCCATCGAGATAGGTGTTGTTTCTTGGACCATCTATCTAATGTTGTTTTTGTTGCCTGTTTGTTGTTGTTTTTCCAAAGGCCGGTTCGAGGCCCCTGAGACTTTAAGCAGATCCGGCTCTCGCTAGTTCATCCGCTTTTTCATTACCTAATTTCCCAGAGTGACCAGGGACCCACTAGAGCTCTACCTTGTTCCCCTTGGCGCCGCCAGTACTTTTAGGTTGGTATGGTACTCCAGTGTAAGTTTTGAAGTAAACCGATTGAAGTTCAGAGCCCTAAGAGCAGCTTGGCTGTCCGAAAGGAGGTAAATCTTTTGGTTGTGGTAGCCCTTTTCAAGATTTTGTAATACACATCCTTGTATGGCATGAACTTCCGCTTGGTATACTGTGGCGTAGTTCCCCAGAGGAATGCTTATGTCCATCCTGGGCCTTTCCCCAAATATACCTGCGCCCACACCGTTGGTAGCTTTTGATCCATCGGTGTACCAAACTAGACCCTTGTCAAACGACGGGGGTGCACTGTTCGTCCATTTCCAGTCAATCTTGAAAGGCTTTGTGAAATTGTATGTTGTTCTCATACGATCAGCTTGCATATCCAAGAGCTCATCGTTTATTAGATCCGTGGCTCTTGCGTGTCCAATTTTTACGGGGCGTTGTGTTCATTCGCCATTTGTAATCGTCCTTGAGGCGCTGCAATTAGCCTCCACTCTGATGTGGATTTTTATGGGTATTAGTCCCAGTATGACTTCCATTGCTTCAGTGGGGGCGCTTCTCATCGCCCCACTGATACACAGGCAGGCCAGCCTCTGCAAACTGTTCAGTTTGTTCACTGTCACATATGTCCTAGATAAGAATAACCTCCCCAAATAGTATCATGTTGTTAAGATGCACCCTGTGTAGCTTAATAACAATAAACTCACAAATTCTTTTCGACCCTTCGTACTAATATCAATATATCTTCGTGCCACTTAAAATTTCCTTACAAAAAAAGTCCTTGGAAAATCTATTTAAACCGGGTAATTCGATCTACCACCCTTTTTATATATGCAAACCAAGGTGTAATACTAATTGATTGTATACCAATTAGTATTAAGTTTCTGCATTAAAAGAAAGCCGAATCCTTTGCCTTCACCCTTTCGGCTCTCAGGAAGGAGTTTACCATTATCATAAGTAAATAACGGGAAAAGGGTTAAAAATAAATATTTTTCACTTAGATGGCTTACATTAACATAGAAACGGCTTAAAAGCATGCCGCAGTGGTTCGAAATTGCAAAAAATTAAAACGGAAACGATCTTATCGAGCTAACGATAAATATAATTATTATATTAGTTCACATAGAAGAAATTCTCTCCAATTTCAATGATTTCACTTGATCTACCTTTAATGTTCCTGCTTTTTGAAAATGATCAAACACTAACACTATGGGCAAAATCTTTTAAGGCACTTTGTTTTGAATCGTTGAAGGTCACATTCGTTGGGAACACGACCTCATGACGGGCCTTCCACAAGGACGATGTCCTCCAGATGAACAAATTCTTAACAGGAGATCCGTTTTCTAGTGATGGTCGAGGCTGGGTTTTGTAGAATATCAAAAGATGTATACAAGTTTTTGATCCGGTAAAGTACAACAAGTTTCTGCCAAGCTGCCTTGGCGATTGAAAATATATCTCCTCCCAGATTGACACCCAGCAAATTAATAGACAAGTCCAGTGGAATTGTGTATCCTGTCATGGCTCTAACCGGTTCGGCAGTGTTATCCTTTTAGTGAAAACTGCTGCTTGGGGTTTCTTGGCATTAAATTCGACTTGCACCTTACACCCCAACTCAAAATTTCTTCCAGGTCTTTGTTAAGACGTGATAATTTACGCTGCCTGCGAAAATTATCGTCGGCAGTTGATGTTAATATATAAACTTTATTATTTTTTTTTCTATTTGGGTTTCATAATGGCTACATTATGAAATGCAAAAAAAAATGAATAACCTGCCACTTTATGCAACTGAAATTTTATTTTTTTTATGTTGGCAGCAACTAGGGTTCGAATTTTAGGCTTACTTCGATCGATCGAGTTTTCTAGGCATTATGGATTCGACAAAAAATGTATATAGAAAACTTTAAAATACTAACCTTTAACCTTGCCAATAGATCATTTTTACTAGATATTTATCTGAAATGCCTATGTATACTCGGAAATATATAACATGCTGACGGCGTCCGTCAACTAATTTCTAGTTACAACTATGAAACAACATAACCTAAAAATAATAGAAATATCTTCCAGTTTATGCTCTATTCGTAAAGTTTTATGTAGACATTTCCTGGGCATTAATTGTTATTCCTGTCAGATTCTGTGTCGACACAATATATTGTTTAATAGTATTATTTATTATTTTGTTCAATATTTTGAACTTTGTTCTGCTCGCACCATAACTCAAAGTTTTGTATATTCTTTTTAAAAGTTTTTCTAGATTATTTTCTGCAATTTCTCGTATTTCTGACGGAGTTCAACTTTCTTCCTGACCCATTTTTATTAACTTTAATAATATATTTATTTTTAATTATGACAGATGGGAAGCTTTGTTGTGTTCAATTGTTTCTATCATGGCATATTTGATACTTGTAACATTTTATTAAATTGTAAAAGTATTGCCAACCCAAAAAGAAAATATTAAGTCAAATGGAAAAAATCTACTATTTTTTCAGACTTTAAAGACCCAAATAGAAAAAATATTATAAAATACACGGTTCATAAGACAATTAGAGCACTTGTACTTTAGAAAACTCCCCGCTTCGCGTGTCGTTTTCTAAATTAAACACATGTTCTAAAATAATGTCTTATGAAACTATAACTACTCTTGTTCCTGTTATATTGTTAGATATTATATGACGTTTACAGTTATTAGGTTTTTCGAACTTAGTGGCAGGCCATAAGGAAAATCATATGCAGGAGTAGAATGCAGAATTTGTTCCCTTTCCTTTATGCCCGCTGCTTCGAGTCGGTTTTTCACCTAGATTAACGTCTTTATATTTTTCTATGAACTAAAGTCGTTTCAGCTAGTAGTTTTGAAGTTGAAAAATCGTTTTTTCCTTATTAGGCAGATAATTTTTGTAGCTAAAGCTGCTTAAATATTAGAGCCCTTATCAATACTTAAGTAAATAGATACTCTTTGACGATACTTTCCTATTATTATTATATATTTTATAATTTGCCACACTTTTGGCATTAAGTAGCTTCGCTATTTTGTTTTTGTCTCTTTTAATGAGGCGATGGACCACCAAAAGTTTGCTTTTTTACTGCAAACAAGAAAAAGTAAGCGCGAAGTAAAAAATCGCTCCGCTTAAGCAGGTTTGTTAATCAATTAGTCATTATCGGCAAAAATTGCTTGTTTACCTTCGAAAAACAATTAATTAGTTTAAAATCTGTGTATCGCAAATAATGAGTAGAAGAAAATACTAAGTCATCCAATTGTCCTTTTTTTTCTCGGTTAATTAACTATAAAATATAGCTTTTTGTATACTAATTATAATTACAAGTAAAGAAATTTTCAGTTGGGTTGATTCAAAATTATTAACATAAACATATATAAACTCTATATGATTGTGGGGGATTTTTATCGACAAATTCTTTCGTGTTTCGCCTCAGATAATAAAATTATACTTCGTTTCAGGTTTAACGTTAGTTTAGCTATAGTAGTGTGATTGTCTTCGCTTTTTTTTATTGTGATCAGTGTTTCTAAGGTATTTTATTTTGATTTAGTTGTTTTTTCGTTTATACCGGGTGTTTCAGGAGGAATTCTCTTCCCTATAACTTTCTTATTGTTTAAATTATAGAAATAAAATTTGGCGGGTTTGTATGTGATATTATTTTGCATCTTATGACCAGCGGCGGCTCGTGACCTATGATAGAGGGGGTTCACAAGTATGGTGAAATTATTTTTAAAATTTTATTTTTGTTTAAGGACCAAACGATTACTTTCAAGGCGTTTTAAATGTAGAAAGAAAAGAAGTAATAAGAAAATGCGTTAGGTAAAACATATTTTTATTTATTTTTTAATTTTAAACAAGGAAATACAACTTTTGGAAAATAACAAAGATTTTCTTAGTGTGTATAGTGCTTAAACGTAAAGTCCGTTCTTCGGTTCTGAATTGTAGAAAATTGATCAATAACAGCCTCATTAAAGTTTGGAATACCTTCTATAAAATTTTTTTTTCATATATTTGATTTTTAAACTTTCTAATAAAGTCCCTAGATTTACCCTTTGTGGTCTGCGTTAAATTAATTTCGGGGTTAGGTCTTCCCGCATCCTTCACTTCAATTTTTTGCTCCAAACTCAAAGAGCTAAAGTTATTTTTTAAATAGTCCAACATCAAACTGTTCATTTTAACTTATTAAATATATAATATTAAAATATTAAAACATACACGCTCGAATTTCTAACTAGATGCACGAACAGACAACGGCGCGGCGCACACTAAAATTGTGCGCCTTTCCCATGTTAAATCGCCATAGCCCCGCTATCCCCCGCTGTCTCCCGCCACCTGTTACTACAGAGAAACTGCATTATGCCCCGCCTACTTAATCGCACATGCGAGCAAGTCTCGTCATAATCGTCATTCACCTCGACCGAGGCACGGTTGCCGGATCAACAGCCTATAATATATAGTTTGGTTGATGGAACGATAAAATATTAGGGAGGGTCGGACTTTATACGATAAATAATATTCAATGAACATAAATTAATATATTTTTATTCGTTTTGGGGGTGCACGTGCGCATGTGCTCCTGTGGAAGAACCGCCACTGCTTATGACATGACGGACCCCATTTTGTTACTTTGGGTTTAACCGGAATTGACCTCAACTTTAGATTTTTAAATAGAACACCCAGTATATTTGAGGCTATATCGAGTCAGAACTCAATAAAATGATTTACGTCTAAACCAAATTATGGTGGATTTTAAATTTGTAATTATGTTAGCATTTTGGCGTCATGGGTACCTAGATAAATGCAAAGCCGCTAGAGCTTCTTGTATATTTAGTCATGAATTGTTACGCTGTATAAATCATAAACCTAGTAACATTATTTCTGTGAAAAATGTTGAGCAATTTTAGTTCGCAAAAAGTAAAAAGTTCAATAAAAGGATTTATTATTTTCCAAACCTCACCAAAAGATAGTACGAAGGCCGGATTATGACACTGATAATATTCATATGGCGCTGATTAGAATAATAAACGATAATAAGAAAAAAATAGGTTTCTTCAGTGTTTGCAGTGCAGTCACACGCCATTTCATAGATAATTTGGTAAAATTATGATAAATTATTTACTTACCGTACTCTCGTTGATAACATAACAATACGATCTTCTTTTGTTTTATATTTTGTATTAATTTATATCTGAAAAAGAAATAAATTATTAATTTATAAGCAGTATTTATTTTGAAACTGTAGGATTTTAAAACAAGAATCGCTTTAAAATTTTTGTCGCTGCGACAATTTATCTCAACGGCAGACTCTTGAGGAACACCGGCATTCGGCCTTGATGGTGAAGGTGTCCGAGAGAAAACCCTTAATTGTTACTTGTACAGAACGGTCTTTAAGAAAGCTAGAGAACCATTCACAGAATCGACTGGGCATAGCATAGGACCGCAGGAGCCTTTCATGTCAAACACTATCAAAGGCTTTAGAAATGTCTAGTGACTCCCCATGATGTTCGATGTCGTTGCTCCAAAGATGGGTGACATAGGCTAGAAAGTCTCCTGTTGATCTGGACCTAATGTTAATGCGTATCAGGTACTTTAGAAGTTGTGGGTTAATAGCCTCCTCCATTACTTTTGATATAACTGAAAGCAGCAGCAGGATGGAAATATTCCTTATTTGTAGCATTTTTTTTATGGTCAAACACAAGCACTATAGGAAAAATCCTTTAGGGCACTCTGGGAGTGGTGTGTGTGCGCAAGAAGCGATTCACATGGGTTTTGAATCGTTGGAGGTTATATTTGTTGGGAAAAACGACTTCGGGAAGGTCGTTCCATAAGGATGAAGTACTCCAGATGAAAGAATTCGTAAACAATGAAGTTCGAGGAGTACTAACCTTAACCACGGAATTAAGAGGACAAGGTTAGCCGAGCACTTTCCATGAAAATATTTGTAAAAGAGAGTCAAATTCCCAACCCGTCTCCAATGGTCTAGGCCGTCGAGGTTCTTCGTCAGCTCGTGGTCTCCGATCAGACGAATGACCCTCCTTTCGATGGAATCCAGTAGCCGAAGAGTATGTTTGGTTGCAAAGCTCCAGCCATGAGATCAGTACTCTAGTGATGGTCGAATCTGGGCTCTGTATAGTGTCAAAAGTTGTTGAGGTGTGTACAACTTTCTGGTTCGGAAGAGTACAGCAAGTTTCTGAGAAGCTATCTTGGCGATTGCCACAACGTGGTTATGCCAAGACATATTTTCCCCCAGATTGACGCCCAGCAAATTAATAGATGAAGCCAGTGGGATTAGAGAAAGCTGCTGCCTGGGTTTTTTTAGCGTTAAATTCGACTTGGTTACTGTCACCCCAAGCCAAAATTTCTTCCAGGTCTTTGTTGAGGCGTGATACTTCATGCTGTCTGCGAAGATGTGCGTAAGCAGCCGATGTTTGTGTATCCAAAGAGAAAGATAAGATAAATGTGCTATCTAGCGTAAGTTGTCCATAAAATACTAGTGCGAGTAATAAAATAAAATCACCAATATTATTGTGTGATCGGCTCAATTGGGGTAGTCCAAATAATGACTAGACTAGAACTGCTACGCGATGAATTGACGAGAGACCCAAAAAAATTGTTCAGTATCTAAACTCAATTGTTTTTTGGACACATTTTATTGTCTTTATTGTCTCAAGGTACTTTCTTATTGATAAAGCGTCCTGTAATCGTATGATAAAGGACAAGACGCAGTATCGGGCGCATAAAAACGCACCTAAGCATCCGAAAACTTATGCTCAATCGTCGAAAAAGTTCGCTCGTCTCGTCGAAACTTTTTACTGTCACTTTATTATTCATTTTCTGTTTGTAGGCCGTTCCAGTTTTATGGGGCCCCATAAGTAAAATATTTGCTGTATAAATGTTTTCCAACTGATAATTCAGATTTAATGTCTCCGAGAAGAAAGAGCTAGGGCACGCCAGAAAGAATAATTGCGAAAGAAAGGGTTGTCGGGCTGAGCACGGTCTAAAAAGTAAGAGAGGGGCGCATTCTACAGGGCCGGTCTTAACATCGTTTCTATTTGAAGTATAAATCATGTTGACCTTTGAAATATATATAATATTCAATATCCTCTGGCAAATGGCAATTGTCTGCAAAACAATGTCCTGAGTCCCCAGTACACTTTTAGTGTACAGTCAGACTGAGCTAAAAGTGGGTGGTCTAGAAGATGAACAACCCCCCCCCCCCCCCCCGTTTTCGAGGATGCTGAGCACGTTGGTGGTGTTGGAAATCGCGTCCGACCCCCTCCCCCATCTCCCCCCGTTTCCGAGGATGTTGAGAATGGGGAAAATAGTTGTACTTCTCTTTTTGGTTGTAATGGTCTCTCATTCCGGTAATAAATAAAAAAATAATAAAACAGAAAGTAAAAAAAAATTTTTTAAACACTTTTTTTTATTAAAAGGTAATATCGTTCCATAATGGGGGCAAGCATTGGTCGGTGGAGGGGTTGCAAGGGGTCGGACGCGATATCCAACGCCACCACCGTGCTCAGCATCCTCAAAAACAGGGGGAAAGGGTGTTTCTCTGCAGGGAAACCTCTTGAGGCGCGTTTAACCCCTCTGGGGTGTGGTTTTTGGCCGTTTTGAGGGGTTGCACAACCTAAAAGAGAAATTCTGACGCCGCCATCGTGTTCAGCATCCTCGAAAACGGGGGGATGAGGTACCCTTGTTCCGGCTGAAAATATTTCACTTTTTCGGGGTTTTTTCCGACTTTGGCTACTTTGCGAACTCGCACATTAACGCGAAGAATAACCATACGTAATTTTCTTTGGGTCCCCTAAAATGCTTGACTGCCACTGGCCACAATGCCGAATGATAAATAATTAACGTATATATAGGTATGAACAGGGCCGTACGTCAACACTATTTCTTAAGGTTCTTGTAGCTGCATGAAATATACAGTTGAACTGGGAAAATAATGAACGTGCATCATCACCTGTAACAGTGTGATTCAAATCTCGATTATGTAGATCAAATAATAAGCTAATGAACATGATTAATATTTTGAAGGACGTAGATATATAAAAAAATCTAACTATGTAAAAATGTAATAACGTACTTTGACGTGTTTGCGTTTTAAACTTGCAATCTGGAAAATGTAATTCCAAGTCTGATAACAATTCCATTGCTGTAGAGTCACCTCTATTCTTTGCACACTCTTATAATTCCTTTACCAAACTAATGGCTTGTTGATAATTGGTGACATTTGTTTGATTACTGCATTTAACTTCTTCATCAGAGTCGTCAGATAGTGGATGTGGTTTCAGTTTGGACTACATAATCGGTAGGAATGGGGTCACTATCATCTTCTATCAATGTTAATTAACTCGCCCAAATCATTGTTATCAAATTACAAACTTCCACAACATCAATATTCTCTTTCAGACTCAAAACGCGACATTTTTGTGCCATTGTTTACGATTTTAACCTTACAACTCACAAATAAACGGCGTACTGCTGTCGGGGAATCACACATACTTTCATTCGGCGAAGCCCTTTCCCGCTGTCACGCATTCGCGATTGGTTGCCGGTCTGTCTTCAGACAACAAATGTTTATTTATACATAAGAAACCACCACACAGTTAAATTAAAAAAGGGTGTTTAATATCTTTTTGGTATGTTTCTTGTGTGCCTGAGGTGACTTTGATGAAGCCTTAGCCCTCCCTGATGGTGGCCTTTTAGAGGCCGAAAGCGCTAGGCGTTTGGTAGAATTATATTATGCTGAATACAAGTGAAACGTTTTGTTTCATTTATATCTCTAGTAGTGTTCAGGTGAATTCAGTATTCATCTAATAAACTTATTAATATAATATAACATTCTTTTCTCTCGACAGAAATGAAACACTTTCCACCTCGGTATGTAATATACTCATTTATTTATTATTCTCATTTTAACATCCAATTTCTCTGATTTTTGTAATCAAAACAAGCCTTTTATAAAAAAATACATGTTTTGCACAAAGTCGTAAATAACAAGCTAATTTCACTTTTATTTATAAAACGTCGCATGTGCTTTCTTTTTAAAATATCTTCATCAAACATTTTTCTTTGACGAGCGTAATGTTAAAAATATGACTCTTAAATAAATCGAAAATCGAAATAGTTCCAGGGTGTCCAGGAAAATGTGGGAAATCTCCCGGATATGAAGAAAACGAGTGAAAAGAGTACTATAAGTTCATATAATCCTTTTTCCGAGATATGGGCGTCCAAAGAGCTCCACTGGAAACAAATTTTTTACACATAATTATTGAAGCACCAGGTATATTCAAATTACTATCCAATAGTGCCCAAGTGTTGTGAATTACTCACAGCTGTAGGGACGGACTTTTAAACACTCTGTGTGATAAGAACTCTGGACAGTGGCTATTTCATATACATCATTTATTTGGCGTATTTCAATAAAATATACATCTTTGTACCGATCAAATGCCCAACCTTCAAAATTCCGCTTTTTCATATTTAACCCGTGAGAAGTAAAGGGACTCTGTGTAAATAAAATGACGTTCTTTCGAAAACGGTTAGGATTAGCGACATGAATGAAGAGTACTCAATTTTTAGTCAATAGTTAAAGGTATGTAAAAACCGTTGTCCAAAGTTGTTATACAGGGCGTTAAAAAAAAGGGACCATGAGTGTCACTGCTAGTCCGTCCCTGCAGCTGTGACTAAATCACAACACTTTCTTTGATAGTAATTTGCAGGGTCTTATCTGCCTATACATCATATTAAAAAAAAAATATTAATATACCAGGTGGTTCAATAATTTCGTGTAAAAATCTTGATTCCATTGGAGCTCTTTGGGAGCGCATAAAAAAGATTATATGAACTTGTAGTACTCCTTTTACTGGTTTTCTTCATATCCGGGAGATTTCCCACATTTCCCCTGTATATTGCACAAAAACAAAAAATATTATACCATCTTTGAAAGTGATACCTCGAGATTAATTCATTCCCTAACCTTGCTCGTATGTCAATTTGCTCGTACTCGAGCAATTCTCCCCATTGAAACTAATTGAAATGCCATTAATCCGTTCCAGCCTCAAAAATGCTACCCCCAATTGTTGTTGTTACGTGTTTTTGAATAAGAAAAATGTATTTATAAATGACAAATATTGTATAAAAACATAAAAAAAAGAATGTATAAAAAAAAACTGGTTTTATAAAGTGTACATACATATTTGTATTTTGGTGACTTAAATGCAACTTACACACAACTTAAATGCTACTGTATGCTTAATATTAGTCACTGCTTTTCTCTTCACTGGTCTTTACCTTTTTCGCCGGATTAAAACAAAACTATCCAAGGAGGTTTGTTGCTTCCTCCCTTTCAGAATGCTGCGGAAATGAGTTAGGCAAGTGTCATTAAATAGCTCCGATGCACGACCAGTTGCAACTTGTGTGCATCGTCGCAGCTGACCGTTCCCCGTATCTCAAATGTCGCTCGTATTTCAAAACAAGAATTCGCTCGCTCCACAGCTCGTATCTCAAATAACTCGTATGTTGGGGCACTCGTATCTCGGGGTAAAGTCGGTTCGTTTTATAAAGTCCGATATCGGATTAAATCATTACAGGTTGTTAAACAGTAAGACTGTTAATTTAACAATACCTTCGCTATACTTGATCGTACCGAACATTCCACTGGTTCACTGTAGTCAGCCGTGCAAAATCAGCGATTCCAAAACAAAATTATCTTAGAATTATGTAACGCGATAAATATTTTTATTTTGTTTATTTTTCGCTCATTGTTTTTTTATTTATCAAATGAAATCCATTTTGCGTCAATAAGTTAAGATGTCCTCAGGTACTTTCTCCTAGAATTTAGTTATTTTGAGATCATTATAGTTAAATCTATATAATAATCACTATTTTCCAAGAAATAATTAAAATTTGCTCAAGTGCAGGATGGTATGTTCTATTTTAAATAAGTAGTTATGCTTTTTGCTTTTAGTTTGTTTCTCATTGTGTGTGAATTAAAAGCAGTTATAAAGCAAAGTTATGGAAAATGTTCACAACGCCTAGAAGGTGTTTATTTCTAAGGTGAACGCCGTTTAGTATTACAAGTGGAACGTTATTTTACTTAGAAAAATATAACTCGGGCCCGTTAGTGTCTGTTTTAGCAGTGCAAAAACGAACGTCTGATGCTTGCGGCATTTCAGATAAGACCTTAAGAAGAGTTCGAAAAAAGAGTGAAGAGGAATTCAGCAGACCATATAAAAGGGTTTGACTCCATTCTAAAACCTTTGATTTATCCCATGGGATAAAACTACCGATTAGGAATATTCTATATGATATGTATAAAGCCAAGGAATATGTTACCCTCAAAGCTATTCTTGAAAAGATAAAGAAGAAATAACTTCGCGATATTGGAACTACCAGTTTGTCCATGATTTGAAAAGAGCTGGGCTTCAAATACAAAAAAAACGAACAACAAAAGTGTTTTGCGAGCTATCCAATAATGTTTCAAAAAGATGGCGACATCGGTTCTTTTTAGAACTAAAACTTTATAAAAAATTAATTCGTAAAACGAATTTGCCTAAATACTATAAAAGCTAAAAAATAATTATTTTTCTTTGCCTAAACTAATTTTTTATTTAATTTAAATTATTTTATTTAGAAAATACCTAAAATATAATTTCTTGTTTGAGAACCACCGACTACCCGGCTCGAGAGGTTTTATTGCTTAGCGGACTTCATACACCGTACCGACTTTACCAGTTTATTATAAGTCCCTTTATCTCAAAACTACTTATTTGAACATACATTATGATATTATTATGTCATTATAGTAGCGATATTAAATCTATTATTATTTAAAGCCCGGTCCTGAGTATTAAGCCTAAAAAGTAGAAAGAAAAGGGGGCTCTTGAGTTTTAAGTTCTCTCGTAAACGAAGGAGATTAGCTAAAGTTAAAGGCGGCATGAATGTGGATTCTTATTTTGGGGAGTAAAAGTTGAGGGATCAATAAGGTTGAACGTGGAGTAATGCAATTATAAGCCATTGCGTAATTAGAAGTGCCACAAGGAACCTTTTATCTCGAGATATGTTATTTTAGAAATAATTTTAATGAAAAAGTTTTAGAAGACGGTGGAAATTTTATTAATGGCCGAGGCGGGATTAATCTAATTATTATTTCGCCGATATCTAATAGAGTTTATCTCGAAAGAGTTTGAAAATTTAATAATTGGGACAAAGGACTAAAAGCCATTTTCATATTTCCCGAATGGGACAAAAAGTTTTTAAGAGATATGATGTTTGGGGATATTGGAAAGGACTTGGCTCAAATAAAATTGGTCGTGCATGAATGAACATTATTTTATTGAGGGTTCCTTATATAAAGCGTCTAAAAATAATGTTTTACTAAAATGTGGCAAAAGGAAGAAAAATGGAGACAGAAACCCCGAACCAGGGTTGCCAGATATTGCGAAAGAAAAAGCGGGCTGAGCGGTTAATCCAGGATGTACGAACGCCCGCCTCAGGCGAAATCGCCGAGAGCGAAAAACTCCGAAAACCACGCCAAATTTTGCTAAATTTGGTCAATATTTTGAGGTTTATGAAGATGATGATGATGCAAAGTGTGGTCGGTGTTGCTATTTACTAACTTGGACCTTAAAGGCTCAAATTATCAAGCAGATCGAGTCGTTGGACATGTGGCTCTATACATAAAGTCACCAACGACGTAAAAATAAGACACACTGGAGACAAACAAACAAACAATGAACAAACTTGAAAAATATACTATTGTAGCACAAAGTTGCTCCACACATAAATTTATTCTTGTACCTGGTTTAAAAAATATAAAACAATGATCTAAAATCAATCATCAATAGTCTTTATTGCATCCGCAGGAAAACCAACTTGTGTTATTGCCAGAATAAACATTTTATTAAAGTTAAGTCATCATAATTTCTTTCATAACAACCTAATTAGGGAATCCCAAACTAAGATCGACCACCTCTGCGCGGAACTCTGTAAGGGTAATTTACTTGATCATAAACCGTTTAAGCTTTAACAGCATCCGACCAAAATTTATTCTTCTTTCTTCCCCATATCACCATATATACAGGGTTGCCCAGAAGTCCGGAATAAAATTAATATAGCCTTAACCTGTAACTTTTGGGGAAAACGCTCGGACACATCAATTTAGCTTTATAGATGCCCACATTTTGACGTTATTCGTTTGTTTTTTTATAGACATTTGTCAAAGATATGACGACATCGATCTTTTTTTCTAAATAGGAACATACAGCTTGTGATACATCATTTGAAAGCTAATATCTCGTACAGTATGCTCATAAATTTTAGCGCGATTCTGTCAAGCTATTTCAAAATGGCGATTGATAAAAGTTTTAAAAAAATCTCTATTTAAATAAGCGGAAGCTCTGACATTTTGTGACTTAACAATAGTTATAGTTTATTTGTTATTTATTTTCCGCTTATTTAAATAGAGATTTTTTAAAAACTTTTAACAGTCGCCATTTTGAAATAGCTTGGCAGAATCGCGTTATGACCATACTGTACCCGATATTAGCTTTCAAATGATATATCACAAGCTGTATGTTCCTATTTAAAAAAAAGATCGATGTCGTCATATCTTTGACAAATGTCTATAAAAAAACAAACGAATAATGTCAAAATGTGAGCATATATAAAACTAAATTGACGTGTCCTAGCGTTTTCCCCAAAGGTTACAGGTTAAGGCTAAATTAATTTTATTCCGGACTTCTGGGCAACCCACATATAATAATTCGAGAAATATTTTTAATATATACAATATCGATAGTCGTCGATATCGATACTAGCTCTCTACTCTAGACTTCAATCGTTTTGACGTTTCGTAACTTTAAGGTTATGTGACTAAAATTTCAAAAGAAAACAAGTCTGCAATATAAATAGGAAAATACATATTACAAATAAATCGCAGGAACATATTTTTTTACTTAGATCCTACCTTTAAAGTAGTTTTCCGATTGGGGTCAAATCTGAAAAAATCTGCATATGTTAATAGAAAAATTCACATTTATTAAAACTCATTTGATTTTACTCGGCCTACTTAGAAACATTTATTAAATATGTTGTGTACCAATGAGACAGTTTTATCACTTATAAGGAATATTTTTAAAAAACGCTTTATTGGACAGATATTAAGGATGTGCAAAGTCATTATTATTTAAATGAAATAATTTTTAATATTTTTAACAAAAAAAAAGTTTACTTACTCATTTGTTAGTGTTTTTTTTTTTAAATAATTTGTTCAGTTTCTTTTTATTTATAATTGGCGGTGGGATGCTCTGAAACGCTTGACCGCCACTGGCAACGGTCTCGATCGAGTAGAATAACTGAGGGAAGAACCATTTAGCACAATCTACGATAAAATCTTTGTTGTTAATTACTTGTGATCGATGATTGTCTCTTGATTTGTTTTATATGGTACTGATAAATTAACAAGTGGAGAAAAGAATCGTTGCTTTATATCTGAAAAAATGATTTCTCGAACAAAATACTCTGAATATATATTTTTTTAATGTCCTCTTGTTATTCGGTCGGCTGATAGAGTCATTCCCGAGGGGAAAAGCTTAACGTGGGCTCTGGTGGTTTCTCACATAGCTGTATGACCTGCCAATTGGAAGATATAAGACTACAATGGACCCATTGAATGCAGACTTTGCGGCGATGAGGATGACACTGCCTCCCACATTACATACAGCTGCGAAGCTGGTCCGTAGAAGATCCAAAATATTCGGAAATATTCAACGCGGTGAGAGCCTCCAGCATGACAAACATGGTAGAGAACTAGTGGACCTCATAGAAGGAACATAGCTTCTCTAACAGCACTGGGGCGTACAATAAGTCTGTAGGCTGCAGTGTAAGAAGCGACTAACCAACGTCATGACTTGCACCACTATAATCCACATAGTACCTACCAATCGGTTTACCGCTTGTGGGGAAAACAATTCATCGAATATTTATTCCAAAATAATTATTCCGGTTGTTTGCTGAAAGGGCACGACGTCAAGAAAGCTTCTGGTCCAGACGAAATTCCTGTTATAGTTCTCAAGAGATGCGCCGATGAACAAACCAGAATCTTGTAGACTTTTTAACTTATCCTACAAACAAAGAATATTTCCATCGTGCTGGAAGACGGCGCGAATCCAGCCTATACCAACCTAACAACTATCGACCAGTCGCATTGCTTTCAGTTATATTAAAAGTAATGGAGAAAGTACCTAAAGTACCTGGAAGGCTTCGACATTATCAGCGATCATCAATATGGTTTTCGGAAGTCCCGATCAACTGGAGATCTTTTAGCCTATGTCACCCATCTTTGGAACAACGCAATCGAACATCATGGGGAGTCTCGGGCTATTGCACTCGATATTTCTAAAGCATTTTATCGTGTTTGGCATGAGGGACTTCTAAGTAAACTGCGATCCTATGGTATGAACAAGTCGATTCTGTGCACGGTTGTCTAGCTTTCTTAAGGACCGCTCTCTGCAAGTGACGATTGACGGATTTCTCTCATACACCTTCACCATCAATGACGGTGTTCCTCAAGGGTCCATATTGTCTCCCACTCTCTTCTTACTCTACATTAACGACTTTCTAGTGAAAACGAGAAATCCGATATTTTGCTTTGCTGACGATAGCACACTTATCTCATCTTTCTCTTTGACTGCACAAACATCGGCTGCCGGCGCACATCTTCGCAGACAGCATGAAGTATCACGCCTTAACAAAGACCTGAAAGAAATTTTGGCTTGGGGTGACGGTAACCAAGTCGAATTTAACGCTAAAAAACCCAGGCAGCAGTTTTCTCTAAAAAGGTTAACATTACAGAACTGGACATAGTCATGGACGGACACGCAATCCCACTGGCTTCATCTATTAATTTGCTGGGCTTCAATCTGGGAGGATATATGTCTTTGCTTAACCACGCTGTGGCAATCGCCAAGATAGCTTCTCAGAAACTTGGTGTACTCTTCCGAACCAGAAAGTTGGACACACCTCAACAACTTTTGACACTATACAAAGCCCAAATTCGACCATTACTAGAGTACTGCTGTCATGTCTGGAGCTTTGCACCCAAACATACTCTTCGGCTACGGGATTAGATCGAAAGAAGGGCCTTCGTCTGATCGGAGACCACGAGCTGACGAAGAGCTTCGACAGCCTAGAACATCGCAGACAGGTTGGGGATTTGACTCTCTTTTACAGATATTTTTATGGAAAGTGCTCGGCTGACCTTGCCCTCTTAATTCCGCCCAGAGCGGTGAATAGCAGAAATGCACGACGAACCACTCACGCCCATCCATATGTGGTTAAGCTTAGTACTCCTCGAACTTCATTATTTAAGAATTCTATCATCTGGAGGTCTGCATCTTATGGAATGACCTTCCCGAGCTCGTTTTTCCCAACGAATATAACCTCCAACGATTCAAAACCAACGTGAATAACTTTTTATACACACGCACCACTCTTAGAGTGCCCTAAGAACGTTCTTACAGAGTAATAATTTGACCGTAAAAATTTATTATATTTATGTAAAACATTTGCGAATCGTCAATGATTTCCAATAAGACAATTTACCTCCCCTCTCCCCATCAAAACCCTATTATGCTGTTCTGGCAAACCTCATAGGTATACGACATTTTGTAATTACAAAACTAGCTGATATTATCTGCAATTTCCAATATAATTCTTTCTCTACATTTATCTACGTTTGTGCTAAAACTGCAGAAAACTCAGCAGGATAGCAGAGAATAAAATCTGATAGAAAACAATAGAGTCGATAGGCAGTAGACCTCGCCTAGATGTGCAATATCCACTCTCTAGTTCACATGCGGAAGGACGACGCACCTCAAATGCATTTTCTCAGTTTTATAAGTCACCACCTACGTCCAGAGGAATGCCGAAGGATAGTCCGGGAGAAATGGAATCATTTTAAGGAAGCGAGTGATTTGATTTTCAAAAGTCCACGTGAAGCTGCCTGATGTTAAACTTAATATGTTTGCGGTTATTATAACTGTTACAGTGAGGACAGTCCTGTTGGGTATTATTCCGTATGTGTCGCAAATACAAATTATGAAAATTTGCATTTTATTGTTCCCCCAACAAACACTCCTGACCCAGGAGAACCAATTTTTAAACCTGTCCATTAGGAAACTTAATTTTTGATTTACTAATTTAATGGTGACGTTTTACGTGGAGTTTTGCGACGATAACGATGACAATTCTATTAAATAACTAATTTTTAACCCAAAATAGCAACTTTAAGGAATAAAAACTATTAGATAACGAAGAAACGTTACCGATCAACAATTATGACTCTAAGTGCCTGTTCTCACCAAAGCAACTGGCAACCGCAACGCGGCACAGCACTAATGTTTAAGTACGCGTGTTCCCACTGACTTAAGGCAACTCAACTGCAACGCAACTAGTCGCTTATGAGTTGCACGGCATACCGCGTCACCGTCGTCAGTTGCTTCCAGTCGCGGTGTCATGGCGGACAGCAAAATATTTAATTTTTGTGGCTCATTCGGTAAAACCTGGATGGAATTTAACCGGATCATTATTTAATTCCTGTTCCACTATATACAAACTATGTCTCAAATTTATGGTATAAAAAGGATTAACCCAAAATTGTCACTCAGTTTTTTTTCAAGCTGTTGCGGCTATATCTTTATCTGACGAAGGCGACATTTTGCTCATGTCAAACCAGTTGATTCCAGTGGGAACGTAAGGGCAACTCAACTGAAGTTGAGGTCGCGTTGTAGTTGCGTTGCGGTTGCCAGTTGCTTTGGTGAGAACAGGCACTTAGAGACATATTTATTTTAAACGTGGCGGCGAGAAAGGGCCCGCCGTGGAAGCGCTGGTCCAAAACTTCGTTTTGAGGAGATCATTCAAATAAAGGTAATACGCTACCGCGTTAGTCAAAACAGTATATATTTTTGGAGATATCCAGCTTCGAGAAGGCCCCCCACCCTCATTTGCTTTGCTAATTTGCAATAAAAATGCCACAACACGTAACCATTACAAATTACTAACCAAGCAGTGGTATAACCCGACTTTACAGCCTCAAATTTGTGTTATGATATTTATGAACTATTCTCCAGCAGGCAAGACCCTCCCCTCCCTTCTAGATAAGAAAAATATCACTTTATATTACTTAAATCTAAAATTTTGAAACCCATCGCTTTCCAAATATTACAGTAACTTTTCTCAGGTATATGTCATTCATCACAGGAAGACAAAATTTACAAAAATAAGAAATTTCAGGAGTTGATTCGTAAAATATGATTTTTTTATTAATTTTATATTTCAACATAATCTGTTTTAATTCGACGCATCTGTTGCAATGACTTTATTCCAACAGGGAAAATATTTTCCTTTAAAATATCTCCTTTCAATTAATTGTTATTGGAAGAAAACGTTTCAAGTATCCCTTATATACGAACAATAACGCAATAAATAATTATGCAATAATATAAACAATTTAAGAATGTACCGGACTACAAGGGGCGCGCCTCGAGGCGGGGTTTTTAATTAGTGCGCCTCGCAGGTGCCGTTGTCGCGCGTTCCGTCTGCTGGCGCCACTCGCGACAGGAGCTCGAATTACCTCGCAGGATTTTTACAGCTGAGCGGCCAGTTTTGGCGGTAAAAGTTTTAATACATTTATACGCTCTGCAGGACGTAGGCATTTCGATAATATCAAAACTTTATATCTCTAGAATTTTAATTTGTTGAAGAATGACGAAATAAAAATGGTCCGTAGATGTTGCAGGAATTGTATATAACATAACTACACAATTTTATCATTTCTTATCGAGGGATTTTAATTTTAAGGTGTCTGTTAGGGTGGATGTTCCGGTGAAAATTATCCCGCAGGATTTTTATAGCTAAATGGTCAGTTTTCGGTGGCAAAAATTGAGTACATTTTTACGCTGGACAGAAAGTTGTGAATTCTTCATCTAGATTTCTCGATTTTACTAAGTACGATAATATTTAGGATTTTTATGTTTGCCAGTCTGTTCCAATCTTTGATGTTTGGTCGCTATGTTGCTTTGAATGTAAAAGAAAATATTTCTTGGAAATATTATGATCAACATGATTGGTCTTTCTTTGCACGCAAATATCGAGCCTGGTATAGACATTTAAGATAAAACTAGGTTTGATACGTATCAAGTGATCTTTTACATGTATGACTCTGGGGTGAACATTTGAACGTACAGATCTTTTACCAGCCTAATGCGTAAACAGGGTTATCTTTCTTGGAATTACTTACAGACATGTTATAGTATATTTAGATACACATAACAGTTTCATAAGACATTATCTTAGAGCACGCGTTTAATTTCGAAAACGACCCGCGAAACGGAGAGTTTTCTAAAGTACAAGTGCTCTAATTGTCTTTTGAACCATGTATTTTATAATACTTTTTCTATTTGGGTCTTTAAAGTCTGAAAAACTTTAACAAATATAGTAGATTTTTTTCTATTTGAATTAATATTTTCTTTTTGGGTTGGCAATATTTTTACAATTTCATACAATGTTACAAGTATCAAATATGCCATGATAGAAAGAATTGAATACAACAAAGCTTCTGCCCATCCGTCATAATTAACAATAAGTATATTATTAAAGTTAATAAAAATAAGTCAGGAAGAAAGTTGTACTCCGTCAGAAATACGAGAAATTGCAGAAAATAATCTAGAAAAACTTTTAAAAAGAATATACAAAACTTTGAGTTATGGTGCGAGCAGAACAAAGTTCAAAATATTGAACAAAATACTAAATAATACTATTGAACAAAATATTGCGTCGTCACAGAATCTGACAGGAATAACAATTAATGCCCAGGAAATGTCTACAGTAACTATAAATATGTATAATATATAAAGTAATATGTATAATACTATATTGAATTAAAAATAAAAATAGTACTTTATTGAATAAAACTTTAGAAATAGAACATAAACTGGAAGATATTTTTATTATTTTTAGGTTGTTTTATAGTTGTGACTAGAAATTAGTTGACGGACACCATCAGTATGTTATATATTTTCGAGTATAGGTATTTCAGATAGTAAAAATGGTCTATTTGCAAGGTTAAAGGTTAGTATTTTAAAGTTTTCTTTAAAAAACTTCTGTCGAATCCATAATGCCTAGGAAACTAATTTCAACGAAATCGAAGTAGGCCTAAAATTCGAACCCTGCTTGTTGCCAACATGAAAAAAATAAAATTTCAGTTTCATAAAGTGGCAAGTTATTCAATTTTTTTGCATTTCATAATGTAGCCATTATGAAACCCAAATAGAAAAAGATATCATTAATTTGTCAACTCCAAGAATAATACGATATGAAAGATTCTAAGCATATAGTTTCACCAACAGCACCGAAATTTTAAATTCATTCGAAGCGGGTGGCAGAATAAGCAATGTCCACTGATATGGAGTGGGGGAAATTTCTGTTTGCTTTGCGATACTCAATATTTTTACTCTTATATCTGATTACTAATACATTCGCGGACAACGCATTTCCATGTCTGTATAAGGGTGATCCTTACTTTCTTTACAATAACCTCGTAAATCTAGCAAACTATCTTATAGTTTGTTTATGGCTTGAATCGTTCAAAGTTCTACGGAAATTATTAAAGCACATTAGACAAAGACATTCTGCAATTACAAATTAGGATACCGGAAAAATATAAGTCGTAAAATTTCTTCTAAATAAATTTTATGGGATTGACTACCTCTATCTACTATTTTAATGGTTTACGTTTGCAGATAAAATACATAAAATCAATTTTTATTACTTCTTAAATTACATAAATGTAGTAAATGTACATTGTTGTATAAGAATTAATTTATTACCTATTTGTAGAAAGTCTGTAAAATTTATGTTAGGACACAATGTGCGGTTTTGATAATTGCAATAAAAAGCAAACTGAAATTCTTGCCGACACCAACTCTACCTTCGGATTTAGTGCCATTTTAAGGGTCCTCTTTATAATATAAAGCCGATCATGTAAAAGATTCCCTAAATTTAATTTACATTAAATTTACGAATAAAATTGTGGGTAGGATACCTCGAGCTACAGCTCTGGGTGTCATGTCATATCGGATTATATTGGAAATATCACCAAAAACTGATGTGTTACCAATAAGACGTCTTGTCTTCCTAGTGCTATATTACTATTGAAAATTAACTTTTATGAACTTAAAAAATATTCTAACCAGGAAATTGTCAGAACATGTATTATGTAATCAAAAAAGAGATGTCCATATACAGTGAACCCTCTCTTAGGCGGGCACCGACGGAACCGTCTAAATGTGTCCGCCTAATAGAGGTGTCCGCCCTTGGGAAAGTTGTTATTAGGTAATATGTAAATGCAAAATTATTACTATGTATATGTATGTACAAATAAACATAACATAACAAAAATACACTAGTTTTAGTTAGGATGTAGTATTAAAAAAATCTAATAACGTAGTTTGACGTGTTTGCGTTTTATACTTGCAATCTAGAAAATGTAATTCCAAGTCTGATAACAATTCCATTGCTGTAGAGTATAGAGTCACCTCCATTCTTTACATACTCTTATAATTCCTCTACCATACTAATGGCTTGTTGATAATTGGTGATCTTTGTTTGATTACTGCATTCAACTTCTTCATCAGAGTCGTCAGATAGTGATGTGGTTTCAGTTTGGACTACATAATCGGTAGGAATGGGGTCACTATCATTTTCTAATAGCACATTGCTATAAATGTTAATGAACTCGCCCAAATCATTGTTATCAAATTACAAACTTCCACAACATCAATATTCTCTTTTAGACTCAAAACGCGACATTTTGGTGACATTGTTTACGATTTTAACCTTACAACTCACAAATAAACGGCAGATTGCTGTCGGGGAATCACATATACTTTCATCCAACGAAGTCCTTTCGCGTTGCCACGCATACGCGATTGGTTGCCGGTCTCTCTTCAGAGAGTTTTTGCACCATACTTATTTGTCTTCCAAATACTTTAAAAATTTTTTTGTCCGTTTAAAGGAGGGTTTTCGCACTCTTTGTATGAAAACAGCCTGTCCGCATCCGCCCAAGAGAGGTTGATTTTCATGGAATTTCATATACCTGTTTCCGGACTATGAAAAGATGTTCGGATAAGAGAGATGTTCGCTTATTAGAGGTGTCCGTTATGAGAGGTTTCATTGTATTATAAATTGTAATAATTGTACAAGTTATATTAATAAAAAATTACAAATCTGTTCATTCCTTTTTTTTAGGGTAAATCTTAACCGATTTCATAATTGCGGCGTTGTCGCTTTTACCGAGAAACTGTAGTAATTTATAACCCCTACAACGGAAAAAGAAGATGTAGCTACATAGCGATATAATCACACGTAGATGCATCTCCAATAGACTTCAACAGCCATTCCTAATTCATTAGTAATATTTGATTGGTTGAATAAATATGTAAGCAAAAGAAGAAGAAAAAATTCAGCAAAATGCAATTTTTTAACAAAATTGACCGAAAGTCTAAATCACGTCGTCATATACAGGGTGTTACGAATTCGGCCTTCACCATTGGGATTTCGGAAACTGTAAGAAATACGTACTAGGGTTATTTTACTGAAGATGGTCAATTTGAGGAAGAAAACGTCGGAAAACCAGTACGTGTTGTATACCACTGAACGTAGATTTCGGTCCTCTTTAACAATTTAAACAAAAAGGTCCAGGCCCGTTTTTAAAAAAATTAAGTTGATGATGATGACCCAAAGACGAAACGTCGCATGGAAGATCTGATAATGTCATCTTGTGGAGAATAAAAAGTAGCAATGAGAAAGCGAAATTTATTTTTGGCCATCTCGTCGAACAAAGTCAGGAAAAAATAAAAACCCCTGTACTGATTTTTAATTTTCTGACGGCATAGTATTGGGCCCATAATTGCCCCAATTTAACTGACTTCGTATCTCGTATCGTTTCCGAAATTCCCAATGACGAAGGCCGAATTTGCAATACACTGTGTATACTTTAAAATACTAAAAATTCTATTACAAACAAATTAGCAGCTTATTTTAAAGCAAACCATTTCCTTTGAAATAAAATGGATTGCAGCCTTTATTCTTCTTTGCTATTCCAGGGATTAATTAGTTTAATTCTTAGCTTCCTCTTCTTAGTAATGACGAAATATGGAGAAGAAAAATAAAATAAACACAAGAGTCCTAGAAGTGTTGTAAGAATGGGAATTTATTATTAATGGGATTTTTAAAATAAAAGGTAAAACTGTTGATCTTTAGGGATTCATTTTTAATTTATATACAGGGTGTCCCATAACTAATGATACACAGGAAAACTGCAGATTCCTTCGGTAAAAATACGGCGATTTGGCCATACTTAGTTTAGTTCAATAGCTGGTAATAACCGAGATACAGGGTGTCCAAGTAAAAATTTAATTTTCGATTTTCCTAAGTAATTTATTTCTGAATCAATATTTTTGCACAAAATTTTGTGACTAGGGTTTTCTTGGGGCAAAGAATTTGATTTTGTTAATAATTTTGATGTAGATTGTAGGGGGCGCTCTCTGCGTTACTCTGGATACATAAAAAGAAGTGTAACTTTCTTGGGCCTTAGTATAATTAAGTTTTTATTAAAAATATCAGTTTTTCCGTCATTTTTAAGCAATAAAGGTATACTTTGTAAATGTCGCTGCGACTAACCGTTTTCGAGATATTTTCAATTACAGTTTCTAATGCGCCCGTTTAAATTTTGATTTGTAAATGTGAAATTTGTGACAGTAGGCTTTGGTAAAAACAAATACAATGAAAGCACTTTGAAACCTCATTTCTGTCAAAGTTTATTTTCATTTGTCAGCATTAATTGTAGGTGTTTTTAAGGAGTTTTTTAAATACTGTTATCAAAAATTAAACTAAAAATGCCGCGAGATAACTGTTTCCTAACGGAGAAATGCGAGACATGGTATGTTTATACGCACAAGAAAATTTTAACGGTATTTGGAAATGTATCCAAATAGAAGGCAGCCAGATTTAAAAATTTTTAAAAGCCTATACGACAGACTGGGAGAAACAGGATCCTCCACTATTACGTTTTGGACGCAAGGAAATTTTCGTGTGCGTATAAACATACCATGTATCGCATTTCTCCGTAAGAAAACAGTTATGTCGCGGCATTTTTAGTTTAATTTTTGATTACAGTATCTTCAAAAACTCCTTAAAAACACCCACAATGCTGACAAATGAAAATAAACTTTGACAGAAATGAGGTTTCAAAGTGCTTTCATTGTATTTGTTTTGTTTTTACCAAAGCCTACTGTGACAAATTTCACATTTACAAATCAAAATTTAAGCGGGCGCATTAGAAATTGTAATTGAAAATATCTCGAAAACGGTTAGTCGGAGCGACATTTACAAAGTATACCTTTATTGCTTAAAAATGACGGAAAAACTGATATTTTTAATAAAAATATAATTATACTAAGGCACAAAAAAGTTACATTTCTTTTTATGTATCCAGAGTACCGCACAGAGCGCCCCCTATAATCTACATCAAAATTATTAACAAATTCAAATTCCTTTCCCCAAGAAAGCCCTAGTCACAAAATTTTGTGCAAAAATATTGATTCAGAAATAAGTTATTTAGGAAAATTGAAAATTAAATTTTTACTTGGACACCCTGTATCTCGGTTATTACCAGCTATTGAACTAAACTAAGTATGGCCAAATTGCAGTATTTTTATCCAAGGAATCTGCAGTTTTCCTGTGTACCATTGGTTATGGGACACCCTGTATAGTCTCATGTATACAGAGTGTTACTTAATTATATGTACTTATTTCAATGGGTGATTCTTGGGTCTATTATAAGTCGAATAGTTCATACACACGTATGCTCTAAAATTAAAATGCTTTGTTTTCGATATACAGGGTGTGTTTTAATGCAAGCATATGTCACTGAGATTTCCAGGAAAAATACCTAAAATCTGTTTTTTCTATTTGGGTTTCATAATGGCTATTAATTCAAAAAAATTGAATAACCTGCCACTTTATGGAACTGAAATTTTATTTTTTTATTTTTTTTATGTTGGCAGCAAGTAGGGTTCGAATTTTAGGCTTACTTCGATTTTGTTGAAATTAGTTTTCTAGGCATTATGGATTAGTCAAAAATTTTTTATGGAAAACTTTAAAATACTAACCTTTAACCTTGCAAATAGATCATTTTTACTAGATATTTATTTGAAATACCTTCACTCGGAAATATATAACATGCCGACGTCAACTAATTACTAGTCACATACCTAAAAATAATAGAAATATCTTCCAGTTTAAGCTCTATTTCTAAAATTTTATTCAATAAAGTTATTTTTAATTCAATATATATTATACATATTACTTTATATATGCATATTTATAGTTACTGTAGACATTTCCTGGGCATTAATTGTTATTCCTGTCAGATTCTGTGTCGACACAATATTTTGTTCAATAGTATTATTTATTATTTTGTTCAATATTTTACAAGTACAACTTTCTTCCTGTTTCATTTTGATTAATTTTAATAACATATTTATTTTTAATTATGACGGATGGGAAGAAGCTTTGTTGTCTTCAATTGTTTCTATAATGACATATTTGATACTTGTAACATTTTATTAAATTGTAAAAGTATTGCCAACCCAAAAAGAAAATATTAATTCAAATGGAAAAAATCTACTGTATTTTTTTAAAGTTTTTCAGACTTTAAAGACCCAAATAGAAAAAGTATTATACACGGTTCATAAGACAATTAGAGCACTTGTACTTTAAACGCGTGATCTAAGTTAATGTCTTATGAAACTTCTATCTTAATGATTCCATCGAAAGGAGGGCTATTCGTCTGATCGGAGACCACGAGCTGACGAAGAACCTCGACAGCCTAGAACATCGAAGACAGGTTGGGGATTTGACTCTCTTTTACAGATATTTTCATGGAAGGTTCCGCTGACTTTGTCCTCTTAATTCCGCCCAGAGCGACGAATAGCAGAAATACACGACGAACCACTGCCGTCCATATGTGGTTAAGCTTAGTACTCCTCGAACTTCATTATTTAAGAATTCTTTCATCTGGAGGACTTCATCCTTGTGGAACGACTTTCCCGAGGTCGTTTTTCCCAACGAATATAACCTCCAACGATTCAAAACCAACGTGAATCGCTTTTTGCGTACACGCACCACTCTCAGAGTGCCCTAAAGGATTTTCCTATAGTGCTTGTGTTTGATCATAAAAAAAAAATGAAACTTGTATCTTAATATACTATAATGTGATTTGACAACGCTTCGGGTGATCCACAGCATAATAATAAGGAAAACGTCTCCTACTCCCTCGATACAGCCGGCCAGCGTGCCGGCTCGTCGTGTATTGGAATGGCGATGTTGTCTCATTGTTCAATATCAACAGCTTATAATGTTTCGCGACGAAATCTCAAATCGGACCACTCGGTCCACTGATAAATAGGTACTCTTAAATATATTTTACAAATAATTCGACTAGAATTAAAATGCCAATTATTTGCATTATACAATTCTCCCCGCGCATACCGATTCCTTTCCAGATTCCATCCGGCGGAAGTTTTACAGACCACTTGCCACCACATCGTGATTACTATTAGATGTCAAGTGTAGTTCACTGATCAAACTAATTATCTATTGTGGGTCCGTCGCCCCTGGGCGCACCTTGGAGACAACGGGAGGCCTTTCGTCGCCCACCCCCGCCCTTTATTGCTTGGTCCTCTGACATGTGATGAATCGGGCATGAAATTGGAAACACTCCATAATTTAATTTAGGTCGCGCTCGGTCGTTTGACCAAAAGTAGGACGGGGATCAGTCCTTTGCATGTTGTTTTATTGGAAACATTTGTCACGATAAACCTCGAAATTATACTGGGTGTTCCTTAATGACGTGTTAATATTTCTGAGTGCGATTCCTTATTGTATGAAGAAAAGTTAATATAGAGGCTATTACTTAATGATAAGGCAAAGATTGTTTCAAGAAAAATGGATATAACTTAATGACTGTCATAAAAGTACCTGGGTCATCCCATTATTTATGACCCTTTGTTATTATTATGTGGAAAAGACCGGATTGTAATAATTATAATTAAATATAGGCACATCAGGTAGGTTAGGTTGCTTAATTTATATTTAAATATCTTTTTGTGGTAAAATTTGTTAGTTTTTGAGGAATGGTTCAAGAATTGTCTTTTACCAAACATTCCTCAGAATAGCGTGATAGTAATGGACAATGCGAGCTATCACAGTCGCTAATTACATAAAGCTCCAAGCTCAAATAATTCAAAATTGGAGATTCAGAACTACATGGCGGCGAATGATATATATTTTGAAGAAAGTTATAAAAAAAGTGATCTTTTAGAAGTTTTAAAGACATTTTGTATAAAAAAAGTATATGTTTGTGACACATTGGTAGAAGAAATTGGACATACAGTGCTACTACGACTCCCACCCTATTGCATTTTTAACCCCATAGAGCATATGTGGCACTAGTTAAAATCACCGGTTAGGTCTGAAAATATTTCTCCGACTTTAAGTTCTAGTGTTGTAGAATTAATACGAAAATGCTTTAATGATATTCCCCCAGGTAGTTGGAAAAATTCGGTCCGTCACGTAATAACTGTAGAAAATTCGTATATTAGTCTGGATCGTATAATTAATCCAATTATAATTAATTTTGATGAGGATTGCGATAGCGAAACAGAACTATCTATAGAATGACATTATAAATGTAAATAAATATGACTAGTAATATTTTTAAAAATTTTTATTTCATTTGATTACATTAATATAATCATATCATTACTTGTTTTCCTTAGTCCGTCCCTTCATACTTCACTTGTTTATTGCCAAGCTCTTGTCGACACAATGGGACCTACCCAGGAAATCATTAAGTCGTATCCAATTTTTGTGAAATATACTGTACTTATTCTAATTGTTGATTCCTAGACTAATTTTAAGTCACAAAGTTCATATACACCAATGATCTTAAATCAAGGAAGAATAAACAATTCACATTCTTAGGTAGGTTCTAAATGGGTCGTTTTCTGTTTAGATGTAATTAGACAAAGACATTATGTCGCCTTTGAGCGTTCGGTACGTACTTTTTAGTATTGTGATCACTTGAGCGAAAAACCGCTTGATCACTCGATTATTGAAATAACCGACATCGCTCGATTATTAAAAAAACCGCTCGAATTATCTATTCAGGCGAAAACCGTCGCCTGTAATTTATTATCTTTCACTCGATACCCGCGCTTCGCTTGCCGCCGACGGAATTCTACCGCTGTAGCGTGATCGATTTAAAAAACTGCTCGTATAGTTAAACAGTTTTTCGCTCGATAGGAAATACTCTAGTTATAAATTCAGGCGCATAACCGAACAATATCAACTGTTATAATGACCTTCGTTGTACGCGCCGCGCGATCCGAAAGCTGGCTAGCCAGCGGCGTAGTTTAGGTTTCCGATTGTAAATATAAAAAAATTAAGGGATATAATTTTAAAATTTTTATTTACTATGTATCGAGAATTTTTTTCGTAACCATAAGTAAACATTCTTAAATTTAAACAGGAACTTTTAGGTAACTATAACCATGAATTTAAAAAAATAATCACCTACTTTCTTATTTTGCTAGTCGCGTAACTAAGCCTAAATTTTTGAAGGGCACACAGTGGGCACCTGATAATTTAAAGTGGAAGAATTTGACGGCCATTTTAAATATCTACTTATTTTATGCTCGTAGATTGAGAAAGATGTGAAGAAAAATAACTCTTGGTAATACTTTTTGTTTTAAAAAAGCACAAGAATAAACCCGAGCAATAAATACATATTTGGGTGATTTTTTGCAGTTTTTTTGTTTGGTATCGAGACACGTGGTAAAGATTCATTATTCACAAATAAATAAATTTCTGGAATTTTTTTGGTGACACTATAATTTTTTAGCTAAACCTGTGCCCACCCGTAGTTACGTGATTGCTAAATACCCTACCTGATCATATGTAAAGGGCTCGGCAGCCCGTTAAGCAGTCGGTGACGTCATCGCTTGGTAAATTGGAATTTCAGGCGATTCACTCGAGTGATTAACTCGATTATTACAATCGCTCGAGTATCAAGTACTCGATTATTAAAATCATGGGTTTTTCCCAACACTAGTACTTCTTATAAAGCCCTTTCTGCTGTCTTTCATACCTGCTTTCACTTTGACTCTACCGGTCTAACAACTGTCTTATTTGTCTTTATTATTAAATAGTAATATATTACGTACCGAGGTGGAAAGTGTTTCATTCCTGTCGAGAGAGTCGGTTAACTAAATCTCGAGACAGTAATGAAACTTTTCACCGAGGTTTGTATACTATTTTATTTACAACCACATCCACTTCTTATTATTTTGAATTAAAATTATTAATCAAAGATAAACGTCATTTTGACTTTTCGATTGAAAAATTAGACAGAAATTTCAAATAACCGCAGGTGGTAAAATAACGTAGATAATAATACACATCAAGTTGGCAAATATCATTTTTTGAATATGGTTTCCATGTCACTAAACAATATATTATTTTAACAACAGGAAAATGCTATCAGATGAGGAATTTGATTTTGTTGCTACTCCATCAGAAATTGGAGAAGCAGCAAAAATAGTAGAAGAAAATCTTCTGCCAACTAAAAGCCGCCCGAGATATGACAAGGCATATAACTGTTTCAAAGAATGTTGTACGGGATACAATGTTCAAAATCCTGGTTCTGAGTCGGCGCTACTAGCTTATTTCAGTGAAAATGCCAAGATATGGAAGATATCAATGATTTGGTCACAATATTCAATGCTGAGGACCACTCTATCAATTAGGGAAAAAGTAGACATATCTAAACTCGGAATTAGCATTTTTAAAAAAGTTTGTTAGTATATTATTTTGAGATATCGATTTTTAAAAAAATTACAAATAAATAATTTACTTTCCACCCGGGTGGAAACTAAAAGTAAAAAAACTTCAACTTTCCACCTTTCAAAGATAGATGAAATGTCATTATTACATGCATGGTTGTAAATAAAATTCTTTGTTGATTTTCATTTGTATGTTAATTGGGATTGCATAAGTAATAAGGAGTGACACTAATATCGAGTACAAAATATAGGGTGTTCGATTTAAAATAATTTTAATGCTCCCGCTTTTATGTATATGTATATTTAAAGATATTTTCAGAATATACATCTTCAACAGTCCACTAATATTTATTCTATCAATATAATATACGAAATATGGAACAATCGCACACTAAATGAACACCCTCTATACAGATAACACTAATCAACACAAAAATCCTCTTTATAAAAATATCGTGTATTTTGTAACATTTGGACTTAATCTAATATACAACTGACCCTCAAATTTTTATATTGGCCTCTGATTTCTTTTGAAGTGTCGAATAGGCCCATTAATAGGTAATAAACGGTCGCCCCATTGTTATTTGCCCCGGAAGTTTCACCACAAGCCGGACCAAGCTACATCCCTAGTTCTCATGATTTGCCTGATACACCTCATTTAATCACTCAAGGTGAATTAAATGACCTTGTTCGTGACTTGGACCTCCCGAAAACAAAAGCTGAACTTCTCGGATCCCGCTTGCAGCAGTGGAAGCTCTTGGGAAAAGGAGTGAAGGTGTCCATCTACAGGAAAAGGCAATCTACTCTCACAAATTTTTTTGCAGTGGAAGGTGATTTAGTATTTTGCCATGACATACCTGGCCTAATGACCGAACTGAACTTACCATATACTCCCGATAAATATAGATTCGTCTAAAACAAGTCTAAAAGCTGTTTTACTTTTTAATGGAAACGAGCATCCATCGGTTCCTATAGGTCATTCGGTAAATATGAAAGAAACATATGACAATCTTAAGATATTACTAAGATGTGTAAAGTACGAATATCACAAATGGAACATATGTGCAGATTTACTGCACAGGACTGCAAGCAGGCTATACAAAATACTGTTGCTTTTTCTGTGAATGGGACAGCCGTGCAAGAGACAAACATTATAAAATTAATGTTTGGCCTCCACGTGACACAATACAAGTTGGCGTTAAAAATTTGACCCGAGAACCATTAGTTCAGAAAGAAAAAATATATTTACCTCCACTTCACATTAAGCTGGGTCTGATCAAAAATGTTGTTAAAGCACTGGATAGAGAAGGAAACGCTTTCAAGTATTTAAAAGACAAATTTCCACGTATCAGTGAGGCCAAAATTAAACAAGGAATTTTTGTTGGTCCCCAAATTAGGCAATTGTTTAAAGATGCGAACTTCATGCAAATTTTAAGTGACAATGAAAGGCGGGCATGGAATGCATTGGAAAGTGTTTTCAACAATTTTCTTGAAAATAATAAATCAGAAAATTATTTAATTAATTATTAAATTAACTCGTGGAAGAACTACTCACGGCCTATCATTTTTAGAATGCAACATGTCACTAAAACTTCACTTTCTCCATTATCATTTGGACTTTTTTCCTGAAAATATAGGAGCAGTATCAGATGAGCATGGAGAACGATTTCACCAAGATATTGCCTCCATAGAGAAAAGGTATACAGGAAAGTGGAGCCCGAATATGTTAGCCTACTATTGCTGGACCCTAATACGAGACACATTCAGGAGTTCTTATAAAAGAAAGACGTTAGGGAAGTAAATACTAAATTTTAAATTATTTATAAATGTTTATAATGTACCTAAGCTAACTGTTAATAAAATATATTATAGGTTTTTATTGTTCAAAGCATATGTCCCTCCCTTATCATTGGAAGCTGATATCGAAAATCTGAGGCCAGATCCGGATTCAGCAGGCCAATATATATAAAATCCAGCCAAAATCATTCCAGGGAGGAAAAAAATATTTTAAAATGTTCGTCAGTGTAATTAGAGCTGTATCAAATTTCAGACGATTATATCATCCGTAACAATAAAATTGGAGCAAAGAGAAAGGGAATCTACGCAAAAATATTTTTAATATAATGGCAGTAATATAAAATTTTTTTTAACTTTGGCGGTATCTCGCTACGAGAAAACCACGTTTTAAATTTCGTAGTTCTTTTCTTTAATTAAAAGTAAGCTGTGCCATACTATAATTATTTCTGTATTATACTTATGTCTCGATATTGAGCATGTATACTGAGATTTAAGTGAGGGTGGTTGCAGTGCAGCAGTAGGTACATTTAATAGAACTGTTTGGCATAGGCGTGCCGCATAGGAATTTTATACATTTCAATTTATATGGCCACTTTGATGGCCAATAATAATTACAAATTCCCTCATTTACATTCTTTAGTAGGTTCCACTTGGAACTTCTTTCACATCTGCTTTCAAGTTTGATGATTTTTTTTTTTTTTTTTTTTATGATCAAACACAAGCACTATAGGAAAAATCCTTTAGGGCACTCTGGCAGTGGTGCGTGTGCGCAAAAAGCGATTAACGTTGGTTTTGAATCGTTGGAGGTTATATTCGTTGGGAAGGTCGTTCCACAAAGATGTAGTCCTCCAGATGAAAGAATTCTTAAATAATGAAGTTCGAGGAGTACTAAGCTTAACCACATATGGATGGGCGGCAGTGGTTCGTCGTGTATTTCCGCTAATCATCGCTGTGGGCGGAATTAAGAGGGCAAGGTCAGCCGAGCACCTTCCATGAAAATATCTGTAAAAGAAGTCAAATCCCCAACCTGTCTTCGATGTTCTAGGCTGCCGAGGTTCTTCGTCAGCTCGTGGTCTCCGATCAGACGAATAGTCCTCCTTTCGATGGAATCCAGCAGCAGAAGAGTATGTTTGGGTGCAGAGCTCCAGACATGAGAGCAGTATTCTAGTGATGCTCGAATCTGGGCTTTGTATAGTGCCAAAAGTTCTTGAGGTGTGTGTACAACTTTCTGGTTCGGAAGAGTACCCCAAGCTTCTGAGAAGCTACCTTGGCGATTGCCATAACGTGGTTATGCCAAGACATACTACCGTATTAACAACTGTCATATTTGTCGTTGTTGTTAAATAATAGTATATTAAGATACAAGAATTCATAAGACATTATCTTAGGGCACGCGTTTAATCCAGAAAAGGAACCGCGAAGCGGGGAGTTTTCTAAAGTAAAAGTGCTCTAATTGTCTTAGGAACCGTGTATTTTACGATACTTTTCTATTTGGGTTTTTAAAGTCTGAAGAACTTAAAAAAATAGTAGATATGCCATGATAGAAACAATTGAACACAACAAAGCTTCTTCCCATCCGTCATAATTAAAAATAAATATATTATTAAAGTTGATAAAAATGAGCCAGGAAGAAAGTTGTACTCGGTCAGAAATACGAGAAATTGCAGAAAATAATCTAGAAAAACTTTTAAAAAGAATATGCAAAACTTTAAGTCACGATGCGAGCAGAAAATGTTCAAAATATTGAACAAAATAATAAATAATACTAGGTATTGAACAAAATATTGTGTCGATACAGAATCTGACAGGAATAACAATTAATGCCCAGGAAATGTCTACAGTAACTATAAATATGTATGTATGTATATAAAGTAATATGGATACTTAATACTAGATTGAATTAAAAATAAAAATGGTACCAACCCGTTAGAATAAAAAAAATATTATATTAATTATATTTTTTTTTAGTAATCTGTACCAAAATAATATTGTCAACATAATTTCTAAAAAATTTAGTAAAATCAAATAAACATTAAATATACTGTAAATTTTACAACGAATGTAAGTGAAAATAATTTATTTTATAACTCCAGTAGTTACCAATTTTTAAATGTAAGGTACATTTTACTTGTACTTTTTATTATAAAAATGGCCAGGTTTAAATAAAGTGTTGTAAAAAGGCCTTCTTACAAGAATGAAGAGCTTAAATCAGATTAAACGCATCAATCGGAACTCGTTGTTCGTAAGGAGATCAGGTGGGGAACTTAAGAGGAAGCGAGGAAATCGATCATCGAAGTCAAGCGACGTTGGGCACTGTTAGTACTTGGATGGGTGACTGCTTGGGAATATCTTGTGTCGAAATATTTACAAAAGATTTTAGTAAACTCTACAAAAAATTTTAGTTAATTTTTGCAGGAGGTTTTATTAAGATTTTAGTAACTTTCTTCTTAATAAAAGTTATTTCAGTCACATATATAGCCATAAATTATTATTAGTTTAACTATTTTTATAGTAAATGTAACTAAGTATTTCTTTCCGTGGATGTCGAAAAATAATATTATTAAATCTGCTCGGTCCAAATCTACGTCACTGTTCCATGCGTTTCTTGAAATTGCTTTTCCTCGTTGCTTACCGAGGAAAATTACATATTGGATAATTAAAATTAAACAGGTTTGTTCCTGGAGAGGTCATGGGAATTTCTACGATTCAAACCGTTTTTTTATAGGTGCACATTGCCACTGCTGCAACGCTACTCCATGGTAATTAATAGAATTTGAAAAAATTTCGATCGAAAATAATTTAAACAACAAAAGAAATTAATTTTAAGGGTTTAAAGGGAATATAAACCAACCTTCTTTCAATTAGTAACAAAATATAATAATATACAGGGAAAACAAATTGCAGGAAAATAACCATACCTATATATACAAGGTGTAGCACACTGGCTCACTTTTAGGATTTCTGAAACGGTAAAATTGGGGTAAAGTTGCGTAATTATGCCGCAAAAAAATCTAAAATAAAAATAGGGGCTCTCAAAATACACTAGACACTCGATAGTGTGAAACGAAAAAAACAACGCCCGTTAACATTATCGATTTATTCACGTTAACGGAGGTTATATCTAAAATGTTTAAACTTGTTATAACCAAAATAATAACCATATAAATTAGTAATACTCATTAAAACAAACAGTACCAAATTTAAAAAAAAGGAAAAAAGAATTATTTTTTGTTAAAAAAGTCAGAAATTTTTGTTTGTTTTCGGGGATTTTTAATTTGCTTTGCTTTGCTTTTTGCTTCATCATATCCCCACTTAAAATAAAGTGTTTACTTCTTTGCTCCAGGAACCACTTATGTAATTTTTTTTTTCATTCTGGCAAATTCCCAAACTCTTTAATGTTTGTCTTTTATCTGGGCCCACAAGCAGTTCCTTTTCTTGTTTTATTGTACAAATTGTGGATTTTGCAACACCATATTTTTTGCTAAATACGTTACACTTTGCCCTTCATTTAATCCTCGGATCACTAGCGATTTTTCATAAAGAGTAAGACAATTTGGTTTTTTAAGCGAAATTTCACCGCTATTTACCGAAATGACGTGACCCAAATACGAATTAACATCGAACAACTGGCACAAACGTATGCATTTCTAGCTAACACAACGCCCGCGGTGGGGAAGTACCGCATATATCGGGGATTTACAGCATCGCGGACCAATGACTGCCACATAATGTAAATTCTTAGGGTCAATGACTTTGTTTCCATTAACGAAGGTTTAGTTTGTTCACGGTATATGGTGGTCTTATAATATAATTAACATCTTGTTTACACTATCCGAGGTTTCCGTTAGGCGATGTTCACACTATCGAGTGTATTGTGTTTCGTTTTTTATTTTTTATTTTTTTCTGACTTTGTTCGAAGAGACGTCCAAAAATAAATTTCCCTTCCTCATTCCTACTTTTTATTCTCTCCAAGATGGCATTATCAGATCTTTAATGCGACGTTTCGCCTTTCGTCACCATCATCAACTTAGTTTTTTTAAATACTGACCTGGATTTTTTTGTTTAAATTATGAAAGAGGACCTAAATCTACGTTCAGCATTTACAACAATTACCGGCTTTCCGAGGGTGTGTTCCTTAAATTGACTATCTTCGTTAAGATACCCCTAGTACGTTCCTGTAAGCAATGTTGCCAGCATTGCCCGATATTTTTATGTTATAGTTTTAGTAAGTTTTTATCTAAATAATTCCGCACTGTAATTCTTCTTTATAGAAGCGATGACGGAAGGTCGGAGTAAGCGCTTTGATTTGGCAACATCGCAATGCAAATGACATTACTACACTACATAAGAGTTGTTAAGTGAACACATCTCTCTAGTGTCGGCGCATACGGGATTATTTTAGGGGTTTTGTTGGCTAAATGCTCCATTAAAAAAAAAAGAATCTAGGCTTTCTTTAGGACACCCAAAGTTAAACATAATAAGCTATTTCCTTGTTTGCTTAGTTTTAGAAAGCATCTCGCTCTTCCATAGAATTATACAGGGTGTTTCAAAAAACAAGTGTCATCGTTCGTGTATCCTTATCCCAAACTAACACAAATAGTTTCGTAGATGCTTTGTTAGGAAGGATACAGGGTGTTAATTTTTTATCGGTGTGTTCGAGTTATTTCCGAAAGGGCTTTAGTAATTTTAGTGAAATTTCGCTAATGAAAAGTATCCATTTTAGCAATATTTGCATTTACTGTAATTTGAATTAGGTAGATATCGTTTCATAGAAATAAATAGTTGCTAAAATCATGTCGCGCTGCCTAAATGCGTTACCTAACAAAATTAAATGTAAATGAGCTGATTTCAAATAAATATTAAGAGATGGTTCGTTAATAATTTAAATTTCTAATAAATTGTGCAAAATAAAAAAAAACGTCAGTGCCTTGTGCGTGCGCCCCTGGTAAACCTGTTCATATCGTTTTATTGCCAAAATATGTGTTATTTTAGGTACTTTTCATAACCCAAATGTCACTAAAATTACTGAAGACGTTTGTTAAATATCTTGAAGACACCGAAGAAATTTAAAAACTTTAACACCCTGTATCGTTCAAACAAATCATCTGCTGACCAATATTGATCGGAATTATTTGATTTATTTTTGAGTAATGAATCACCACACGAGCAATGGCACATGTTCCTTGAAACACCCTGTATAATAATAAGGTGCTAATAAACGTCGACGTATGAAAGACGGACATGTTCTGCAATCGGCAATTAGTCAAAAACCAACAAGCCGTGGCAAATGGTCGTCATATATGCTTCACGTCGCTTTACGGAACGAACCTTAAGGCTCTTTCGAGCACAAAGGTCAAATTCGTGACGTGCCCCCTCGATGGGATAAATGTCTTATGGTGTGACAAAGGGGATCTTGTGTTTAAAGTAATATATGTTTAAATAAGTCTATATAATACACGCCGTGAATTGAAATACGGTAAATGTATAGGAAAAACAAAAAATGTATGTAAATATTGTTTCACGAAAAATGGATATAACTTAATAACTGCAGTAAAAGTACCTGGGGCCATCCCATTATTTATGACCGTTTGTTATTATTATGTGGAAAGGACCGGATTGTTATAATTATAATTAAATATAGGCACATCAGGTAGGTTAGGTTGCTTAATTTATATTTAAATATCTTTTTGTGGTAAAATTTGTTAGTTTTTGAGGAATGGTTCAAGAATTGTCTTTTACCAAACATTCCTCAGAATAGCGTGATAGTAATGGACAATGCGAGCTATCACAGTCGCCAATTACATAAAGCTCCAAGCTCAAATAATACAAAATTGGAGATTCAGAACTACATGGCGACGAATGATATATATTTTGAAGAAAGTTATAAAAAAAGTGATCTTTTAGAAGTTTTAAAGACATTTTGTATAAAAAAAGTATATGTTTGCGACACATTGGCAGAAGAAATTGGACATACAGTGCTACGGCTCCCACCCTATTATTGCATTTTTAACCCCATAGAGCATTATATGTGGCACCAGTTAAAATCACTGGTTAGGTCTGAAAATATTTCTCCGACTTTAAGTTCTAGTGTTGTAGAATTAATACGAAAATGCTTTTATGATATTCCCCCAGGTAGTTGGAAAAATTCAGTCCGTCACGTAATAACTGTAGAAAATTCGTATATTAGTCTTGATCGTATAAATAATTAATCCAAGTATAATTAATTTCAAGTATTAATTGATGAGGATAGCGATAGCGAAACAGAACTATCTATAGAATAACATTATAAAATGTAAATAAATATGACTAGTAATATTTAAAAAAAAATGTTATTTCATTTGATTACATTAATATAATCATATCATTACTTGTTTTCCTTAGTCCGTCCTTTAGTACTTCACTTGTTTATTGCCAAGCTCTTGTCGACACAATTGGACCTACCCAGGAAATCATTAAGTCGTATCCATGGCAACGCTGTAATAAGGCGCACGTTTAGATAATTTCTAACAGAAATAATTGTTTACAGAATATCAGATAATATAAAGAATAATTCATATTTTTGCAATGTTTCCTTGAAATATAAAAATAACTACACCACTGCTTTACCTAAAAAAAAAACTTAACCTCATTATTTCCACTTACCGACGAAATATTAATCCGGGGCTAGAATAGTCGAATTTCTTACACACCATGCACTGACGAACCATTATAGATGACTAATAAATAGCTCTAAATAGTTTTAGTTCGAATAAACACTAAAAATCATAATCCACACATATTTAGTACACATTGGCGTATATAGAAATTTATTTCGGGGGGCCTTACTTAAAAAAATATAGTGGCGCTTTTGCCTTTTTGTTTTTTGATCAGTAGTCCGTTTCTTTGTAGTTTTATCCGAAAATACCAGTTTTAGGGCATCAATTGCCTAAATTTTGAAATTTCTGATATAAAAATAAGTGCAGGAAACGAAATTTGTGCAAATTGACAAAATTTCGTTCTTTCTTCCATTAATTTATTAACTAAAAAAATTTCTACCCTAGACTTAAGGCAATTGGTCCCTAAAAACAGGTAATTAACCGCTTTTAGGATAAAACGAAATAGTATCAAAAATATTGATCAAAAAACGGAGAATACGTCACTAGCTCACTTAATTATTAACTGAACAAAAATCTACCGAGCGTTTAAACAACAACGAACAAAACAATCATCTACCTAGAAAAATCAAGATTTATACTTTTCCTAGCGAATTCATCTTTGAATAAATTTGTTAAAACATTACAATTCAAGGGGGGACTACACAAATTTACATATTCGGCATGCGTGATAACACTGTGTCAGAGTATAATGCTAGAAGGTTACAAGATTCACTTGCGATCTTAACAAACATAAAATATGTAATAAAAATGGTCTGCAGTGTACGTAGTCAGTTTCTAAGCCGTGACAGCATGTGCTATTTTGCCGATATGACAACACGTGAATTCACGTGACGTGATAATAGTGTGTTTCCGGCTTTAGGACGGTCAGTACCGACTTGGAATTATTGATTACTATTTAAAACTGTGTTTGATTCTGACAGCCATAAAAATAATTCTGTCTATTAAAATTTATTAATTAAATGTTTCGGGGGTGTCCCACTAAGGTCGGCGAGGTACGATATTATGGAAGCCATAAACCTTATCTCTTTGAGAAAACAATTTGAGTGCCTAAATTGACCAAGAAAAATTGATGGAAAACCCTGTATTTTTAAGGCTATAATTTATAATACATAGCTAAATAGTATAAATTCTATAGTGGTATATTAAGATACAGGGTGTTCGATCTAAAATATGGAGTTATCAATATTTATTATTTATATTAGGAAGGTATTTCTTAAAATTCCCTATTTTTGTCAAATAAAAAAAGACCCATAAGTTTTCTAAATTTTCTCAAAATTTTAAATCCTTACTTAGTCAATGGCGGATCCAGAACTTCGGTTTGGGGGGGGGGGGGGGGGGGGGGGGGTCAAAATTAGTTTTGGGGGTCATACATGGACAAGTTACGAAAAGTAATAGCCTGCCGCGTTAGCCAAACCGGTATTTATGGTATTTTTCATGTTAAATTGATGGTCTGGGGGGGTTCATGACCCCCCTGGTTCCGCGCTTGTAATTACTACTACAAAGTAAGGTTACTTTATCACCTTTGATATGTTTTTTCATAAAAAATTTCTACAATGAATTTGATCTCAGAAACGGTTGGAAATGGCTAAAGGAAATTGTTAATAAAAGTTACTTGGATTTTTAGATAGAATCGAAAATGTCAAAATATACAGGGCATTCTATTTAAAATCATACAGTCTAACTTCTGTATAACCGAAAGGGATAGATACGTCGAAATATCCTCATTAACAAAATCGGAATCTTTTATAGCGAGTGCAAATATTTTAAACAAATATCGCTTTTAGTTTCCGAGGCCACTCATCCTGAATGACCCTGTATTGACTTCGTAAAGTATGTTTTTTCTAAGAACCTATTTCATGTACCAGAAGTGCTTGCAAGTATATTTTCAATTGAGACATTTTCTTCTAATTCGAATTAAAAAGTGCTTGAAGCACTCAGCATTAAGGTTGTTTACGTATTTAAGTCGTTCATAAATTTTAATTATTATTTTTTCTCGTGACCCTTCTACGCCTTCAAACGCCTTTCCTGACTGATGTTTATTTAAAAAATATTTTATGGATCATTGATCCCCCATATTTTACATGAAACATTGAATTTATGCTGCCTACATTGAAAGCTGTTTTAATTAAAAAACAAACTTGTCATGTGGAACCAATAATCCTTTAACAAAAAAGACAAATTTTGAGTTAAAGTAAACTTTACAACTTCGGCCGAAACTTTATCCGACAGAGCGGCCCTGGTGCGTACCCGGTGATTTTTTAAACAAAATATTTGAGGGCTTATTTCCGACCCAGATATAAATTATAAAGAGGGACTGATTCAGTGCATGGACTCAGGGCAGGACTAGCAATTTGTACAGAAATCTTTTATGGTAAACTATAGAGTGTTCCATAGTGACATGCATAATAATATTTCATAGTGTGGTCATTTTATGAATAAAAATTCAAATGAACATGAACGGCTTAAACTTATTGCTACAGTGTGTTGAAATTATTTTTGAAATCGTTATTTTTTAGTATCTCCGAAAGTACTTTAGGTATTATCTTCAATTTTGGTTTATCTAATAGGACATAAAACCACACTAATAGGAAAAATCCTTTAAGGTACTCTGGGAGTGGTGAGTCTGCGAATAAAGCGATTCACGTTGGTTTTGAATCGTTGGAGGTTATATTAGTTGGGAAAAACGACCTCGGGAATGTCGTTCCATAAGGATGAGGTCCTTCAGCTGAAAGAATTTTTAAATAATGAACTTCGAGGAGTACTAAACTTATGTATGTATTTCTGCTATTTGTCGGCGAGGTCAGACACTTTCTATGGAAATATCTGTAAAAGAGAGTCAAATCCCAATGTTCTAGGCTGTCGAGGCTCTTCCTCAGCTCGTGGTCTCTGATCAGACAAATGGCCCTCCTTTCGATGGGATGGAATCGAGTAGCCGAAGAGTATGTTTGGGTTTGTTTTACAGGGTGTCCCATTTTCGACACTTTTATAGGATCTCCGTTAGTGTTAGTGGTATCAAAAAAGTAATGCAGGTGTCATGCGCTCTTTTTGGGTCAAACTTAAAATGGTAAAATCAAAATTAGAAAGTTTTCGCTCGCTTAAGAAATACGGGGGAAAATCAACAAATTGACAATTTCTAAATTACCCTATATTTTCTTACTTAAAAGAGATACAGAAAAATGTTTTATACAGAAGTTTACATATTATGATATAATGATTGTTGAATAATCTGCCGTTTTCAGAATAAGTATAGGGGGTCAGGTAAGAAAGTTATCGGACCTAACCTAATTTTTTAAAATGGAACACCACCCTGTATATTTTAATCTAAAAATATAGCATTTTAAACTCTCTTTTCAAATTTATAACCCACCATGGACGATAGATATAATATCAAATTTTTCAAAATGTTGATAAGTCATTTTCACAAATGAATATGTAAAAATTAAATTGACGTTAAATGTTAATAACAACTAGAATGTCAACATAGTTGTCTCTAGGATATTAGCTTTTGTTTCATGGCTTACTGTGATTTAAAGTAATACAGTTTAAATAAATCGCATAGGAAACCAATATCATCCGAGTGTGTTATATATTTGAAAATAGAATTTAAAATGCAATCTTCTTAGATTAAAATATACAGGGTGCTCCATTTAAAAAAAAATGGGGTTAGGTCCGATAACTTTTCTATCTGACCACGTATACTTATTCTAAATTATTTCTATTCTATTCTAGATTATTCAAAAATCATTATAAATAAGCTTTTATATAAAACATTTTTCTGTATCCCTTTTAACTAAGAAAATATATTTTAATTTTGAAATTGTCAATTTTTTGATTTTCCCCGGTATTTCTTAAGCGAGCGAAAATTTTCAAATTTTGATTTTACCATTTTAAGTTCGACCCAAATAGAGCACATGGCATTTACTATACATGACTTTTTTGATAGCACTAACAATTACGAAGATACCCTATAAAAGTGCCGAAAATGAGACATTTGATTTAGAGAAGTTATTCTGCAAAAATGTCTTTTTACAAAAAGGTACACAGTTATTTTTTCCATGTATCCTGATTAGACTAGTCAATTCTACATGAAAACGGTCTCGTGAAATTTTTTTTGATTATTTCGTCTGGCTAGACTGGCAAAATGTCATAGCATGGCCTGTTTCCTAATAGCAAAACTAAAATCTACCTGGTCAAAGCCAACTTGATGGGTTTTCATCGGCAACATTTTCATAGGTGTAAGGTAAAAACAATTATTAGTTTGACAAATGCCATTCTAGTTTCAAAAACAAAAAATCAGCAATTTTTATTATGAAATAGTCTTGTCGATTATCATTCGAGATGAGAGAACAATTTGTATCGGCAAAATATTCTCTCTTTTCTCTCCAATGAAACAATTAGAATCATATTTTTCCAAATTTTTGAAACCGGACTAAAATATAGACTTTTGAGTCACGTCCGTGGTTTGTTTTTTCTACCCAAGACATATCAAACCGGTCAATATGACCGGGACATATTCTATGATCCCGTCTCTATTTTGTTGTGATAATTTTCGTAATAACATGCGTCATGTACCGGGTGGTCATATAAGCGAGGAAGCCGGTTATATCTCGGTAACCATGAATCGTACAGCTTTCAAAAAAGTTTTTTTATAGGAAAAGTGGTCAAGAGAAATCGCTGGAAATAATTTTTAAGTTTACCAGTTGGCCGCTAGAGGGCGTAATACCAATACCCAACTGGGAAATCGAGGTTTTCTCTTTAATACGCCCACTTATGCCTTATTAAAAATATATGTGTAGTAATCCCGGGGAAAGTAAGAGCAACTTCGGTTTTATACTTATTGCTTCAACTCATCAAATAAAGTGGTGGCGGAAGGACAAACATTTATTTGCAAAAAACTAAGTAACTCTGGTTAAGATAAACCAAATTTATCAAACATAGTCTCGTTAGAAAGAGATTTTATTGCTTTATCAAATGCATTATAAATTACGCCCTTTTAGTTTTAGCGGTAACCGCTAGAGAGCGCTTTTGGGAATGTCAACGAAATTTGCTGATTTTCTTCAAAATTGTAAATGGAAGCATATGTTGGTTTTCACACAGTTAAAAGGAGAACTAAATTTTCAAGAACTCAGTGAAAACCGCTAGTTGCTATGTCTTCTCGAACTAAAGATATCAACAAAACATTGTGAAAAAAAATTATTCAGACTACTATCATGTCGGATATAAATAATGGGTAGGCTTTGATACAAAAATATTCTAAAACCAGTAGGCTTTGAAACAAAAATATTCTAAAACTAGTAGGCTTAGAAGCAAAAATTGTATTGTAAAATTTTAAAATTGTTTTACTAATGTCTCCCTGGATGTTCAAATTGTTTGCCATCATTTTCAGTGCAGGATTTGAGTCTATCCCGAGTTGAAAATACGGCCGTCTCTACTTCTGCCATGGAAAGTCCTCGAATCGCACTTCTAATTCTATTAATCATGGCTTCTCGTGTAGTTGGTCTACTTTGAAAATCAATGTCTTTTAACCTTCCCCATAAATAAAAATCTAACATACACGGAAATAAACTTCCCCGTCCGATCCATCTAGCAGGGAATATTAAATCTAGGTGTTCTCGGACAGATGCAGAAAAATGGGCTGGACATCATATTCAATCTTGTTTCTATTGGGACATTTTCTAGGAGAATTGGTAATTCATTTCTTAAAAAATGTAGGTATGTGCGGCCATTAAGTTTTTCATTAAATATAAACAAACCTATAATTCTCTCACACCAGACGTTCACACTCCACCGACCTTGATGCTGGACTTCTTGCAATCCAATGTGGCTTAGTTCTCGACCAGTAGTGCATATTATGCAAATTTAACCCCCTACCCCCCTCCTCCCATTAATATTGAAGGTTGCCTCATCGGTCCACAGAATATTTGGACATTAGTCTATGATCTTCCGCCAACATATTTAATAGCCAGTAGCAATAGTCCAATCTTCGGTCAAAGTCAATTAAAGCTTGACGAAGAACAACGTGAAATGGATGCAGCCTAACAAAATTAAAATCAAAAGTTAGATAATGGCTTTAAATTTTACGAAATTCAACTCACTAGATGGCATATCTGCCCAAGCTAAAAGCAGGAAACACCAATAACATAATTAATAAATTAAAACACAAAATCATAGACCAAACCGTAAATGAAAGATTGTTTTACCAGAATATGAGCCATTGACTATATATGTGATATAATTATTATTATTAATAATAATCTTCTTTATTTCAAATCACGAACTTTTTTAAATAGATCACAAAAATAAATGACGTCAAACATTATTTACTTACATTTGCTCTTTTAAAGGAAGGAAATCAACATTTTAAAAAGCAATCTAATTAAAAGTGACGCATGTTTTGCGCAATTTTTGCTTCAAAGCCTACTTGTTTTAGAATATTTTTGTTCCAAAGCCTACTAGTTTTAGAATATTTCTGTATCAAAGCCTACCAATTATTTTTATCCGACATAATAGTAGTCTGAATAATTTTTTTCACAATGTTTTGTTGATATCTTTAGTTCGAGAAGACATAGCAACTAGCGGTTTTCACTGAGTTCTTGAAAATTTAGTTCTCCTTTTAACTATGTGAAAACCAACATATGCTTCCATTTACAATTTTGAAGAAAAACAGCAAATTTCGTTGACATTCCCAAAAGCGCTCTCTAGCGGTTACCGCTAAAACTAAAAGGGCGTAATTTATAATGCAATTGATAAAGCAATAAAATCTCTTTCTAACGAGACTATGTTTGATAAATTTCGTTTACCTTAACCGGAGTTACTTAGCTTTTTGCAAATAAATGTTTGTCCTTCCCCCACCACTTTATTTGATGAGTTGAAGCAATAAGTATAAAACCGAAGTTGCTCATACTTTCCCCGGCATTACTACACATATATTTTTAATAAGGCATAAGTGGGCGTATTAAAGAGAAAACCTCGATTTCCCAGTTGGGTATTGGTATTACGCCCTCTAGCGGCCAACTGGTAAACTTAAAAATTATTTCCAGCGATTTCTCTTGACCACTTTTCCTATAAAAAAACTTTTTTGAAAGCTGTACGATTGATGGTTACCGAGATATGGCCGGCTTCCTCGCTTATATGACCACCCGGTACATTGACGTGTACAAATACCTAGTCCATGTTTGTTTCATGTCCGTGGTGGTTGTCCTCTAAAAATATTAAATTTTCATCTCTGGACTACCGGTAATGGACACATACTCAATCCTCAATTCATTACAGGAATTCAATTTAGTTGTCAAAATCATTATAAATTTTGAAATTGTTAACATTTATAAATACCAAAGAAAATAGAAATTCCATTGAATAAGCATTTATTACAAAACAACATTAATTTTTAAACAAAAAACATAGTATGCTGTTCCGATTCTGTTTCGCAAGCGAAGAAGAGGGTGAAAAATTTAAGAAAGGGTTGAGAAAAGATTACGAAAACGCCTACTTATATACGAAGGGAGAACAAAAAAGGGAAAGTTAATCTAATATTGGAAAAATACCCTTTACGTGACTTATTCAAAGTGACGAAAAGTATTGATTCTTCAATTTAATGTAGGTTGATTTTATGATTTAATGGTTGATGGACATTTAATTGATTTAATTCAAATTTAAAGCCGTTTCTGATGAAAAACGGTGGCCAAGTCCAAGTCAAGTTTGCCTAATAAATCTTCCGTATTATAACTTTAAACTGCTGCTAACAAAAAAGACACTTTCGAAATAGCGGTTTAGTTATTTAAGCAACGGAATCGCCTCACGGGAGAGCATTAAAATGAATTACTCGAATTACTAGAGGTTATTCCTGTAAACATCAGCACGATGGCGCTCTGCAGATTGTGCTCAACAGGTCAAGCAACATTTGAACGAAAGGTTTTCAAGGCTTTGGATTGGTCCCGGTGCCTGTGGTCCAATTAGTTGGTCTCCAAGATGTCCCGACCTTACACCACGAGACTTTTGTATATGAGGCTGGTTCAGAAATTAAGTTTACAAAGTAGATGTCGACCCTCGGAATGCATTAATTCGACGTTTTAAAAATACTGCAGTCGATGTTAAAGAAATACATGAAGCAATCAGGAGAGCAACAGGTTCCTTCGTAGACGAAGCAGGACATGTTTAGAGGTCAATGGCGATGTTTCTGAACATTTAGTAAAATATACAAGGTGTTATGAAAATGACGTATTATATTTAAACCGGCAATTCCTGAGATGAAAACAAATTGACGAAAAATATCCAAAAATGGCGCTTTAATATAATATGCCCTGTACATGACCTATTGTCAGACCAAAAATATGCACGTGGTGACACTGTGGGAAAAGTAAACAAAGCAACATATGGCGGAAAACGTCAATGAATTTTGAGCAGTGTTGTCATATCTTCAGGGTAAACTCTTTAGAAAGTCAATAACCGTTTGACACAATCGAAGTTGTTTATTTTTCAGGGTACATTATTATAAACTTTACGTTCAGTTCAGTTCACTGGGAAACAATCTCTGATTAATAAACTTGAACTGACTCGAACGAACCGCCGCGGAGTTTATAAATGGTCAGGTATGTTCTCATTTGTTCAATTCGAACGACACTCGTCGAACTTAAAAGTTCATAAATCGCACCCTTCAGAAAAAAAATGCAACTTTATTTACCTTTTCGTGCTATTTAAAAACAACTTAATTTATAACAAACACCAAGTAGGTAACCCGAACAAAAATCGACAAAATATCCTCACAAAAACACATAAACTCACATTAGTTTTTGCGTAGATTTGTATGCGTCTCATGAACACATGTAAGTAACGTACCATTCAATCTGAATTAGTATTTTAAAGTGCTACTGTGCAGACAAAAATATACCCTTATTGTAAAAAGGTTTCATCGGGTGGTCTGGAAAATAATAAAATTTTTACGTACGTATTTGACATCTAAAAAGTTTGAAAGTGAAATACGTTTGAGTCTGGTTGACACGTTCGGTTTTATTCGGTCGATCGATATTGTGCTACCTTGGGTTAATATCTAAAAATACAGCGTTGCCACTTTCGATGCTTTATAAGATTATATTCATAAATTGGGGAATTTCCTTCTGTAATATTATTTTCTGTATAATTATAGTCTCGGAAATGGCAACCGTTCTAGTCAGTGCGGTATTTTCCGAATATGCACGAAGCATTCTATCCTCGGAAGCGTCTATAATCTATATGAAAGGGAGGTCCTGTCTGTCAAATTATTTCATCATTCTTCAGAAAAGGATTAATAAATTTTATGTTTATGCCAATCCATTAGAAATTAGCGATTTAGTTATTTCTGAATTTCTATTGCGAAATAATTTGTTGCTCTATGTGTACGGCAGTGTTATTATTGTAAAGTGTAATTATGCGTTAGTGTTTAGTGCTTTTGTGTAATCTAATTTGAAACTCGTGGGTGTCTGTGTGTTTCTTTAAGTGATTTAGTATAATTTGTTCTGTTCACTATGTATTTTTTTCTCTCGACAACATGCCGGTTATGTTCCGAGATTGGAAAGAAGATGCCGAATGGGGTTTAGTGGGTATAAGCTTATTATGCAGTCCCACACTATCATCAGGACACGTGATGTGCATAAACCTCTTCCCATAGAAAAAAGAACTGAATGTGTCTGTGTCCTGGATTCCTTACTCGTGTCGGCGGCCTGGATTTAATTTCTAAGTAAGCAAAATATTTATTTTTATAAGAATATAAAGTTTTACACTTTTCCACAGTTTGGCAACATTGTTCCAGAACATATGTTTATTACACAGCTGGGCAGTGTAATGTGATTGTCCGCGGAGTGACCTGTGGTTTTATGGGTGAATTACCCCACTTTTTAAACGATTTAAAAAAATATATATGTAGCGCTTCTCTAGGACACCCCAGGAGTCACCCATTTAAATATAATACGTCATTTCCATAACACCCTGTATGATTAGAAAAATGTAATGTATGAAACTTCGTTTATGTGTCTTTTCGCTGTTACTGGAAAACAAATGAAAATCCGATAAGGATATATGTATGAGTTTTTTACATTATTTTCACGTATGCGATACGCCCCTGGATTTTGGTCTGTTCTTCCCGACTCACCCTGTATATTTATTACATAAAATCTACTATCATTCTCAAGGATCTTAAACCAACCGGGTTTGGCTCACAGTCTTTGAAGAATAAACAAATCACATTTTTAGGTAGATTGTAAACAACTTTCCAGAAAAATAATCAGCGAGCTCTGATAAGTACATACGTACTTTTTATAAATCCCTTATAGGAACGGCCGTCTTTCGTATCTACTTCAACGTTTGACACTAACGATTTAACAACTGTCATATTCGTTATTATTGTTAAATAAAAATCTTTGTTGTTTTTCAGTGTTTGTGTGTTCAATTTACGTATTGTTTGTGGAAAAAATAGTAATTCTTAACTTACAATGGCAAGATTGTACCAAGCCTGCCGTAAACTGGATAAAAATATAGACTTTGAGTCACGTTCGTCAATTGTTTGCTTTTCCTAACCGAAACATATCAAACCGATCAGCTGTCATAATGAAAATAAAAGCAGGCAGAAAATAAAGAGAGATGGGGATTCTATGGATAAAATTCTCATCTCTTATGTGTTTAGTTTATTTTGTAATAACAGGCGTCACATTGACTTGTACAAAACAGATAGAAATACCGGATCCGTGTTTATTTCAAGTCAATGTTCATTCCTGTACGAGATAAGCTATTTTTTCATCTTAGTTCTAAACCGTTAAGCATTGGACTTTGTTAGTTGCTACTAAAATGCCAAAATTATCTTAGACAGAAATACTATCATAGGCATTGTAGTTTATTTTATATTGAAAGTAATAGATTATTATCGATTATTTGATAATTTTATTAAAAAACTGACTGCTAAAACTATCTATTATCACATCAAATCTTAACAGGAATGCGAGAATTGAATAAATTGACGAGTTTCAACAAAAACAACGCAACGCAAATCCCAACGCCGGAAAATTTAAAATCACACACAACGTTGGGAAAGCGGGAGGAAAATCTCGAAGCCATTATTCATCCAAGGAAAGTACGTATACAAAATTTTCTCTAAATAAATTAAGACTTGCTTGAAGAATGTCGGACCATTAATATTTTTAATGATAATCGCCCCAAATGAGAAATGACAATAATGTATGTAGACGCCTCCACTTACAAAGTAAGGAGAAGAAAGCCGATAGAAACAAAAACGGGGTGGTTTCAACCCTTTTATAAATCTCCCACCTCGGTCCGCCTTATTTCTCGACGTCTCTTTCGTTTTGTTTCTTAAAGGCGCGAGATTTTTGTGTACGCATCGCTTTTAGGGTCGTTAATTGTTTTATTTTTTGGAGAAATTCTTTAGGTCGCCATTTTTAACTACTCGACGGGGACAAAGATTACCGAAAATAGATTGTTACGAATAAAAATGAGCGAAGCGCCTTGTTTTCTGCTTTACTGTGACAAAATCAATGATCTAAAAAACCGAGCATTTTATCTAGTGTTTGACTAAACTCATCAGTAAAGGACGGAAAAAATAAAGAAACACGAACAAACCAAAATCAACTTTGCTCATGCTGATTGTACTGTCTGTCATTCACCATTTACTCTTACGCCATTTCTAAAATGTGCTTTAATCATTGATTTTTTATGTTCCCTTTATCTTAAATCCCATTGTGAAAATACTAATTGAGTAATTAAATCTATTTTTCGTAGTATCAAAGCTTGATGATTAATTAACTGACATTTTGTGTTGACAATAACGATTGCACCATTCACATATGATTATACTGATAAAATGTGCATGCTCATAAGTGATAAAACTGTCTCATTGGTCTACAACATTTTTAAGCAGGCCGAGTACTAGAGAATGAGTTTTAATTAATGCTTAAATAAAGTTTGAATAACTATTTATTTGAATATAGATATGTAGAGTTGTTAGATTTTCATTATTATTTATCCCAGGCAATCGGAAAACTGCTTTAAAGGTAGGATTTAAGTAAACATAAGTTGCATTGGGGTTTACTTGCAATATATTTTCCTATTTACATACAGGGTGTAATGGAAATGACTTATTATATTTAAATGGGTGACTCCTAGGGTGTCCTAAAGAAAGTCTACATACTATTTTTTTAATGGAATATCTAAACACTAAGGTAAAAACCCTTTTTACCCGCATACTGTCGCGCCGTTCCATCTGGATTCAGTTAGTAACAATGTAGGTCACTAGAGTGACTCGGGGATGGAATGACGCTGTCGAGGGTTCCACGTGCTCGATGTATACGAATTTTAAATGTTTTGTTAGTTGTAGCATTACCCGACTTTTTTTCTGTTGTAAAATAACAACAATTTAAAAGTTTATAAGTGACACTTACCCTTTAGAAAAAAAATGCAATTTTATTTACCTTTTCGGACTTATTTAAAACCAACTTAATTTATAAAAAACACCAAGTACTCACATCACAAAATCACATTAGTTTTCGCGTCACAACACATTCCGTTCAATGTGAATTAGTATTTTAAAGTGCTACTGTGTAGACAAAAATACACCCTTATTGTCTGGGAAATAATGTATTTAACATCTAAAAATTTAAAAAATAAATAACACGTTGGTTGTCTCGATCGATATCGGCCGGCTTCTTTAAACAGCTGATTGTGGGCAATCGGGCTAATATTTAAAAATACGGCGTTGCCACTTACGATGTTTTATAAGCAAGTATCATAAATTGCAGAATTTCCTTCTATAATATTACTTTCCTGTATAATTATAGTCTCGGAAATGGCAACCGCGCTGGCTCTAGTAGCGGAGAGTTCTCGGAAAGAAAGTTCGACGACTGGTCTGAAGATGGACTAGACCATTATTTCAAAGGGTAGTTCCTGTCAATTGTTAACATAATTGTTTCATTTTATCTTTAGTAAAGGGTTAATGGCACATAGAAATTAGCGTTTTTATTATTTCTATTGCGAAATGATTAAGTGCTCTTGTTCTATGTGTGTTATTGTAAAGTGTAATTATGTATTAGTGTTATGGTTTAGTGATAAGCTTATTATGCACTCCCACACTATCATCAGGACACGTGATGAGCATAAAGTTTTTCCCATAGAAAAAAGAACTGAAAGTGTCTGTGCCCTGATTTACTTTCTAAGTAAGCTAAATATTTATTTTTATAAGAAACTAAAGTTTTAAACTTTTAAACATTTTGGCAACATTGTTCCTGAACATCTGTTTATTACCCAGCTGGGCAATGTAATATGTTCATATATGAATGTGCCGAGGAGTTGTGTGTGGGTTTAGAGGTGAATTACCCCAATTTTTAAACGTTCGATTTAAAAAAAAATATGTAGCGCTTCTCTAGGACACCCCAGGAGTCACCCATTTAAATATAATACGTCATTTCCATAACACCCTGTATTACCTTGGACTATTGACTGACACCACCACTAAGCAATATAGTTTCGAATTCAGGGCTCTCTCGACTCTGATAATTTTTGATCGCACTGTACTGTAGTCGTAGAAAACAATTTTATCTCAAATCCTCCCACTGTATCCATCCGTAATATCATTTTCTTTTCGCAAAACCTAATTACAAGACACCGTACGTATCGTAACCATAAACTACCACGTATGAAATATGCATGCACATGGAACCGACAAAGAAAATTGAAAATTAGAAGTGCGAGTCGGAGGTGTTGCGGTACGTGATCGTGGCGTATGTGAGGCGGTGCCGAGGTACGTGCTCACGCGTGCTGTCCTTTTAATCACAGGGCGGCGCTGCCTGGTAAGCGCCGAGTACCGGTAAATACCGGCAGGTGGCGTACTGCTGCTACAAGGTTATTTTTAAAAATGTTGGAAATAATATTTTTGAATAAGTATACGTTTGGAATATCAAATCTTTTGTGGGGGTGAGGTGCAAGTGCAGTTGAATTAGATTTTCTTTCCTTATTTAAAAATCGTTTGCGCCTGGTGAGTAACCTCTAAAACCTCCCTCGTTGCGCCACTGTTCAGTAGGTAGTTTACTGGAAAAAAATGTCAGTATTTTTCACCTATACATGTATCTATCAGGGAACACACTGTATACATGGTGTTATGAAAATTACTTATTATATTTAAACCGGCAAATCCTGAGATGAAAATAAATTGAAGAAAAATTACCTTAAATGGCGATTTGAATGATTGTATGAAATACAGGGTGTTATGGAAATGACGTATTATATTTAAATGGGTGACTTTGGGATGTCCTAGAGAAGCGCTACATATTTTTTTTTAAATCGAACGTTTAAAAAGTGGGGCAATTCACCCCTAAACCCACACACAACTCCTCGGCTTGCTCAGCTGGGTAATCAATAGATGTTCGGGCACAATGTTGCCAAAATGTTTCAAAAGTGTAAAAATTTAGTTTCTTATAAAAATAAAGATTTAGCTTACTTAGAAAGAAAATCCAGGACGCGATTAAGGAATCCAGGGCACAGACATTTTCAGTTCTTTTTTCTATGGGAAAAACTTTATGCTCATCACGTGTCCTGATGATAGTGTGGGAGTGCATAATAAGCTTATCACTAAACCCAGACACTAACGCATAATTACACTTTACAATAACACACATAGAAGAAGAGCACTTAATCATTTCGCAATAGAAATAATAAAAACGCTAATTTCTATGGGCCATTAACCCTTTACTAAAGGTAAAATGAAACAATTATGTTACCAATTGACAGGAACTACCCTTTGAAATAATGGTCTAGTCCATCTTCGGACCAGTCGTCGAACTTTCTTTCCGAGAACTCTCCGATACTAGAGCCAGCGCGGTTGCCATTTCCGAGACTATAATTATACAGGAAAGTAATATTATAGAAGGAAATTCGGCAATTTATGATAGTTGCTTATAAAACATCGAAAGTGGCAACGCTGTATTTTTCAATATTAGCCCGATCAGCTGTTTAAAGAAGCCGGCCGATATCGATCGAGGGAACCAACGTGTTATTTATTTTTTAAATTTTTAGATGTTAAATACATAATTTCCCAGACAATAAGGGTTTGTTTTTGTCTACACAGTAGCACTTTAAAATACTAATTCCGATTGAACGGTACTTAGATGTGTTGCGACGCGAAAACTAATGTGATTTTATGATGTGAGTATTTGGTGTTTTTTATAAATTAAGTTGGTTTTAAATAAGTCCGAAAAGTTAAATAAAATTGCATTTTTTTTCTAAAGGGTAAGTGACATTTATAAACTTTTAAGTTGTCCAGATATGACGGGTGTCGTTCGAATTGAACAAATGAGAACATACCTGACCATTTATAAACTCCGCGGCGGTTCGTTCGAGTCAGATTAAGTTTATAAATCAGAGATTGTTTCCCAGCGAACTGAACGTAAAAGTTTATAATAATGTACCCTGAAAAATAAACAACTTGAAATCTGTCAAAAGGTTATTGACTTTCTAAAGAGTTTACCCTGAAGATATGACAACACTGTTCAAGATTCACTGCCATATGTTGCTGTGTTTACCTTCCGAACAGGGGCACCACGTGGTAATTTTTGGTTTGACATAAGGTCATGTAGAGGGCATATTAAATTAAAGCACCATTTTTGGATATTTTTCTTCAATTTGTTTTCATCTCAGGAATTGCCGGTTTAAATATAATACGTCATTACACCCTGTATACACTTTATATGAAATCTGAAAATTTACGTGGCCGCTACTGAGGACGTTCGCAATCAATAGTTTATGGAGGCGGTGTTGTCATATTGTGCAACACAGAATTGTAAACGCACGTGTTCAGTTTTTGACAACAAGACGTATTTGACCCGCGTTATCACTTCTTTTTCAAACTTTTTAGAAAAAAAATACTACAATTTTAAGGTACATACTCTCTTACCTTTGATCTTATAATCCGTTTTATAATTAAATAAAACCCAAAAAGTATGTTTTGCAACAGAACCAACAATAGGTAATATCACACAAATTTGAAATCACATCACAATATTTCTTGTTATGAATTATTTCACAACAAAAAAATGAATGCTACAACTAACAAAACGTTTAAAATTCGTATACTTCAAGCACGTGGAACCCTCGACAGCGTCATCCCATTCCCGAGTCTCAAAACATACTGAAGCAACGATAGTCGCGCGCGGCAGGTATCAAAGCAAGGGCGAAACATGCGGTGTGATCTGACAACACTGTTAGTATACTCTAGTGACCCACATTGTTGCTAACTGAATCCAGATGGAACGGCGCGACAATATGTGAGTAAAAAGGTTTTCTTACCTTAGTATTTACATATTCGATTAAAAAAATATATGTAGACTTTCTCTAGGACACCCTAGGAGTCACCCATTTAAATATAATAAGTCATTTCCATAACACCCTGTATATGTATGTATAATTATGTGATGGTCACTTTCCCAATCAATACTAATGAGGCCATTATTGGACTTTCTTATCTAGACCTATATATAAACCCAAATTACGAAGGAACGACAGATTATTTCGACATTGACTTTAGTAGTTATTATTTTCTTTGTACTCTTTGTAAACGCATCTTGCGTATTTATAAAAGTTGTATTTTAAGTAATAAATAAATTTTTAAAAAGAACTTTTCGCAAACGCGAAACGTAATTGTATATATCTTTCAATAAAATTAAAAATACATTTTTTCCCCGTCATACAGATCAGATTTGCTTAAATTTACAGATACTTGATTAATTATGTCAAACAAATTATGGATTATAAGCTTTAAATTGTGTCACTTACAGCTTTCGCATCAGGGGAACTTGATTATAACTCATTTTATTGTATAATATTTTTTCATCAATACAAACCAGAGAGACAAGTCAATAACATACATGTAAGCCCTTATGAACTCCTTTTGCCATTGGCGTAGGTCGTAGCGGGATTTGTTCGGTTCTTCTGTCTTTTAGTTTCTAGCTTCGTTACATCAGTATGTCAATTTATGGAAACTTTTCCTATCCGCTACTGAAGCTAGTTACCCTGGGTGAAAAACTTTCCTTGAGCCGGCTTCGAATTGTAAACTATAATTAGCGATACACTTATTATTTTTTTCTGAAATATTTTTCTCCTTGTTCTTATAGACCCAATGACAAGCTCCTGTTCTCTATTTTTGAATCACGTCATCGCTTGTATCAAGCACCAAAAGGTGTGAAGTAATAGGTGAAACGAAAAATTGATATAATCCAGAAACTAATTTTGAAATTTAATTTTCTTTTCCTGATGTAAAAAGACAACTATCGAATTTCTCAAACTCTTAAAGGAAAAAGGGGCATAATTAAATTGCACTTGGCTTGTTGAGAATGATATATTTTCTGACCGCCCGTGACTCATTCCGTGTTGATTAAAAGAAGTGATTATAGTTTTTATCGGAGGCTTAAATCACCGTTAAATCCACACTACCAGTTGTCAAGGAATACGATAAAAAATAAATCAGAACTTGAAAAATGCCCTAAAAGACACAGAAAACGTAAACGTTCCCTTTCTAGGACGCTTCCAAGATGGGATACATGCGTATAATTACGACGTTTGTTCAGATCTTGGACTCAATTACTTCAATTTATTCTAAAAAACTCAACTAACGGCAACATTGCCACGAAAGTGACATAACAATGAAATTGAAATCGCATGCGCAAGTCAGTTCGTTCTACCGGCACAACACGCGATTTTCGCGAATCAAGGCGCTTTAGATAAAGTCGTTTATTTTAACACTCATCTCAAAAAACAAACAATCACTCACTAAGCACAGTGCGCAGAGTACAGTAAATATTGAAGGACAATATTTACATCATCAAACAAGGAAAAATGAAATAAGTAGCTGCTAAAACAAGTAGGTACAAAACAACGTTGTCACGTCCTTAATTTCAGTTACCTTTTTAGCTACTTTCAGACACACCATAGAGATAGCTACTGCTATTATTGAAAAAATAAATATCTCAATTCGGTAGTTGTTTACTAAAAACTTTGCAAATACAAGAAGTCCTCATAGTCATCACTATTGCAGCAACACTTATTGTTATCTCAACTAATTTGCTCATGTCTCAACCAGAATTGTTCGGTGGATGAATTTTAACTAATGCAATTCTGTTTTCGGTAATTCAGCATATTATTATATTGATAGAAATATGTAAACTTTTTGAATTTTTAGATAATTTTGGTATTATTCTTAATACCTTATGGGTTGGAACGATTTGCTACATATTTTCTACAATAATTTCCTCTACTCAAGAGGTAGAGATTCTTAAATTTAAAAAATAACTAGCAGCTAAAGATATTACAAACTGCAGATGGAAAAATGTACATTTCTAGCCTACGCAAGGACTGCAAACAGTCTTTCCCACCTCTTTCGGTCATTATTGCAGCATAGCCAGATTGACATATTTATCGCAAAGGTATCTTGCAAAATCCCAATTAAAAATTTGTTAATTTGCCAAATACAACTGGTTTAAGGCTAATCTGCAATTGCTCTTAAAATAGATTTATTTCCAATTAATTTTACTATAAACTGTGAAAAGGCGATGAGAGAGTATTTAAAAAATTTATTATTATACTTAAAAGTATCAAACGAATCTTGAACTAATCTAACTGCACTCTGGCAACATCTGTTTCTACTTTACAAATGCCGCATGATTCGGGTCCAAAAGAAAAGCAAAAGATGCAACATTGCGATGTTTGTCCTTTGATCTAACGTATTGTTATATATTTTGGTTGATTTGTGTTTTTTTTTTGTTATTGGTGAAAAATCGCCTTTATTATAAACAGTCATGTGAATTCATGTGTAGTTTGGAAAAAAGTGGACCATTTAAATAAGGATTTATCTTTTCATCGGTAAGTATGGTTATATTTTAATATTTAACCATCTGATATAAGGACACTTCAACATTGTTGCCATTCAGCCAACAAACATGCAGTTCTCTCTTCCACCCGTTACTGATCTTCAATAACATTTCAAACAATCACAGCTTCACTTTCCAAGAGTTTTATGAATGGATTATGGCAGCGGTTGGCAACCTTTTGAGACGGAAGAGCCAAAAGTTATAACTTACACAATTTCTCAGTTTTTAAAGAGCCACTAACGGCCGCAATTTGATATCGAAGTAGACACAACTTAGCATCGAAAGAGCCGCATGCGGCTCGCGAGCTGTAGGTTGCCGACCTCTGGATTATGGGATCTGTAGTTTACAATACCTTTATATCGTGCCCGAAAAGATTACAACAACGATTCGGTACCGGAATTGTCCGCAACTACCGATTGGGCTCAATACGGTCCTGTTCTGAAATGTTGATGCGCTTGGTCGATGTCAAATATTCGATGTCAAATGTCGAAAATCAACTTGTCACGTTAATTTTTCATTAACTTCCGTTTTCACTGTTAACCCGAATAAACCCGCCCATGCTCCATTCGTATTCTTATTAGTTTATTTGTCTCTTTGTTGCAAGAGTATCTTTCCGATGCAGACTGACAAGAACACTTCTTCGTTCCGACGTCAACCACAATACCTTCTTAATCAAGTGAGCGCCCGAGATATGTTTATGCCGTCTTATATTTGTGACGTAGTTTATTTTATGTAGAACTGACAAAGGAATTATAAAGCCCCTTATCCGTAATTGTGGATTACGTGAAGATGAGACCCTTTGTCTTGGAAATTTTGCGAGAGAAATCACTTTTTTTTTTAGAAAAAAATCTGTTACAGGCAATCGGTTGGTTTGTCTTGTATGGTTTAAATAAAATTATTTCAATCTGCCAATACAAAAGGTTTAGCTCGGGCCAGGTGCGGAACTTTATCCAGCAAGAGGACGAAACGCGGGTTGGTTCGGTGAGGGGTATGGGGGGGGGGGGGGGGGTATCACGGCCCATATTGTCGTTTATGTAATTACACAAAGGTATTGGCAACTATTGATCCCATAATCCATTCATAACACTCTTGGAAAGTGAAATTGTGATTGATTGAAATGTTATTGAAAATTAGTAATGGGTGGAAGAGAGAACTACATGTTTGTTGGCTGAATGGCAACAGTGTTGAAGTCTGCTTATATCAGATGGTTAAATATTAAAACATAACCATACTTACCGATGCGAAGATACATCTTTATTTAAATGATGCACTCTTTTACAATCAACACATGAATGCACCATGATTGTTTATAATAAAGACGATTTTTCTTCAATAATCACAAAAAAAATACAACCAATCCATTAGATCACCTTTCACCTTTCGGGTCTGAATCGTAGCGCAGTTGTAAAATAAAAATAGATTTTGCCAGAATGCAGTTAGATTAGTTCAAGACTCATTTGATACTTTTAAGTATAATAATATTTTTTTAAAGAATCTCTCATCTCCGTTTCACAGTTTATAGTATTATTGGGAAATAAACTTATTTTATGATCAATTGCGGATTAATCAAAGCAGTTGTATTTGGCAAATTAACAAATTTTTAATTGGGATTTTGCAAGATACCTTTGCGATATATATGTCAATCTGGCTATGCTGCAATAATGACCGAAAGAGATGGGAAAGATTGTATGCAGTCATTGCGTATAGGCTAGAAATGTATATTTTTATATCTGTAGTTAGTAATATCTTTGCAATAACACGTCACGTCAGGGTGTGTTTAAGTTTGAGCTGTGACAAACGAAAAAGGAACGTCGATGTGCGGCGGTCTGATATAGTCCAAATTAGGCCAACTGCAAAATACAGATTTGAAATAATTGGAACATTAATAATATTTTAACATTGTTAGGAAAACATAGAGAGAAAAATATTGTTTTTACAATTATTAAATATTTACCACCGTTTTATTGGTAGCGAGCATTTAAAGCCAATTAAGGGAATATTTTAACAAAATAACATAACAAAATAAGTGAATAAGCTGATCAAAAACGTATAACAGCCTAATGGAACAATCCGTAAAGGTCGATTTCCTTATGAACAGGAAAGTGTTATCCATATTTTTTGAGGAGATTGCGGAACTATAAAAATTATTTTTATTTTATTTTAGTTCTTAGAAGAATCTCGTAGGGTGTGTGTCTTATATTATGTTTTCGTTTTATTTGTTTATGTAAATTTTTTATATTAAATATTTAAATTAATATAATATGTCATGAAATATGGTTATAATTAAAATAATAGTAATACATAATAACTGAGATAACCTTATTTTTCTTCACGTTCTTTAAATATTATTAGTTTACGTTAAGAAATTCATTTTGAAATTATTTGACCTTATAGTCACCTCGAAAAAAATTTACTTAGTGTTTACTGTTTTGTTTTTGCATAATGCTTATATAATAAATGGCACAAAATTCCCCCACCCTGAAATTTTGGTCAAGTTTGATATTTTATAACTTTTTTTCTTTTTTATGCGATTTTCATGATTTTATTATCAGTTTGTAGATCAATTTATTGTGTTTTTCCTTAATTATTTTATAAAATAAAATTTTTCGATTAGGCTATATTATACAGGAGTAAATCAAACTGTTGTTTTTTGTCGTAATTTCAAAATACTCTGTAGGAAAATTGAGGTGGATAATTTTATTTATATACTGTTTCTTGTCATCATTGACGATTTTTGATTTATTCCACTATCTCATTTCTGCTGCGAGTTGATGAATGAAACGCTGATTTGAAGTCCATTTTTATTAAGAAAAACAAACAAAATATCATAAAGTTAATTAACAAAAACAATTTTAATATCGTGTATTTTCTCCTCTCGCAGCAATGAAAGCTTGCCATCTTCTTGTCATTGAATGAATAAGATTACTTATCGTTTCTTGATATTCTTCGATCAGCGCCAGTCGTAAGTCTTGCAAGGTTTGTGGTTATACAGGACGACGACGAACGTTCCATTTAAGTTGATCCCAATGATGTTCGATTGGGTTAAGATCCGGGCTACATACGGGCCATTCTAATCTTGTAAGTCCGACTTTATCCAGATATTCGTGCACTATACAGGGTGATTCACGACGAGCATGCATTAGAACTTTATGGAGAACTACTGAATATATGTTTCTGAAACTTTGGGGATTTGGGTTTATCGATATGCTCTCTTTAACTAAAATATTGACATGTTTCTGTCATTTCCGGTTATACCGGAAGTAGCTGCCAACTTTCGTTTTTTAAATACAACATGGTAATTTTTATTACATTTTTCGATTAAGCATTAAATACCAAGCACATTTTATAGAAAATGTTTTTGTCAGACTCTATTAGTTGTTGAGATATCTGGACTTTTTGTAATTATTTGGCAAATGCATGACGATGAAATAATCCATATAATTTTTTTACCTTAGCGCTTGGACTAAAAAAATTTTCTCACCGAATAGCTAGAAGATCATCAAGTCTCTAAAACATTTCTAATTCGGCATAAAATGTACAGGATGGTCACAATTCAAGCCTCATTGTGAAAGAATTCAACCATTAAAAACTTTCTTATTTTAAATATAACACCCTGTATATTTTTATTTAATTTGATGGCAAATTAGTTGTTCTTTATAAATAGTATTTACTTTCCTATACCTATATCAAAGCGTTTTCTAAAAAAATCCAATTTTATTCCGAAAATACTATTTGTTCAAGTGTGCTATGAAAACAATTGTACTTAGGGGCTGTATACTGATGTCTATACGGAGGAAAAGTGATTGGTATCAAAACGATGGGGCTCCAGCACACAACGCCCAAGTTGTAAAGACTGCCCTAAACAGACATTTTCATGACCAGTGGATCGCAAACCAAGGTCCCTTCCACTGGCCAGCTCGTTCGCCAGACTTAACTCCACTGGACTTTACATCTGGGGAACCATTAAAGATAAAGTTTACGCGCGTCCCATCACTACGAAGGAAAATCTAATTGAAAGGGTGAAGGCAGCATTTCAATCTCTCACAAGAAATTAGAAATGCTACAAGAAATAATATGATGAAAAGAATACATAAATGCTTGGAAGTAAATGGCAATCATTTCGAACATATTTTAAAAATATAATCAAAAGATATTAGGTATAATTTTCAAACACATTTTTAGTTAAAGAATTTAAAGTTTATAAACTTGTTTCCTTGCTATTTTTAAAAAAATAATATTTAAATCATTAAATTTAAAACAATCAACTGCATTTTATTTATAAATTATTAAGAAACACTTTAAAATATTGTATTTTCAAGCAATCAATCACTTTTCCTCCGTATGGACATCAGTATACAGCCCCTAAGTACAATTCTTTTCATAGCACACTTGAACAAATAGTATTTTCGGAATAAAATTGGATTTTTTGAGAAAACGCTTTGATATAGGTATAGGACAGTAAATACTATTTATAAAGAACAACTAATTTGCTATCAAATTAAATAAAAATATACAGGGTGTTCCATTTAAAATAAGAAAGTTTTTAATGGTTGAATTCTTTCGCAATGAGGCTTGAATTGTGACCACCTTGTACATTTTATGCCGAATTTGAAATGTTTTTGAGACTTGATGATCTTCTAGCTATTCGGTGAGAAAAAAATTTTAGTCCAAGCGCTAAGGTAAAAAAATTATATGGATTATTTCATCGTCATGCATTTGCCAAATAATTACAAAAAGTCCAGATATCTCAAAAACTAATAGAGTCTGACAAAAACATTTTCTATAAAATGTGCTTAGTATTTAATGCTTAATCGAAAAATGTAATAAAAATTACCATGTTGTATTTAAAAAACGAAAGTTGGCAGCTACTTCCGGTATAACCGGAAATGACAGAAACATGTCAATATTTTAGTTAAAGAGAGCATATCGATAAACTCAAATCCCCAAAGTTTCAGGAACATATATTCAGTGGTTCTCCATAAAGTTCTAATGCACGCTCGTCGTGAATCACCCTGTATGTGCAACGTGAGATCTAGCATTATCATGCATTAATATAAATTGGTTCCCAATGAAACTGGCAAATGGAACAACAACTTCTTGGAGGATCTCCTCAATGTAAGGGTGGGCGGTTAGAGCTCAACAAATACAAGATTCGATAGAAATACCCATGACATACATTTTCTAAAAACAACATCGTTTCATTTAAAATTTTGCAGCTTGCAGCAGAAATGAGATAATGGAATGAATCAAAAAGCGAAATGTTAAGAATACATCAGGTGATAAGAAACAGTATGTAAATAAAATTATGCATCTCAATTTTCCTACAGGGTGTTTTTGAAATTGCGATAAAAAAACAACAGTTTGATTTACTTCTGTATAATATAGCCTAATCGAGAATGTGACTTTATAAAATAATTAAGGAAAAACACAATAAATTGATCTACAAACTGATAATAAAATCATGAAAATCGCTATAAAAATAAAAAAGTTATAAAATATCAAACTTGACCAAAATTTCAGGGTGGCGGAATTTTGTGCCGGCGAGTGTATTATAATCTTTCGTTTTATATATGGAGGAATACAAATTTCAGTCTCATGGGGGACACTTATCTTTTAATTTTAAATTATTATGAAGCAACAACTATTGCCTCAATTTTCGCTATCAATAAATAATTCTGGTAATGTCGGTTGACTTTTTTTGTCCGTACCAGTACTGTAAAAATGACCACGTGCCTTAATAAAAAAAATAACAATACCAGCAGTAATATTATTAAATCACTCGGCTCTTGTACGAGCTGCCAATAAACATTAATTACATTTTAAAAGAACAAGCCTGAAGACGTCGGGCATCCTGTTTGACGTCCTGCTGAAAAGTCTTCATTCGCTCTAGTCGGGCCCACGCCTTATTATGTCGAATTAATAACTAATTTGTAAATGAACATGTTTTATTGGGCCAGAAGTTGTCGGGAGCGTTTCGGAAAATAAATATTATATTTTCTATTCTGAATACTAATAGTTATTTGTTATTTTTATACTCCTGTGTATGTAAATTCACAATTGCGCACAGGTTACTGAATAAATAACATACAACGTGTCCAAGATACGGAGGGCCAGTACAGGGATCTCGGAAACCGTAAGAGATCCGAAGTCGGTTAAATGGAGGTAAAGTTGCGCATCTATGTGCCTAATAATATGCCGTTTAGAAAGTTTTAAAATTTCGAGTAGTTCCGGAGATATCCGAAAGAACCGAAATTCTGAAAAATCGTTTTATTGTTTTCCTAGGTTTTTTGAGATCGAATTCTAAAGTAAATTGCACCTTTACATCGCCACTTTTTCCGCTCTATTTAACAGCGTTAATTATTTTGTCATCCGACGAGCCGTCTTCGAAGGGCCATAATCAACTTTATTTTTTTAAATACGGTCCTGTTTTCCTGATATTGGAATTTAAGAGCTTTTTTTCTCCCGAATGCAACGATGTATGACACATTGTGGTTTAATGACGTTTCGAGGGTTTTTTGTACAACATCAGGAAATTTTGGGATACGGTCCTGTATTTCTCCTAATTTTATAAAATATCTCATAAGTTAACTCTAAATTTTTACTTATGTTGGACTAGTTCAATAAATAACAAATAATTAATAAACCACAAATAGTCCAACATAAATAAAAATATAGAGCTTACTTATGAGATATAAATTATAAAATTAGGAGAAATACAGGACCGTATCCCAAAATTTCCTGATGTTGTTCAAAAACCCTCGAAACGTTATTAAATCACAATGTGTCATACATCGTTGCATTCGGAAGAAAAAAGCTATCAAATTCCAATATCAGAAAAACAGGACCGTATTTAAAAAAAAAAAAGTTGATAATGGCCCTTCGAAGACGACTCGTCAGATTACAAAACAATTAAAGCTGTTAGATAGAGCGGAAAAAGTGGCAATGGAAAAGTGCAGTTTACTTTAGAATTCGATCTCAAAAAAACGCAGGAAAACAATAAAACGTTTTTCAGAATTTCGTTTTTTTCCGGATATCTCCGGAACGATTCGGAATTTTAAAACTTTCTAAATGGCATATTATTAGGCACCTAAGTGCGCAACTTTACCTCCATTTAACCGACTTCGTATCTCTTACGGTTTCCGGGATCCCTACACAAAAATTTTAAAGGAGCGAAATCTTTACACTGAATCAAAGAACATAATTGTTGGACATGTTTAAACCTTAGGGAAGGTCATCAGCAGCAATGGAAAAACAACTCAATAAAATAAGCTACTATATATGACATGATACAACAAGCATCCCTACCCCATTCACGCCGATAAACAGGCCGAATTAGATCGGATATCTGGTGGGGTAAGAAGGGATCAGCCCTTGGGGGCGCAGCGTATGACCGAGGATCATGGTTTGGATCCCACGTTAACTATAACTAGTACGAGAAGATTGGAGAAAATCCTGCAAATTATCAAAAACTCACAACGTATTAGATAGAAATACTGCAGCCGATATTAAAGAAATAAATGAAGCAATCAGGAGAGCAACAGGCGCCCTTAGTAGATGAAGCAGAAAACCTTTACAAGTCAATGACAAGATTTTCGTATCTAGTAGGTTATTCCAATTAAAAAAAGTTGCATTTTATGCCTTTCTAATGATGAATAATACTTTTTACATGATACACGCATAAAATTACATAAGTGTTTTCAAAATTTATGAATTTTTCCCATGAATAACGAGCTGGTAACGACCACAAACGATGGACCAAGTTGGTAGCCTGGGGTCACTGGGTGCAGTGCGGGATGTGCCCGTCTCGGACAATTACAACATGAACCTGAGTGGGTGCACCATCGACGTACTGACATTTAGTTAAAGTATTGCAGATCCCATTTGAATCGCTTACCTGCTGCAGAGACGTGACGTATCCAGGTTTTGACGAAATTGACTTTCTGGCATACTCATAATGATCGTGGGTAGACTCACCTTCCATTTTCAAATCTATTTTACTCACAGGTGAGTCAACGATAGAGTAAAGTTCATTCTCCTTTATGTTAAGAATTAGATAAAAACTTGAAATACAAAAGGTGTAGAGATCATTAAGATGCACATTCTGAAATTATATTGGAGTATACAGGGTGGCCCACAAAAAAGTGGTGAATATAACTTACGTTTTTTTAAGTGGAACACCCTATATTTCTATCAATTTTTGGATTATGCATAAGATTCTGAATATTTTTCATATATAATGTTATATATCTAAATCTTATAGTTTTTCCAATATTTCCATTTTTTCAGAAAAATGTCAGTTTTCAGCGTTGGATTTAATTGTTAATACCTACACTACCTCTGCAAATTAAAAATTTATATTTGGTATGGACATTATATGGAGCTAAGGCAAATAAATTATGGAAACAAATTTACCTCACTTTTTACAGGGTGTTCAAAATAAATTTTCGAATTTAAAAAAAAAATCTCGGTTTTTTTAAATGGTACGCCCTGTATATTTTATTTCTTTCTGATAGAATACGTAATTCTCTTTAACTTTTATTTAATATATCATATGTATATTTTTAATATATCACGTGTATATTTTTAATACTTTTCGTAATTTTTCTCTATTTTTCATTGTTAATTTCCGATATTTATATTATAACATCGTAGTTGCAATGAGAAACTAAAGGTGTCAAGATTTTGACACAAGTACTTAATACTGAAATATCTAGAAACGTTTGTTATGCGATGTAAGAAGTGTGTAGGAAGAAATTAAGTATGGATTTCCCTAAAAATGAGCTGATTGACATGATTTACACACTTGGAGAGTCAGAAAAAAATTGGAATATAGAATACGAAATGCTAATGCTAAAATAATATAAGACCTAAGAATTATCGTAATTTACTATTGAGGGGCTCGGAGATACTTGGAAAAATCCATCTTCAGGGTGCCCTTTAAGGGACTCTAGTTAGTCATTCGGGGATGTAACTAATGAGGGCTAAAACAATCTCTCTTCTAAGATCCTGATCATAATCATATTTACTTCACCTTCAGCAACAACTTTTGGACATGATATCACAAAATAAATAGTTTGGTAAGCTGTGGCATTTTTCAGACGGTTAAATTGTTTGTCCATAAGAATGGAATGGTTCAAAATTAGTTCATTTATCTAACATTCTACCATGGCAATAGAGGGTGAGTCGGGAGGAATTGGTAAAACTGCAGGATTGTATTGTACATATACAGGGTGGCCCATCGAAAACAGTCCAGCAAGGTTTACGGCTGTGTACGTGAAAATTAAAAAAACCTCGGACCCGTAAACTTGTATTTTCAGGGGGACACGTTTCACTATTAATTTAATCCCTGTAACCTCAACCCCCCTAGCGGGGGCGGCTACTGCCCTTGTTTTTTCAAATGGAAATGGGTATGTTGTGATACATCTTTTTAAAGGGCATTAAATTCTCTTTAAAATGGCGCTTCGTTTTGTAAATTTGAGCTACGCGCCACCGAGCAACGGAATTTGCAACATCCACCTCTTATCAAATACACAGGTTTGTGCGTAAGCAATTTTTTTTCCAAATAACGTATGTAGATCTGGATCAACCACTTTACTGAAGATAAAGTTGAATTGACGATACTTATTACTTAAAAAAAAATTGTACAGTCAGAATAGCAGTTGGTACTGTCGAAATCCCTAAAATACCTCCAGAACTAGAAATGGACAAACCTGTTCGTTTTGATTACCAGTTAAAGCAGCTATTGCTACTCACAAATAGCAGTTCAAAAAAGTTGCGAGCAATTAGCAGTACATAAGCTTAATAAATAATGTGAACTGCTAATTTAAGTACCAGTTAGTTTAAATAGTCATTAGCTCTTCATAGCTGCTTCGACCAACTAACAAACAGTTAAAAATGACAGAATAATCCATCTCTACCCAATTGCACCGGCAATGGCAATTAAAATGGCGCTTGCCTCATTTCTGACAATGCGAAACAGCTGATCGAGAACGGTGTACTGCGCATGAATCCGTGCAATTTTAATTGTCAGAAGACTAGAATTGCGGAGTGTAATACGGATTCCATTTCCGCATTGCGCCGGCAATGCGAGCAGTACTGGGCCACCTGATCGAGAACGGTTTAGTATGCATGAATACGTGCAATTATAATTGCCATTGCCGGCGCAAGAGACAAAAATTGCCGACTCTAATAAGGCTTTTAGAAGTCTGAGCAATGCTGCCAGGCCTCGTGCATTGGCATCAAATTTCATATTTTTCAAATAATCCTCATATTTCATTGCCATAATCTCATGCTCATGTTTTCTACTTATCACCAGGAAACATAAAATAATTTAATCGAAACTTCGAAATTCAATTAAACTCCATTATGTTAAGGTACCTAACCTACAACTCACTAGTTTTGTTAATTAAAATACATTTACTCTCAATACCAATAAAATGTTACAAAATATACTTTTTATTGCTGTTGATGTTAAATCTTATTTGATTCTAAAATAATTTGAGGTAAAGATTGTTTCACGAAAAATGGATATAACTTAATGACTGCAGTAAAAGTACCTGGGCCATCCTATTATTTATGACCGTTTGTTATTATTATGTGGAAAGGACCGGATTGTAATAATTATAATTAAATAGGCACATCAGGTAGGTTAGGTTGCTTAATTTATATTTAAATATCTTTTTGTGGTAAAATTTGTTAGTTTTTGAGGAATGGTTCAAGAATTGTCTTTTACCAAACATTCCTCAGAATAGCGTGATAGTAATGGACAATGCGAGCTATCACAGTCGCCAATTACATAAAGCTCCAAGCTCAAATAATACAAAATTGGAGATTCAGAACTACATGCGGCGAATGATATATATTTTGAAGAAAGTTATAAAAAAGTGATCTTTTAGAAGTTTTAAAGACATTTTGTATAAAAAAAGTATATGTTTGTGACACATTGGCAGAAGAAATTGGACATACAGTGCTACGGCTCCCACCCTATTATTGCATTTTTAACCCCATAGAGCATATGTGGTACCAGTTAAAATCACTGGTTACGTCTGAAAATCTCCGACTTTAAGTTCTAGTGTTGTAGAATTCATACGAAAATGCTTTAATGATATTCCCCCAGGTAGTTGGAAAAATTCAGTCCGTCACGTAATAACTGTAGAAAATTCGTATATTAGTCTGGATCGTATAATTAATCTAATTATAATTAATTTTGATGAGGATAGCGACAGCGAAACAGAACTATCTATAGAATGACATTATAAATGTAAATAAATATGACTAGTAATATTTAAAAAAAAATGTTATTTCATTTGATTACATTAATATAATTATATCATCACTTGTTTTCCTTAGTCCGTCCCTTCATACTTCACTTGTTTATTGCCAAGCTCTTGTCGACACAATGGGACCGACCCAGGAAATCATTAAGTCGTATCCAATTTTCGTGAAACGTACTGTACGTATCTATTCAAAAATCTACTTAGAGGAGACAAAAATACTACTAAACTATTTAAATATTTTAAAAAGTAATTAAATATTTACAAATTATTTAAATTTTGTATTTTATTCTTAATAATTGATCGATTGTTTTTCTGGAAAGTCGTATCATCCTTGATTTAAGATATTTGACTTTTCCATTTTTTACAATACGTAATATTTGTATATTGTCTATGTTTTACAACGGCAATGGTATGAGGACACACGAGCTTTCGTATAATGACGTTTGCCAGATCACGTATGAGATACGGCCAGGACAGTATTGTTCAAGTATACTTAGGAATGTGCACGCACAAAATTACATGTAGGTACCTCCAATAAGATATATGAAGCATGAAGTTATCTCTGTTGCATCGCCATACTGCTCCATTCTTATATTAATATATAATTTTTATTTATATCAAAAATATTCCCACGGAACTTTACGCTTCATGTACGGAGAACGACTTTTTAAGTCCTTAGTACTTTATTAAGGACAAATTATTTTACCTTCTCAGGTACTTGAATTTGTCAAAACCTTTTCATTTAAAAGTGTCAATTTAAAATAGTGAGTTTCTGTTGGTGGGGATAATATGTTGATGGGAAGATTAGGAATATGGTATATACAGGGTTATGACCGGTCAAATTAATTTTTTTAAGATGCATTTTTTAGAAAAAAGATATTATACAGGGTGGAACATAAAAATATTACTTGTATAAACTTTAATTTTTTAAATAGAACATATTGTATATTTTTACATTTTTATATTCTAAAATCAATTCTAGACATTTTTCATAAATTATGTCCTATACCCAACTTCAACTGTTTACGAAATATTAATACTTTAATGCTGGTATGCACCATTGATATGTTTCTCAACATAGCAACGTTCTGAACTCAAATCATAATCTTGAAAGCACTGACAATGACAATTTGCTAGGTACTTAAGTTTGAGATGTCAAAAAAATGTCAGTTAATGATAATCAAATTTGCAAAATTCCTATTTCGAGAAACATATCAATGTTGCGTACCAGCATTAAAGTACATATTTCGTACACGGTTGAATATAGGTATAGGATATGATTTATGAAAAATGTCTCGAATTGATTTATGGAATGAAAAAATATACAAATGTGCCATTAAAAAAATTTAAATTGATACACGTAGCATATTTATGATCCACCCTGTATAATATCTTTTTTCTAAAAAAATGAATTTCAAAAAAATAAGTTCGACGGATCCGAGCGATTACTGATTAAGTGGGCGGTAGTCTCTATTAAAGGCTGGTCCGTTTCTTTAGTCTAACCCTGTATGTACCATCGTGCCGATAAAAAACTAGGACAGCAAAATCTCAAAACTGGGAACGGAAATACATATCCCATAGACTATAAAAGGTGCTCGACAGCTGTAAAGGTAGAAACACCTAACTTTTAGAAAGTAACCTAGGTTACATAATTTAAGGTTTGTATTTTGCGATACGAGGTGGCATCAAAATATGTGACTTGTTTCATAAAGTTGAACGGAAGTTCATATGGAGGAACTAAATGTATTACGCATTTATTATTAAGAAAAAGTCAAATGCTTTTTTTAAAGTAGGTATATTTAATGTAGCCAAAAAATAAAATATATTTAACAGAAAGTAAACAAATATACCAACACAAAATTTGTCATAGCAACAAATTTTTTAAAATATGTAGTCATACAACATTCCTCTTTATTACTTCTTGAAAATTAGTATTCTTCTATTTTCATCTTTAGCAAACATTCTAGGGGAACCTGAAACTGCTCCTAATAATAGTTCGATGCCTTGCTATTTTTTGCTTTGTCAACAACACGGTAGTTCTGTTTACTCCCAGTTCGCCTGCAATATTCCTAATAAAAGCACCATCTCGCACCGACTGTAGATAATAGCCGTTTGCTGGGGGGTTAATTGTGTCATATTTAAAAAAAACTTGACAAGGTAATGATAAAGTGACAATCTATGTTGACATGTAAAATTTGTAAATGACATTTTACTGGCACCAGACTCGACAGAAAATAATTCCTAATATTCAAGGAGAAAATAAGAAATTTTCCTGTCCTAGTTTTTTATCGGCACGATGGTACATATACGTATATAAAAAGGGGGGGGGGGGCGTACCCTGGTTACGGTACTGATCTGAAAGGCATGCAGACTCGTTCTTTAGATTTAGCCAATAAAATTTGGTAGAGGAATAAGAAGAGTCCATAATATTCTAGCCTTTATTGTAGATATTGTTAAACATATTTTCTGGACAATTTCTCCTAAAGAATGAGAGTTTCTTTACAAACTTACAAATTAATGACGTGCCAATATTTCATAGTGTGATTCCTCAGGTTCTTGTATGTAGATAAGTTCAGATGAACACTATGTGTGCCCTAAAATTTTTGCACATGGTGTTGAAATATTTTAAAAAAATCGTTAATTTGTTAATATTTCCGATGGTACTTTAGATATTATTTTTAATTTTGCTATGTGCTAGTAGGATATAAAACCATACAGGCTGTCCTACGGTATCGATCTATATATCGCACCCCCGCTAGAAAAGAGTCACAACTCAAAAAGTGGCAATGGTGAGTTAATGCAGATGAACAGAGTTTCCTTACAAATATATTATATTATAAAATTATAAGTATTACTGTCACGTTAAAATCAAACAAATTATATCTAATATTTTGCTATGGTTACCGAAAAATTGAGATCCAGAGTTCTATGGATACTTTAAAACCGTTTATCTCAAAACAAGTTTTTTTTTTGAGTTGTGACTGTTTTCCAGCGGGGTGCGATATGTATACATAAGAAAAATTTGAAAATCACACAGTATGCTAATGTTAATATGTTCGGGCAATTCGGCTAACATATTTTCTACAGGAAGTCTGTGTCAACTTGCTTATTTTAAATGAAACGCACTATATATTATTACATTTTTGGATTCCACGCAAGATTCTATGCAGATTTCGTATTTTATGTCATATACCTAAGTCTAAGCATGTTTGACATATTTAAGGTTTTATGTATAAAATGACGTTTGCGGACCTTGAAATAATTATTAATTTTTCTTATAAGAAAGCCTTTATTATCTAATTTGGGTCGAAATCTTGTTGAAAAGGATCTGCTGTAATCGATTGTTTATAATATTTTTAAATTATTAATACAGGGTGTTCAAGAAATAAGATTACAAATGAAATTGTAAAAACGGCAGAAAATCTACATTTTCAAATGGTTAATTTTCTAATTAATATAGCATTAAAAATAAGGTGTGTAAGGTTGTCTATTTCGAAAATTAGTAGATTTCGAAATATTTCCAATGTAATATTTTTATATGGTGATTTTGCTGCGGGTTTTAAGTTCAGTTACTCCTAGTTGGCTATGACGGCGCTGAAAAACAGTCAAGCGCTAAGGAAATATATGAAGCTGTCGCTTCTTACCATTTAAAAATTATTAATAATCATACCGGGGCGCTTAAATTATACAAACGGAGATTATTTTAATTTATTTATTATTTATGGAGAATGTGATAAAGTAATAACAAGAACATGTGACAAATTAATTTCTTTGGTATTTGGCTGTTTTTCCATCCGCCATCATAGATTTTTTGCAGTTTTTTTAATTTAATTTTTAATCGTATTCTTTGACCACCCCGTATTAATAGTTTAAAAATATTATAAAAAAATCCATTAAAGTAGGTCCTTTTCAACAAGGAATCCGACCCAATTTAAATAATAAAGGTTTCCTTACAGGAGAAATTAATAGTTATTTTAAGGTCTGCATTTTAGACATAAACGCTTAGACTTGTATAGGCCATGATATATAAGATCTGCCTCGAATCATACGGGTGTTCAATTTAAAATATGCAAGTTAACACTGACTTCCGGTATAACCGGAAGCAATAGATACGTCAAAATATCTTCATTAAAGAGCTCAGCACCTTTTATAGCGAGCACCAATATTTCACACAAATATATTTTTTAGTTACCGAGATCTTTTAATAGTCCACTTACCGAAAATTACCCTGTATATCAACACATACCAAAATTGAGAATACTTACTTTGGGAATTATTAAAATGAAATACGATATAAAAGAATAATTTCCAACACCCCGTAGCAAGAAATTTAAGTCGTTGCGAACATGTTATACTTGAACTTTTCTTTATCAAATGACCTTAAGGGGTCACACTCTGACGTATTAGCACGTCATCAAGGAACATCCTGTATATATTTTAGAAATAAATATAGAGGAAACGTACGATACTTATACAGGGTGTTCCTTAATAACGTGCTATTATTTCAGGGTGTGATCCTTTAGGTCATTTTATAAAGAAAAGTTCATATGAACATACAATGTTCGCAACGGATTTTAGTTAGAAAAGTTATTCAATTGTTCCACCAGTGGCGTCCCCGCAAACATGTCCTCTGATATTCTTTACAAAAAAAATGGTACGCCACTGATATTTTTCCATATTTCTGATTAGCCTGCTCAATTCTACATGAAAACGGTCTCTTGAGTTTTTCTCGTCAGACGTACCGTTCTTGATTAAAACCACTAAATTCATATTGAAAGTCATTATTATTATTAATATTGATAAAATAATTAATGATAAATTTTGTTTTATAAAAATTGTTGGAAATGGCCACCTTCACTTAAAAGGCATGCTTCCGTCCGTCTTGGCATCGAATTGTCCACTCAACAATTTCTATAAAACAAAATTTTTCATTAATATTTTATCAATGTTAATAATAATGAGTTTCAATATGAATTTAGTGGTTTTAATCTGACGAGAAAAACTTTAGAGACCGTTTTTATGTAGAATTGAACAGGCTAATCAGAAAAATATCCATATGGAAAAATGTCAGTGGCATACCATCTTTTATGTAAAAAATATCAGAGGACATGCTTGCAGGGACGCCACTGGTCGAACAATTGAATACGTTTTCTAACTAAAATTTGTGGTTCTATATCCTATTAACACATACCAAAATTGAAAATAATATCTAACGTAGTTTCGGAGATATTAGAAAATAATCATTTAAAAAATAAAAATTCAACACCCTGTAGCAAAAAATTTAAGCCGTTGCGGACATATGTTCATATTAACTTTTCTTTATAAAATGACCTAAGGAATCACACCCTGAAATATTAGCACGTCATTAAGGAACACCCTGTGTACATATTTGTGCACAAATTTAAAAAAAAGATTTACTTTTCCTGCCTTGCATTTTACTGTATTAACTAGTATATTGCTTGTTACGCAATCGCGAATGTATCCAATGCGCTCTAAGACGATCTCGTCTAACAGTCCTATATATATTCACGTTTGCTGTACCTTCCACAACATTCGGGCAATATTCACAGTTTTCCGAGTTTTCCGCCAAAACCCGAACTCTCGTACCCGGTAATTCACTAGTTAACATTCCTTCCAGACTTTTTAAGTCCAGTCCCGAAGCTGCCCGTTCTTCAGTCATATTTATCAGTTGCGTTTCGCTGAAGCTTCGCGGATCAAAGTTAGAAATGTTATTCCATATCGCTGTGCAGTTTTTCTGCCATTTGTCCTTATGTATGGCCAGTACTGTTTCACTCTCCTTCATATAGGTTTTGCTAAAAACCCACGTAAATTCCTGAAGGGTGTTTTTCAGTTCTCGGACACTAGCAAATACTATGCTATTTTGTGCCGCTATTTCTTCGATATTTAAGTACCTCCTTTGGGGTAAGAGTAACTTAACACAAAGATTTCTAATATTATCACACAATGATAAAGGCGAACTATAGTGATTCCAAGCTCTGCCAAGTCCCAACTCTAAACTCTCCAGTTGATTCAATTTGCGAACCGTTTCTAATATGGAAAAGTCAGTGTCTAGTCCATGCAGAAGAAGTGTTCTCATACATTTAATTTTTTCTAAGATTACAGAAAGCTGCCGACTATACTTACTAACTACTTTCGGCTTTTCTCTGTGATTCGTGAAACCCACTCCGAAAGATACGAGTTTTTCAAGAAATTTATGCTCTGTTCTGAAAAATCCTTTGCTGTAGTTCGCATCCAGAAACAGATGCTTCAAATGCTGCAACGCCTCCAAATGGTCCAGAGTTAGGAGAAAGGATGTAGTTATATTTAATTCCGTTACGTCCGTCAAGCTTTTAAAGAAATTAGGGGTGTAAGGATCGTCAAAGTCTTCTCGCCTAAACGCTTGACTAATTTTTAAAGTTCTTAGCGTGCTCGGTATACGGAATTTTTCTTCGAAATTAAAATGACACATTAAAAGGTCCAGTTCCTTTAAATTTTCTGTAGCTTTCAAGATATCTTCGTGCTCTTCAAGTTGAAATTTTTCTATATTGTAAAGTTCAATTTTTTTAAAAAATAGGAATTTTCTAGACAGTAACTGATTCAAATGGTATCCGCAACATTTCATAACATGAGTATTCCAAAACGGGGCTTCTCTAACGATTGAGTTCCAAATTGTACAAACCTCGGAACAGGTCATTAAGTCTTGGCAGTCCAAGTAAGGTATTATCTGCATTAAAATATTGTAAGCAAACGAATAGTCCGTTGCTAACCTTACGTCACTATTAAGATGTTGTTCTTCCATTGCTCTATTAATTACGAGTACCAACTACCAACTATTTCACATCACTATCACACATTTATGCATTTAAAAGCATGAAACAATATTTTTTAACCAGATTGCGCAATATTATTACGTCGACTGCTGGCGGTAAATACGTCGAATTGTATGTGTTCGTCACTTGCAGTGTTGCCAATGAAATAAACACACACATTTAGTCTGAATTAAAATCGATTTATCCAATCGGGCTTGAGAGGCAAATTGCTATCTTCATTTAGATAAGCCGATAGACAAGGACGATATTATCGATAAATCCCCACATGCCGATGTCAATTTTTAAATAAAATCATATACAGGGTGTCCCACCGGGAACCGCCTCGATCTCCATATGAAAAACCATACATAGGAAAATTTTAATAATTGAAAGGTAAGCTAATGTTGATGAGGGCAACTCGGCTAAAATATTTTCAATGTGGCTGCACTTTCGGCTATACCGGAAGTCGGTGTCAACTTTCTTATTTTAATTGGAACACCCTGTATATTATTATATTTTTGGATTCTACGCAAGATTCTAGGCAGATTTCGTATATTATGTCCTATACTTAAGTATAAGCATGTTTGACACACAGGGTGGTCCAGCGAAAACTTAACACCTCGATTTTCCTGCTTTAAAATGAAAATGTAGAAAATCGCTCGGACCAGTCGATTTCTGATTCGAGGGGGAATAACTTTTCCGCTTTTTCATCTCCGTAACTTCAACCCCCTAACGGGGGTGAACACAACCCCCTGATTTTGAATAGGGATGAGGGGTGTTGCGATACCTCATTTTGAAGATCTTGTCGAGTACTATCTGACCCTAAAATTTCGCTTTAAAATTTTCATCTTTAACGAAATGACAGCTAAAATAGTGGAAGACTACTTACTTTTGTGATTAGTTTATTAAATGCTGAAAATGGCCACCATTCACTTCCATGCAGTAAAATACATTTTGCTCAAAACGTTCACGGACATTACTCAACATTTGTGGTGTAATTTGACGGCATTCATTAATGATCCACATTCGCAAATCCTCCAGTGACTCAGGCTGGGTAGCGTAAATCTTAGATTTCAGGTGACCCCATAGAAAAAAGTCCAGTGGAGCCAGATCAGGTGATCTGGGTGGCCACTCAATATGTCCCCTTCTTCCAATCCAGGCCTGAGGAAAATTTTGATCTAAGAACTGACGCCCAGGTTGAGCGAAATGAGGTGGTGTGGTGGTTCATCTGACCAATACCGACAGATATGCCTGTTTACAATGTCATTAATGTAAAATGAACACTCGTCCGAGAAACAGATATTGAACATGTAGTTAGGATTATTGTTAATAATTCCACTGACCACTTCACAGAACTGGAGTCGGCGATCGAAATCATCCTCATTCAGTTCCTGAACCAGTCGTATCTTAAAAGGATGGAACTTATGTTGTTTAAGGATTCGCATGATTGTTGTGCGTGAAACACCAGACATATCGGAAAATTTCCTAGTACTAAGGGTCGGATCCATTGCTACTTGACCTAAGACAGCCACTTATGTCGCTTCTTCTCTGTCATACACCCTCTTTTTGTTTCCGACTGAACCAGTAGCGTCAAATTTGGCAACCAGTTGCACAACGTAAGCAGCGGATACATTTTTTTCAGGATGCCGTTCGTTAAATAAAGCCGCTGTTACTCGCGCAGAGTTGTTATTTCTAAAAAATAAGTTCATAATTTCCACCCTTTCTTCTACGGAATACACCATTTTAATTCTACTACCAAGGTACAATCGAATTGACACAGTTTTAACGTTCTTAAAAATTCACGATAGACTAAGATAAATCAAAAACATGGTCCGTCTACTTTTTGGACAAAAAATTAACAAATAAATAAATAAATTCAACTGCGTCTGATAAGAGTAATATCCTCGAGGTAAATTCCACATTCTCTACTCATACACCAGCGTTCTTTACTGCATGGAAGTGAATGGTGGCCATTTTCAGCATTTAATAAACTAATCACAAAAGTAAGTAGTTTTCCACTATTTTAGTTGTCATTTCGTTAAAGATGAAAATTTTGAAGCGAAATTTCAGGGTCAGATAGTACTCGATAAGATCTTCAAAATGAGGTATCGCAACACCCCTCATCCCTATTCAAAATTAGGGGGTTGTGTTCACCCCCGTTAGGGGGTTGAAGTTACGTAGATGGAAAAAGCGGAAAAGTTATTCCCCCTCGAATCAGAAATAGACGGGTCCGAGCGATTTTCTACATTTTCATTTTAAAGCAGGAAAATCGAGGTGTTAAGTTTTCGCTGGACCACCCTGTATAATTTGTAACCTATAATTAAAAATATTCTTTTTGAAATTAAATGTCTTTTATCTGAATTTCAGATACTTTCAGATAAAGTATCTGTATCTGATTTGACGCTATCTGAAGTATCGGTATCTGAGATGTGGTGTGGAAAGTGTGGCCCAAGTCTAATGGAAACCCTAACTTTTATAATTATTATTATCAATTCTAGACATTTTTCATGGCCTATCTATACTTTTTTTTTTTTTTGGACACACGATGAGAAATCTGCTTACAGACACCCGGCCCACGCGGGGGTCGGGTAGTGTCAGGTTAGCAACATTGCGGGGAAAAACCAGACCAATGTCAACCTACAGAGTGTAGGTTTCGCCTACGAATGTAGACGAGCCGACTGACTAAAACTCACCGTCTGAGTTAGGTATCATACCTATAACTCATTTTCACTAGATCGCTACGTTATCTGCATATCGGTTGTTGCTCAGCGTTGCTGACTTTTGATTATTCGGTTCCAGCTCTCGAAACTTTTCCACTCGAAATTAATCGAGTGAGCAAATTTCGAGAGCTCCGTTCATTAGATGGTAGGCGTAGAGGGGTAGGTAGCTCTATTTTTGCTGTGATTTTGAGGTGTATGTAGCTTTTGAGTGTTTTTTAGTGTATCTAGTGTTTAGTGTTGTTTGCCTTCATTGCTGAGCAATGTTAGCAAGACAGGGTTATTTTGAAGCGCTGATGTGAGAATGGAGAATCTCTCCATCAGCACTTTGGGGTCTAACAGGAGCAGGCTAAACAGCTGACTGTTTGCCGCTCCCGCTAGGAGTGTTTCTGGGATGTTTGCGGGGGTTTGGGGGGTTTTTGGGCTTGGAGTTGCCGCTGCTGCGTAGGAGGTGTTTGGATTCACCTTCTTGCAGTCTGAGATGTTCTTTTTGGGGGGGGGGTGGGTGGGGCTGGGAGGCCTATCTATACCTATCTTCAACCGTTTATGACATATTAATATGTATTTTAATGCTGGTATCAGCAAATTTGATTAACACTCACTGATATTTTTTTGACCTCTCAAACAACACACACCAAAGGGTCATTGTTAAATGCCTTCAAGATGGTGATTTGGGTTCAGAATGTTGCTATGTCGAGAAACGTATCAATGGTGCATACCAGCATTAAAGTATTAATATCTCGTAAACGGTTGAAGATAGATATAGGACAATATTTATGAAAAATATCTAGAATTGATTATAAAATGTAAATTATACAATATGTTCCGTTTAAAGTTGGTACAAGTATAATTTTTAATTATAATATCTTTTTTCTAAAAAAAATGCATTTCAAAAAAAATTAATTTGACGGATCCGAGCGGCTCTTTATTAAGTGGACGGACGGTATTCTATATAAAAGCCGTTTCTTTATCATAACCCCGTATATTCAAATAAATAAAATTTCTGTCATATTTATTAATCCTAGATTCTCAGCAGCGATGGAAAATGTCATCAATTATATTATATTCGAAAATATGAATAATATTTGAAAATCCGAAGAAGATCCACCGGCCTATAAAAATATCTGGAAATCGGATTTTAATTGCCGATTGGCAACACGGGAATTGTAATTATTTGATTATGCTTCCAACGCATTCCAACGTATTGTTCGCACAGAAGTACACAGTAAAACATGCATTTTGGAGATTTATATTTTATTTTACGATAAGATAGCTATAAAGTCTAGTCTACAATAAATTCTACTTTTATTTTATATGGCACATTATACAGTGATACGCAGAATTTACGCAGCAGATGGAAAATTTGAACAGTGGCGTTCCGTCTGTAAGGGTTTTGGGATATTAAAAAAAAATTCTATAGAGGCATCTACATAGTTTATTATTTTCAATTTTTAATTTCTTTTGAGTAATATTTAAAAGACTTTGTAATTAGAACAAAGTTATAGTAATTAACTTAGACCTATGTCTGTTTATTAATAATAAATTGATTTGAGAGTCCAGCATGCAAAGGCCTTAAAGATATTTAGGTATGAGGCGATGGCGTACAGGCACACAGGAACAATTTACTTCTTCTTAATAAAAAAGGTAACTAAGAAGTATAGTAAAAAATATCATTTATTTTTGATTTATTCAAATAACGTCTGTTCAGATTGTGTGGGACTGCTAAGAGATGACACTACTCGTATTTTCTCGACTACCGTTGATAATACAGCGTGAAGTCTTCTCTGATGATAGGTATGTACACCTATCCTGTACTGAAAAGAACAAAAGTGTTCGAAACCGGTCTGCAGGTGGTGGCATCCTATCAATGGAAAAGGCTTCCTTTTCTTGGTAGTACCATTCAATCTGAAATAGTATTTTAATGTGCTACTGTGTAGACAAAATATGCCCTTATTGTATAAGGTATCGTCGGGTGGTCTGGGAAATAATAATTTTTCCATACATTGGTATTTGATAAGAAGTATAATTTTAGGGAACACGCTTTGAAGTAATTGTTTTAGTATAGTTAATAGTATTCTATATTAAAAATTGCAAGATTTTTATTTGATAAAATCCAGTATTTGTAAATTTTTATTCAACGTCTTTACAATTTATTTCTAACATATTTCGTTTAAATAATTGATATACATATTTTCATTTAAATTCATTTCTCCTATCTATTTTTTTTTCATATTATCACATTACCCGTGATATGCCAAAACAGTCAATGTTTCCAATAGATTTTATGCAAAGTGTCGTGAGATTTTAAACGTCAACATTTTTCATTTGAATTGCAGGGTCGATAAATATTGTGTATTTCGATAAATGAGGAGTGATTATGCAAAAGTCGATAAATCCGTTTTTTACTTTTTTCCAGATATATATTGATTTTTATACTTCATAGCTTTATTATCTATATCTATTTCTATATCTATTAAATTTACAAGCTGAAGCTCGTCGGCCGTTCAAAAGTAGGTATATCCAAGGGCCGGTTAAAGAAAAGTCGATATTTCCATTTACGATTAAGCAAAATTCAATAAATCCATTTTTATTGTACTTTTTCTACTCGACCAAAGATGGTGGCACTGTTGGTTGTGTTACCAGCTAAAGTTCCACGTGGCCCCTTCATTCGTGTAGATTTCAGAGCTGTTAGGTACTTGACAATACGAACCCCTAAAATATGAATTACGTTGATGCTGATATATGTGTAAAAGAAGGTAATAGTGGATGCAGAAAGAAATTACGGAAACCGACTAAACGCCAGTTGAAAAAAGATAAAAGGTAAGGAAGTTATGGATGGAATTTTAGATATAAAAGGGATACTTATTCAAAAAAGCCAGGTGCCCAAATCTCCTATTACCATTACTTGCTTTCAGAATTTTCGGTTTGAAAGTCTACTGAAAACCCCTAAACCCCTATTAAAAAAAGGAAAGAAAGAATCGGAATTAAAGCTGGAGCTGATAGAACTTTGACGTCCTATTAAGGATAAAAAAAGCAATCTTTAAAAAATTTGTTGCAACAGGAGTTTGGTGAAGGATGGGAAAATGAGGAAGACTTAGTATGGTACAAAAACATTTTATGTAGGGAAGTATAGGTCAAGATGACGAAGATCCAAGTGAATGTGACTGCCTGGAAGATGATGTTGGCCTTCACGTTTAGTAACTTTTATCTATATTTTTATTTTATTATGATGGCTGTTGGTGTTATAACCCTTTTCAATTTTTTTTTTGTAAATAAAAGGTAGTATTTGTAATAATAGTATTTTTATTTTTTAAAAACAAATAAGTAAGTATGCTGTAAAATAATAAGAACAAAGTTAAATTTTTTTATTTTTTAGTTAATGTAAGGGAGATAACCAATTTATCTCAGCAAAACTTGCTAAATGCACTCTTCAATTGAACAGAAATCGATAAATCCAATTTTAATTTACCAAAAGTAGATAATTCCATTCCAAAAAGTTAATTAAAAATTTATTGGGTAATGTAATGCAGTAAAATTAATGCTGCTTTTAAGCACTCCTTCAAGACAAATACATTTATAGAATTTTTTTTAGATAGGTGACAAAAATCTTCATATATGCGTTTTTTATCATTTACTCAAAACAGGATATTATGGGTTTATCGGCTTTTGCATAATCACTCCCCAAATGATACTCGATATGATTTTATACCATTTTATTTAAAGATTTAAACTAAAAACACTGAAAATATGACAGATGCCAACTTGTCAGTCTCGTGGCTCGATTCGTTCTCGTCATAAAACAGTTAACTATTGTTCTCGTCTTGGTTGCGCCTAATGACGTAGCCGTAGATGGCGGTAGTCGTATTAGACATCATTCGGTTTTCTTGATAGGTCGTAGATGGCTTTAGTAGTATTAGTAGTGGACTGTATAAATCTTGTTCCGAGGGTTGCATGCGACGACGTTAAGATCCGACAGCTATACACACTAAGAAAACCTTTCTTATTTTCCAGTTGTATTTCCTTGTGTAAAATAAAAAAATAAATAAAAATATGTTTTACCTAACGCAGTTTCTTATTACTTCTTTTCTTTCTACATTTAAAACGCCTAGAAAGTAATTGTTTGGTCGTTACACAAAAATAAAACTTTAAAAATAATTTCACCATACTTGTGAACCCCCTCTATCATAGGTCACGAGCCGCCACTGCAAACATTTTATAAAAACATTTTATAATTAGTGTTTTTTTATACAAAATTAGAACTACGAATGCAATAATGTTAAAGACATGAAAGATTATATTATACGAGTACCGGTCATACCCGCAAGAGATCTCATTAGAGCCATCAGATGGTCACAATCGTTGCTTCGGCGGCGGCACACAGAAAAGGTACCATCACGTAAAAAAGCGGAGCAGCATGCACTTTTCCGTATAGTTCTTGACGAGATAAGCAGGAAGAAGTCTATGCGTGCGTTACCACTTTTAATTTGGTACTCTATTACAGATATGTAATGTAGTACCATAAGACGAACAAGCAAAGAAAGACAGAGCTATTTGAATTTGGCAGGACATACTGAGTTCACAATTTAAGAGTTTCGCCTACAGTTTGGCCGGCGAAAGAATATACCACGTGTCCAAGATAAGGAGGGCCAGTACAGGGATCTCGGAAACCGTAAGAGATACGAAGTCGGTTAAATAGAGATAAAGTTGCGGATTTACGTGCCTAATAATATGCCGTTTAGAAATGTTTAAAATGCCGAGTAGTTCCGGAGATATCCGGAAAAAAACGAAATTATGAAAAATCGTTTTATTGTTTTCCTGGTTTTTTTTTGAGATCGAATTCTAAAGTAAATTGCACTTTTGCATTGCCACTTTTTCCGCTCTATCTAACAGCGTTAATTGTTTGTAATCCGACGAGTCGTCTTCGAATGGCCATTATCAACTTTCTTTTTTTAAATACGGTCCTGTTTTTCTGATATTGGAATTTGAGAGCTTTTTTCTTCCCAATGCAACGATGTATGACCCATTGTGGTTTAATGACGTTTCGAGGGTTTTTTGAACAACATCAGGAAATTTTGGAATACGGTCCTGTTTTTCTCCTAATTTTATAAATAATATCTTATAAATAAGCTCTAAATTTTACTTATGTTGGACTAGTTCAATAAATAGCAAATAATTTAATAAAAAACCACAACTAAGTGAACAAAATACAGAAACATTATTTCAAACTTCTGTTGATTCGGGATTTTAATGAAAAGTAGGCGCTTGAAACAACAAAATTAAGATGATGACGCGTGATTTGTTTCACTTGACATGCCCATTGTGATCGTTTGAGAGCGTTTTAAGAGGTTTTCTATTTTCCAGAAAATATGGAACATCAATTTACATTAATTCTATCGCGTGTTTTATTTTATCTCAAAAAACTGTTATGTGGCAGTTACAAGATGTTATTTGTGCTTAGAGAATAACGGAAATCATTTTGAGCACCTGATTATGTAGTTCCTTACTTGTTGTTGTTGTTGTTGTTCGTTTTATTACTGTTTTGGAATGATTTTTGTTCACTTATTTGTGGTTTATTATTAAATTATTTGTTATTTATTGAACTAGTCCAACATAAGTAAAAAATTTAGAGCTTACTTATGAGATATTATTTATAAAATTAGGAGAAATACAGGACCGTGTCCCAAAATTTCTTGATGTTGTTCAAAAAACCCTCGAAACGTCATTAAACCACCATGGGTCATACATCGTTGCATTTGGGAGAAAAAAAGCTCTCAATATCAGGAAAACAGAACCGTATTTAAAAAAAAAGTTGATAATGGCCCTTCGAAGACGACTCTTCGGATTACAAAACAATTAACGCTGTTAGACAGAGCGGAAAAAGTGGCATGCAAAAGTGCAATTTACTTTAGAATTCGATCTCAAAAAAACCCAGGAAAACAATAAAACGATTTTTCAGATTTTCGGGTTTTCCGGATATCTCCGGAACTACTCGGAATTTTAAAATTTTCTAAACGGCATATTATCAGGCACATAAATCCGCAACTTTACCTCCATTTAACCGACTTCGTATCTCTTACGGTTTCCGAGATCTCTGTACTGGCCCTCCTTATCATGGACACGTTGACACGCGTATTCTAGCTGTAGTCTATGTTGTATTTTTATGAAATAAATATACCTAAATACCAGTATATTATTAACTTTCAAGAGACCTATAAACGCTACCTTAAAAAAGACTTGAAAGCGATAACAACAACGTGAATCTCCATAAGCAATTTAAATATAACTCACACCATGACGTCACTGCGCGCTGGTGCTTATTGTATCATGAGAGGCCACACACTAGCTCACTAGAAGCTGTCCTTTTTTTAAAATTATGTCCCGCCGCACTCCTTGTGGAACATTGAAAAAATAAAAATAAGAACATAGCTTATAGAAAGAAGTACCGATTGTAGAGCGGTGGGGCGAATGAGTCTAGTTTAAAGCACGATATGATTACGATCGCCGACCCGACATATATCATTGCGGCCATTATTATTGCTATTTGTTACTAATGATTGTGTATGTTGGAATCGGTCGTGCATCATTACTCATTAATATAGTTCGATGTGATCTCCGGCTAGCTATGAGAAAATGATGTGTAAGTACGTGTACTTACGCCTGAATCTAAAAAATTGTTAAGTTACCTTTAGGGTTATACAGGGTGTTGCGGATAATGCATCAGGATACTTACAGAGGTGATTCTGCATGTCAGAGTGAACGTAATAAGTTATGTAATTCAATACCTTACAGTCTTAAAGAGTTACAGTCTGTCAAAATGTTTTTTTATTTCCAATTTCGCGGTTAGTTTTTAAACTAACAAGTTAATATTTGGCACTACGTATAACGACTTCTATCATTCTATTATAAAAACGTTTCTATACTGTTTCACCAAAGCTCACTTTATCTGAAATTGAAATTTAATTTTTGGCATATCTTTTTTGTTTGGACAATTATTGTTTTTCCAATAATTCCCTGTCCGTCCCTGGCAAACTAAATAAGCCAAATGTGTTTAAAAAGGCGAATTTTAAGGAGACTGATCTAGTAACCATTATACTAAAAAATTATTAAATTACACCCAGTACTTAAAAAATTATTTAAAAATCAACGATTTCCAGGGACGTCTGTTATGGGCCCGTAGGAAGAAAAATTTATATGAACTGGGACACCCTGTATAGGGTGATTCACGAATGCCCACTTTCAGAAGCTCAGAATGAACTGGAATTTTTTTTTATTGATTCACGTTTCTGAGCCTATTTAGCTCAACTAAAATAATAATATTGGCTTCTTTATGTCATTTTTAATTTTCGTGAAGCAAGATTGTTATTTATTTTTCCAAATACTAGACTAGAAATTTAACGGCTTGTTCGGGTTTGAAGAAACAGGAAAAAAACTTTTTTTGTTTTTTCTCCTCGAGCATTGAAAAAATTGGAAGAGATAAAAATTGAAAAAAATATGGAAACATAACCGGACACCTGCGAAGATATTTGTTAATATGTAATATAATGTGCATATTTATATGAGTTCAAATTACATTTTATGTCAGAAACGGTGGGAGATGGGTATAGATAGGAAATTGTATTATATAGCAATAATATCTAAATAAATTGGTAAAACATTTTCATTGCCCGGACCTTATATTGAAGAACATGCTTCTTTGCCTACTCCAGGAATACCTTCCGTAGAGTTAAAAGACACATAACTTTAAAAAAATTAAAGAGGATTTGCAAAGAAGTAATATTTTTAAGAACCACATAATAGATAAGTTGCAGAAGGTTACGACCTGCGTTTAATCACAGGTTGCCAAGCAGGCACTATTTTTTTTGAAGGTTTAACCAAGTATACTTAATTTTTCTCTAATATAAAACTGGATTCCTAAAGTTAAAGGATTGGAAAACGGTATGAGAAAATTGCGTTAAAAAATATAATCTTATAAGAATAATAATAATAACAGTTTCAAAAATAACCAATTTTCAAATTTTGGTCACAGATATTCCCGAAACTTGCTTGATACCCCAATCAACATGCCAGCAATCTAAATATCAATAAATTAACTAAAAAACTTTATTATTAACGACTAAAACTTCACGAAAATAAATATAGATCAGCTGATGACTCTCGTCTCTTTCTAACCTGCCAAGAAGCGGCACATTTTTTAATTGAATTGTCGCAACTTAGATGGCTCTGATTGCTCATTTGGGATTGTTTAGAATCCTCATCTTAACTGCCGACAGAAAAAAAAAATATCTTCACTGAATGCAATGACATGAGCTATTGAAAAATAAAAATAATTATTACAGGAACATCAAAATATTGCGATAGAACATTTTGGAAAAAATAAAGAGATTGTTCAAAGAATCTCAAAATAAACGGGTAAGGGTAATTATTTCATTTTCAAATTTCATTTTATGTAATTGTTATATAAAAGTTAAATTAGCTGGCTTATCTAGTAAGGTTTCATTCATTCAGGACATACAGAGTGTTCCTTAATGACGTGCTAATATTTCAGGGTGTGATTCCTTAGGTCATTTTATAAAGAAAAGTCATATGAACATATGTCCGCAACGGTTTAAATTTTTTGCTAAATGGTGTTGAATTTTTATTTTTTAAAGGGTTATTTTTTAATATCTCTGAAAGTACTTTACATATTATTTTCAATTTTGGTATGAGTTAATAGGATATAGAACCACAAATTATATTCAATTGTTCCACCAGTGGCGTCCCTGCGTCCTCTGATATGTTTTACACAAAAGATGATACTCCACTGAAATTTTTCCATGTTATTTTTCTGATAAGCCTGGTTTATTCTACATAAAAACGGTCTCTTCAGTTTTTATCATCAGATGCACCGTTCTTGATTAAAACCACTAAATTCATATTGAAACTCACTATTATTAACATTGATAAAATAATTAATGATAAATTTTCTTTAATAAAAATTGTTGGAGGCGAAAAGTGGTGCGAAGACGGGCGGAAGCATGCATTTTAAGTGAAGGAGGTCATTTTCAACAATTTTTATAAAAAATTTATCATTAATTATTTTATCAATGTTAATAATAATGAGCTTCAATATGAATTTAATGGTTTAATCAAGAACTGACGAGAAAAACTTAAGAGACGGTTTTCATGTAGAATTGAGCAGGCTAATGAGAAAAAATATCCACATGAAAAAATGTCAGTGGCGTACCATCTTACTTGTAAAAAATATCAGAGGACATGTTTGCAGGGACGCCACTGGTGAATCAATTAAATATCTTTCCTAACTAAAATTTGTGGTTCTATATCCTATTAACACATACCAAAATTGAAAATAATATCTAATGTACTTTCGGAGAATTTTTTAAAAAATAACCACGTAAAAAATAAAAATTCAACACCCTGTAGCAAAAAAATTTAAGCCGTTGCGGACATATATTCATATCAACTTTATATTTCTACCAAAATTTTGAGTTTTTATCAAACTTTAAAGCTCTACGCCACTGGCCTGACAGAAGCAGACGTCGGCCATATGCAACCTCCATTCCGGTTCCACTTTATCGGAACATTCGCTCCTTCCTGTTCGTTTTATATTTAAAGATATAAACGGTAGATAAAATAGAACTCTTTTTAATTTTATTTATTGTAATTTGATGTAATGTGATAAAATGTACTATTATTATTATTATTATTATAATGAAAATTAGATTTTGCCACAAGCTGACTTGCTTGCTTACCGGCCTATTCAAGCACCTCATTATCGGCTAAACTGAAATCATATTACAACTATCACTAAAAATGACCCACCCACAACTTTCCGGGCAACAAAAGACGACCGATAAAATAAATGACGTATGATTTTTCTCTTTAATTCCTTATTTATCCGATTGGAGTGGCAATAAAGGCAAAAGGAAGGGACCTCTTGCAACATACATGCATGTTTTATTGTATTTTATAATTGAATTCTTACCAATTGAAATGGTTAAATGATTAGTCGATCTTGATGTAACGCAAGTCATTTAGAACTAATTAAATTTATATATGTGGTAAAACATGAGGTGGTCTCTAAACGGACTGCTTATTAATATGATGACCGCACCTTCGATTCTTATATCTGTAATGTTCTCTTTCTTGGTTGCAGTTTTTATTATTTGGCACCACGTCGATAATAATAGATACTGCGAAGCCGTGGAAGGGCCACCAAATTAAAATCTATAATTCCTATGCATATGCAGAGTGCTATTTAAATGTGTGAACACTTGGGGCTTCTAGAGAAAGCCTACATACTTTTTTTTAACGAATGTCTAAATCCAGTTACACCTCTCATAACGGACACCTCTAATAAGCTGACATCTCTATTAAGCGGACATTTTTTCATAGTCCGGAACTAGGTATATGAAATTCCATGAAAATCAACCTCTCTTGGGCGTACTCTCCTTTGGGCGGACGCGGACAGGCTGTTTTCATACAAATAGTGCGAAAACCCTCCTTTAAACGGACCAAAAATTTTGTATTTGGGAGACGAATAAGTACGGTGCAAAAACTCTCTGAAGACAGATCGGCAACCAATCGCGTATACGTAGCAGCATGAAAGGATTTCGCCGAATGAAAGTATGTGTGATTCCCCGAACAGCAGTCCGCCTTGTGAGTTGTAAGGTTAAAATCGTAAACAAGAAGAGAAAGAGAATATGGATATTGTGGAAGTTTGTAATTTGATAACAATGATTTGGGCGAGTTCATTAACATTGATAGCAATGTGCTATTAGAAGATGATAGTGACCCCATTCCTACCGATTATGTAGTCCAAACTGAAACCACATCACTATCTGACGACTCTGATGAAGAACTTGAATGCAGTAATCAAGCAAATGTCACCAATTATCAACAAGCCATTAGTATGGTAAAGGAATTATAAGAGTATGCAAAGAATAGAGGTGACTCTTCAGCAATGGAATTGTTATCAGACTTGGAATTACATTTTCTAGATTGCAAGTATAAAACGCAAACACGTCAAACTACGTTATTAGATTTTTTTAGTACTACATCCTAACTAAAACTAGTGTATTTTTGTTATGTTATGTTTATTTGTACATACTAATAATTTTGCTTTTGCATTTACATATTACCTAATAACAAATTTCCCATTGGCGAACACCTCTTATTAGGCGGACACATTTAGACGGTCCCGTAGGTGTTCGCCTAAGGGAGGTTTCACTGCACTTGGTTAAAAACACCCATCTACTTCGCTAGTACAGCCGCGCCATACAGATCTGTTTTCAGTTAACATGTGTCTGTAGGTCAGTAGTGTAGCAGTGATACCAGATTATAACGCATGTTTAATTGTAAACCGTTGCAAAAGTGCGATTTCGGTCAGTCGTTTTCTGTCTGCTTTGATGTGCGAAACGGACACTTCGCCGCGCGCGTCTTTCCCTTGAAATTTGCATACGAATTCGAAACTTTAAGGCATTTCTGACTTAATAAATACGGTATTAAATTTATCAATTATTGTAGCAGTACCGTTGTTTTGTTCCGTGATGAAATCATTTATAATATTTGATTTCAAATTTTTTGTGTGATATTACTATTGGTTGCATTGAAAAGTTTTAAAATTATTAGATTTTGTACATTTCTACATCACGTTGTTTTTCGCTTTTGACACAAGGAACTTATCCTGCTTATTGATTCGAAGAGTCATTTATGGTTATTTTACTTCAATTCGATTTCATCTCAGGATTTGCGGGTTTAAATATAATAAATCAGTCCCATAACATCCTGTATATTAGGTAGATGATGTGGCCATTTTCAACAATCATTATAAAACAAAATTTGTCATTATCAATGTGAACAACAATCAACTTCAATTTGACTTAATTGTTTCAATCAAGAACGGTGCGTGCGAGAAAAATGCAAGTTATCTTTTTCATGTAGAATTGACCAGGCTAATCAGAAAATCAGCCATATGAAAATATCAGTGGCGTATCACATTTCGTGTAGAAAAATATTCTGATATTTTTTACACATGCCTTTGTTGGTTGGTTCCTTATCGAGCGTGTTTTAAATATATGTAGGTAATTATTTTTGAAAATAAATAAAAACAATATTGGTCACACGCACGTCATTGGGTGTGTCAATTTAATGAAGTCTTGTATTTGGTCGTTTTGAAGGATGCTAAATCGATTTATGATATTAGTTTTGAAATAAAATAATAGTTAAGGTACTTGTGCATTTTAACTTCTTGAATAGGCCGATATGGAAAACTCATATCCACTTTAATAGTATATTAAGATACAAGTTTGGTAAGACATCATCTTAGAGCACGCGTCTAAAGTATAACTGCTCTAATTGTCTTATGAACCGTGTATTTTATAATACTTTTTCTATTTGGGTCTTTAAAGTCTAAAAAACTTTTTAAAAAATAGTAGATTTTTTCCATTTTAATTAATATTTTCTTTTTGGGTTGGCAATACTTTTACAATTTAATAAAATGTTACAAATATCAAATATGCCATGATAGAAACAATTGAACACAATAATTAAAAATGAATATATTATTAAAGTTAATAAAAATGAGTCTATGACGTTGTTACCAAAAATTGACGTAAAGCTGAAGGTGTGTCAAAATTTAATTTGCTGGTGTTTGCTGTATTACCTGAACTACGAGAGTTTCGATCGTAGATGGGATTTCCTATGTTCACCTTAACGATGCATGATGCGGTATATGTTCATATGAACTATTCCTCATTGAAGAAATAAGAATAAAAAATTGAAAATAAAAATTATTATAAATATTTTTTTAAGTAATTTGTATATTTTCCGGAGAAAATTTCTTTTTTTTTAAATAATTTTAAATTTAAAGTTTTTTGAATACTTTAGGTAACGTATTATAAATATTTATTCCATAAAATAGATTTCATCCATATGCTACTTTTAATTTGATTTTTTTTTAAATGATTAATATTTCTGGTATTATGATTGTGTAGGTATATCAGTTAATTTTACAAATTTTATAGAAAATTTTTTATTTTGATAATTAATTGCATGAATTAGTATACTAATTTTTAATTTGTATAAACTATTCAGATCTCGGTTCCAAAAAATTTAGCTTATAAATACATTTTATAATTTTGTTTTGTAGTTTTTTTTAAAGGGTTTAATATTGTGGCACATGCAGATCCCCAAACTGATATTAAATATTGAAATTTTGAATAAACTAATGAATAATAAATGTTTTTTAAATGTATTAAAGGTATATAATCTCTAATTTTAAATAATATTCCAATGAGTGGTGATACGCTTTTTCGAAAGTTTTCAACATGTTTTCTCCAATTTACATTTTCGTCTATACTCATATATAAGCCTAATAACTTTACGGATTTTGCATACTTAATTTCGTTTCCATTAAAAATTATTGATGAAATATTGTTCCCAATTGCACATTTAAAAACAAACGTGAAAGATGACTTTTCAAAGTTTACAGAAACTTTATAGAATTGCAGCCATGAAAGTATAATTTTCAAATCATTAGTAATATCAGTTCGAATATTGGAAAAAGACTGACCAAAATATAAAATTGTAGTATCATCCGCAAACAATTTGACATTACCTTTTAGATTTAACTTAGAAATTAAATTTATATATATTTATATAAGGAATAAAGTAGGACCTAAAATTGATCCTTGAGGAACAACGCAAGTAATATTTTGTTGAGAACTTGAGCAATCGTCAATATAAACGTACTGTTTCCTGTAATATAAATAATTTTTAAACCAATTGTAAATATTTCCTCTAATACCAATATTGAAAGGACTTTGTAATAAAATTTCGTGATTGACAGTATCAAATGCATTTCGCAACTCTAAAGATAATAAGCAACATTTTTTTGTATTTTCTAACGTTAATTGAATATTAATAATAATATCAATAGCAGATATTTTTGTATCTTTAGACTTACGAAATCCATATTGACCACTAAATAGGATATTTTGATATTCTAAAAAATTTGTCAATTTCTTATTCATTATTTTTTCCAAAATTTTAGATAAAACAAGTAAAACAGAAATTGGTCTATAATTATTAGGATCACTTTTTTGACCATTTTCAAAAATTGGCGATATCGTTGCCAATTTCATTTTTTCTGGGAAAATACTCGTAATAAATGATAATATAATGAGAGATTGCAAGATGGGAACGATTTCTTTTTTGACCATTTTAATAGTTTTTATCGATATATCGTCAAAACCGCTGACCTGTCTTGGGTTAAGATTTGTAATAATTGCATCAATAATTTCTTTAAAAACTTCCTCTGGATCTATAAATTATTGTTGAAGAACGTAATAAGTCAGTAGCCAGTCATTAGAAATATTTCCAAGATTAGAAACGAAGCTACTAACTAAATAATGCTAATCAGCAGCTACACGTGATTTAACGACACTCCCCGACGGTAAGTTAATCTCGTGATTAAAACTCCGGCCTGCATATCTCGCACCGTTATTTTTCCATTCATGCATTAATATTCCGGTAGTTCAGAGCAGCAAATGACGCGAAAATAAGCTCTAAAATGAATTAAACTCACAATAAAGCTCGTAGGTAAAAATAAGTAGTTTTGTGAGATACGAAATTACGTTGTTTTTGTATTACGTTGTTTTTTCACAAACTTAATGACGACAAAAGGAGATAATGCATAACTAAAACGAAGAGGAACACGATGCCTTGTCAGTACAGTTTTATGGGTGTGACATTATTGGACATACAGGGTTTTTGTAATAACGTGCTAAACATAGTCCCATGTAATTTTTGAGATGGCTGAATATTGGCTCCTCTGTATATTTTCTAGAAAAACTGCATTACTAGGGGAGACCGAGGAGATTTGTGACAGAGTAGAGTTGAGACAAAGACGATTTCTTGGAATCTATGGCCGTTAGCGAGCTAGCAACAGCGCACGATTGTTTGTTTATAGACGCGCTACTTGACGCAGTACGCGCCAATGGCCCACGACAAGCGGTTGCGTGATTACGACGTCTGCATGAAAAAAGAACCGAAAAGTAAATTTTTGATTGTATTTATATCATGATATAAGTATTTATTACATTCACGTGGTTATGCTATTTTTTCTTACATTGTGTGGGTTTGGAGTTTCAAAGCGTGGCATTGTCTTGCTGTGTTTGCATCTTGTTTCGAAATTACGAATTATTATTCTGATCAGATCGCGATTTTTGAATTTTTAAAATAGTATTTTCAGGTTAGCTTATTTTACACGCTTTTTGCAATGTTTCTTTCTGTTTATTTCTGCATTTTGTTCATTTGGTCAATTCTTACGACCTAAGTTTGATATAATGATTATAGAAGATTTAATTAATACTGTTATGTTAATGTTTCATGTTATTTATGCCAAATGATAATTAAAGTAATTTTATGCAAAAAAACATGTGTTTTGTTTATAATTCATATGAAAATAATTTTATATATTAAATATAGCCTAGATACACAGCTGGCACAACTTACCTCGGTAAAGATTGTTTCATGACAAAATGGATATAACTTAATGACTGCAGTAAAAGTACCTGGGCCATCCCATTATTTATGACCGTTTGTTATTATTATGTGGAAAGGACCGGATTGTAATAATTATAATTAAATTTAGGCACGTCAGGTAGGTTAGGTTGCTTAATTTATATTTAAATATCTTTTTGTGGTAAAATTTATTAGTTTTTGAGGAATGGTTCAAGAATTGTCTTTTACCAAACATTCCTCAGAATAGCGTGATAGTAATGGACAATGCGAGCTATCACAGTCGCCAATTACATGAAGCTCCAAGCTCAAATAACACAAAATTGGAGATTCAGAACTACATGGCGGCGAATGACATATATTTTGAAGAAAGTTATAAAAAAGTGATCTTTTAGAAGTTTTAAAGACATTTTGTATAAAAAAGTATATGTTTGTGACACATTGGTAGAAGAAATTGGACATACAGTGCTACGGCTCCCACCCTAATATTGCATTTTTAACCCCATAGAGCATATGTGGCACCAGTTAAAATCACTGGTTAGGTCTGAAAATATTTCTCCAACTTTAAGTTCTAGTGTTGTAGAATTAATACGAAAATGCTTTAATGATATTCCCCCAGGTAGTTGGAAAAATTCAGTCCGTCACGTAATAACTGTAGAAAATTCGTATATTAGTTTGGATCGTATAATTAATTCAATTATAATTAATTTTGATGAGGATAGCGATAGCGAAACAGAACTATCTATAGAATAACATTATAAATGTAAATAAATATGACGAGTAATATTTAAAAAATTTTTTATTTCATTTGATTACCGACCCAGGAAATCATCAAGTTGTATCCAATTTTCGTGAAACGTACTGTACCTGTCACAATTTACCTCGGTGTTAGGAGAGTTGTGACAAAGGGAGTAGTTTCAGTTTCCGTGGATTTTCTCAGAAACCTTATTGACTTTGATGACTGTTGACTTTTATTGACTTTGATGACTGTTTTTAAAAGAGTAAGGATTGAGCTACATTGCGGCATACAATTCATAAAGGTGGTGTATTTCTTTATTGAGATATGTTCCTTTCAGTAAAAATTATTACAACCCTCCTCAGTCTCCCCTATTTCTTGAATATGCGGACATGATAAACCCCTGTTCCGAGTTTGAATACGTTTTGGTGAGTCAATCCAAAGCTATTCCATTAAACGTGATGGCAAAAGCAAGTCTCATAATTCAGGTAATACGGTAAAAGTTTTTTGACCTACCCGGCATATTATTATACAGCGTGTGTGTAAATAATGGCACCATATGAAAAACTTTTTTATCTGTGATTTTAGGAAAAAACTAATCTCCGAAAAACTCACAAATATAACGTACGGGCTGTCACATTTTCGACACTTTTAGAGGGTGTTTCCGTAATTGTTAGTGCTATCAAAAAAGTAATGTAGGTGTCATGTGCTCTTTTGGGTCAAAGTTAAAATGATAAAATCAAAATTCGAATATTTTCGCTCGCTTAAGAGATACGGGGGAAAATCAAAAAATTAATAATTTAAAAATTACCCTATATTTTCTTAGTTAAAAGAGATACAGAAAAATGTTCTATACAGAAGTTTCTTTATAATGATTGTTGAATAATCTGCCGTTTTCAGAATAAGTATACGGGGTCAGGTAAAAAAGTTATCGAACCTAACCTCATTGTTTTAAATGGAACACCCTGTATATTTTAATCTAAAAAGATAGCATTTTAAATTCTCGTTTCAAATATATAACACACCATGAATGATATTGGTTTTCTAGGCGATTTATTTAAACTTTTACTTTGAAACAAAATAAAAGATTCAGACGCAAATCTTCGGGATATGTCCTTAAATGGTTGCCGTCTTTCCGGATAGCGAACAAAATATAAAATTTGCGCAATTTCTTCTTTTTTTCCACGTTCAATATAAACTGATATCATATCAAATCAAAATGTTGATAAGCAATTTTCACAACTGAATATGTAAAAATGAAATTGACGTTAAGCGTTAATACAACTAGAATGTCAACATGGTTGTTTCTAGGATATTAGCGTTTAATTCACGGTATACTGTGGTTTAAAGTTATAAAGTTTAATAAATCGCCTAGGAAATCAATATCATTCATGGTGTATTATATATTTGAAAAAAATAATTAAAAATGTACAGGTTGTTCCATTTAAAAAAGTGAGGTTAGGTCCGATAACTTTTTACCTGACCCAGTATACTTATTTTGAAAACGGTAGATTATTCAACAATCACTATAAAGAAACTTCTGTATAAAACATTTTTCCGTATCTCTTTTAAGTAAGAAAATATAGGGTAACTTTGAAAATGTCTATTTTTGGATTTTCCCCCGTATCTCTTAAGCAACCTAAGATTTTCAAATTTTGATTTTACCATTTTAAGTTTAACCCAAAAAGAGCACATGACACCTACATTACTTTTTTGATAGCACTAACAATTACGGAGATACCCTATAAAAGTGTCGAAAATGGGACACTCTGTATAGAGTGGTCAAAAAATAAGAAAATGCGCTAAAATGCTAAGAGTAATGTAACATTAATTTACATGGTATAAAGAAATTATTAGAAAGTTCCTAAGAATCAATTTTAATGTCAAAACATAAAATAACAGAAAAAATATTTGGATATTTTATTTTCATTTTTCTTGCCCAAAATAAGGAAAATTTCATTATTCTAAAGGTAAAGTAATGTTTTTTTTTTAAAGTACAAGACATCAAGTCATATACGAAACAAACAGGTGTCAATATGAGTCTTAAAACTAATTGCTTGAAAATTCGACTTATTAAGCATATATTAAGCATACAGTGTCACCATTAAAGTCCGCACCATATGGAACTTTTTTTTATTAATGAGGTTAGTTAAAATTAAATTTCGGCAATCGTTTTTGCTTCAAATTAGACTAAAAATTATATAATCAAATGTCACCATCTGTCATTCGGTATCTGTCAAAAATTACATTCTAATCAAAAAATGCTGAAAAATGGCATTGTTTTACCGAATTTCAAAAAATTTTATTAGAAAAAGTTGTTTCTTACAATTCTTGGCCTAAATACAAAGTTTCAGTTTTCTAGCTCAAAGTTGATTTTTTTGCCATTTTTTCTAATTAACTTTTTTTTTATTTAATGTAAGTTCGCTTAATGGATATTAAACTATTTGCTTATACCATACTCAATATTTTATTTAGTTTGTATGAGCTTTTTTTTACTAGAATGCCATTTTTTTTCGAAATTTAAAATTAGAGGCAAAAAAATTTGACACAGGTGGTGCAAAGTTATCCTAATTTAAAAATTTTAACAGATAGACGTCAGATATTCCATTTTTTTGATAGTACATACACCTAAGAAGTTTAAAAAACTTATAATAAAATTCCCAGATATCAGATTAGTTCAAAATTTAGACACATTTTCTTTTTATCCACAATAAAATATCAAGGCAATTTTGAATTTTATAAGTAGGCTATGGAAAAAACGAATTAGAGTGCCGAATAAATAAAAGAAATGTCATAAATGTGAATATTTTCGCAAGTTATAGTTTTCAGTGTTATCACCAATGTTGTCCATTCAAGAAAAAATAGAAATTGTCTTATAATTTGTGGAGAGAATATGCCTCACCGGCAAGTATCTGCCATTTTTAATGAGAGGCATCCAGAAAAAAATTTGCAGCATAGCATTGTTTCAAGAATAATGTCAAAATTTAGAGAAACTGTATCTGTTCGAAATAATTTTAAGAAACCTCACGCGGCAAGTAAATACGATGAAGCAGCACAACTTGATGTTTGTTTAACTGTTATTGACCACGGTCAAACTAGTGTAACCAAGATAAGTGATGCAACAGGGTGCAAGAGGGAAAGCGTTAGAAAAATTCTTCAGAAAAATCGATTTCGGGCATATAAACCCAAGTTTATAAACACATTAAAAGAACGCGATTTTGATATCCGACTTGATTTTTCGTTTTGGTATCAGGGACAATATGAGGAGAATATTCTTTTTCCATACAAGATATTATGGACAGATGAAGCCACTTTCTCTTCGAATGGTACCGTGAGCTCACAAAATTGCCGATGGTGGTCCCAAGAAAATCCTAACTTCACAATTGAATGTCGCGACCAGTATCATTTTAAAACCAATGTTTGGTGTGGAATTTTGAAAGATGAGCTTATTGGACCATACTTCTTTAGAGCAAACTTAACTGGTGAAAGGTACCTGAAGTTTCTTGATAACGAGATTACCGAAGTTTTGGATAACATGCCCTTACACCATAGACATAACTTATGGTATCAGCTTGATGGTGCACCCATACATCAAACTGTAGCAGTGAAAGAACGCATAAACCAATTATTTCAAAACAGAGTTATAGGGCGTGATAGAGAATGTCACTGGCCATCCAGGTCGCCTGACATAACCCCACTAGACTTTTTTCTGTGGGGTTATCTTAAGCAGAAAGTTTATAAGAATCGACCGTTTAGAAATATCGAGCATTTGGAACAAACGATAGGACAGTGTTGTGCCGATATAAGACCAAGCTTTTTACAAAATGCTGTTAAAGACGTTTATAGACGGACGGGTGTTTGTATAGAGCGAGAAGGACGTCACACTGAAATGTGAAATTTATATTGCTTTTGTGTTACCTATTTAAAATGATTAAAGTTCCTTTTTGTTCCTTTTAATAATAATGATAGTTTTAAGTATAAAATACAATTTTTATCAAATATTTAGATGTATTTGTCATTTGAAAAACGAAACATCTGACGTCTATCTGTTAAAATTTTTAAATTAGGATAACTTTGCACCACCTGTGTCAAATTTTTTTGCCTCTAATTTTAAATTTCGAAAAAAAATGGCATTCTAGTAAAAAAAAGCTCATACAAACTAAATAAAATATTGAGTATGGTATAAGCAAATAGTTTAATATCCATTAAGCGAACTTACATTAAATAAAAAAAAAGTTAATTAGAAAAAATGGCAAAAAAATCAACTTTGAGCTAGAAAACTGAAACTTTGTATTTAGGCCAAGAATTGTACTAGAAACAACTTTTTCTAATAAAATTTTTTGAAATTCGGTAAAACAATGCCATTTTTCAGCATTTTTTGATTAGAATGTAATTTTTGACAGATACCGAATGACAGATGGTGACATTTGATTATATAATTTTTAGTCTAATTTGAAGCAAAAACGATTGCCGAAATTTAATTTTAACTAACCTCATTAATAAAAAAAAGTTCCATATGGTGCGGACTTTAATGGTGACACTGTATATACAAGCAGTTTTTCACTCGAAAGATCACACTACCAAGCGGCACAATTCCGGCGCTGTCAAGCTAAGCGACGATTTTCGCTTGAATTTATAACCAGAGCAGTTTTTTTTTAATAATCGAGCAATGTCGGTTATTTCAATAATCGAGTACTCAAGCGGCTTTTCGCTAGAGCGATCACAACACTATAGTTATTTTATATTTTGACATAAAATTTTCACACACGCTGTATACATTGAGGCAACCCACACACTGTATACTTTTCAGCCCTTTCCTATTCATCAATGCATCACATCGCTCTCTTCCTGATGCACCGGCCACGCAAATTGGTTTTCTGGCGATTTGCACCACGTCTTAAGACAAATTGTGGCAATTACCTGACTGCGATGCCCGAGACTTCATTGTACGCGATTCCAAAGACTTTCACATCGATTATCTATTCGAAACTAATTCCAAAGAGCATCGCATTACTTACATGCACGCGTGAACAAATCTGCACGATCGCTTTTTGTTTTATTGCCTCGCCCGCTTTTATTTTTTGCGCCCAACGCCCCAAACACATCAACAATGTTTGTAGTAGGTGGCTTTGTCCCGGGGCTAACTCGATTCAAAGCAACAATATGCTTTATTTTCAATTGTTCATCAAAGTCACTATAATTAAACAGTTTTTGTTCTTGATGGTACTTAAACGTTTCGCATGTACAGATAAGAAAGGAAAAAATTTAATAACTGTTTTCTGTATAATATTGGTTGATCATATAATAGAAACTGCTATTGTTTAATTTATTAAATTATTTCATAGGTTACGCTCTTTTTTACCCCTTCCAACTCTTTTTTTTTTATGATCAAACACAAGCACTATAGGAAAAATCCTTTAGGGACTCTGGGAGTGGTGCGTGTGCGCAAAAAGCGATTCACGTTGGTTTTGACTCGTTGGAGGTTATATTCGTTGGGAAAAACGACCTCGGGAAGGTCGTTTCATAAGGATAAAGTCCTCCAGATGAAAGTATTCTTAAATAGTGAAGTTCGAGGAGTACTAAGCTTAACCACATATGGACGGGCGGCCGTGGTTTGTCGTGTATTTCTGATATTCGACGCTCTGGGCGGAATTAAGAGGGCAAGGTCAGCCGAGCACTTTCCATGAAAATATCTGTAAGAGAGAGTGAAATCCCCAACCTGTCTCCGATGTTTTAGGCTGTCGAGGTTCTTCGTCAGCTCGTGGTCTCCAATCAGATGAAAGGCCCTCCTTTCGATGGAATCTAGTAGCCGAAGAGTATGTTTGGGTGCAGAGCTCCAGACATGAGAGCAGTACTCTAGTAATTGGCGAATCTGGGCTTTGTATAGTGTCAAAAGTTGTTTAGGTGTGTACAACTTGCTGGTTCGGAAGAGTACACCAAGTTTCTAAGAAGCTATCTTGGCGATAGCCACAACGTGGTTATGCCAAGACATATTTCCTCTAGTTTGATGTCCAGCAAATTAATAGATGAAGCCAGTGGGATTGCGTGTCCGTTTTTTAGCTTTAAATTCGACTTGGTTACTGTCACCCCAAGCCAAAATGTCTTCCAGGTCAGCAAAAATAAATATTGGGTGTTTCGTTTTCACTAGTAGGTCGTTAATGTAGAGTAAGAAGAGAGTGGGAGACAATATGGACCCTTGAGGAACACCTTCATTGATGGCGAAGGTGTCTGAGAGAGATCCGTCAATCGCCACTTGCAGAGAGCGGTCCTTAAGAGAGCTAGACAACCATGTACAGAATCGACTGGGCATACCATAGGATCGCAGGTTACCTAGAAGTTCCTCATGCCAAACACGATCAAATGCTTTAGAAATATCCAGTATAACAGCCCGAGACTCCTCATGATGATCGATTGCGTTGTTCCAAAGATGGGTGACATAGGCTAGAAGATCTCCAGTTGATCTAGACTTCCGAAAACCATATTGATGATCGCTGATAATGTTGAAGCCTTCCAGGTGCTTTAGAAGTTGTTGGTTAATAGCTTTCTCCATTACTTTTGATATAACTGAAAGCAATGCTACTGGTCGATATTTGTTAGGCAGGGTTAGGGTTCTCTTACCTTTCCTTGGTATTGGCTGGACTCGCGCCGTGTTCCAGCACGATGGAAATATTCCTTGTTTGTAGGATAAGTTAAAAAGTCTACAAAAGAATGGTGTTAGTTCATCGGCGCATCTCTTGAGAACTATAACAGGAATTTCGTCTGGACCAGAAGCTTTCTTGACATCGAGCCCTTTCAAGATTCGTTTGACAGGACGCTGATGGAACACAATTTCGGTCATTTCCGATTGAACTGCAGGAATGTTGGGTGGTGTTCTTCCCTGGAAATATACAGTGGAATGCGAAGAAAATAGTTCCGCAAGTAAGTTTGATTTGGCTCCCGCTGTGGATGCTATGGTACCATCGGAACGTGTTAGAGGTGGAATAGTTGATTTGGTAAAATTTTGGCTGACGGCCTTTGCCACTGACCAAAAGGACCTTGATCCGCTTGGACTGTCAAGAAGTTTATTTTTGATCCTCACGTTATGGGCTTCTTTGCTTTGATCTATTGTTAGCTTACATTGATTTCGAGCGGTAACAAAGATGGTACGATTCTCAGTGGTAGGGTTTTTACGCCACCTAGAGCAATGAATAGCAGAAATATATTACGAACCATTGTCGCGCATCCATATGTGGTTCAGCTTAGTACTTCTAGAACTTCAATGTTTAAGAATTCATCGGGAGGACGTCATCATTGTGGATCGACCGTCCTGAGTTCGTGTTTCTCAACGAACAAATCCCGACAGACCCGAGGAAACCCTCCAACAAACGATTCAAAACCAATATGAATCGCTTTATTATCACACACAGGATTTTTCCTATAGTGCTAGTATTTGATCATAAAAAAAGGACATATGAGGCCAGATCATAGTGCATTGTTTAAATAAAATATTTAATTTCCGTATAAAAACGTCACTGAAAAACATGATACGCTCTTTTACATCCATTAATACGATAATGGATTATATATAGATTTGTTCTCTTTGTAAATATAATGAATCCGAGAAAGGCATTAAATTAGTCAAAGCAGTAGCGTTTTTAAAGAGGGGGCCAATGGATTCTTAAAAATCGATGGATTTTTAAACTTATGTAGAAATCAAGAGAACTAGTAAATCTTAAATTTCTGAATATGGAATGAAGAAGTCAGATGAAGCGTAATCCAGTCTACAGCTTAATTCAGTAATGGAATACAACAAAAATGTGGTCAAAGAAAAGATGTTTATGTTTATTTAAAAATTATCAGTAAGCAGATTTAACAGTATTAAATGGCCGCCCAAAAATCATAAAAGTCGCATAGATAGATTCAAGTAAACCAAGTGAACCTTGGTTACCATTTCGAAAAATGGTTCCAACAGGTGGTAAATTTTCGTTAGATTTGTTGCAATCTATACAGGTTGTCCCAGAATATTTTGGCAATCTCCCGGGTTCAGATAGAACACTTAAAAATAACAGGAGAAGTTCATATAAATTGTTCTTCCTGCGGCACCCCCTACGGAGATACGGGCCAATAACGGACGTCTCTGGAAATCGTTGATTTTTTAAATATTTTTTTAAATACTAGGTGTAATTTAATAATTTTTTAGTATAATGTTTACTAGATGAGTCTCCTTGAAATTCACCCTTTTAAACACATTTGGCTTATTTAGTTTGACAGTGGCGGACTAGACCTAGCACAAAAATACTTTTTTTTACACCCTGTATGATGAAGGAACTACAATAATATTTTTTTTGGATACTCTAAACCTTAAGCTGAAAAAAAGGTACTCTTGATCAATGTCGATAAAATGAACTGTTTTCGAAAAAAAATATATTTTTGTTCATACATTAAATGCATGTCGGCATATTCAGTATACGTAAATTCCATTACTAAGTTAGTAACTAATAAGACAAAGGAAAAAACCCGCAAGTTCAAGACACTACCATAAACTGACACTGGCATAAATATTCTTATTTAACTCGGTACATGTGAACAATACCATAGCAACAATGAGGGAATTTTATGAACAACAACCAATGAACAAAAAAAACCATATTGAACAAAAATATTTTTTTTTCGAAAACAGTTAATTTTATCGACATTGATCAAGAGAACCTTTTTTCAGCTTAAGCTTTAGAGTATCCATAATAAAATATTACTGTTGTTCATCATAAAGGGTGTAAAAAAGCATTTTTGTGCTACGTCTAGTCGTTCCCTGTCAAACTAAATAAGCCAAATGTGTTTAAAAGGGCAAATTTTAAGGAGACCCATCTAGTAAGCACTATACTAAAAAATTATTAAATTACACCTAGTACTTGAAAAATTATTTAAAAATCAACAAATTTCCAGGGACATCCATTATGGGCCGGTATCTCCGTGTGTGGGGGCGTAGGAAGATGAATTTCTCCTGTTATTTTTAATGTTCTATCTGAACCCGGGAGATTGCCCACATATTCTGGGACACAGTTCTTCTTGATTTCGACGAATCAAAATATCGACAGGGAAGATTTAATAATTATTATTGGAAGCCCGAGATTATTGTGTGACTTTACTAATCTGAAAAAAAAAATTAAGAAATTGGAACTTTATTAATATGATATTTCTCAAATAGTTCTCTCTTTATACAGGGCGTGTCAGAAAAATATACCAAACTCCAGGAGTGTATTATACTGGGTTGGGCTCCGGGACGGCTTAGTTACATGAGGACTTCATTATTTAAGAATTCTTTCATCTGGAGGACTTCATCTTTATGAAACGACCTTTTCGAGGTCGTTTTTCCCAACGAATATAACATTCAACGATTCAATACCAACGTCAATCGCTTTATTTGCATACGCACCACGTCCAGATTCTCTTAAAAGATTTTTCCTGCGTTTCACCATCAAGTGGTGACGTTACATTTATTTTTTTTAAATGGAACATTTATAATTCTAAATTCTCAATAAATTTTATACATTTTTCTATAACATATCATAGGTATGTCTAAATTGAAAACTTTAAAAGCTGGAAAAGCATGTTTTTTGCAAATGTTATGAAGTTCTTGGGGGTTTAATCTTTTACCAACCGTGTACAGGTCGACAACTTTATCTGTAGCTACAAAAGGAATGCGGATAAGAAAATTTCTTGGGTTAACAATGTTGTCATATATATTAAATTTTAATTTAGTAACATGTTACCAAGTAAACCCTAAAATTAAATTTACCCATTTAAAGTAAATTGTCATAAGTATATAAGAAACTAATATTCTATTATAGTTTCAATGTTCTTAAAACATTCTTATCATACTATTTATTTTAATATTTAAATGCAAAATAAAATAGTACTTCTAATATAAAAATAGGGCCACATGGTACAATATCAATGGTAACCATGGGTAACCTGAGGCTACAGCTAATTTGATAGGTTATATCCCAGACAGAGGATGACGACACGCGTGTGGTGACACGCCCATTGTGCCGGCGTGGTTGTTCGGCGATGTCAAATATGCTTCATCCAGTTGCGTAGTGATATAGTTTGTTTTAAAACGGTGATAATGAATGAATATACCCTGGTAAATCCCTTCATAGTCAAACCGGTGAAGTGATTACCAATGTGTACAGGGTGTGTGTGAAGAGGAATCACAAAACAATACATTTAAATTGCCACAGGCGAAAGCTAGAAAGGGTCGCAATGTATACGGGACTAAGCGTGGGTGCTGTAAAAAACATTCACAAAGCAGATACTGACAGGAAAGAAAATAACCCGGATCAATTGTCACCTCCTGTCAAAAAAATCGAAGGCTTCGACTTTGGCATTGTTAAGAGAACAATGCAAAAGTTTTATTTGGAACTAAAAGTCCAACCTTAAAAAAGTTTGCTACAACAGCTGAGAAGTGACATAACTTTCGGTTTTCCCGTAAAACTTTGAGGTGCATGTTGAAATTAAATGGATTTTATTTTCGAAAATGCCAAAATAAGCGAAGAATATTAATGGAAAGGCCTAATATATTGCACTGATGATACAAATATATTCATGTCAAAAAAAAATATATTATTACATTATTAAAATCATAATTGCACTCCCATGACTCGGCCATGTTTTGAAAGATATTGCTTTCCCTTTACCGATACATCGTAGCTATAGACTGGCTTGTCGAGCTATATAATAGTAATTTGTAGCAATATCATATAATAATATTTTAGTTAATTTAGTTCAAATATAGTATTCTAGAGCCTATGACGCGCACGCCTATGGGCGCAAATTCGCAGCACTATTTATAAATAATAAAATGAATTGAACAAAAATAAAAGAACTTGAGGAATCACCTTCTTCTTCTCTAAAACTCGTCTCATCATCATCAAATGTGTGGGAACATACGTATTTGACGGCTTTTTGCCACATCTCGGTCACTTTTTTATCGTCAAGTATTTCTTCGGCTGGCTCACCATCAGACACAATCATTGGTTCCGCACTTTTTAGCGGAACTTATCATTTGTGAATAAACCAGTTCATTCCTTACCCATGAAGTGCATGGTAATAGTATTGTTTTTCTTGCCACAACTATAGAGTCACTTGAGGTAACAAAGCACACTGCCCGAATCGGCGAAATGATTTTATTTCCGCATCAGATAATTATATTGGGGATGGTAGTTTTCCATTATAGATTTCTTCATAATCGAATAATTGTTTCACACTATATCGGTTAGTCCAGGGGTTCCTAACCACCGCCGTAGATAAGGAGGAGGGTACTGGGTGGGACAGTACCATCAATGATCTTAGGTAGCTTGTAAACAACTTCCCAGAAAAACAATCAGGGAGCTTTGAAAATTAGTATAATTTTTCTCTGTGGTTTTATGTTAATTCGACAAAGACATTACGTCGCATTCGAGCGTTCGGAATGTACTTTTTATAAAGCCCTTATTGGAACGGCCGTCTTTCATACCTACTTTCACATTTGACACTACTGGATTACAAATGTCATATATATATCATTATTTTGAAATAACATTCTTTGTTGTTCTTCAGTGTTCTTGTGCGAGTTAAATTTAAGTATTGTTTGTCGTGTATTTCTGCTAATCGCCGCTTTGGGCGGAATTAAAAGGGCAAGGTCAGCCGAGCACTTTCCATGAAAATATCTGTAAAAGAGAGTCAAATCCCCAACCTGTCTTCGATGTTCTAGGCTGTCGAGGTTCTTCTTCAGCTCGTGGTCTCCAATCAGACGAATGGCCCTCCTTTCGATGGTATCCAGTAGCCGAAGAGTATGTTTGGGTGCAGAGCTCCAGACATGAGAGCAGTACTCTAGTGATGGTCGAATCTGGGCTTTGTATAGTGTCAGAAGTTGTTGAGGTGTATACAACTTTCTGGTTCGGAAGAGTACACCAAGTTTCTGAGAAGCTATCTTGCCGATTGCCACAACGTGGTTATGCCAAGACATATTTCCTCCCAGATTGACGCCCAGCAAATTAATAGATGAAGCCAGTGGGATTGTGTGTCCGTCCATGACTATATCCGGTTCTGTAATATTAACCTTCTTAGAGAAAACTGCTGCCTGGATTTTTTTTAGCGTTAAATTCGACTTGGTTACTGTCACCCCCAGCCAAAATTTCTTCCAGGTCTTTGTTGAGACGTGATACTTCATGCTGTCTGCGAAGATGTGCGTCCGCAGCCGATGTTTGTGCATTCAAAGAGAAAGATGAGATAACTGTGCTATCGTCAGCAAAACTAAATATCTGATTTTTCATTTTCACTAGAAGGTCGTTATTGTAGAGTAAGAAGAGAGTGGGAGACAATATGGACCCTTGAGGAACACCGGCATTGATGGGGAAGGTGTGTGAGACAAACCCGTCAATCGCCACTTGCACTGTTAGAATAAAAAAAAAGAAACAGACAGAAGATAAGAAGAGATGGGGGATTATACAGGGGGAATCTCGGTCTCCTTTTTGTTGTGGCTTCACATTAATGTGCACAAAGGATATATATAGAGGTCCATGTTTGTTTCAAGTGGGTGTCCACAATCGAACATGCACACAACGTATTTTGCAACCGGTTGGAAATTTCGCTCTGTTAGCGAACCTATTAAGTTCATTTTTTGCAATTTAAATAAATAAATAATACCAAAGTATGCATATTTGTTCCGTATGACTCTCTGACCGATTTGTTTCACTTATCCAGGAAAATAATTTTATAATATCCATCGCACTACCGTAAATCTAATTTAAAGTAAATATGTTGTAGTGATTCGATCAATGATTCAATGAATAAGTGACCACGCCGACTGACTGACTGATTTTATTTATGGCGCTATTTGTTCCCATATCTTTGACGAAAATAGTTATAACTGACCGATACGATTATATTCGGTTTTGCGACCAGTCTTTTGTCGAAGCCTGTGAATGTTATTTTAATTGAATTAAAAAAGAACCATTTAAAATTTTAATTTATTTTTATTTTGATACGGTGAGAGAGAACTTTTTTATGCGGGCACTGCAATCAACGTTTGAAAAAGCATATAAATTTATAAAAACTGATGTAAATTGAATTATAAATTTTTGACAATTGTGGACAACGATGAATTTTTTCCCCGATAACATTATTTGCATTTTTACCGTCACATCTAATTAATGCATAACATACTAATATACAGGGTGTTCCTTAATGAGGTGCTAATATTTCAGAGTGTGATGCATTTTATGAAAAATATTTTGATATATTTTTTGATACTGGTTTTTTTCATTTCTTAATATCTCTTATTAAATATTATTTTCGATTTCGGAATGCGTTAGTAGGATACAAAACAACATATTTCAGTTAAAACGTTATATCAACCCACCAGTGGCGTACCTGCAATCATATCCTAATTTGTTTTTTACTCATTCAGTGGTACGTCCCTGACATTCTTCTGATTAGCCTGGTCAAGTCTACATGAAAATGATCGTTCTTGATTAAATTAGTTAAATGGAATCTTATTGTTAACATTGGATAAATATACAGGCTGTCCCACCGTTCTATATATGGAAAACTATACATAGGAAAAATTTTAAAATTGGACAGTATGCTAATGTTGATAGGGGCAACTCGGATAAAATATTTTCAATATGGTAGCAACTCCGGTTATACCGGAAGTCGGTTTGAACTTGGTTATATTAAACGGAACACCCTATATATTATAACATTTTTGAATTCTACGTAAGCTTCTAGGAATGTTTGGTATATCGCGTCCTATAGCTCTTTAAGTCTATGTGTATGGCCACAACGGAGCACCGCACAGCGCCCTCGCCCGCAGCCTGGCACCATAGCACCGCATGGTAGTGTCAACAACGGCGCACCGAGCCTAGCTCATTGCCTTGCCTGTCGATTAGTTTGTCTCTCGACATCGAGATACAAACATGGACTGTGCATTGTCATCACCTTCCGATGAAGAAGGTATTATTTTAGACGCTAATATAACAAAGTGGTATATGATCAGAATTTGACGTGAAATTGGATTATCAGTTAATATACACGATGGCACATTAAATAATATGTTTAAACAGGGTCGTAATTAATTAATTAGAAAAAAATAAGGTATACTGGTATAATTTTTAACATTTTAATTGTTATTTTAAATAGTGTTGTCCTACATAAAATCCATGATATAATCAAAAATATCTATATGCATTCTCATATACGCACAGTCCATGTTTATATAGAGCAAATGTCAATCGTAATTTGACTTTGCCTAACATGCACTTTAACGTCACACAAAGATCAGTTTCTTATGTGGCTCCCAAAATTTTAAACATATTACCAGAGCATTTCAAAAGAAAAAAATTCCAATGCATAAAAAAAGACTTAAACAAATGGATACGAAATAATACCCTGTTAATTAATAGGATAGTTAAGTTTTTTTAAATTAGTCTGTAATTTGAGAATTTTACATGAGTGAATAATATTACTGAACATGGTCTTATTGATAAGTATATTGTATGTTTACTCTATGGTAGTGTGCACACACAGACTTTAGTCCATTGTGCATACATTCATTTGAATTTATATAACATTCTTTGTAAATGAATAAATAAATAAATAAATAAATAAATAAATAAATAAATAAATATCTCGATGTCGAGGGACTACTATGCGAAGCTTAAGCGAGGCTGTGCGGTGCTATGGTGTCAGGCTAAGGGCGAGGGGCGGTGCGCCGTTGTGGACACAGACTAAGCGTGTTTGACATGCTTAGGGTTTTATGCTTAAAACGACCTTAACAGGCCTTAAAATAATTTTAATTTAATTTGGGTTGGATTCGCCGTTGAAAAGGATTTGCTTTAATAGATTTTTTTATAATATTTTATTAACTATTAATATACAGGGTGTTCAAATAAAAATAAAAATGAAATTTAGAAAACTGCAAAAATCTATATTTTCAAATTTTATAATTATGTTCTATTTAGCATTAAAAATAAGGAGAACTTTGTATAAGGTTGTCTATTCCGAAATTTTCTAAATAATTCCAATTTAATATTTTTTATGCATATGCAGTTTGGCTGCGGATTTTAAGTTACTTCTAGTTGGGTAGGACGGACGAGTTTGTCCGGGCTTGTTTTATTTGTTTATTTCTATGTACCATCGTGCCGATAAAAAACTAGGACAGCAAAATCTCAAAACTGGGAACGGAAATACATATCTCATAGACTATAAAAGGTGCTCGACACCTGTAAAGGTAAAAACACCTAACTTTTAGAAAGTAACCTAGATAACATAATTTAAGGTTTGTATTTTGCGATACGAGGTGGCATCAAAATATGTTCCTTGTTTTATAAAGTTGAACGGAAGTTATATGGAGGAACTAAATGTATTACGCATTATTTATTAAGAAAAAGTCAAAGCTTTATTTAAAGTAGGTATATTTAATGCCGCCAAAAAATTAATATAAAACTGAATAATAATAGAAATTTAACAGAAAGTCAAAAAATATACAAACACAAAATTTGTCGTAGCAACAAATTTTTTTTATTATGTAGTCATAGAACATTCCTGTTTATTACTTTTTGATAATTAGTATCATTCTATTTTCATCTTTAGCAAACATTCTAGGGGAACCTGAAATTGCTCCTAATAATCGTTCGATGCCTTGCTATTTTTTGTTTTGCCAACAACACGGTATTTCTGTTTACCCCCAGTTCGCCTACAAAATCCCTAATCAAAGCACCGTCTCGCAATCGACTAATTTTGCTGGGGGGTTAATTGTGGCATATTTTAAAAAAAATGTACTTGACAAGTTAATGATAAAGTGACAATCTATGTTGACATGTAAAATTTGTATATGACATTTTACCGGTACCAGACTCGACAGTAAATAATTCCTAATAGTCAATGAGAAAATAAGAAATTTTGCTGTTCTAGTTTTTTATCGGCACGATGGTACAGTTTCCCATATTCCTATAGACCGAATTGGTTCCCGGTGGGACACTCTGTATACAATTTTTTTGCTGGAAATGACTACCATAATGAATGGAGGCCTGATTGTTATAATAATATCAGTGGCGGCTCTTGACCTATGATAGACGGGGTTCACAAGTACGGTGAAATTATTTAAAAATTTTTTTTGTGTAACGACCAAACAATTACTTTCTAGGCGTTTTAAATGTAGGAAAAAAAATTAATAAGAGAATGCGTTAGGTGAAACATATTTTTTTTAAATATTACATAAGGACATACAACTTTTGAAAAAAAAAACAATAGTTAACTGTTTTATGACGAGAACGAATCGAGCCACGAGACTGACAAGTTGGCATTCTTCATATTTTCAGTGTTTTTTAGTTTAAATCCTTAAATAAAATGGTTTAAAATCATATCGAGTATCATTTATCGAAATACTCAACATTTATCGACCCTACACAATAGTGCTTAAACGTAAAGTCCATTCTTTGGTTCTTAATTGTAGAAAATTGATCAATAACAGCCTCATTAAGTTTGGAATACCCTCTATAATTTTTTTTTCATATATCTCATTTTTAAACTTTCTAATAAAGTCCTTAGATTTACCCTTTGTGGTCTGCGTTAAATTAATTTCGGGTTTAGGTGTTCCCGCATTCTTCACTTTAATTTTTTGCTCAAAACTCAAAGCGCTAAAGTTATTTCTTAAATAGTCCACCGTCAACTATTCATTTTAACTTAATAAATGTATAATATTAAAATATTAAAACATACATGCTCGAATTTCTAACTAGATGCACGAACAGACAATAGTGCGGTGCACACAAAAACTTTGCGCCTTTTCCATGTTAAATCACCATAGCCCCGTTATCGCCCGTTGCCACCCGCCACCTGTTACTACAGAGAAACTGCACTACTTAATCGCACGTGCGAGCAAGTCTCGTCATAATCGTCATTTACCTCGACCGAGGCACGGTTGCCGGATCTATACAGTTTGGATTGACGGGATGATAAAATATTAGGGAAGGTCGGACTTTTTTAGTTTGACGGTACGATAAAATATTAGGAAGGGTCGGACTTTAAACGATAAATAATATTCAATGAATATAAATTAATATTTTGTATTCGTCTTGTTTTGGGGGTGCACGTATGCATGTGCTCCTGTGGAAGAACTGCCACTGAATAATATACTATAGAAGATCAGGAATCGAAAATTTTATAATAAATAAACCCCAGAATTCGATATTTTCGTTTTCGAAAAAACGGCATTTCATATACATCATGTGCTTCGGGTATTTCAATAAAAGATACATCTTTGTTCCGATCCAATGTTCAACCTTCAAGATTCCGCTTTTTCATATTTAGCCCATGAGCAGTTAGGGGACTCAGTGTAAATAAAATGACGTTTTCTCGAAAACGGTTAGGATTAGCGACATGAATGAAGAGTACTTAATTTTTAGCCAATAGTTAAAGGTATGTAAAAAACATTGTCCAAAGTTCTCATCATACAGGGCGTAAAAAAAATGGGCCCATGAGTGTTACAGCTAGTCCGTCCCTGCAGCTGTGAGTAATTCACAACAGTTTCTTGGGTAGTAATTTGACGGGTCTTACCTGGTATACATCATATTAAAAAATAATTGAAATATACCAGGTGGTTCAATAATTATGTGTAAAAAACTTGATTCCATTGGTGTTCTTTGGGAGTCCATATCTCCGAAGAGGAGGCCGATACGAAAGATGTTTATATGAACCTATAGTATTCTTTTCACGTGTTTTCTTTTTATCCGGGAGATTTCCCATATGTTCCCGGACACCCTGTATACGTATGTACCAATTAGGTCGAAACTGATGTAAAACTTGTACAATTCCATATTTCGTCGATACGCAATATCTAATTGAGCAGTGTTCGAAACTAAACCAAATAATGAAAATCGGTAAAAATAAATGGCGAATCCTATTTTTTATTTTAAATTCCATGCCCACTTATGTGTATTGCGCCAAACCAATTCAATTCCTCGTTCGATCCCAACAAATTGCTTTCTTGTACTTGTTCTGATCTTTGCAAAAATTGTTGCCAAATCGTTACACCTACCATTATTTATGCACTTATTGTACACCTTGTTCATTGACCCAAATCCCCGGCAATTGCACGAAGTAAACATCCTCTATTTGCTAAACACCTCTGGCTAATTGAACAAATTAATAATGTTTTAATCGGACACGAATAATACAATAAAACAATATGTTATGTCATAATAAAATATATTGGCTATACAGGGTGTTGTTTAAAGTCGTTCTAATATTTCATAGTATGATTCCTTAGGTAACTTTGTGAAGAAAACATCATATAAACATATTAATGGCTTAAATCATTTGTTTTTGAGATATTAACAAAAACAATTTTTTTTTGAAATGGACACCCTATACAGGGTGTCCCAGAATATGTGCGCAACTCCCGGATCAAATAGAACACGAAAAAATAACAGGAGTACCTATACATTTTTCTTCCTACGGCCTCTCCTACGGAGATGCGGGCCCATAAAGGACGTCACTGGAAATCGTGGTTTTTTAAATAATTTTTTAAGTACTAGGTGTAATTTAATAATTTTTTAGTATAATGGTTAGTAGATGAGTCTCCTTAAAATTGGCCCTTTTAAACACATTTGGCTCAGTTAGTTTGCCAGGGAAGGACTAGATGTAACACAAAAATGTTTTTTTTTGGGTACACCATGTATGATGTAGGAAGAACAATAATATTTTTGGATACTCTAAACCTTAAGCTGAAAAAAGGCACTCTTGATCAATGTCGATAAAGTGAACTGTTCGAAAAAAAAAAATTTTTGTTCAATATGATTTATATTCAGTATACGTAAATTCCATTACTAAGTTAGTAACTAATAAGACAAAGGAAAAAACCGCAAATGGCATAAATATTCTTATTTAAATCGGTACATATGAAAAAAACCATAACAGCAATGAGGGAATTTTATGAACATAAAACAACAACTAATGCAAAAAACCATATTGAACAAAAATATTATTTTTTTCGGAAACAGTTCACTTTATCGACATTGATCAAGTGTACCTTTTTTTCAGCTTAAGGTTTAGAGTATCCAAAAATATTATTGTCGTTCCTTCATTATACAAAGCGTACAAAAAAACAACTTTTTTGTTACGTCTAGTCCTTCCCTGGCAATCTTAATAAGCCAAATGAGTTTAAAAGCTCGAATTTTAAGGAGACTCATCTACTAACCATTATACTAAAAAATTATTAAATTACACCTAGTACTTAATAAATTATTTAAAAAACAACGATTATCAGGGACGTCCGTTATGGGCACGTATCTCCGTGGGGGAAGCTGTAGGAAGAAAAATTCATAAGGACTTCTCCTGTTATTTTTAAGTGTTCTATCTGAACCCGGGAGATTGCCCACATATTCTGAGACACCCTTTATATTATTTTTCAATTAGTTAGCATACTTTGGACTTTACAAATATGTATAGCTGTTTATATTTATATTCAAAAATAATATAAAAATGTGATATTTTTAACAATTTACCTTACAGTACCAATGACCAGTAGGTCATGGTCAACTGTCATATTTACCTAAGTGTTTTTATAAGAGAAGTAATTAAATGGTTTGCCGTTATTAACAGTCGAGCTGCGAAATGATTACTTGGTCACCAAGAGTTTACAATTGGTCAGTAGAAACAAACATGTCTAGAAGCAGTTTACTTCGGAGGTCCCAGGGCACTGTCAATTTATGCAACTTTCTTGTGTTTTCTTTTATCGAATACAAAAGGAAATCAGCTACAAAAGGTGTAGCGGGGGCGGGTTTTCACTTGTTTTCCCAGGGCACTGCCACGATTCAGAAATGTTTGCTGTTCATAAGTTGCTGACCAACTAGCCATTTTGGCTGACCGATTACATTTTTCTGTTCGCAAAAATAAGAATATTTTGCTAACCAGTTAAAGGACACCCTTTTTATAATATGCCTTTTATTTAATTATTTTTAATAAACCCGAACAATTCCCAAAATCCTCTTGGGTGCCCCACAGATCCATTACTGGATGCATTTCATACAAGAAAATAGTACATTTACTTATAAGGTAACAAACATTCATTAGAATCAACTAATAGATTGCCCAACAATCCAACATGCCTGGGTAAATAGGCACGTATCAGATTTTACCCTAGAGCGAGAAAAAATTTGAGAGATTCTGATTGAATTGTAAAAAGGTCGGGCAAAATTATGGGTGTATCTTGATATTTGTCTATTATAATATCTCCGTTGGAGTAAAATTCAATTAAGCGCCCAAGGTGGAGTATAATACAATGATATTATATCTATTTAGGAGATTTTATTGTTATTTAAGAAATTACTCGGGAACGCAATAATAAGATATAGTATATATTTTATTAGGCCTATTAATTCGAATTTAGTGAATACTATTGAATTGTCGAAAGTTTAGATTTTTCAACACATTACAAAATTACCAGAGGAAGAAATACCACCGAAAGGTTAGCGCGTTTTTCAGTTTGTAATAAGTAAAGGGAAAGGGAAACAATTTTTTGGTAATTTCGGAAATACAGTGAAACCTCTCTTAGGCGGACACCTACAGGACTGTCTAAATGCCGCCTAATAGAGGTGTCCGCCCATGGCAAATTTGTTATTAGGTAATATGTAAATGCAAAATTATTACTATGTATATGTATGTACAAACCAAAATAACTTCATCATCAGAGTCATCAGATAGTGATGTGGATTCAGTTTGGACTACATAATCGGTAGGAATGGGTTCATTATCATCTTCTAATAGCAAACCCCAATCACCTAATTTTAAAATTTCTGATAAGAAAATTTGTGCAGGAAACGAAATTTGTGCAAATTGACAAAATTTCGTGTCTTGCTTCCAATAATTAAAAAAAATTCCACCCTAACCTAAACTTAAGGTAATTGGTCCCTAAAAACAGGTAATTAACCGCTTTTAGGTTAAAACGAAATAGCATCAAAAATATTGAACAAAAAACAAAATGGTGAATGCGCCACTAGCTCTGACTTAATTATTAACTGAACAAAAAATATACTGAACGTTTAAACAACAACTATCAACGACCAACGAATCAAGATTTATATTTTTCCTAGCGAAAAAATCTTTGAATAAATTACATTTCGGGGGAGGGGGTCCCTGCTCCCCCATATACGGCACTGCCACTTTACATTGAGTGTTGATTCTGTGTATAACGAAAATATTCTTATTCATGCTATAAAGTAATTGCGCACACAATTAATTTTTCTATTGTCATATTAATGTACACAGTGAGGCAAAAAAAGTTACCACATTTTGGGCAGGCATACAGGGCAGAATAAAACAAGAAGTTACCTTAAATAAGTCGTAAAAATAAGTTCAATATTTTTCCAATTAACTGGGACCTACATGTTAAGGTCTGAACAAATTCTGAATAAAACAAGAGATTTTTTGATATTTCATTCGGTTGAGCATTTATGACAAAATGTTCCTAAGAAGTTTGTCTGTTTTAATTGTTTATTCATATAAACAACAAATTAAAAATTTCTGGAATAATATCCCCCCGAAAAAAATTATGGCGGCGCCACTGATTACATCATGCATACATACAGGAAACTGAATAACACCCCCTAACCTGGAGCCACTGTGCGAGACGCGTTTTGAAAAAATTAAAATACAATTGGTTTAAATGGCACTTTTATAAAGGGTTTGTTCGGGGGGAAGTACAGGGTCCCATTTTCGACACTTTTATAAGGTATCTCCGTAATTGTTAGTGCTATCAAAAAAGTAATATAGCTGTCATGTGCTCTATTGACAATTTCAAAATTACCCTATATTCTCTTAGTTAAAAGAGATACAGAAAAATATTTTATACAGAAGTTTATTTATATTGACTGGTGAATAATTTGCAGTTTTGAGGATAAGTATACGAGGTCAGGTAAAAAAGTTATTGGACCTAACCTCATTTTTTACATGAAACACCTTGTATATTTTAATTTAAAAATATATTAGTTTAAATTCTCCTTTCAAATATACAGTGTGGCCGTTTAAGTGTGCAACATATGGGAAAGTTTTTTATTACCGATTTCTCAGAAAATTTTATTCTTGATAAAAGTTGGTTCATGTTCGATAATCGTATTTGGTGCACTTGGAATGGTTGCAAGTCAAATGACGTACAGGGTACGACAAAAAATATAAAACTTGTACAAGAATAAAGTACCCCTATTTCAGAAAATTCAGCGAAATGTTATTAAGAAAAGGTGTTTAGAATTAAAAGTTATGCATAGGTTTGAAAACGTGGCCTCATAAAATAAAAAACAAACATTTTTTAAAAATATTAAATATTTCCCAAAAAAAAATGTTTTTTTATTATCACCCTAAAAACCTTGATAAATTAAACAAAATCAAATCAATTTCACACAACTTTGTTCAAATTCAAGCATATTTGTAAAATTAACTTAGCTTTTTAATTTATTAAGGAATCACAAATTTCATGTTTGTCACAAGGACATTAAACACCACTTTAAAATACCGTAAAAATTATTTTTAACAAGATAAAACATTAGTAATGATAATTTTCAAATTAAAAACTCCCATTTAAAGTGCAAAATTTTTATTTTAAATGTTTATTAGAAAATTGTACAAAATAATCGACAAACATGAAATTCTACTAAAAAAATGGCGTTGTGTGGCATTATTAACAAATTATCAACGCGTCTCCGTATGTCCACCTTCACGTTCAAAGCATTTAATTGTCCGATCATAAAATTCACTAAGCGTGGATCGCAAAACACTTGCTGGAATATTTCTGCAATGAAATCGTATCGAAATTTCAAGCTCCCCAACATTATTAAAGGGTCGATCCTTGTACACTTTTTGCTTTAAATATCCCCATAAAAAAAATCTAGTGGAATGAGATCTGGCGAACGAGGAGGCCACCGTGGATCGGTATTTCGTCCTAACCATTTATCACCAAATTCTCCATTTAACCATTCAGGAACAATTCTAGCAGAATGAGCCGGACAACCATCATGTACAAACCATAATTTACGTCGTTCTTGTATACTCATATTATCCAAAAAATCTGTTAGTTCGTTTTCCAAAAAATGTAAATAGGTAGCACCAGTTAGGTTTTGGCGAAAAAAGAACGGCCCTATTAATTTGTCGTTAATAATACCGCACCAAACGTTTGTTTTTTGGTAATACTGGTTTTTGTTGTCAATGACAAAATTTGGATTTTCGTCCGACCACCACCTACAATTTTGGGAAGAAACACCGTCATTTGTAGTGAACGTGGATTCATCCCCAAAAAGTATGTGTCTATGGAAATCACGTTGATTTTCTATTTCTCCTTGAATCCACATGCAGAAATCATACCGCAAGTCATAGTCTCGTCTTTAAACGTGCAAATAAACATTGGCTTATAGGCGTGATATTTATGTTTTTTAAGAATCTCCTTAATAGAGGTTTTTTTTATACCCGTATAAGCATGCACTTCTTGGGTGGATCTTCTATGGTTTTCAACAACTGCTTGAAGTACTTCTAATTGATTTTCTTCAGTACATACAGTTTTGGTACGTTCATTTTTATATTTATACTCTAAAGACCCTATCTGTTTAAAATTATTTAAAATTCTGCTTATGGTTGAATAATGGACTTGCTTATCTGGATGTCGTTCATTGAATATAACTCAATTCTCATATAACTGCTTCACGCACTGTTTTATAGTTATCTCCACATATTAGCACTAATTCTGCCTTTTCGGCTAACGTTAACTGTACTGGAGGAGGCATTTGAGATCAGCTAATAACAATAATTATTTAAGAATGAATAATGCCACCAAACTGTCATAATGTTTACTTTTTAACCCTTATTTGTTTTTTTTCCATAGGTATCTGCGACTATTTTAGTCGAATTTCATGTTTGTAGATTATTTTGTACAATTTTCTAATAAACATTTAAAATAAAAATTTTGCACTTTAAATGGGAGTTTTTAATTTGAAAATTATCATTACTAATGTTTTATCTTGTTAAAAATAATTTTTACGGTATTTTAAAGTTGTGTTTAATGTCCTTGCAACAAACATGAAGTTTGTGATTCCTTAATAAATTAAAAAGCTAAGTTAATTTTACAAATATGCTTGAATTTGAACAAAGATGTGTGAAATTGATTTGATTTTGTTAAATTTATCAAGGTTTTAAGGCTGATAATAAAAAAAAATTTTTTTTTGGGAAATAATTAACATTTTAAAAATTTTTTTGTTTTTTATTTTATGAGGCCACGTTTTCAAACCTATGCATAACTTTTAATTCTAAACACCTTTTCTTAATAACATTTCGCTGAATTTTCTGAAATAGGGGTACTTTATTCTTGTACAAGTTTTATATTTTTTGTCGTACCTTGTACGTCATTTGACTTGCAACCATTCCAAGTGCACCAAATACGATTATCGAACATGCACCAACTTTTATCAAGAATAAAATTTTCTGAGAAATCGGTAATAAAAAACTTTCCCATATGTTGCACACTTAAACGGCCACACTGTATAACACACCATCGATGATATTGGTTTCCTAGGCGATTTATTTAAACTTTATTACTTTCAAACGAAATAAAAGATTCAGGTTAAGGTAAAAAAACAACGGGAATCATCGCAAATGTTTGGAATATGTCCTTAAATGGTTACCATCTTTCCGGATAGCGAACAAAATATACATTTTGCGCCTTCTCTTCGTTTTTTCCACTTTCAATATAAACTGATTCATATCAAATTTTTCAAAATGTTGATAGGCCATTTTCGCAAATGAATATGTAAAAATGAAATTGACGTTAAATGTCAATAGTCAACATAGTTGTTTCTAGGATATTAACTTCTGTTTCATGCATGGTCTACTGTGGTTTAAAGTAATAAAGTTTAATAAATCGCCTAGGAAACCAACATCATCCGTGGTGTGTTATATATTTGAAAGGAGAATTTAAAATAGTATCTTTTTAGATTCAAATATATAGGGTGTTCCATTTAAAAAAGTAATGTTAGGTCCGATAACTTTTTTACCAGACCCCGTATACTTATTCTGAAAACGGCACATTATTCAACAATCTATAAGGAACCTTCTATATAAAACATGTTCCTGTATCTCTTTTAGCTAAGATTTTCAACTTTTGATTTTACCATTTTAAGTTTGACCCCAAAAGAGACACCTACATTACTTTTTTGATAGCACTAACAATTACGGAGATACCCTATAAAAGCTTCGAAAATGGAACACCCTGTACACAAAGTACTGATCTAAGAGAAGCTCACCGGTTTATAACCCACTTAGTTTACGGGACAGTTTATTAAAATACAATATCATAATAGGTAAATAAACAGTGTGCAGAATCTTCTGACAAATATTGACCCCCGCGGTGGTCCGTAATTTATCGCCGCAGCCTTAAAAAGCAAATAGTGAGCCGAAGGCTGAATGTTCACATGGTTGTCTCGTAAGGGTCACGTACTGAACCGGAACGTGATAGATCCCGGTCTATATTAGATTACACATCACAGATATCTCGTCCGGCACGACGCTAATTACCGATAGCCATTCCTTTATGTCCGCAAATATACATTCTCGGCCACAACAGCACCGAAGGGTGAATTCGAAATTCGTATTGCAAAGACATAACTTTCGTATAATGAATTTAATTAAATTATTACATATATGGAATTTATTGAAATTTAATTTAATTCATAGAAATTTATCGAAATTTAATTTTAGAATTAAATTTAATTATAGATACAGTGAAACCTCTCTTAGGCGGACACCTACGGCATCGTCTAAATGTGTCCATCTAATAGAGGTGTCCGCCCATGGGAAATTTGTTATTAGGTAAATGCAAAATTATTACTATGCATATGTATGTACAAATAAACATGACATAACAAAAATACACTAGTTTTAGTTTGGATGTAGTACTAAAAAAATCTAATAACGTAGTTTGATGTGTGCGTTTTATAATTGCAATCTAGAGCAATGTAATTCCAAGTCTGATAACAATTCCATTGCTGTAGAGTCACCTCTATTCTTTGCATACTCTTATAATTCATTTACCATACTAATGGCTTGTTGATAATTGGAGACATTTGTTTGGTTACTGCATTCAACATCAGAGATAGTGATGTGGTTTCAGTTTGGACTACATAATCGGTAGGAATGGGGTCACTATCAACTTCTAATAGCACATTGCTATCAATGCTAATGAACTCGCCCAAATCATTGTGTCAAATTACAAACTTCTACAATACCAATATTCTCTTTCAGACTCAAAATGCGACATTTTTGTGCCATTGTTTACGATTTTAACCTTACAACTCACAAATAAACGGCGGACTATCGGGGAATCACACATACTTTCATTCGGCGAAGTCCTTTCGCGCTGCCACGCATACGCGATTGGTTGCCGGTTTGTCTTCAGAGAGTTATTGCACCGTACTTATTCGTCTCCCAAATACTTGAAAAAATTTTTTCTCCGTTTAAAGAAGGGTTTTCGCACTCTTTGTATGGAAACAGCCTGTCCGCGTCCTCCCAAAGGAGAATCCGCCCAGAGGTTGATTTCCATGGAATTTCATATACCTAGTTCCGGACTATGAAAAAATGCCCGTTTAATAGATATGTCCGCTTATTAGAGGTGTCCGTTATGAGAGGTTTCACTGTATTTAATATAATTTAGAGATTTAATTTAATTTTTTGAAATTTAATTTAATTTATAGAAATTTAATTTGATTTATAGGAATTTAATTTCATTTATAGACATTAATTTATAGAAATTTAATTTAATAAACGATAATTTAAAACAACATAATTCAAAATGTTGTCCTCCAGTCTCCAAGCCACTCTGAGAACTGGGAAATCACGTTTTGCAAATGTTTAAGAGAAATAGAGGGAATAGCATGTAAAATTTTGTTTCCAAAATTCTCCAAAGAGTTATTTTTGGTACGATATAGTATAAGACAGTATCATATGCATCGTTTGGGAGGGGCAAGACGGGGCGTTTGCTCCCCCACCCCCCACCCCCACCCCAACCCACTGAGGTTGTCAACTTTATACATCAATAATAATTTATTTCATTAGCGGAAAAGATAGTATGTCTTTTCAATTTTTTTTTTCAAATTTTGTACATATTTTTAAAGTAGCAAAATAAATTCGATATTCGCGGCGATGCAGGGTGGGATAGTGTTTTCGAAAATATTTCTCTTAATCGAAGCGAAGCCAAACGAAGAAATAATCTAATATAATTGATCCGAAGATGCTATATAAACAAATTTTTAGGGACCGTTGTTAATTAAATTAAAATTAGATTTTTATTATATCAGTGAAATAAATTTCTTCGATTTATTGACAAAAATAATTTGTTAATCCTATTCAATATTGTTTCCGCAAGAACTATTTGACCGTTTATTGAAGCACTATAAAATGTTTGATTATGTTCAACTGAAAAATTAACTTAAAAACCCATTACATCCGTCTCAGTCGAGAGAAGCTTTTTTGGTTTAAAATAAATCAAAACTTATGCGGGAAATACGATCTAGAACTGGCCAGGACACTCAGGAGATCTCGTTGTAGTATTAACAAACAATGAACATTTTTACGATGAAATTATTGCATATTTGGGATTACTACCTTAGAATTAGTGTTGGGAAAAAACCGATGATTTTAATAATCGAGTACTTGATACTCGAGCGATTTTAATAATCGAGTTAATCGCTCGAATGAATCGCCTGAAATTCCAATTTACCAAGCGATGACGTCACCGACTGCTTAACGGGCTGCCTAGCCCTTTACATGTGATCAGGTAGGGTATTTAGCAGGCACGTAACTACGGGTGGGCACAGGATTAGCTAAAAAATTATAATGTCACCAGAAAAATTCCAGAATTTTATTTATTTGTGAATAATGAATTTTTACCACGTGTCTCGATACCAAACAAAAAAACTGCAAAAAATCACCCAAATATGTATTTATTGCTCGGTTTATTTTTGTGCTTTTTTAGAACAAAAAGTATTACCAAGAGTTATTTTTCTTCATATCTTTCTCAATCTACGAGCATAAAATAAATAGATATTTAAAATGGCCGTCAAATTCTTCCACTTTAAATTATCAGGTGCCTTTCAAAAATTTAGGCTTAGTTACGCGACTGGCAAAGTAAAAAAGTAGGTGATTATTTTTTTAAATTCATGGTTATAGTTACCTAAAAGTTCCTGTTTAAATTTAAGAATGTTTACTATTGGTTACCAAAAAATTTCGCGATACCTATGTTTTGTTAACTATTTTGCTCGTTTTCTTATTTTCCATTAACATTTTCTATAATGTATGTTATTTTTAAAATGTTTACTATAACATAACCAACGAATTTTTCTATATACAGGGTCCGCAAACGAAGCGTGGACGGAAGATTAAATCGTTATCGAAGAACTTATCAACAATACTAAAACAGCTTGAGATATTGGATTAAAAGCGGCATGTTTTAAAAATATTTTACATTATACAGGGGGGCCCAAAAAAGTGTGACAACATAAAGTTATATTTTTTTAAATGGGATATCCAGTATTTTATTGCATATTTAGGTTCGTATTACTATCGTTTATAAGTGCCTAAAATTTTGTTTAATTTGGTTTTGTAGTTTCGGAGAAATAAATTAAAAACTAAAAAAAAGAGTTTTGCAGTCCTGAATAAAAAAATCAAAAAAAACAATCCAGAACTATTTTTTTAACCTCGGCATTGAGTGAAATTTATGACAAGAGGTCTAGAGATACTATGAATGTAATTGCGTTTATTTATTTTATACAGGGTGTTCATAATAAGCTTTCAAAAACCCCACATTTTAAAATAATTTTTGTCGACTTTTTCAAATGGAACACCCTGTATATTATTTGCCTATTTGACGTAGAATTCATAGACAATTGTTTTTTGTAATACAAGCATATAAGTTATATCCAGCCGTTTTCGAAATAATTATAAATATCATAAACTATGTTGTTTAAATAGAGTTTTTATTGGGAAATTTTGTTATAGGCGACTAGACTAATAATTGTAAACTAAAGTAAATGTTCAAAATAGCTTCCTTTTACTCTTAGAGTTTACCGTATTTTAGTTATTTCGATATAAATTTTAAAAGCCTACATTTTTGCTACTTTTATTTATTTAATTTTATTTTTTATTCTTAATCGTGTTGCCATCATTTTTTTTTGTTTAGATTGTCACTATGACAGCCAAATAAAATTATTTACATTTGTTCAGTCGTCGAAATTAAGTACTAACTTACACAAAATGTCGAATTTTACAACTTTAGAAATGGTAAATATGATTTTTATACTGGGTGAATGTGCAAGAAATTGCCTCCTCGCGAGCCTCCTCTTGCTGAAAGATATCCAGATATTGAGAGAAAGCCGAGACCAGAAACCTTCGAGAAGTTGTTGCAAAGATTTGTAGCAACAGGAAGCACTGTGTACACATAAAGGATGAATTAAGAGTTCTGTTGGCAGTAGAGGAAAATCATTAAATTATGTAAAAGGAAACTATTTTGAACATTTAATTTAGTTTGCAATTATTAGTCTAGTTGCCTATAACAAAATTTCCCAATAAAAACTCTATTTAAACAACAATTTACGATATTTACAATTATTTCGAAAACGGCTGGATATAACTTATATGCTTATATTATAAAAAAAAATTGTCTATGAATTCTACGTCAAATAGGCAAATAATATACAGGGTGTTCCATTTGAAAAACTTGAGAAAAATTATTTTAAAATATGGGGTGTTTGAAAGCATATTATGAACACTCTGTATAAAATAAATAAACGCAATTACATTCATAGTATCTCTAGACCTCTTGTCATAAATTTCACTCAATGCCGAGGTTAAAAAAATAGTTCTGGATTCTTTTTTTTGATTTTTTTATTCAGGACTGCAAAACTTTTTTTTTTAGTTTTTAATTTATTTCTCCGAAACTACAAAACCAAATTAAATAAAATTTGAGGCACTTATAAACGATAGTAATGCGAACCTAAATATGCAATAAAATACTGGGTGTGCCATTTAAAAAAATATAACTTTATGCTGTCACGCTTTTTTGGGCCACCCTGTATAAGGTAAAATATTTTTAAAACATGCCGCTTTTAATCCAATATCACAAGCTGTTTTAGTATTGTTGATAAGTTCTTCGATAACGATTTAATCTTCCGTCCACGCTTCGTTTGCGGACCCTGTATGTTGTTAACAATTTTGTTCGTTTTGTTATTTTTCATTAAGAATTTCTATTATTATGTTATTTTTGAGAAGTTTTCTCGTCGTTATAGTAATTAAAAATTTGAAAATTATATCCTTTAATTTGTTAATATTTACAATCGGAGATCTAAACTACTCAGCTGGCCAGCCAGGTAAAACAAAACTTTACCAAATCATGCCGCGATGACTCCGCTAAGGGATTCAGCATACTTTTTTATATGCACCTTCTCGTTTATGTGCCTTAAATAAAGACGTATGACGTGTACTTGCTCAGCGTCAATCTCGAACGTCGCCAATCGGATCGCGCGGTGCTTAGATCGAGCGAAAAACTGTTTGAATATACGAGCAGTTTTTTAATTCGATCACGCTACAGCGGTAAAATTCCGTCGGCGGCAAGCGAAGCGCGGATATCGAGGGAAAGATAATAAGTTACGGCCGACGGTTTTCGCCTGAATAGATAATTCGAGCGGTTTTTTTAATAATCGAGCGATGTCGGTTATTTCAATAATCGAGTGATCAAGCGGTTTTTCGCTCGAGTGATCACAACACTACTTAGAATACCATTAAGCATATTAATCGTTGTATCAAAATAAAATAAATATGAAGTTATTGTTTGGTTCGTTTTCCGCTGTTTATATTTGTATATAGGTCGTAAAACCGGGATCGTTTTAAAAATCCTGAAAAATCTTCAGAAAATGGAAAACTCTCCTCGATTAAAATTACTTTTGTTCGTCTGTTGTGACTTAAATAAAAATGTCGAGCTTCTTAAATTAAGTAGGTATAACGAGAATTCATCAAAATTTCTGTCAAGTTATCTGAATCCACACCATATCATATCGGTGTTTCTAGTATTTACTATAAATTATAATTTAGGTATGTATTTTGGATTTGTTCGTGGGGCGTGGTCTATAAAAAATTTCGCGCGGCGTTTCCGCCTGCAACTGGTTTTTAAGTTTATAAAATTACTAATTTTATCATCGCCACCCCCTTACAAAACTTTCTAACGACGCCCATGGACAGTCTTTAAATGACCCCCAAAGTACAAATCTAAAGAGGTTAGATCTGGAGATCTAGGAGGTAATTCAATGCCTCCTCCGTCTTCCTATCCACCTTCCTGCAAACGTTTCATCCAAATAGTTTCGGATATGTATACCAAAATTCAATGGCGCACCATCTTGCTGAGACCAAATGTCATTGCGTAATATTTGATCGCTATATTGATTATGGTATAAAGTAATTAAATTCGACATCCTTCTCTTTTGAAGCAAATGTAAGTAAGAATCAAGTCAAGAAGCAACCATTTACATGCTCATCAACATTTACAAAACGTACTTTCCCAGTTTTCCGAAAGGCTTGTACACTGTCAGGTGGTGAAAGGCGATAATTTAAAAAATTAGTTAAATTAGTTAAATAACTTAAATTGTTACCGTTTATTGTTATTGGTTTCTGCATTTATTAGTTTAGTTTTGATCATAAAAAAAAAAAAAAAAAAAAAAATTATTAGTAAATATTTCCGATACAACTGAATTTAGAAATATGGTATGCTGTAGAAAAATCTTTTAAATATATTGAGAATATAAAATAATTAATGATATATAGGGTGTTCCATTTAAATAAATTAAAAGTAACGTCACACAATGACCGTTGATGATGCTACTGACGTATGGAATATACAGTCATATTGTAAAATTTGAGTCCTATCGACTGTCGAAAACCCGGATCTCATATAATTTTTCGTTCTCCTGTCATTAAGCCCGAACACTTTTATATTGTATCTCCGTAATTGTAAGTGCTATCAAAAAAGTAATGTAGGTGTCATGTGCTCTTTTTGGGTCAAACTTAAAATGGTAAAATCAAAATTCGAAAAATTTCGCTCGCTTAAGAGATAAGGGGGAAAATCAAAAAATTGACAATTCCAAAATTACAGTAAAAGTGATACAGAAAAAAGTTTTATACAGAAGTTTCTTTATGTTGATTGTTGAATAATCTGTCGTTTTCAGAATAAGTATACGGGGTCAGGTAAAAAAGTTATCGGACCTAACATTACTGACCCAACCTCATTGTTTTAAATGGAACACTCTGTATATTTTAATCTAAAAAGATACTATTTTAAATTTCCTTTTCAAATATAGAACACACCATGGATTATATTGGTTTCCTAGGCGATTTATTTAAACTTTATTACTTTGAAACGAAATAGAAGATTCAGATTAAGGTAAAAAATATCGAGAATCATCGCAAATGTTCGGGATATATCCTTAAATGGTTGCCGTCTTTCCGGATAGCGAACAAAATATAAATTTTGCGCCATTTCTTCGTTTTTTCCACTTTCAATACAAACTGATATCATATCAAATATTTCAAAATGTTGATAAGCCATTTTCACAAATGAAGATGTAAAAATGAAATTGACGTTAAATGTTAGTAGCCAACATAGTTGTTTCTAGGATATTAGCTCCTGATTCATGGTCTACTGTGGTTTAAAGTAATAAAGTTTAATAAATCGCCTAGGAAACCAATATCATCCATGGCATGTTATAGATTTGAAAGGAGAATTCAATATTCTATCCTTTTAAATTAAAATATAGAGGGTGTTCTATTTAAAAAAATGAGGTTAGGTTCGATAACTTTTTTACCTGACCCCGTATACTTATTCTGAAAACGGCAAATCATTCAACAATCATTATAAATAAACTTCTGTATAAGACTTCTTTCTGTATCTCTTTTAACTAGGAAAATATAGGTAAGTTTGAAATTGTCAATTTTTATCCGTATCTCTTAAGCGAGCGAAAATTTTCTAATTTTAATTTTACCATTTTAAGTTTGGCACAAAAAGAGCACATGACACCTACATTACTTTTTTGATATCACTAACAATTAGATACCCTAGAAAAGTGTCGAAAATGGGACACCTTGTACATACATAAGGTGGAGGAACTTATTTTCCACATATAGCTACACGTTAATTAGAAAATGCGATTCGAACGTACGATTATTTATTTCTTCTAGCCTTTTTTGCCAAATACAATGTATACTAAGTATACTCACGTAGAGTTGAGTTTTTTCCCGCATTCATACGAAGCTGCTAATATACCTAGTAAAAGTTACATTTAAGCATATAATATAATATTTAATGTCATCGTAAAATTATCGACATCGATCAACAATACGGCCATAATCAATTGTTTAGTAGCTTTTAAATGACAAGCTGTTGTCAATTAGTAATGGTTCTCACTACAGTAGTGTAACAAGAAATACATTACGGGTATATTTAAGTTACGGAAAAATTTCCCATGAATTTTAAGCGCGCCGTTGTGAGCCTCTTTCGAAAATATATGCATATTTCAGAGACGATAACTTTTTTTGATAGTATGTTAATTAACAACTGAAATATTAACATGAATGACGGATGCAAGAAACCAAACAAATTGTTGTGGTATTCGCTAAAAACCAAGTGCCTTGATGTCTACTTAATTTTATAGTATTTCTTTAAAAAAAGCTTGTTCTCGGTATAAATATTTATGTGGGATTCTAGAGATAGGGAATAGCTCTAATTACACCCTTAGGCTTTGGCATGTTTATAATTCGTTTAAGGTTACTTATATGATTGGAAAGACAGAAACAAAGTATACTATTTTAAAAATGGAAACTCAAACATTATAAAGAAGTTCCTCGTAAGTTGCAAAGGGCACTCTTATACCTCCACCTCCACAAGTATAGTAATTGGAATGATATACTCAACTATACAGGGTGTTATGGAAATTAGGTATTATATTTAAATGGGTGACTCCTTGGGTGTCCTAGAGAAGCGCTACATATTTTTTTTTAAATCGAACGTTTAAAAAGTGGGGTAATTCACCCCTAAACCCACACACAACTCCTCGGCACATTCATATGTGAAGATATTACATTGCCCAGCTGATTAATCAACAGATGTTCAAGCAGCCAAAATGTTTAAAAGTGTAAAACTTTAGTTCCTTATAAAAATAAATATTTAGCTTACTTAGAAAGTAAATACAGGACGCGATTAAGGAATTCAGGGTACTGACACTTTCAGTTCTTTTTTCTATAGGAAAAACTTTATGCTCATCACGTGTCCTGATGATAGTGTGGGAGTGCATAATAAGCTTATCACTAAACCCCAACACTAACGCATAATTACATTTTACAATAATACACATAGAACAAGAGCACTTAATCATTTCGCAATAGAAATAATAAAAACGCTAATTTCTATGGACCATTAACCCCTTACTAAAGATAAAATGCAACAATTATGTTAACAATTGACAGGACCTACCCTCTGAAATAATGGTCTAGTCTGTCTTCGGGCAAGTCGTCAAACTTTCCTTTTCGAGAAATCTCCGCGCTCTAGAGCGCGGTTGCCATTTCCGAGACTATAATTATACAGGAAAGTAATATTATAAGGACATTCGGCAATTTATGATAGTCGCTTATAAAACATCGAAAGTGACAACGCTGTATTTTTAAATATTTGCCCGATGTCCACAATCAGCTGTTTAAAGAAGCAGGCCGATATCGATGAGATAAACAACGTGTTATTTATTTTTAAAATTTTTAGATGTTAAATACATTATTTCCCAGACCGCTCAGACAATAAGGACGTATTTTGGTCTACATAGTAGCACTATAAAATACTCATTCAGATTGAATGGTACTAATGTGATTTTATTGTGCCGGCTTGTTTTTATTCAAGTTACCTAGGTACTTGGTGTTTTTTATAAATTAAGTTGGTGTTAAATAAGTTCGAAAAGCTAAATAAAATTGCATTTTTCTTTCTAAAGGGTAAGTGGCATTTATAAACTTTTAAGTTATCCAGATCTGACGGGTGTCGTTCGAATTGAACAAATGAGAACATATCTGACCATTTAAAAACTCCGCGGCGGTTCGTTCGAGTCAGTTCAAGTTTATAAATCAGAGATTGTTTCCTAGCGAACTGAACTGAACGTAAAAGTTTATAATAATGTACCCTGAAAAATAAACAACTTGCAATCTGTCAAACGGTTATTGACTTTCTAAAGAGTTTACCCTGAAGATATGACAACACTGTTGACATATGTTGCTTTGTTTACTTTCCTGACAGGGGCAGAACGTGGTCATTTTTGGTTTGACATAAGGTCATGCACAGGGCATATTAAATTAAAACGCCATTTTTGGATATTTTTCTTCAATTTGTTTTCATCTCAGGAATTGCCGATTTAAATATAATACGTCATTTCCATAACACCCTGTAGAGTGTCCGGAAAATCGAAAATTCTGTGAACAAAGATGGTATGACTTTAATAATACCATTTTTCATTTTAGACCCCATGATCGACATATAAGACGATATCCAGTGTGTGTATACTATAACGTGTCCAAGATAAGGAGGGCCAGTACAGGGATCTCGGAAATCGTAAGAGATACAAAGTCGGTTAAATAGAGGTAAAGTTGCGCATTTACGTGCCTAATAATATGCCGTTTAGAAAGTTTTAAAATTCCGAGTAATTCCGGAGATATCCGGAAAACCCGAAATTCTGAAAAATCGTTTTATTGATTTCCTCGGTTTATTTGAGATCGAATTCTAAAGTAAATTGCACTTTTGCATTGCCACATTTTCCGCTCTATCTAACAGCGTTAATTGTTTGGTAATCAGACGAATCGTCTTCGAACAGCCATTATCAACTTTCTTTTTTTAAATACGGTCCTGTTCTCCTGATATTGGAATTTGAGAGCCTGATTTCTTCCGAATGCAACGATGTATGATACATTGTGGTTTAATGGCGTTTCGAGGGTTTTTTGGACAACAACAGGAAATTTTGAGATTCGGTCCTGTATTTCTCCTAATTTTACAAATAATATCTCATAAGTAAGCTCTAAATTTTTACTTATGTTGGACTAGTTCAATAAATAACAAATAATTTAATAATAAACCACAAATAAGTGAACAAAAATCATTCCAAAACAATAATAATACGAACAACGAAAAAAGTAAGGAACTACATAATCAGGTGTTCAAAATGATTTACGTTATTCTCTAAGCACAAATAACATCTTATAACTGTCACATAACAGTTTTTTTTTAGATAAAATAAAACGTGCGGTAGAATATCAAACTTTTCAGCATTTGTAAATTTATGTTCCATATTTTCTGGAAAATACTTTTCTTTTAAATCCCGAATCAACAGAACTTTGAAATAATGTTTCTGTATTTTGTTCACTTATTTGTGGTTTATTATTAAATTATTTATTGAACTAGTCCAACATATTTAAGTAAAAATGTTGTTCAAAAAACCCTCGAAACATCATTAAACCACAATGTGTAAACATCGTTGCATTCGGAAGAAAAAAAGCTATCAAATTCCAATATCAGAAAAACAGGACCGTATTTAAAAAAAGAAAGTTGATAATGGCCCTTCGAAGACGACTCGTCAGATTACAAAACAATTTACGCTCTTAGATAGAACGGAAAAAGTGGCGATGCAAAAGTGCAATTTACTTTAGAATTCGATCTCAAAAAAACCCAGAAAAACAATAAAACGATTTTTCAGAATTTCGTTTTTTCCGGATATCTCCGGAACTACTCGGAATTTTAAAACTTTCTAAACGGCATATTATTAGGCACGTAAATGCGTAACTTTACCTCCATTTAACCGACTTCGTATCTCTTACGGTTTCCGAGCTCTTTGTACTGGCCCTCCTTATCTTGGATACGTTGTATAGCCTGGCTTAATAACTTTTGACCCGCTAATTTCTTTTTTACAAAATTTGGGTGTGTCCTATAAGGGAAGGCAAACTATCGAGTACTTTACGGTGCCAGAATATTACTTCTCGATTTAAAATTGCATAGTTTCAGTTTTTTTATTATGTATCCTTTATTTCACTTACTTCTAGGAAAAGAAATACAACTTGGCATAGTATAGTACGAATCAGAAAGCTACACTTTCTTGCATATTTCATGGTGCTCAAATTTAAAATGGCGAAGAAATAATATTTTTTTAAAAACCGCAATTTCGTTTTGGGTACGAATAGGAACGCGATGTGACCTTCAAAATGATGTATCCCAAGATCCCCACTTCCCATTCAATTTGTTTTATCAAGATGTCGCCCATCCGCCATTTTGAATATGAGCAGCATAAAATATATACATAAGTGTAGCTGCCTGATTCCTACTACACTTTGACAAGTTGTATTCATTTTTCTAAGACGATAAATGAAATAAAGGATAATAAAAAATAACTATACAATTTTTAAAATGCCGTCATCTTGTTTCCGTTGAGAGAATACAAGTAATATTCTGGCACCGTAAAGTACTCGATAATACCTTCAAAATAATGTATCGCAAGACCCGACTTCCTATTTAATTTTCTTCAAGATGGCGCTCATCCGCCATTTTGTCAGTTATTACTGTCATACTTCCGTCAAAAAGTAGTTCCTTCCCCTACAAGCCACACTCAAATTTTGTGCAAAAAAATTCGGGTACAGTACCCACTGCCTCCCCCTTGTTTTAGGTACAGTACGATTCACTAAAATTGGATACGACTTAATGATTTCCTGGGTCGGTCCCATTGTGTCGACAAGAGCTTGGCAATAAACAAGTGAAGTATGAAGGGACGGACTAAGGAAAACAAGTAATGATATGATTATATTAATGTAATCAAATGAAATAACATTTTTTTTAAATATTAGATACTAGTCATATTTATTTACATTTATAATGTCATTCTATAGATAGTTCTGTTTCGCTATCGCTATCCTCATCAAAATTAATTATAATTAGATTAATTATACATCCAGACTAATATACGAATTTTATATAGTTATTACGTGACGGACTGAATTTTTCCAACTACCTGGGGGAATATCATTAAAGCCTTTTCGTATGAATTTTACAACACTAGAATTTAAAGTCGGAGAAATATTTTCAGACGTAACCAGTGATTTTAACTGGTGCCACATATGCTCTATGGGGTTAAAAATGCAATAATAGGGTGGGAGCCGTAGCACTGTATGTCCAATTTCTTCTGCCAATGTGTCACAAACATATAGTTTTTTTATACAAAATGTCTTTAAAGCTTGTAAAAGATCACCTTTTTGATAACTTTCTTCTAAATATATATCATTCGCCGCCATGTAGTTCTGAATCTCCAATTTTGTATTATTTGAGCTTGGAGCTTTATGTAATTGGCGACTGTGATAACTCGCATTGTCCATTATTATCACGCTATTCTGAGGAATGTTTGGTAAAAGACAATTCTTGAACCATTCCTCAAGAACTAACAAATTTTACCACAAAAAGATATTTAAATATAAATTAAGCAACCTAACCTACCTGATGTGCCTATATTTAATTATAATTATTACAATCCGGTCCTTTCCATATAATAATAACAAACGGTCATAAATAATGGGATGGCCCAGGTACTTTTACGGCATTCATTAAGTTATATCCGTTTTTAGCGAAACAAACTATACCAACGCCAGTGACTTCAAAACTGTCTTCTTTGGGATAGCAATTTATTTTGGATTATTTCTTGGCTCTTATAAAATATCGATAAGATAATTCGTTTTAGAGAATTTTAAACGTATTGAAATATATATTTGCAACAATTTCTATTTAATATGCCTTCAGGAAGATAAAGTGGACCACACATTATCATACTCCGTAACAATGGTCAATATTTCTGAGATCGGCATAATCCACCGAAGCGGTCCAGCCAGCGGGATACGGCACGCACTCATTATCGTTGTCAATAATGAGAATATGTGCTTCGGAATTATAAGGCAGGTATTTAAAGATGAAACGGTTCAGTTTAAATTACTGTTAAAAACACTCGGTATATGTAGAAACTTCGTTCGAGGTTGAATTTGTTGTTATTAATGGTTTTCACAGGCAGATTGAACAAACACACCCAATCTGAAACGGGGTTTGTAAAGATAAAGCGGGAAAGGCGATGATCAATTTTTCTAAAAATAGTACACTAGAAGATAATCGTTCCTATAGGTATATTGCTTTGCTGACGACAGCATATTTGTTTCATCTCTCTCCACAATAAACTAGAATACATTTTGGCTTCTGGTGACAGTAACAAAGTCGAATTTAATGGTAAGAGAACCCAGGCAGCAGTTTCCTCGAAAAAGATTACCATTGAAGAACCGGATATAGTCATGGTAACACTATAAAACTTTATACTGAGCGTAAGCAAATAAAGGAGTTATTATTTTTATTTACAACCAGGTAATAAGTGAAAATTGGTCAAATAATGTATTTGTGGTTACAGGAAAAATTGTGTACAGCGTGTCCCATTTTCGACACTTTTATAGGGTGTGTCTCCGTAATTGTTAGTGCTATCAAAAAAGGTAGGTGTTGTGTGCTTTTTTATGGTCAAACTTAAAATTTCAAAATTTTCAAAGATACGGGGGAAAATAAAAAAATTGACAATTTCAAAATTACCCTGTGTTTTCTTAGTTAAAAGAGATTCAGAAAAATATTTGATACAAAAGTTTCTTTATAATGATTGTTCAATAATCTGCCGTTTTCAGAATAAGTATTCGGGGTCAGGTAAAAAAGTTATCGGACCTAACCCCATTTTTTAAAATGGAGCACCCTGTATATTTTAATCTAAGAAGATTGCATTTTAAATTCTATTTTCAAACAAATAACACACCGGCAATCTTGATCAAACCCGATAAAATGAACTGTTTTCGAGAAAAAATATTTTTGTTCAATATAGGTTGTTGTTTTATGTTCATAAAATTTCCTCATTGTTGCTATGGATTTTTCACATGTACCGATTTAAATAAGAATATTTATGCCAGTGTCAATTTATGGTAGTGTCTTGAAAGTTTTTCTCCTTTGTCTTATAAGTGACTAACTTAGTAATGGAATTTACGCATACTGAATATAAATCATTTGAACAAAAATATTTTTTTTTCGAAAACAGTTCGTTTTATAGACATTGATCAAGAGTGCCCTTTCTTCAGCTTAAGGTTTAGAGTATCCAACAATATTATTGTCGTTCCGTCATCATACAACGTGTACAAAAAAAGCATTTTTGTGTTACGTCTAGTCCGTACCTGACAAACTATATAAGCCAAATGTGTTTAAAAAAGCGAATTTTAAGGAGTCTCATCTACTAACCATTATACTAAATAATTATTAAATTACACCTAGTACTAAAAAAATTTCCAGGGACGTCCGTTATGGGCCCGGCCCGTATCTCCGTAGGGGAGACCGTAGGAAGAAAAATTTATTATAGGAACTTCTCCTATTATTTTTAAGTGTTCTATCTGAATCATAGGTTGCCCGTATATTCTGGGACACCCTGTATAATATACTACACCCATACTTTATTAATACATCCGCCATGTTTCTACTGAAAGAATAATTCCAATTTCAAATATTTTTACCTCAAATACTTTGATTACTACAATTGACTTAAAATTCAAATAAAATAGTTCGTTTTCTTAAAAGTCTCGAGTATTCCATTTGTACGAAGTCCGGATAAAGTATGCAAAATCGTTGCATCGTCTGGGCATTTTTAATTATTTAAAACTTTTCCTCGAGTTGCATGAAATTCAATTTGTATATCTTAGTTTCAGAAAATACTCATTAGTGACTTAAGAAACTTAATCAATGTATTCCATTATTTCCCGAGCAGAGAAACAATGCAATTATAAACATTAATTTCGTAAAATTCTACCCCAAACTCTTCTATCTTGTAAGAAGAAGTGGAGTTCCGGTTTCCCCCGCGCGACCTGGGAGTAATTTGTTGGAGCGACTGCGATAAAACTCACGCAGAATTGTGATAGATTTAAGAATAAGGGACAGAGATAGATTATAAAACAAGTAAGATATTTAAATAGGAAAAAGAGTCGGGGAGGAAAATCGCGAGGTAAACGAAACCGTTTCACCAGCGGTTGCGGATACCTCTCAGAACCTATCTATACATTATAGGAAATAAAGAATTCTATCTACGACTAGTACAGTCCATGTGTCCGACGTATCGGTAAGGGGAAAGCAATATCTTTTAAATCATAGGCGTGCTATTAATATTTTAATAATGTAATAAATAAGAAATTCTTCAATAATTGCATTTTATGTTTGCAGGTGGGTAATTTTTTTATTTACAACCATGCATGTAATGATGATATTTCACCTATCTTTGAAAGGTGGAAAGTTGACTTTTTTACGTTTACTTCCCACCCGGGTGAAAAGTAAATTATTTTTTTGTAATTTTAAAAAAAATCGATATCTCAAAATAATATACGAACGCACCAAATTTCAGTGTGTTCGATTTTTTTGGCTTGTATCCTTTGTTTTGCTTTTTTAAAAATGCTAATAGCTTTGCTTGTTTAGATATGTCTACTTTTTTCCTAATTGATAAAGTGGTCCTTACCATTGAATATTGTGACCAAATCCTTGATATCTTCTTTGTCTTGGCATTTTTACTGAAATAAGCTAGTAGCGCCGACTCAGAACCCGGATTTTGAACTTTGTTTCCCGTACACCATTCTTTGAAACAGTTATATGACTTGACATATCTCGGGCGGGTCTTAGTTGGCAGAAGATCTTCTTCTACTATTTTTGCTGCTTCTCGAATTTTTGGTGGAGTAGAAGCAAAATCAAATTCCTCATCTGATAGCATTTTTCTGTTGTTAAAATGATATCTTGTTTAGTGACATGGAAACCATATTCAAAAAATGATATTTGCCATCTTGATGTGTATTATTACCTACGTTATTTTATCACCTACAGTTATTTGAAATTTCTGTCTAATTTTTCAATGGAAAAGTCAAAATGACATTAATAATTTTAATTCAAAATACTAAGAAGTGGATGTTAGATGTGGTTGTAAATAAAATAGTATACAAACCTCGGTGAAAAGTTTCATTACTGTCTCGAGATTTAGTAACTACCGACTCTCTCGACAGGAATGAAACACTTTCCACCTCGGTACGTAATATACTATTATAAAGGTTTAAATAATTTACGTTTTGCAAGATGTCATTAATTCAGCATGAATAAAATAGCCACATGGTTTACTGGAATTACTTCATCAGAATGTCCTCCTTGTGGAACTTCCTGAGACCGTATTTCCCAACGAATATAACCTCCAACGATTCAAAACCAACGTGAATCGCTTTATTCGCACACGCACCACTTCCAGAGTACCTTAACGGATTTTATCTACGACTAGTATATTAATGTAAGTATTATACTTCCTGGATTTGCAGTATAATGCCACATATTATTCCCTTAGGGAATAATGACGGGGGATTAATAGTCCTAATTCTCTCTTGCACTGCAATCACCTCTTTTGCACTGCAATCAGAAAATTTTTCAAATTAAATAAAACCATGGAAAAACAAACTCAAAAATATCGGTGTGTCGAACCGAACGCGTAGTGTTTGTGTATTTGTACTGAGATGGATGAAAATGAAGAGTGTTTTACTTATACAGGGTGTCCAACTAAGCGAGGTACGCGGCTGTATCTCGCAAACCGTTTCGGAAAAAATATCCATATTAAAAGTTGCCAAAAGAAATTGCTGGTAGGGGCGTAACCCTAATAGTAATTTGTTAACAGTCAATTTCTCTGAAATTTGCCTAGATAAGGTATATTGGAAATAAATAAATCTCTCATGTATCATGAACAACCTCGCTTATATATTTTTTTCTCTAATCCTTCAATTAAAGTGGCGGTGGTAACGCAAACATTGATTTAAAAAAAAAATTGAAGATCTCAGGAACGTCTTATCGGAAGATATTAAAATTAGTGTGATTTAAGAGAGTTATCCCAAGTAGCATTTTTAGACACAAATTGGACACACATTCTTTGCAGTGAAACGTTTCGACACATTTTCGATTCGAATTAGAAACTTGTATCGAGACCTATGTGTTACGAAACTTTTGCGACACATTTTCGAATCCAGTTACTAGAAACACTTAAAGACGTGCTTGTTTCGAAATATTTTATAAATCGTGGTGTCGACATATTAACGACACGCGAGGATAAATATTTTTCGAAAATTTTTTTTAGTTAAAATTATAAAGTTTTGGTAAGATACAAGATTGAATTTCCCATAAGATATTTTTATAGCATCGGTGTACGTTTATTAGCGATAAATTAGCAACTTCTTATATTTTAGGTGTTATTATTGATCCATTTTCAACCACAGATTGAAGTAAGTATTTTAGGTACGTTTTTAATCACTATCTGAACAAGCTTGAGGTTATGTTATTGTTTAGCGAGATTTAAATTGTTATTTTTCTATAATAAAAAGCTTACTGTACTGGATTTATCAACATAAAGTATGGCTATAGGGTGGGTATACTCTATGTTGATAAATACAGTGCAATAAGCTGTTTTTAACAGAAAAATAACAATTTAAATCTCCCTATGCAAACAATAATAAGATAACCTCAAACAAGATGTTGATTAAAAATCTTCAAAAACACTTACGTCAATCTGTTTCCAAAAATGAATCAATAATAACATCTAATATACAAATAATACCAGGAAATTGCTTATTTATCCCTTATAATTTTAGTTTGGAAAGGTTTTTGCAACCACGCCTCTCGCGACGTCACACCGCGGGCATACCCAACCTTTTTCTGTGCATGCAAGCAAACCTTTTTTTTCTGTGGCATTCACCTTACAAACCTCTTATTCTTCTGTGCATCATGGAAACAATATAGAAGCCAAAGAGTCCATTTTGGACCAGAATAATTTCTTGCTTTCTAGCGGCCTTTTTAGGAAATGAATTTTTATTTTGTTAAAATGAGTTTTAATGAAATTCCTGCATCTCTTGCAAAGCCAAAATTTGTTAGATAAGTTCCATTTTCCTAGCTAAGTATATTTAGAAAAGAAGTAAATAAAATATTTATAATATTTTAATTTTTATTTTTTTGACAAAGTATATTTTTTTCTGTAAATGAAAATAAATCGAGGGCACGAGTAGTATAAGTAAGCCAGTTGGCCTTCACCCCCCACTCCTCTGACGTCATACGACCTTGACCGTCGAAGAGTGCAGGTGTACATTTGACCTTGGGGGTGTCATTGACCTTGAATGTGTGCAGGTGTTCTATTGTGTGTGACCTTGGTTTCCAACGTGGGCATATGTTGTTGGTGTGACCTTGAACGGAGGCGGGTATTTGATGCAGGTGTGCGACCTTTGGCCACCCACGTGTGCAGGTGTTCATTTGATCTTGGGTGGTGATATTGACCTTGAATATGTGCAGGTGTTCTATTGTGTGTGACCTTGGTTTCCAATAGCCATTTTCGACTGGTTCACCTTATGAAACTTCATATAAATAGGTAGGGGGTGTAAAATGTTTCAGTATTCAGCTATCTATGGTTGGGTTAGTTAATTTATTGAAAATGTCTAAATACGAGTGTGAAAAGTGTGGTGTGTCTTTTACCCGATCGTATAGTTTGTTGCGGCATAAGAGAGAATCTTGTATTGCAAGATTCGATCGCGATGTTGTTGGTGTGGATGGTGTAAAGCGATGTAAAATTGATGGTGCGGCATCAACATCTATGGAAACCTGTGCGGTTTGTAATGTTGCCGTACCAAGAAACCAAATGTCAGCCCATCAGAGAACATTGACGCATAAGAGCAAATCGTGTGTTAGAGTTTGTGATGGTGTCCAGATTACTGAAAGTGCATTTAAAAATAGAATTGTATCATACCGGGTAAGCTGTGACACCGATCATGTTGACTATTCCATATTTTTTAATGACATTAAAGTAAAAGTGTTAGATTTAGTAAAGGACAAACTACAATTGGAACAGTCATTAAAAATAAATATGGTTATTGTTGCACGTTATTTCCTACCATCGCAGGAGATATATAGCGACAAAAGTTTTAATACATGTAATCAGATAGTAACTGTTGGAAGCGATCTAGATGATATTTACCATTCCTTTGTTGAGGCCATGAAAGTTCAGACAGCGGATTTTCAAGAGAAAGATTCAGGTAGGTTATAAATATATAGAAATAATTTTGTATGTATTAACATTTAAAAAAAAAAAAATCATTTTAAAAATTGTTTATTTTATCATATTCTTATTGTTTTCTAGGATGGGCTTTGGACAAGATTTTATATTTGGAAGTGAATATCAACAAGTATTCACCACTCGGCGGCTCATCCTATATAAAATTGCCACGGTTCATCAACATGAAAGGTGCTGTTCTGAATGTGGTAAATCAGGACGAATGCTGCTTTGCTTGGGCCATCACGTCAGCATTGTGTCCAACAGTTACTATGGCTAACCAGATTACATCGTATCCGCACTATTCAACCATTTTAAATGTAACAGGTATGAATTTTCCAGTAAAATTATGTGATATATCCAAATTTGAACAGTTAAATAATATTTCAGTTAATGTATATGGTTTAGAGTCTAGCTTTGAAAATAATAAAATTAAATATGAAGTGGTCGGTCCGTTGAGGTATGCTCCCAGGAAGCTAGGAAGACATGTGAACTTGTTGCTTATAACTGAAGATTGTAAAATTAAAGATGATAGTGAACATACTTGTGATTTTAACTGTTCTAAAAGTCATTACTGTTGCATTACAGATTTATCTCGATTAGTGTCCAGTCAAGTTTCAAATCACCGTCACAAAGTGTACTTTTGTGATGGTTGCCTTGTTCACTTTAATTCACATACATCCTTAATGTTACATCAAATGAATGATTGTAAACATATATATTCGTTGACACCTACAACTGATATAAAAGTTGATAAATTTGGCAAGAGTGTTCCGGAAAACATTTTAAAATTTGATAATATTGAGAAGCAAATGAAAGTGCCATTTGTTGTTTATGCGGACTTTGAATCTGTTTTAAAACCCGTTGAAGCAGTAGAACCAAATCCCCAAAATTCTTACACTGTTAACAATTTAAAACATGAACCATATTCCTTTGCATATATCATAAAATGTTCTTTTAATGATTCAATCACCAAGTTTGAGCTATATCGAGGAAATGATGCTGCAAAAGTATTTGTTGATCGTATTGAAGCAGATGTAAGACATCTGTACAATACATATTTGAGGAATATCGTACCTATGACACAATTAACCACTAATGAGAGAATAGAATTTGAAAATGCAAAGTTTTGCGGTATTTGCGAGCGTCCTTTTGACGATATTAAAGAAAAAGTTAGAGATCACTGTCACATCACAGGTAAAAAACGATTTGGTGCAGCACATTCCATATGTAATTTAAATTATAAATTACCCAGTTTTATTCCCATAATATTTCACAATTTAAGCGGTTACGATAGCCATATGTTTATCAAGGAGCTATGTAGATATGGGGATAAAATTGACGTTATAGCTCAAAGTAAGGAGAAATACATATCATTTACAAAGAGTATTTACATGCATGACTATGTGGATCGAAAAACTGGACAAATAATGAGAAAAAATTTAAAACTGCGATTTATCGATAGTTTTAAATTTTTATCGACATCGTTGGAAAATTTGGGTAACGGATTAAGCAGTGTTGACTTTAAGGAAACACGAAAACATTTTATCGATGATGATCAATTTAAGTTAATGCGTCAGAAAGGTGTTTTTCCATACAATTATATCGATTCAATGGAAAAAATGAATGATCTAAATCTTCCAACTAAAAACCAGTTTTATGATCGGTTGCGGGAAGAGCACATAACCGATGCATGTTATGAAAGAGCTAAAGAGGTTTGGCGCGTGTTCGGTTGTAAGAATTTAGGAGACTATTCCGATTTGTATTTAAAATCGGACGTTTTATTGTTATGCGATGTTTTTGAACAGTTTCGCGATACATGTTTAAACGTTTATAAATTAGACGCAGCACAGTATTACACTCTGCCAAGTTTGTCATTTGATTGTATGTTGCGTATGAGTAAGGTAGAGCTAGAGCTTTTGACGGACATTGATATAGTTCATTTTTTTCAAAAAGGTATTCGCGGCGGTATCAGTCAGTGTTCAGAAAGGGAACATATTGCCAATAATTGTTATTTACCAAACTACGACCCCTCTAAGCCTTCTTCATTTATTACCTATTTGGATGCAACAAACTTGTATGGTCATAGTATGTCACAAGCATTACCATATGGTGGTTTTCAATGGTTGTCGGAACGCGAAATTTTAGATTTAAATATTATGAGTGTAGATGATGATGGTCCGCATGGTTATGTTCTGGAGGTGGATGTACATTATCCACAAGAACTACACGACGCCCATTCAGATCTTCCATTTTTAGTGGAAAACATCGTACCACCGCTTCAAGAAGCAAAATTATCAAAATTAATTCCCAACGTAAATGATAAAATTAAATATATTATTCATTACAGAACGTTAAAGCAAGCCATTAATAACGGCCTTATGGTAATGCGAACGCATAGAATATTAAAATTTAATCAGTCAAAGTGGTTAAAAACATACGTCGATTTTAATACACAACTACGGAACGCGTCAACAACAAAGTTTGGTAAAGACCTTTTTAAATTAATTATAAATGCTATTTTTGGAAAGACCATGGAAAACGTAGAAAAGCGTAAAGATATTAAATTAGTAACCCATTGGGATAATGCTAGAGGTAGACCTGGTGCTAGAGCATTAATTTCTCGTCCCAATTTCAACGATAGGTCTGTATTTACCCCTGATTTTGTCGCTATTCACATGGGAAAATTAAAAATTATGTACAACAAGCCAATATATATTGGGTTTTCCATTTTGGACATTTCAAAAACAGTTATTTATGATTTTTTCTATAATTTCATAAAGAAAAAGTTTGGTAGTAATGTTTCCTTACTGTACACCGACACAGATTCACTAATATTAAAAGTATTAACTGATGATTTTTATCGTTTTATATCTGAAAATCCGGAAAAATTTGACACATCTAACTACCCCGAAAATAATCATTTTAACATCGTTAAAAGCAATTCGGTTCCAGGTAAAATGAAGGATGAATTTCCTTGTGATCCGATAGTTGCTTTCTATGGTACCGGTGCCAAAGCATATTATATTAAATCATTAAACGGCGAGTTGAAAAAGGCCAAAGGTATTAAAAAATCGGTTATCGAAAAGGAACTTCATCTGGATGATTATCGAAAAGTCGTCGAGGAGGGTGGTTTAATCTTTAGAAAAATGAAGACTTTTCGGAGTGTGTTACACGATGTATATACGCAAATAATAAATAAAGTCGCTCTATCAAGCTATGATGATAAACGCTATTTAATACCGTCAACAACTAAAACTCTACCTTGGGGGCATACAGATATAGAGTTTTATAATTCAAATCCAGAGGAGAATTTAGAAAATTTATTAAAAGTTATAAAAACATTTCAACAACAGCAACAGCAGTAATAAAATAATAAATACTGGAAAATTCATACCGTATGTCATATTATATATATTCGAAATAAAACACTATTTTTATTGTATTATCTGAATTTATTAAATTTATTGTAATTTATATATAATTCGATTCTCTAGAATTTAGAATCAATAAAAACACACACACACACACACACACACAAATATAATTATACATAGAATTAATTAACAATCTTATTGTATACTTCTTTTAGAACCCATTTTCTTCGGATTAAGTCCTGCTTAGTAATAGGTCGCCTTGCTTTATATAGGGATATTCCACAGCCACCACATTTTAAGATTTTAACTCTTAATAAATCAACATAGCTAACGGCGTTGTTATGGTTCCACTGTAGCTCATCGTTTCCACAAGAAAAACATGTAGAATATATGACTGCACCCCTCAGTCCTTCATTGGTATTGAAGCAAACGCTTGGTTCTTGATCTGCTGGTAACATGTTGTTTACTGTATGAAAGTGTATGTAGACATTTAATATGATAGGGTATATTTATACAGATTTTCTAAGGACACAAAATAACCTTGAAGAGAGAGAGAGTCTAAAAGAAGGGAAATAAACAGACAAGGCGGTGGCGCGGACACTTGAAGATCATGTAACCTTGATCGATATGGATGATAATGGAAATAAACATCGTGTAGCCCTGAAGAAGATTATGTAACGTCGAAAACTGCACCGAGAACACATTTTAACCTTGTGTATTCTCTAACACCTTGTGAATATATTGAATGCTAGAACAAGGGGGGAGAGTGTCAAGAGTGGGGGAGTGGTGCATAAATAACTGATAATCCACAAAATTTCTTCAGTTGAAAACATCCATTCGTTCGGTATCATTATACGCACATTAGTTACAAGATGAGTAGTGTACCAGTATACCAGTGTGAAATGGAATTACCTGAGCTGGGAGTGTCAACCCAAGAAGTGCTATTCGAAGGGGGAGAATATTTTTTGGGTGACAACACGTTGGAGGCCCTGGACGAGTTGTTCGAGAAGGAGCAGTCGCAGCCGCAGCCGGAAAATAAAGTAAATGTGCTAAGCAACATTGTAATTAAGGAAAGCGATGCGGCACCAACGAAACTGCTGAGGCTCTTAACACTGCCGTCGGGGGATGTTACTAAAACCGCAGCAACGTTTTATGCCGGCAAAGCGGACCGTACTGAACCTCAACCGTCGACAAGTGGTTCATCAGCATCAAAATCATCAGGGAACAGAAGAAAGCCGGCCAAGAAGTTCGTATTTCGGAAGCCGGCCAAACACAATGTTAACCCTCCATGGCTGGAGGATGAAGGGCAGTCGTCAGAAGCTTCAACAAAAGCATCAACACCGACTCCGCCATCACAGAAGCAACAGCAGCAGCAGCAGCAGCCGAGTACCCCTCTTTCGCCCGTATTAGATCGATTTTCGCGGAAGAAGAGGATGTATGAGGAAATTACACCCGTTGTTACACCTGATGGTGTCCCATCTGCATCAGCGACGCCTGACTGGATAATGCAGTACAGTCAGGAAAACGAGAGGGACGCCATCAGGAAGACATCCGAAATGCGGCGTATGTGGAGGAATAAACTGAGTGAAAGTGAAAGTGAAGTCTGTGAATTTGAAAGACAGATAAGCGAACTAAAAATGAGATTAGAATTAGCTAAGAGTAATGTAAATAAATATAGGCTTAAAATAGAGAATAGTTTAATATAGGTTAGAGTATAGATTTATGTAAATAGTAATAAGTAAATGTTTATAGTAGCTAATAAGAAAATAACTAAATTTAATTAAATTTAAAATAGAGGCTAGGTTAGTATAGCTTTATGATTATGTTTAGTATATTTGTAAATATGTATATTTAGTAGGATAAGATTGTTTATATATATACATATGTAAATAAATAATGTAATTGTAAATACAAAAAAAGTTTATCTCTGTACATAATTGTATATACAAATAAAATTTGACTCCACCTTATATAATGTGTTTTATTTTAACTAAACTGCTCAGGTTTAGCGAAAAAAAGATATTAAAAATTTTACGTAGGAATTAGGAAAAAAAGCTATAGGAAAATGTTGTTCAGGGGAATATTCTGCATAGGAATCCATTTTTAAAAACTGAAAAATAAAAAATTTTTCAAATATTGACACTTTGAAAAAATTTGGGGGTGGTAGGAACAAAAAATTTTTTATAAAAAAACTAAAGGGTTTGGGAAAAAAAGCTATAGGAAAATGTTGTTCAGGGGAATATTCTGCATAGGAATCCATTTTTAAAAACTGAAAATTAAAAAATTTTTCAAATATTGACACTTAGTAAAAATTCGGGGGGTGGTTTCAACAAATAATTTTTTGTAAAAAAACTAAAGGGTTTGGGAAAAAAAACTATAGGAAAATGTTGTTCAGGGGAATATTCTGCATAGGAATCCATTTTTAAAAACTGAAAACTAAAAAATTTTTCAAATATTGACACTTAGTAAAAATTCGGGGGGTGGTTTCAACAAATAATTTTTTGTAAAAAAACTAAAGGGTTTGGGAAAAAAAAAGCTATAGGAAAATGTTGTTCATGGGAATATTCTGCATAGGAATCCATTTTTAAAAACTGAAAACTAAAAAATTTTTCAAATATTGACACTTAGTAAAAATTCGGGGGGTGGTTTCAACAAATAATTTTTTGTAAAAAAACTAAAGGGTTTGGGAAAAAAAACTATAGGAAAATGTTGTTCAGGGGAATATTCTACATAGGAATACGTTTTTAAAAACTGAAAATTAAAAAATTTTTCAAATATTGACACTTAGTAAAAATTCGGGGGGTGGTTTCAACAAAAAATTTTTTATAAAAAAACTAAAGGGTTTGGGAAAAAAAGCTATACGAAAAAGTTGTTCCGGGGAATATTCTGCATAGGAATCCATTTTTAAAAACTGAAAAATAAAAAATTTTTCAAATATTGACACTTAGTAAAAATTCGGGGGGTGGTTTCAACAAAAAATTTTTTATAAAAAAACTAAAGGGTTTGGGAAAAAAAGCTATAGGAAAAAGTTGTTCAGGGGAATATTCTACATAGGAATCCAATTTTCAAAAGTCAAATATTTTAAAAATGAAAAAAGACTTATGAAAAAGATAGGGTTTTAATAACCTTAACATTAAAAAATGCATAGCTCCCTTAGTATACATGCTAGAAGAAAACCAAAAGCATTAAAAGTTCCTGAAATTTCACGATCTTTGCTCTGGTGCAAAAAAATTCAAAATTGCATCATAAATAAAAAAGTTAGCTTCTTAAAAAATGGAGATTCATATTGCTGCTACAAAAAAAAAGTTCGAATAAAAAATGTCAGAAATCGAACCCTGAATATTGACAAGAAACTGCGCATAAAAAATCCCTAAGGTAAAAAAGTACTCAAAAAAAAGTCGAAAAATGGGGCAGAAGGGAATCCCCAAAATATGCGTACTATAGCGGAAAATGATCTTCTGCCCGGGGGTAGTGGGGGCTTGGGGGGGAGTGGGAGGCCCCCAAAAAAAATAGATTTTTTTTTTTTAAGTCCGAGAACCTGCGCATTACGGAAGTCGGTCACGAAGCGAAAATTTGATATAAAAAAATTTGATTCGGGTACTTCTTGATGAGGCGAGTATTTTTAGTTATATAAACTTTTCTCAAAAAATGAGCGCAAATACCTTAAAAAAAATCATTTTGTTTTCCAATATTTTAAAAAATACGAAATTTTCAGTTTTCCTTCAATGTTAGGTAAAAAGTGTATAGCACTAAAAAGTTGCTTAATGACATTTACTGAATATTATAAAGAATAGAATTTTCTCAGGAATCAATAATAACTTAGTTTTGGTACGTATTTGTTTTTTTTTCCCGAAATATTCAAAGTTCACATATTTCACAAAATACGATATTTTCAGTTTTCAGTTTTTGGAAATTGGATTCCTATGTAGAATATTCCCCTGAACAACTTTTTCCTATAGTTTTTTTTCCCAAACCCTTTAGTTTTTTTACAAAAAATTATTTGTTGAAACCACCCCCCGAATTTTTACTAAGTGTCAATATTTGAAAAATTTTTTAGTTTTCAGTTTTTAAAAATGGATTCCTATGCAGAATATTCCCATGAACAACATTTTCCTATAGCTTTTTTTCCCAAACCCTTTAGTTTTTTTACAAAAAATTATTTGTTGAAACCACCCCCCGAATTTTTACCAAGTGTCAATATTTGAAAAATTTTTTAGTTTTCAGTTTTTAAAAATGGATTCCTATGCAGAATATTCCCCTGAACAACATTTTCCTATAGTTTTTTTTCCCAAACCCTTTAGTTTTTTTACAAAAAATTATTTGTTGAAACCACCCCCCGAATTTTTACTAAGTGTCAATATTTGAAAAATTTTTTAATTTTCAGTTTTTAAAAATGGATTCCTATGCAGAATATTCCCCTGAACAACATTTTCCTATAGCTTTTTTTCCCAAACCCTTTAGTTTTTTTATAAAAAATTTTTTGTTGAAACCACCCCCCGAATTTTTACTAAGTGTCAATATTTGAAAAATTTTTTAATTTTCAGTTTTTAAAAATGTATTCCTATGTAGAATATTCCCCTGAACAACATTTTCCTATAGTTTTTTTTCCCAAACCCTTTAGTTTTTTTACAAAAAATTGTTTGTTGAAACCACCCCCCGAATTTTTACTAAGTGTCAATATTTGAAAATTTTTTTAGTTTTCAGTTTTTAAAAATGGATTCCTATGCAGAATATTCCCATGAACAACATTTTCCTATAGCTTTTTTTCCCAAACCCTTTAGTTTTTTTATAAAAAATTTTTTGTTGAAACCACCCCCCGAATTTTTACTAAGTGTCAATATTTGAAAAATTTTTTAATTTTCAGTTTTTAAAAATGTATTCCTATGTAGAATATTCCCCTGAACAACATTTTCCTATAGTTTTTTTTCCCAAACCCTTTAGTTTTTTTACAAAAAATTATTTGTTGAAACCACCCCCCGAATTTTTACTAAGTGTCAATATTTGAAAAATTTTTTAGTTTTCAGTTTTTAAAAATGGATTCCTATGCAGAATATTCCCATGAACAACATTTTCCTATAGCTTTTTTTCCCAAACCCTTTAGTTTTTTTACAAAAAATTATTTGTTGAAACCACCCCCCGAATTTTTACTAAGTGTCAATATTTGAAAAATTTTTTAGTTTTCAGTTTTTAAAAATGGATTCCTATGCAGAATATTCCCATGAACAACATTTTCCTATAGCTTTTTTTCCCAAACCCTTTAGTTTTTTTACAAAAAATTGTTTGTTCCAACCGACAATTGTAAAAATAGTAGTACTTTTGTAGTCTTATGTATATTGAAGAAATATTTCAGCAACCAACTTGACTAGTTTGACGACAGTAATTTTTCACCCCCACCACATTTAAATGTATATATAACCAGGGATTGTTAGGAAGAGCATCATTCGTCAACATGAATTCGAACGATCCGCAATCAATGTACTTACAAGACGCTAAGAAACGTTTGCAGGAGGTGAAGGAGCAGAGGGAACAATCGAGAATTGCGGAATATTGGAACGCATGGCGTACCAAAAATACGGGAAAGCCTACGATGGCTGTGGCACCGACACCGAGGCCTCCTTCACCAGTGCCTGAAGCAGCACCGGTGTTTGAGGTGTTGGTGGAGGCCGTTGACGGGCCCGAGAGGGTGCTCCAGCCTGGCGAGCGGGTTGAACTGCTACGGCAGATGAACCAACGCCGCGAGGTTCGAGCAGCTCGAAGGGCTGCTCCAATTCAACCGGCACCGCGGCGGCGGCGACCGGCACCGCGGTCCGTTATGGTCGCGAGAGGCGATTTCGTGGAATAGTCTCTCTCTGCTCTTTCTCCGTCCACATTATGATAACCCGCTTCGAACCCTGACACCCACCTGCCCTTCTAAGGGCAACAAAATGTTCCATAGTAGTTAGTCGAGATTACTCGATGACACAATTTTTCTTCAAGAATATATTTCTTGATTGAAAAGTATGTGTTACTCTGCAAGTGTCTGTGTTGCCGTTGTTGGTATATGCAGAACGAACTTGATAAATTTAAGCAAGTTCGCTCTCTATTATCAACAATAATAGGAAGGGGCACAGTTGTATCTTCCAGAGTAACACATATTATGGCAATGTATGTCATGCACTGTACAAGACGTCAAAGAAGACACGACATGCGTACACAAGTATTTATATTATTACAATATTCTTCAACATGAAATTTATTCTTGACGATAAACATAGGATTTCAAATAACAACAGCAGCACCAATACAGTTCTATCTTCCAGTGAAACACATGTATTTAAGGATACTATGTCGATGAGTGTCTCTGTTCTTGGCATGCATTTTACCATCACAGGAAACAAACACATTGCCAATCACGTTTTTTGGGGTATTACAATTAACTTCAACAAGAAATTTATTCTTGACGAAGTAAATTGTGCCACCTTGATTTGGGGTGTTAACTAATCTACATCAAAGTCAAAAGACCATAAAAAATGTGGCCCTGAAAAGGGCCGATTTTGTTGTCCCAATGGGACCATGGGTTGACCAGTTGGAAGAATTAATGGTCGGTGGTGGAATCAGCGGGACCATCACTCAAATCGTCTTCAAAATCCCACCAAGACGTGGAATCCGCTGGCCCGCTAAATTCGTCCTCCACGACTTCAGCGGTTATCGAATCGGATGATGAATCCGGTTCGGTCGACTCTACATTACTGCCGCTACCACTTGGCATATGTGGCATTGGTGGTTCTCCTTGGTATACGAACCATTCTCCATTTGGCACTGTCTCATCGCTAAATATAGACGAGCCACGACTTTCTGGTCTTCCTTCAGCCATTGTCAAAATGTATATGAAGAATTGAATGAGCAACACTCATATATATATAGGTTAGAGAGTTTAGGTGGGGATAAACATAAACTTTTGGTGTCGATAAACATAGAATTTTAAAAAATAGCAGCACCAATACAGTTCTATCTTCTAGTAAAACATATGTATTTAAGAATACTATATCAATAAGTGTCTCTATTTTTAGCATCCATTTTGCCGTCACAGAAAACACACACACACACACACACACACACACCAAACACATCCTTTGAGTATTACAATTAACTTCAACAAGAAATTTATTCTTGGCAAAGTAAATTGTGCCACCCTGGTTTGGAGCATTAACTAATCTACATCAAAGTCAAAAGACCATTAAAAAATGTGGCCCTTAAAAGGGCCGATTTTGTTGTCCCAAAGGGACCAGGGTTGTCCGGATCCGTAAGCCGTAGGCGTCGACTTAGGTGTGTGTTACCTTATTTGTAATAGAATTTACATTCTATTACAAATAAGGCAAGAGTCTTGGTGAAAGACTGTATATAGTCTATCACCACACAACGAGCAATTCAAACCTTCGTGTGGTCTGACTGCCCTCGCGAATGTAACGTGGGTCTGGAGGAACCTAACATCCATTAGACCCTCAAACCTGCTCATGTAGCAATGCATGCATATTTGTACATGCTCGCCCCACATTACCGCTGATTTGACCAAACAAAACCTCGGTCTCAGCCTACGTCGAACCCTACGTACCCTTCTATCTTGAAGGTTTAACCCATTATCAGTGGAATACCCATCATCTGAACTGGATGACATCTTGGTATAGAATGAATTTCTCATCCTAGATCACCTACTTATATACACCATTTTCTTCCCCCACCACAAAATTTATCACCTTTAACTTTCATTATCCTACAGAAATGAAATACAGACTAGTTTTCATGGTTTTATTTCTACATTCTACATGAATAATAATAATAACTTAAAACTATATTACATTGATTTATTAGTAACAGAACCATTTAATATATTATAACTAAAGAATGCATCGTGAATTATTAGCGCATACACTTTAATGTCTTTAGGAAATTTGCTCTTGCGTGTATCAAACTCCAACTTAACATCCACTGTAGATGTTTTGATAGCTTCCGGTTGACGACTACAATCAATAATGAATACTGGATTCATGAGGTATTCAGCAAAACTCATCATTGGATCGTTAAGCTCACGTTGATAATAGCTCACTTGAAAATTCTCATAGTTGTAATAGGCGGGGGCATATAATTTCTTCGTAAAATCCAAATTCCATCGCTCATAGGGGAATTTAGTGGCGTTCAGATACAGAGTAATGTCACTGATATCGGCCGTAGTAAATTGTGTAGCATCCTTTGCTCTATTGTCTGAATAAGTGCTTTCCTGGAAACCCAGGATCAAATACCTCGGTTTTTCGAGACTCGTGCTAGTTCTTAACGACCAGACGTCTGATGATGTTTCACGCAAAGCTGGCAGTTCGTAAAGATCCCATTTACGGTAGGCCATAGGAATGTTTGATGAACTACTTCCACCTTTATTGATACGAGATAATATTTTCAATTTTTGTCGATCATCGGGAATAATGTGACGGATTTTCCACTCAATCTTGTCAATAGTAATGGCTGCATCAACTTCTGCGATATAGCAATTATTGAACGTACGGGCAATTATTAAAATTAGCTCCTGTTTAACATTAAATATTCCTTTTGAATAATCCTCAGCAAATCCCATGAGATATTTTAGAGGTAGCTTTCCGGAGAATACGTTACTGGTAGCATCGAAAATGCATTGGTTTGTCTCATTCAGGCCCCATCCACATCCCATAAGAGTTCTTTTTTGGGACGCACCCAAAGATGCCAGGGTTTTTAATGTTGACGTAATTCCGGGTTTTCGAACAACAGCTACTTGCTCACCTCCCATTTCATAGCGGATTTCATCGAACAGAAAAGCGATTGCATTATTTGATAGGTAACATTTTTTGGTAACATCACTGGGTTTAAAAGTTCCCTCAATGTAGATATAACTATCTGATATATCCAAAATTATATCTTGAAAGTGTACTGGAATACGAATTTCATCAGAATTGTTAAATGCTGGAGAACCATATGGTTTATATGTGTGTTCTTGTAAACTGATAATGGAATTATCGAATATTGGTTCGGTAAAAACTTCAATTTTGTCACTAGTGGTGGCCATTTTTCGCTATTTTCTTCGTTGTACTTCTAAACCAATTGATTCTAGAAATTTGCAATCTTTCGCTGAGAGCTGTATATGACTCGAACGTCTTTCCAATCTAGCGTCTGAATTGTGAATGATCCTCGGATGTGTGATATGCTTACTTTTATGTTTTATTGTTGTTACACCTCGAGCTGTTGACAGCATATTCAATTGACGATTGAAGCAAAAACCCATAATTATGATATTTTTTTCAGCTCTAATTTCACAATAATTTTTTCACCTCCAAAGTCTATCAGATCACCACGATCGTCCAAGATGCGTAGAGTAATGTTGTCTATTGACTGACGTCCCTCCGGCATTATCGGCATATAAATGTTATTTTGTGGTTCTTTTGAAATTTTGTAACCAGGTTCAACATCAATATCAAATTCAAATAATGTGTGGCTTTCTCTAGAGTTTAGATATGCTCCAGAAATTATATTACAATCCACTCTTATAATGCGCACTTTCATTATGTCCACATTATTGCTTGATTCATGTCGTTTTCCACTTTTTAGCAGTACCCGTCCAAAACCCAATAGTCCACCAATACTGTTTTTTACACGAAAATCAATCTCGTATGTCGACTTGAGTTCACATTTTAATGTATTATTATTGGCTACTAATGAAAATAATCCCTCACATTCTTCTCCCCTGCAGGATTCTTTTAAACTTGCGTATATTGCTTTTCCAATTTCATCAATTTCATAAGCTCCAGGTGGAATCCTTAAAAGCGTGGCCTTTGAGCTGTTCTTCTTTTTGTATGCAAACCCATTGTTATTTTGGTCGATATTAAAAATTGAATTATATGTGTAAAATCCCAACAGTGCAAGACCATACTTGCAGGATGATTTCAATTCAACAGGAGGATAAAAATTTGCACTCAAGACACTTGAGTGTCCTGTTAGTGTGAACGTGTATGACATGACTGACAATAAAACCACTTATGTATATGATTTATTGTTGCTTGCAACAGTTTAGAAGGTTTGGTAAGCTTACGCCTCGCTTCACTTCTGTCATTGCTTCAGCCGTTATTTTGACATCGCTGATTTTACAATAACAACAAAACAGCTTCCTTGGTGTGGGTCCATCTCCTTCATCCTCCTCCTCCTCCTCCTCATCATCGGAATTATATTTTTTATAATGTTCGCTGCAGTACTGATAATCTAGCATGTCGATGTCACTCTTCAAATCATCAGGTAACCTATCCCAAACGAGTGCGATTTGATTTGGAGCTAACGCTATCATCACTTCCTTAGGCATATTTTCCAGCTGTTTTGTCGTCATTTTTCTCAATTCACAACCGACTTGACGATACGCTTTAAGCGACAACAACATTTTCGTGTAGTTATCACGATCCATTTGTGGCGTCACAGTCGACATGATCTTTTGAAAGAAACGTCAAACACAAATGTCCACACCAAACTGTGCCAAAATCTTGTTGACGATCGTATGTATAGAAAATTTTCTTCGTTGCTTCAGAACCCTTTTGTAGATAATGTACCAATTCAATGGGTGGAGGTAAATCACCGAAACTATCATAATATGTCACATTCGATTTGTTTTTTCTATATGCTACCCAATGAGTCCCATCCCCAACTATGCTATCCAAATTAATAATTGCAGCTTCATTGCGTTGGGGTCCGCACACTGGCAACGAGTCTCTCATATAGACCCCTCTAAAATATGGTATTTTCATCTTTAAAGCATACTTTTGTAAATCAATATTGGATAGTGGACGTTGAGGTAGGGATTTTAATAGTTTTTTGATTTTACACTGCTATTATTCAGAAATAGACCCATACCTGCACGGTATGGTTTAAGAAACAATCCATTTCCTTTTTTTGAACGCAGATGTAAGGTAGCACCTGTTTTCTCAGCATTCGCATTTTTTATCGTCTTTATAGCACGCACAATACCCGCTGCACCGCCAGCTAAGGATCCTAAAGCCGACAGTCCTGCAAATATTGGTATCAGCGGTAATATGCCACCAGTTTTAGGGATCGGTATAATTCGAGGAGTTCGAATTCTCCTTTTGCCACCGGCTGTTTTTAAAGATTTTCGGGCAGCGATAATAGCTATTTTTGATGCTTTCATTATATTTTTTTCAAGACCTTTTTTTCCTCCAGCTTTTAATAATTGTAATCGAATTGGTTGTCTGATAGCTGAACCAAAAGCTTTCTTCTGTTGACGTTGTCTACACTTATTGGCTCCATTTCTTTTCGAAACCTTCCCACGACGGCGACGACGACGACGACGAGACCGTTTGTTTTGCCCAGTCGGCATACCCATACCAAAACGTTGTTTTGTTTTCATTATATTGGTTACGAGCCAAGCTGCAGCTTTTTCTTTTGCACTGGCCTCCTTGGATTTTACTCTTTTCCAAGCGCTTTGCTCGAGTTCGTAATCGGCTTGGTGACGTGCACTTAAATCTTCACTATTATGTAAATAAGCTAAATCGTGTTTTTTGCAAGCAGCATCCAATGGATTTATTCCTTGATCACCTCTTTTAACGCGTTTTATTACTTTTGTACCGGGTCCACAATACTGGTAACCGGGAATATGCGCCTCAATCGGTAGCCTATTAATTAATGTATTAACAATACCAGTACCAGTCTTACGCGATAAACCAGACCGTCCACTTCGTTTGACGGATGACATCTGAATGACTACGATCAATGTAAAACAGTTATAAAATATAAACAAAATGAGAATTGTGGCGCTTAAACAAAAATTACCAGTCGATAATCTTGATGAGAAGGTCGGATCCGGACAAGATCAGAAAATATTAAGGAGACATGGCCCATTGCTTCCATCATCTATTCGCGGTCTGCTAATTGGCCCCTCGAACTGTGGGAAAACCAACGTAATGATATCACTGCTTACACATCCATTGGGATTGCGCTTTGAAAATGTATACATTTACTCGAAGTCACTATATCAACCAAAATATGAATATTTAAGAAAAATCTTATTACCAATTAAAGGTCTTGGCTACTATACATTTAGTGATGGAAATAATATCGTGGAACCGTCAGATGCAAAACCAAATTCGGTGTTCATTTTTGATGATGTTATGTGTGAGAAACAGGATGTCATAAGATCATATTTTAGTATGGGACGCCATAAAAATGTGGATGTTTTTTACTTAGCCCAGACATATTCACGTGTTCCTAAACAACTTGTGCGAGATAACGCCAACTTCATTATAATGTTTAAACAGGATGAGATGAATATGCGACATATATTTTCCGATCATGTTTCACCTGACCTGACGTTTCAGCAATTTCAACAAATGTGCTCTAAATGCTGGGACAGCAAGTATGGTTTTTTAGTTATCGATAAAGATAGTAATGTAAATTCGGGAAGATATCGCAAGGGTTTCGATAGCTATATATATTTATAGAAGTAACCATAGCAGCTCATTTCATCATTGTCCGGTAATTTGAAAACATCATGAATGAAGAAATCGATTTAAAGCGTAAGCTGGTGGAAACGACCAGTGCAGTGAGAAAAAAATTTAAGCAAATTAAAGCATCTAAAGCACAAAATAACATTGATTTGGAACAGTTTTACGAACCCATTACTAAACCACTAAAATCCATATCCAATATAGTAGTGAAGCAGCAGCAGCAGCAGCAGAATCAGCCAATAATAACCCAAAAATCAGTTACTAAAACTAAACCACAAAGTCGTAGTTCCAGCACAAGTATGGAATTAACAGCAGATACAATGTCAATGGATCCATCAATGGAGTCACCTACACTGAAACATAGAATATATGATGAGTCATTGTTTGCAACACCATCCCCATCAAACAAATCTGACTTATCTAGTTCATCACCATCTTTAAAAAACATTAATATCTATCTGAAGGGGTTACAAAAGCAGCCATCGAAGTATGATACAGTTTATGGTGTCTATTATGATAAAGTAAATAAAAAGAAAACATTTATTGGTAATGTAGAAGTGCGTTTTCCTAACGGACAGGTGTCATTATATAAAAACAACAGAAATATTGCTATATTGAATGGAACAAATGAACTCTATGACTTGATTTTTCTAAAAAATCCTCCAATCCTGGTCGAAGAAAGTGAATGGAACAAAGACACTCTTCAAGAATACAAAGATATTTTGGAATTAACAAATGCTGCATATATTAATTATAATAAGACTATGGGTTTAAGGGAAACCCGATGGTTAAAATATAGACAAATTATAAAACCACTAATGGAGGGAACTAAGCTTGGTGCTGGTATACGAAAAAAAAAGAAATCCGAAATTCGGTTACCTGTAAAGAAGACTTTATCATCTAAATTATCTCAATATGTCTACTGGAATAAACCCTGTGAGTTGGTGGATCGATTACGATTATTGTGGAGTTCAAAAGTAGCCGGACATACTGGACACGATAATGAAATTATGTCAATTATTGAAGAGCTTCGAGAGGAGGGTATAATATATTAAGAATTACAATTCATTACATTCATCAGTGTTGAATAAGACGTCACGTATACTATGGATCCTAGCCCCGAAAAACTTAAAATAGTTAATGAACTACATAAAGGTGCAAGAAAAAATTTCATTAGAAGACATACTATAATAAAAGGATATAATGATTTGTGGCAAATCGATTTGGCGGAAATGCAACAATATGCTGATGAAAACGATGGCTATCGTTACATTGTCGTATGTATAAACTGTTATTCCAAGTATGTTTATACAAGAGCAGTTAAAAATAAGACTGGTGTTGAAGTAACGAATGCGATGAAAAGCATCATTGAAGAGGCCTCATACACACCAACCAATTTGCAAAGTGACCACGGAAAAGAATTTTATAATAACAACTTTCAAGCTCTTATAAGAAAATACAACATAAACCATTATTCCACGTATAGTACGAAGAAAGCGGCAATTGTTGAACGTGTTATAAGAACTTTAAAAAATAGTCTATATAAACAATTCTCGGTTAGGGGTTCGTATAGATGGTTGCAAATATTATCATCTATAACGAAAGTCTATAATAACACTAAACACCGTACCATTGGAATGAAACCGAAAGATGTGAAAGAAGATTCAAAAATTAATGCATACAACCATTTGAAAATTGTTCCGAGGAAAATAAAGTATCGTTTGGGTGATATCGTTCGCATCAGCAAGTATAAGAGCATATTTGACAAAGGATATACACCTTCATGGTCAACAGAGCTATTTAAAATATCAAAAGTTAATGTAACTAATCCACCTACATATCTATTGGAATCACTAGAAGGTCAACCGATTAAAGGATGTTTTTATGAACCCGAACTACAAAAAACTAACAGTCCCGGTGTATATTTAGTGGAAAAAATTCTCAAGAAACGCAAGAAAAATCACATTGATCAATTGTTTGTAAAATGGTTAGGATTTCCAACCAATTTTAACTCTTGGATAGATAAGTCTGATATTGTATAAATATAATTAGAGATATATCAATTTTGTTAAATTAAGCATTTAATTAGTGGTATCTATAATATATGTAACGAACGATGGAAAATAATTTTATTTGTATAGTAACCATGAAGAAAGTAAGATTTAATATAGAGAAAAATACAATACACCAAACATATGTTTGGAGTTTTGCATACAGAAAAGCGAGACAAAGTAACCTGCAACAGCTAATGGTTGATAGATATCGCTTCGAAAGAAGAATAAAAGAACTGGAAACAGTTTTGACAGGCGTTTTATCATGTGACTATAGAAATAGAATGTATCTTGAAAGATTTGTTAATAGATAATATTTTAAATAAAACACAGATATAATAATAATATTTATATTGTTTTTTTACACTACACTTATGGACTATAACCAAATTGACAAAGTTCATTTTTGCGTAAACATATGGCCCGGAAACCACGTTCTTCATCATCTTCTTGTTCATCGTCACCATTGAAGTACTCTTCATCCGACGTATCTAGTGGGGCATCTGTTAGAGATGGACTAGGTGAGTCCCCCCTTGTCTCGCTCGCGGTTGAACAGCTTGACATGGTCTGATGTGGTTGTTGTTGCTGTCGTCGTTGTTCTGGAGCTTGGGGTGGATCGGAACTTAATGTAGTTTGACTTTTTGAGTTGGATTCCATATTGAGAAATCGATCGTAGATTATAAATAACTTAGCGAAGACTGATACCAACTGAGTTACTAGATTTTTGTCTCGAGTCTATATACATAACAGATGACCTTCACTTGTAACCGTCCTTTGAGTATATCTAAGATGATGCGCTTGCACCACCAGAGTACAATGGAATATCTGACAGCTTAGGTTCATTCTCAAGGGCAACAATTCGTCCATCAAAATTGAATAAGCGAGTATCATAACGTTCTTCAAACTCGCTTTGTAGTTTATTAAAATGTGCCAAGAAATCTTTATTAATTATATCATATATCTGTTTGCGTACGTTGGAAATTTCCTCAAGTACATATAGTTTAGTAGCTGCATCATCATTCTTGGTCGGCTTTGCAACATTACACAAGGACTTTCCCCCAATATCGTATTGATCGTCAGAGGTGAGTTTAAAACCAACCCCCGGTGAACCACGTAATAACTGAACTTGTGTATTTACCCGCTGACGACCAAATTTATCAATTGTGTTGTTAACACGACCCATCCTTACTCCCAACTAATCTATTTTTTAAAACTATTATCCACTTATATTAAATTAATTTTACCTAGAGTATATTTGGGGAAATAAAACAATATATATCTAAACATAATTTATTTACAATTTAATTTTTTAGACATTACAATATGTTCATCAATGTCATTACTGGAAGTGGCAGCAGCGGCGATTTCATACTCATGGTCACAACCATTAAATTGTTCTGTTTCTTCTTCAATGACATCCATCTTAACATCATTGGTAGAAATGGCTGCATCATTTCCATTAAAATTTGTGTTCATGCCGTCATTTTGGGGCACCAAACCATAATTTACCAATAAGTCAATGGGTATATGTGGCATTTCGAGCAACATAGAACCCAATTCTTCGTCAATCATTTTCCGGCAAAATTCCTCTACACCAATGACACCATATAGGAATTTTTGACAAACATGGGCCCCAGCGAAAAAATTGACTGCATCCCTCATGTATTTTCGGTATAAATCCACATCGAATCCGATTGCAAAATTTAAAATATCTTCAGCCATCTGCTGTAGTCTAGTTAATAAATCATAAACATAGGAATCTTGGTTTTCTCTGATAATAGATTCGTCACACATCTTAAATAGAAAATATTTTTAATGCTTATGTATGTGCTTCCTCACATGTGCCATCAACAACTATTCTATTACATATCCAACTAATACTTAATATGATAAACAATAAAAATATTAAAATTATTTTAAAAATGTCTATTCCAAACAACCAAAATTTATTAATGCTCTTGTATTGCCTCCTGCTGATGCATTTGTACTCTGTCCCAAATACGTCAAAGTATATTTATCACCTGACATATTCATATCATCAATAAAAATTTCAGTAAACGCATCAGCTACACGCTTAGGTAGAAATGTTTGAAATGTCACATCATTCCATTGATCGTATAATGTAGCAACAATAGTTTTCCCAAAACGTGTTGTTGTTGGAGTCATTTTTTTAATTACATAACCCATTCCCACCCCCAAGGTTGAAAGCTTTCTACGCTCCGGAAATTCAAAGTCTTTGTTTATCATATTATTAATTTCACTCAAGGTCTGCTGTGAAATGCTCATTGTTGAAATATGTAATAAAACAATTACCTTCAATAGACACTTTCGTCGGAACACAACACAAACACAATATATCTATTTACTGTTCAAGGCAGCAGATAATGTTAGCTAGAATGCTAATGTGACTTTGAAGGTAAAAATGAAATTGTTCGGTATTTATGGAAATATTCAAGGTCAAAATTAACAGAAAGGTGGTGTGGGGTGCCTGCACACGTGGGTGGCCAAAGGTCGCACACCTGCATCAAATACCCGCCTCCGTTCAAGGTCACACCAACAACATATGCCCACGTTGGAAACCAAGGTCACACACAATAGAACACCTGCACACATTCAAGGTCAATGACACCCCCAAGGTCAAATGTACACCTGCACTCTTCGACGGTCAAGGTCGTATGACGTCAGAGGAGTGGGGGGTGAAGGCCAACTGGCTTACTTATACTACTGGCACGTTAAAAATATGAAGCCAAATTAAAATTACTAAACTGCACGATAAAATTTACTGCGACAATGATTTTTTGGTTCTAATGTGCAATAACTAGGTATATAAAACAAAATAACTTATAGGAAATATACTTATAACGAATTCATCATGGCGAAATTATTGTTTCATATTGTTTTTCTTTTATTTTACAACAGTGAAGGTATCCTAATTGTTTTGCGCATGGTTTAACATAGCCCCGCCCCTTTAACTGTCATTTTTAAATACAAATAAGTAACATTTTCGATAAAAGTTTCGATTGTGCATCGAAACAGCGAAAGTCACAGCTAGTACCAACCACTTGGAAACACGTGTAAATGTCCCATTTAAAATGTATACATTTCGAAAATATTTCCATTCTTGTTGCCAACAGTTTCTAATTTTGATCGGAAACAGAAACGATAGTTACGATACATGTACCACAATGTGTCTAAAAATGCTACTTGGGTATCAGCTACACTATAAGCGATGTCTATGCCATATTTAAGGGCGTTGTTACCAAGGTCAACCAAGTCGAAAATACGATATATATGAAGGTTAAAAACATGCACCTCTTTAGGTACGAGGATTTTAATTAAAAACAATAATTAGTAACCAATATTTGACTGGCAGTTCAGAGAAGCATTAAGGTACGAAAATACGTCATATTTATTGTTGTTTTTATAAAGAAAACAGTTCTTCTTTACTATTTAAAATTCCTTCAAAATTTCAGTGTGAATGTAACACGTCGGTTCTCGGAACATAACATTTTGTCACAGCTACGCAGGTTGCACAAAACACGGAAAAACACAAAACTCAGATCATGTTTTTTTCTTTTCTTTTCGACCGCTGGCGGAAAGCCCGTCAATGTGCACTTCGGCAAGAAAACTACGTTTTAATTCTGATTTCCATTGGGGTTTAGCCGAATTAAATACGAAATGAGAAAGGATTTTAGATTTTCAAATTCTTAATGCTTAGAATTATACCACAATTACAAAGAAAGACGTAAAATATTACATGTAATTATTTTAGCTTACAACTTATCAAACAAAAGTTATTGTCTCGAGAGAGACTTTCTAAATATATGGCTAAAAGCTTTGTGTAATTTATTTTTAAGATCGTTTTGTATTAATTACTTAAAAAGAGTTATTTGGCGCGATAAAATTAAATCGGTAGGTCTGTTCCTTTGGATCTGTTGTTAGTTGAAGTTTTTTTGGAAATAATATTTATTACGAATATCATATATTTTTGCTGTTTTTTCGGGATTGTTCGTTGCTTAAGCTAATTATTACCTAGGTACTGGGCAGATAACTTTATAGTTATTTTTTAAATATATTAATACATATAACAAAATTAAACTAATCTTACATTTTCATTAAGCAAATTAATAAATGAAGCCAGTGGGATTTCGTGTCGGTCCATGACTATATCCGGTTCTGTAATGTTAACCCTTTTAGACAAAACTGCTGCCTGGGATTTTTAGCGTTAAATTAGACTTGGTTATTGTCACCCCAAGCCAAAATTTCTTCCAGGTCTTTGTTGAGGCGTGATACTTCATGCTGTCTGCGTCGGCAGCCGATGTTTGTGCATTCAAAGAGAAAGATGAGATAAGTGTGCTATCGTCAGCTAAATTAGACAGAGATTGGGAGACAATATTGACCCTTGAGGAACACCGGCATTGATGGTGAAGGTGTCTGAGAGAAATCCGTCAACCGTCACTTGCAGAGAGCGGTCCTTAAGAAAGCTAGACAACCATGCACAGAATCGACTGGGCATAACATAGGATCGCAGTTTACTTAGAAGTCCCTCAGGCCAAATACGATCAAAAGCTTTAGAAATATCCAGTGCAACAGCCCGGGACTCCCCATGATGTACGATTGCGTTGTTCCAAATATGGGTGACATAGGCTAGAAGATCTCCAGTTGATCTGGATTTCCGAAAACCGTATTGATGATCGCTGATAATGTTGAAGATTTTATAACAGGTCTTATGCATTTCAATATGTTTAAGCTGTAACGGCAACGTCAAACGGCGTCGTCAATCGTAACGTCAAGTTTATAAATCCAGCTTTCTCATTAGTTCTGATTAATCCGTTGCTTCTGGTTTGTAAAGAAGCATTTTTACAATACTTTATTTAAACTTTGTCATTTTTACAATAAGAAAGTACTTAAAGTACAATAATAGTCATCGTAAAATGTACCATACGTTTTAAAATATTTAACTACTGCAGTTAAATAAATTATTTTTAAGTACTTACATTCGTTGTAAATTTGCAATATATTTTATTTGATTTTACTAAATTTATTAGAAATTCTAACTATTGTTTCTTGTAAATTATGTTTACAATATTATTTTGATATGGATTAATAATGAAAATTGTAATTATTACAATATTTTATAGCAAATCGTCCAATAATATATTTACTATAATGTTTTTACTATCGTGCTTGTTAAAATTTACTATACAGGGTGTCCGCTAATTAATATTACATAGAAAAACCACAGACTCCTTACGTAAAAATATTAGGATTTAATTATACTTACGTATATCCGAAAGTTTATATTAACTGAGATACAGGGTGTTAAAGTTAATAAAAACTTTTTTTTCTCCAATAACGTTTTTTTACAAAATTTGGCAATTATGGCTTCTTAAGAACGAGAAATTGATTTCTTTGTGAAATTTTAATGTACAATGTAGGGGGCGGGGCGCTGCCTGCGGCATTTTTTGCACGCTTATTAGGTCATAACTTTTTTGGGCCTCAGTGTATCTAAGTTTTTAATAAAAATAGTACTTTTTTCATATTTATTACGTAAAAAAGGTAAGCTCAGGTTGTCCAGAGTTACCGTTTCGGAGATATTTGCATTTAAATTGTTTAATGCGTTAGCTCAGGCAAAAAAAATAATATTTTGTTATTTCTTACCAATTCACTTTTACATGATAATTAACGGTCCAGTAATGGTAATTGGGAATAATAAATTCAACAATTGGATTGTTTTTTAACTTACTTTAATTAAAATAACTTTGACCCTAGAAAATATCGTGTCGAAAGAAACCAACAGCAATGAAAACACAAACTTACGATAAATTCAAAAATGACACATTTTCTGTTCCATAGCAACTGCATTATTTTCATTAAAAACTTAAATACACTAAGACACAAACAAATTATGACGTAATACATTTGCAAATAATGCCGCAGAAAGCGCTCCGTACAGTGTATATTAACATTTCATAAAAAGATCAATTTCTCGTCCTAAAAAACCATAGTTGCCAAATTTTGTAGAAAAACGTTGGTTTCCTCCAAAGCTATTAGAGAAAGTTTAAACTTTAACACCCTGTATCTCAGTTAATATCAACTTTCGGATATAGATAAGTATAATTAAATCCTAATATTTTTATGTAAGGAGTCTGTGGTTTTTCCATGTACAATTAATTAGCGGACACCCTGTATAATTTAGTATTTACTTGATTTCACTAAATTTATTGGTAGAAATTATATCTATACTCTTTTTTTTGGAATTTATGCTTACCATATTATTTTAGTACTAATTACTAATTAAAAATGTAATTAATATTATATTTTATAGGACATTCTACAATAAAATCTTTACTATCATAATTTAACTATAGTCTTTTTCTGTATAGGTTGCCGTATGAAAAAGAAGAATCATTCTTTTGTAATAATATTAATGATAAACGTTGTCTATTGTTTCTAGTTCGAATATAAAAATTGGATAGTATTTAAAAAAAATTATATTTAAGAGGATGCCGGAGTCAGTCGATATCTCCGATGTGACCCCTGATCGTTTCACGCTTGGAAGGCACGAGGCGAATAGGATCTTCCCTTGCAGTTAGAAGAATACGTCGAGCGTCTGTCCGTAATCGGTACGCCGACAGAAACGATAGTCGGAAGAAAGAGACTGCACGTGATCCGGGGTCTATACTTCAAGTTCCTACAGTGGCAATCCATCCGATTTCCTGATTGCGACAAGAGAGTCAATAGAATATATTTGTAATCTAAATGTTTGTTTGTGAAATTTTTATTATTTTGTTGTGTTTGTAGCCATACGCTAAATAAATAAATATGCTGAAAAACGGAGTTTTCGCTTCCTATGGAAACGGTACATTTAAAAAAATTTTTTTAACGAGAGATGTCTAAATTTTATTAACAACTTGGGGAAAGTCCATCATTTTTTTCTATATGGAGCAGTGAAAAAAATTAAATCTATAAGTCTTCCGAAACAAAAAATATAAAATTTCCGCGAGTTCTAGTTCTATTACAAAGTTTTTTTTCCTTTGACATTTTTTTCCTAAAACAGGAATAAACGCTTGGGAAGAAAACTCGTTTACAGGTAGAGTTCGTTTCACGAAATTTGGATACGACTTAATGATTTCCTAGGTCGGTCCCATTGTGTCGACAAGGGCTTGGCAATAAACAAGTGAAGTATGAAGGGACGCACTAAGGAAAACAAGTAATGATATGATTATATTAATGTAATCAAATGAAATAACATTTTTTTTAACTATTACTAGTCATATTTATTTACATTTATAATGTCATTCTATAGATAGTTCTGTCTCTCTCCAAAGGCTAGTGCGGCTACAACTTATTTGGGTTTCATCATTGGTGAACCGTTGCTTCAGAGAATCTAATGTAGGTACGCGTTGCTCTTCGTACATGGTGTAGATTTTTCGCCTTATCAAGTCCTTGTCGCTTTCGTCGAAACATTTGGTGAAACTGGCATTTTTACGCTTCTTTCTAGATTTAATGGGATTTGACGTGATTCTTTTCACTGTAGTCAGAGGTATCTTAGTCAAGACGCTTCAGTCGCAGCAGCACTAGCATAAAGTCCTCTGTTGAGTAAAGAAGTATATACTCTTTTTACTATTTCCCTAGCATCGAGAGATAAATGCATTTTCTTCACTGCAACACTCGAAGAAGCACCATCAATGTTTTTCCATGGACGCCACATACTGTTTTTCTATACGTTTGGTAAAATAATATCGGTAATACAACTAAACTCTTCCAGCAAGAAATAAAAACTGACAAATTTTACCACAAAAAGATATTTAAATATAAATTAAGCAACCTAACCTACGTGATGTGCCTATATTTAATTATAATTATTACAATCCGGTCCTTTCCACATAATAATAGCAAACGGTGATAAATAATGGGATCGCCCCAGGTACTTTCACTGCAGTCATTAAGTTATATCCATTTTTCATGAAACAATCTTTAATCCGGAATCCTGTTAATCTAAAAAGTACACACTTTAAGACTTCTAAGCGAAGTGTATACCTATCATTAATTCTTTAAAAAATACAATAAAAACAGAGAATTTATTGCTTTATCAGGATTTATTACGAAAACTCGTATTGTGTAATTGAAAAAAGAACATAGAACATAAAATAACTAACCGAACGGACAAATCAATAGATGAAACAGTCATTGACAAATTTCTGTGGGAACTAAAACTCTAACAGTACTTATATTAAATTATTCACGATCGAGAACTTACACAAAAAGACGTTGGGTATTTTGTGACTTATTGTTGGATAATAATTAATTTTTATGGTCCAGTATGCAATGTGAATGTTACTTTGTTATTAACAAGCTTTAATTTATGAGCACCAAATCGCCCAGTAATTCAATCTAAATTGAATTATCGTATTTTGTGTTCCGAACATCTACTTTAAATAAGGTAATTACCTCGGGCAAATGAGGCTTAGCGTGTAATAAGATATACAGGGTGATCGTGAATGCCTGAGATAAAGTACGGAATTCAATTGGTTATCGACCAAATAGCAAATACCATGTAAATATTCGATGACTTTCTTCTGAGTAGGAGTGGTTTAAATTCAGAATAATTTTGGGAATAAAATCTTGTTTAAATCACGTATGATTAAAACGTTTATTGATTTATCTATTCGCGTGCGGTAAGTAACTACTTGAGTGATAGACGTGTTTTGGACTTCCATTGTCTTTATTTCATTTAAATCACAACATTTCAACTGGTAAGTATCTCCAGTCGTCTTCAGGTGAATACTGAGAAAGTTACTAAACTACGAGAGTATTTATACTAATAAGGGGTTTGTTCGGGTTTGTTCAGGTTTGTTCGTTGCAGACGTTGTAGTCCAGAGAAACAGGAATACCATCATCACATCGGTATACAGGAAACAAACTCACACAGGACAATACCTTAATTATGCCTCGAACCATTCGAATAATACCAAACATGGGATAGCTAAAACATTGGTTGACAGAGCATTTACGCTTTGCAACTCACAAGAGGCTATCACACAAGAACTTAACAACATCACCAAGGACCTAGGAATGAATGGTTATCCCCAACGACTGGTAGACCAAGCCATCAAAAAGCGTCAAAATCATAAACAGAGAACGAGGGATGACACCGAAGTTGGACCGACCATAAACATACCCTATGTCAAGGGGGTTTCTGAAAAGATTCGAACAGTATTCAGCTCTAAAGACTCTTTAAGAAGCCACCTGACAAAGACAAAACCAACCAACCACAAAGACACAAAGAATTGTGTATATAGAACACCCTGCGAGTGCGGACAATCCTATGTTGGTGAAACCCTACGGCCATTGGAAACAAGGATCAAGGAACATCAGAGCCACACACGAAAGGGAGAAACAAACAGATCCGGAGCAGCAGATCACGCTTGGACCCACGGCCACCACTTACAATGGGGACAATCAAGTATCATACTTAAGGAAGAACATTGGTGAAAGAGGAAATTCAAAGAAGCAGCTGTCATCATTCAGAATCCTGATTGTTTTAGCAAACCCTCTTTAGATATAAGGAACATTTGGAGACCCCTGTTAAGCAAATTTAATCTTAGTTTAGGTACGTCCTCTAGTGTTGACGCATGACTGCGCCTACCTCGGTCATACTCGACTAACTTTCTCACCCCCCTTATTAGTATAAATACTCTCGTAGTTTAGTAACTTGCTCAGTATTCACTTGAAGACGACTGGAGATACTTACCAGTTGAAACCACGTTGTAATTTAAATGAAATAAAGACAATGGAAGTCCAAAACACGTCTATCACTAATGATACAGCATTGTCTCTAACCTTCAAAGAAACACAAGTAACTACTTCCGCACTGATTTGAGTGCGGTAAGTAGAACTTTACCGTACTAATGCCGTAAGTCATTAGATACTATAAAAACGTTTTTATATTAGTAGATGCTGGCGGGGATATCATGAATTTAAAAAGACATGGTGGATGGAAGTCTTCCAGTGTTGCGGAGGGCTATATTGAGAATTCTGTACAAAGTAAAATAGGAATTGCAAAGCAAATAAATGGTGTAGAACAATATGCATAGAGAAGAATTTGTAACTTTAAATTCTTGTGTCTCATCGGATAGTAAAATATTTCCTTCATCGATATCGTTTGGAAATGTTACAAATTCTACAATTAATATTGCTATTTCTTAAATTAAAACAATGCTCTTTTAGTTTTTAATGTTGGTGCCCTAAAACACGCTTGTAGATAAAATATCGTACAATACACTTACGGTAGGTGTCTTTACCGCATTTGCGTGGTTAACAAAACGAGCCGAAGGCGGTAAAGACGTACCTACCGTACTTGTATTGTAATATACTATTTTCTATTTGGGTTTCATAATGACTACATTATGAAATGCAAAAAAATTGAATAACCTACCATTTTATGAAACTGAAATTTAATTTTTTTTATGTTGGCAGCAAGTAGGGTTCGAATTTTAGCCTTACTTCGATTTCGTCGAAATTCGTTTTCTAGGCATTATGGATTCGACAAAAATTTTTTATATAAAACTTTAAAATACTAACCTTTAACCTTGCAAATATATATATCATTTTTACTAGATATTTATCTGAAATACCTATATTCGGAAATATATCATAATAACGATCATTATGGTACTAGCCGTGAATATAACATGGCGTGTACCATAATGATTGTTTATGATCCGAATTTCATTCAATATTTTATATTCCGACGATTTTTGTGTTTTTTTTGATGAATTTAAAGTTTTCATCAGATTTTAATAAAACCAGGTACTATAGAAATATTTGTTTGTATTGTCATTGTCAGAATTGAATTTTTAATTTTAACGTTTATATAATATAATATGGATAATTTGCCATCAGAAATCGAAGAATTGGCACATAAAGCAGTTGTTTGTTTGTTGCCCGAAAAGTCTAAAGGCATATATGAAAAAACTTATGCCAATTACAAAACTTGGTGTTCCCAGAAAAAGGTTGTCAATATTGTACACGAAAAGGTACTTTTGGCATATTTCAAGGAATAATTTTTGCGTCTATTTTTCATTATAGTACTCAGTCCTATAATGAAATCATTATAGTACTCAGTCCTATAAAGTATGTAATTTTGACACTGAAAATGAAATCCATAATAATGTCATTATGACACGTCGGAGTATAATAGATATTTATGTTATAAAGATCATAATAACGATCATTATGGTACTAGCCGTGACTATGATTGGACGAGGCGTCAGCCGAGTGTACCATAATGATTGTTTATGATCCGAATTTCATACAATATTTTATATTCCGACGATTTTTGTGTTTTTTTTTTGATGAATTTTAAGTTTTTGTCAGTAAACTACTAGCTTGATTTTAATAAAACCAGGTAACTATAGAAATATTTGTTTGTATTGTTATTGTCAGAATTAAATTTTTAATTTTAACGTTTATATAATATAATATGGATAATTTGCCATCAGAAATCGAAGAATTGGCCAATAAAGCAGTTGTTGATTTGTTGCCCGAAAAGTGTAAAGGCATATATGAAAAAACTTATGCCAATTACAAAACTTGGTGTTCCCAGAAAAAGGTTGTCAATATCGTACACGAAAAGGTACTTTTGGCATATTTCAAGGAAGAATTTTTGCGTCTATTTTTCATTATAGTACTCAGTCCTAGAATGAAATCATTATAGTACTCAGTCCTATAAAGTATGTCATTTTGACAATGAAAATGAAATCCATAATAATGTCATTATGACACTTCGGAATATAATAGATATTTATGCTATAAGGATCATAATAACGATCATTATGGTACTAACCGTGAGTATGATTGGACGAGGCGTCAGCCGAGTCTAATAACACGGCGTGTACGTATTTATGATTTTTCATTATAGTACTAAGTCCTATAATGAAATCATTATAGTACTCAGTCCTATAAAGTATGTCATTTTGACACTGAAAATGAAATCCATAATAATGTCATTATGACACGTCGGAATACAATAGATATTTATGCTATAAGGATCATAATAACGATCATTATGGTACTAGCCGTGAGTATGATTGGACGAGGCGTCAGCCGAGTCTAATAACACGGATGTACGTATTTATGATTTTTCATTATAGTACTCAGTCCTATAATGAAATCATTATAGTACTCAGTCTTATAAAGTATGTCATTTTGACACTGAAAATGAAATCCATAATAATGTCATTATGACACGTCGGAATACAATAGATATTTATGCTATAAGGATCATAATAACGATCATTATGGTACTAGCCGTGAGTATGATTGGACGAGGCGTCAGCCGAGTCTAATAACACGGCGTGTACGTATTTATGATTTTTCATTATAGTACTCAGTCCTATAATGAAATCATTATAGTACTCAGTCTTATAAAGTATGTCATTTTGACACTGAAAATGAAATCCATAATAATGTCATTATGACACGTCGGAATACAATAGATATTTATGCTATAAGGATCATAATAACGATCATTATGGTACTAGCCGTGAGTATGATTGGACGAGGCGTCAGCCGAGTCTAATAACACGGATGTACGTATTTATGATTTTTCATTATAGTACTCAGTCCTATAATGAAATCATTATAGTACTCAGTCCTATAAAGTATGTCATTTTGACACTGAAAATGAAATCCATAATAATGTCATTATGACACGTCGGAATACAATAGATATTTATGCTATAAGGATCATAATAACGATCATTATGGTACTAGCCGTGAGTATGATTGGACGAGGCGTCAGCCGAGTCTAATAACACGGCGTGTACGTATTTATGATTTTTCATTATAGTACTCAGTCCTATAATGAAATCATTATAGTACTCAGTCCTATAAAGTATGTCATTTTGACACTGAAAATGAAATCCATAATAATGTCATTATGACACGTCGGAATACAATAGATATTTATGCTATAAGGACCATAATAACGATCATTATGGTACTAACCGTGAGTATGATTGGACGAGGCGTCAGCCGAGTCTAATAACACGGCGTGTACGTATTTATGATTTTTCATTATAGTACTCAGTCCTATAATGAAATCATTATAGTACTCAGTCCTATAAAGTATGTCATTTTGACACTGAAAATGAAATCCATAATAATGTCATTATGACACGTCGGAATACAATAGATATTTATGCTATAAGGATCATAATAACGATCATTATGGTACTAGCCGTGGGTATGATTGGACGAGGCGTTAGCCGAGTCTAATAACACGGCGTGTACGTATTTATGATTTTTCATTATAGTACTCAGTCCTATAATGAAATCATTCTAGTACTCAGTCCTATAAAGTATGTCATTTTGACACTGAAAATGAAATCCATAATAATGTCATTATGACACGTCGGAATATAATACATATTTATTTTATAAGGATCATAATAACGATCATTATGGTACTAGCCGTGAGTATGATTGGACGAGGCGTTAGCCGAGTCTAATAACACGGCGTGTACGTATTTATGATTTTTCATTATAGTACTCAGTCCTATAATGAAATTATTACAGTACTCAGTCTTATAAAGTATGTCATTTTGACACTGAAAATGAAATCCATAATAATGTCATTATGACACGTCGGAATACAATAGATATTTATGCTATAAGGATCATAATAACGATCATTATGGTACTATCCGTGAGTATGATTGGACGAGGCGTTAGCCTTGTCTAATAACACGGCGTGTACGTATTTATGATTTTTCATTATAATACTCAGTCCTATAATGAAATTATTACAGTACTCAGTCCTATAAAGTATGTCATTTTGACACTGAAAATGAAATCCATAATAATGTCATTATGACATGTCGGAATACAATAGATATTTATGCTATAAGGATCATAATAACGATCATTATGGTACTAGCCGTGGGTATGATTGGACGAGGCGTTAGCCGAGTCTAATAACACGGCGTGTACGTATTTATGATTTTTCATTATAGTACTCAGTCCTATAATGAAATCATTCTAGTACTCAGTCCTATAAAGTATGTCATTTTGACACTGAAAATGAAATCCATAATAATGTCATTATGACACGTCGGAATACAATAGATATTTATGCTATAAGGATCATAATAACGATCATTATGGTACTAGCCGTGGGTATGATTGGACGAGGCGTTAGCCGAGTCTAATAACACGGCGTGTACGTATTTATGATTTTTCATTATAGTACTCAGTCCTATAATGAAATCATTCTAGTACTCAGTCCTATAAAGTATGTCATTTTGACACTGAAAATGAAATCCATAATAATGTCATTATGACATGTCGGAATACAATAGATATTTATGCTATAAGGATCATAATAACGATCATTATGGTACTAGCCGTGGGTATGATTGGACGAGGCGTTAGCCGAGTCTAATAACACGGCGTGTACGTATTTATGATTTTTCATTATAGTACTCAGTCCTATAATGAAATCATTATAGTACTCAGTCCTATAAAGTATGTCATTTTGACACTGAAAATGAAATCCATAATAATGTCATTATGACACGTCGGAATACAATAGATATTTATGCTATAAGGATCATAATAACGATCATTATGGTACTAGCCGTGGGTATGATTGGACGAGGCGTTAGCCGAGTCTAATAACACGGCGTGTACGTATTTATGATTTTTCATTATAGTACTCAGTCCTATAATGAAATCATTCTAGTACTCAGTCCTATAAAGTATGTCATTTTGACACTGAAAATGAAATCCATAATAATGTCATTATGACACGTCGGAATATAATACATATTTATTTTATAAGGATCATAATAACGATCATTATGGTACTAGCCGTGAGTATGATTGGACGAGGCGTTAGCCGAGTCTAATAACACGGCGTGTACGTATTTATGATTTTTCATTATAGTACTCAGTCCTATAATGAAATTATTACAGTACTCAGTCTTATAAAGTATGTCATTTTGACACTGAAAATGAAATCCATAATAATGTCATTATGACACGTCGGAATACAATAGATATTTATGCTATAAGGATCATAATAACGATCATTATGGTACTATCCGTGAGTATGATTGGACGAGGCGTTAGCCTTGTCTAATAACACGGCGTGTACGTATTTATGATTTTTCATTATAATACTCAGTCCTATAATGAAATTATTACAGTACTCAGTCCTATAAAGTATGTCATTTTGACACTGAAAATGAAATCCATAATAATGTCATTATGACATGTCGGAATACAATAGATATTTATGCTATAAGGATCATAATAACGATCATTATGGTACTATCCGTGAGTATGATTGGACGAGGCGTTAGCCTTGTCTAATAACACGGCGTGTACGTATTTATGATTTTTCAGTATAGTACTCAGTCCTATAATGAAATTATTACAGTACTCTGTCCTATAAAGTATGTCATTTTGACACTGAAAATGAAATCCATAATAATGTCATTATGACATGTCGGAATACAATAGATATTTATGCTATAAGGATCATAATAACGATCATTATGGTACTAGCCGTGAGTATTATTGGACGAGGCGTCAGCCGAGTCTAATAACACGTGTGGAGGGGGCAAAAATCTAAGATATTAAAAACAAAATGCAATGTTACCATATTTATAACGGTTTCTTACAATTAAAAACATCTCATGTTACCAAGATAATCTTTTTGCCACGATTCTGTCGAAATTCGCCTGTGTGGGACATTAGGAAAATGATTATATGAGTTACTAGTATTATTTTATCCTCCCCTGTACGCTTGCGAAATATCGCCCTATACTTACCGAACACCCTGTATATTCCTAATAATGTACGTATCGTTGTGAATTCCAGATGTAAGTAGGTACATGCGTGTGTATTGTAAATATTAGTATGGCCAGGGAACTGGTCTTCCACCCTTAACCGACCCTCTTAAACACCCTTGCAAATCTTATTAAGTTCGTTGCACCATAGTACAAAAATTATTTACTAATTTTTTTTTGCAATTACCTAAATTACATTAAAATATAACTTGCATTTATAGTGCGTCAATAAAGTCTTGCACAAATTGATTTAAACGTCAGGATTTTTCTTTTACATGCTCGTACACGTCTTAGTTGTGCATTTATTAAGGTGAAACGTTGGTATATAGGGTATCCCAGGTCGGAGGTGTTGACGTCATCTAAGAATTTTTTAAATTGAACATCCAGTTCATTATGTCAATTTCGAATTATATCAACTGCTTGAATTTCTTAATTTACACCCTTGGTGCAACTATCCTCCCTCCAAGACATCGAAAACTGGATCTAGTAGTTTGTGTTGTTTCCTTACAAGGGTTTGTTCGGGAGATGTTGGAGTGCGGTTAACACGCACGTGCTGCTGGACCATCTAACCCTTTCGAAGGGCTGTTCGGACAAGCATGGCGTCAACCCGATATGTTATTATGGGAATTGAGATTTATTAAAAACTGTTTTTAATCAGTTTATGGTGGGGCGAAGTACAAGCTTGAAAAATTATGCTTTCACATTTCCATTTCACTTTTTTATTTAGAGGATAGGATGCACCTAGCGGGCCAGCAAAGGGCCGGATTTACCCTTAAACCGACCTGTGTGTGTATCTGTTTTGGTTTACCCTTAGTACTCGGGGAATGGCATTTGCTGTCAACATACCTGCTCGGCAGTACGGATGTAGATCGCGCCGAGGCCGAGACCCCGTCAGGGTGCGTGATATTCAAAACCATAAAGCACCGCAGTCCACCAGCACTTACAATCTTCCACGCCTCACGTATTCGCACTGACCGAGACAAAGGTCAGATCGTCAACAAACACCGTCAGCTATTTATACCCTGGATACGATTTTCATTCCCGATTCCGACGCAACTTCGATGAATGTCGTTTTATTCGAGATGATCTCTGCTGCCAACAAGAACCTACACTGGAACCGAAAGACTTTGATGTAATGTGGTTTAAAATATCAACGCCGAAAATCACCAAGTATATCTGCTGCCTTTACCGTCCTCTAAGTGATACCCATTACAGAGACCTTTTCACATCACTAGCCAATACAATCGACTCCTTGCAAACCAACCATCCAAATGCCGAGATTGCTATCTTTGGCGACTTTAACGTCCACAATGTCAACTGGCTGGCTTAAATATTCAAATACAGACGATGAGCAAGGCCGCGAGGCCGAATCCTTCGCGATCAGTTCTGGTCTAACTCAACTCGTAGAAGAACCAATGCGGATTCCAGACCGAGCTGGAGATTTTGCTAGTCTTTTGGATCTTTTCTTAACGTCAAATCCTGATCTATACAGGGTCCGCAAACGAAGCGTGGACGGAAGATTAAATCGTTATCGAAGAACTTATCAACAATACTGAAACAGCTTGAGATATTGGATTAAAAGCGGCATGTTTTAAAAATATTTTACATTATACAGGGTGTCCCAAAAAAGTGTGACAGCATAAAGTTATATTTTTTTAAATGGGACACCTAGTATTTTAGTGCATATTTAGGTTCGTATTACTATCATTTATAAGTGCCTCAAATTTTATTTAATTTGGTTCTGTAGTTTCGGAGAAATAAATTAAAAACTAAAAAAAAAAGTTTTGCAATCCTGAATAAAAAAATAAAAAAAAACAATCCAGAACTATTTTTTTAACCTCGTCATTAAGTGAAATTTATGACAAGAGGTCTAGAGATACTATGAATGTAATTGCGTTTATTTATTTTATACAGGGCTTTCAAAAACCCCACATTTTAAAATAATTTTTCTCAAGTTTTTCAAATGAAACACCCTGTATATTATTTGGCTATTTGACGTAGAATTCATAGACAATTTGTTTTTGTAATGCAAGCATATAAGTTATATCCAGCCGTTTTCGAAATAATTATAAATATCATAAATTATGTTGTTTAAATAGAGTTTTTATTGGGAAATTTTGTTATAGGCGACTAGACTAATAATTGTAAACTAAAGTAAAAGTTCAAAATAGCTTCCTTTTACTCTTAGAGTTTACCGTATTTTAGTTATTTCGATATAAATTTTAAAAGCATACATTTTTGCTACTTTTATTATTTAATTTTATTTTTTATTCTTAATCGAGTTGCCATGATTTCTTTTTGTTTAGATTGTCACTATGACAGTTAAATAAAATTATTTACATTTGTTCGAAATGAAGTACTAACTTACACAAACTGTCGAATTTTACAACTTTAGAAACGGTAAATATGATTTTTATACTGGGTGAATGTGCAAGAAATTGCCTCCTCGCGAGCCGAGTGTATGCTGAAAGATATCCAGATATTGAGAGAAAGCCGAGACCAAAAACCTTCGAGAAGTTGTTGCAAAGATTTGTAGCAACGGGAAGCACTGCGTACACAAAAAGGATGATAATCAATAAACCCGTTATTAATGAAGAAAATGAATTAAGAGTTCTGTTGGCAGTAGAGGAAAATCATTAAATTAAGTAAAAGGAAGCTATTTTGAACATTTACTTTAGTTTACAATTATTAGTCTAGTCGCCTATAACAAAATTTCCCAATAAAAACTCTATTTAAACAACATAATTTATAATATTTACAATTATTTCGAAAACGGCTGGATATAACTTATATGCTTGTATTACAAAATAAAATTGTCTATGAATTCTACGTCAAATAGTCAAATAATATACTATATTGAGAAAAATTATTTTAAAATGTGGGGTTTTTGAAAGCTTATTATGAACACCCTGTATAAAATAAATAAACGCAATTACATTCATAGTAGTATCTCTAGACCTCTTGTCATAAATTTCACTCAATGCCGAGGTTAGAAAAATATTTCTGGATTGTATTTTTAGATTTTTTTATTCAGGACTGCAAAACCTTTTTTTTTAGTTTTTAATTTATTTCTCCGAAACTACAGAACCAAATTAAATAAAATTTGAGGCACTTATAAACGATAGTAATACGAACCTAAATATGCAATAAAATACTGGGTGTCCCATTTAAAAAAATATAACTTTATGCTGTCACACTTTTTTGGGCCACCCTGTATAATGTAAAATATTTTTAAAACATGCGCCTTTTAATCTAATATCTCAAGCTGTTTCAGTATTGTTGATAAGTCTTCGATAACGATTTAATCTTCCGTCCACGCTTCGTTTGCGGACCATGTATACCATCACCGTACAGCCTCCGTTAGGATCTTCCGATCACGAACTTATTTCAACTCTAAGCGAACTACCAATTAATTCTGAACAACCTCCTAAACCTCGCAAGATATGGCATTACAGATCGGCCAAGTGGGAAGACCCGAAAGACCATTTTCGCACTTTTCCTTGGATGAGCGTATGCTTCTCTTCTGATGATCCATCCGTCTGTGCTGGGGAGGTCTCAGACGTCATTCTAACGAGCATGGAAGCATTTATCCCCTCCTCCCAAAAACTCCCTTCCAACGGCAAGCCCTGGTTTAGCAAGGATTGTGAGCGTGCTGTCAAATCAAAAAATCTGGCTTACCGACAGTGGCGTAAAAACCCTACCACTGAGAATCGTACCATCTTTTTGCATTTCATAATGTAGCCTTTATGAAACCCAAATAGAAAAAAATATTTAGTTAATTGGAAGGTCCCCTTTATTCACACGATGACAAATCCCCACAATCTATATCAATATAAAAGTGATGTCAGACAGCTTAGGAGTCAAGTTTATTATTTCGCAATAAGTGACCACAAAAAAGGGCGCGATTATAGGGATAAACGGATATATGTTACCGATAGGGAATCTTTGATTTCTTTTTTCCTTCCTTTAGTAGGGGAAAAACAATAGGAAATTACTATACGTTTATATAAAAAGTGCTTTTTAATCTATTTCGATTTGACCTGTAACAATGACTTGCGTTTATCATATAAGGTTACGACGCAGCGCATTTTGTAGAACTGAATGGATAATACCATGATATGAAAAATGTTGTTAAAATTATCGCATGGAAATAGAACAAAAACACCAATATCTAGGTCCATTTATTTTTTCGTGTGCATGTCGACAGTGGAATATATAAGGGGGCAGGGGGCCCGTCCCCTCCAAAATATAATGTTTTTAATAGATGATTGTTTTGTTCGTTGTTGTTTAAACGCTCAATATATTTTTTGTTCAGTTAATAATTAAGTCAGAGCTAGTGACGCATACACCATTTTGCTTTTTCAATATTTTTGATACTATTTCGTTTTATCCTAAAAGCGGGTAATTACCTGTTTTTTAGGGAAAAATTATCTTAAGTTTAGGGTAGACATTTTTTTAATTAACAAATGAATGGAAGCAAGAAACGAAATTTTGTCAATTTGCACAAATTTCGTTTCCTGCATAAACTGTTTTATCAGAAATTTTAAAATTTAGGTAATTGATCACCTAAAACTTGTATTTTCGAATAAAACTAAAAAGAAACGGGTTTGTTCAGGTTGTTCGGACGAAAAGGCGAAAGCGCCGTTATTTATATTTTTTGCCCCCCCCCCCCCCCCCCCCCAAACAAATTCCAATATATGGCACTGCATATCGATAAGAATGTTAGGTGGCCCTAAAGCAACTGTGTATACAGAAAAAAGAATACAATTTAATATGTTCATTCCTTTTTTTTTTTTTTTTGATCCAACATGACAACTAGTCTTAGCCGTACTACCGTAGATAAAGTACGTATCACGCTGTTTCGTTGTCTTTCGGCAATTTTTTTTTTATTGTCAAACACAAGCACTATAGGAAAAATCCTTTAGGGCACTCTGGGAGTGGTGCGTGTTCGCAAAAAGCGATTCATGTTGGTTTTGAATCGTTGGAGGTTATATTCGTTGGGAAAAACAACCTCGGGAAGGTCGTTCCACAAAGATGTAGTCCTCCAGATGAAAGAATTCTTAAATAATGAAGTTCGAGGAGTACTAAGCTTAATCACATATGGATGGGCGGCAGTGGTTCGTCGTGTATTTCTGCTAATCGTCGCTCTGGGCGGAATTAAGAGGGCAAGGTCAGCCGAGCACCTTCTATGAAAATATCTGCAAAAGAGAGTCAAATCCCCAACCTGTCTTCGATGTTCTAGGCTCGTCAGCTCGTGGTCTCCGATCAGACGAATAGCCCTCCTTTCGATGGAATCCAGCAGCCAAAGAGTATGTTTGGGTGCAGAGCTCCAGACATGAGAGCAGTACTCTAGTGATGGTCGAATCTGGGCTTTGTATAGTGTCAAAAGTTGTTGAGGTGTGTAAAACTTTCTGGTTCGGAAGAGTACCCCAAGCCACAACGTGGTTATGCCAAGACATATTTCCTCCGAGATTGACGCCCAGAAAATTAATAGATGAAGCCAGTGGGATTGCGTGTCCGGCCATGACTATTTCCGGTTCTGTAATATTAACCTTTTTAGAGAAAACTGCTGCCTGGGTTTTTTAGCGTTAAATTCGACTTGGTTACTGTCACCCCAAGCCAAATTGCTTAATTTTAAACGATAATTTTATCGTCAAACCCGAACAAAAGGGAACAAATGATATATGGCGCTAAAACCACTGTGTATACGGGAAAAAATAATATTTTAATATGTTCATTCTTTAATTTTAACGCTATAAGAATTCACATTTTTTTAGTGTCACACTCTAACACACCAGAACAAATGTTATGTGGCTCTCAAGCCACTGTGTGTACGGAAAAAAGAATATTTTTATTCCTTAATTTTAAACATAAAAAAATTAAACATATTTTTAGTGTCAAACCCCTAACAAACCACAAGAAATCTTATGTGACCCTAAATATTTTCATTTCTTAATTTTGCCAGCTTAAAAAAGTTAAATACGTATTTTGAATGTCAATCCCTAACAAACCAGAACAAATGTTATGTGGCCTTCAAATCACTGTGTGTAAGGACAAAAAGAATACTTCGTTCCTAAATTTAGTTTTAGTGTTGAGTTTTATTTTTATATAATATATAAATATTTTCATCTGGAGGACTTCATCCTTATGGAACGACCTTCCCGAGGTCGTTTTTCCTAACGAATATAACCTCCAACGATTCAAGACCAACGTGAATCGCTTCTTGCGCACACGCATCACTCCCAGAGTGCCCTAAAGGATTTTTTCTAGTGCTTTTGTTTGATCATAAAAAAAAAAAAAAATAAGTATAAAACAATATGCCTAGAAATTGAAGGCGGAGGAAAAATCTTCATGAACCAAATCTTATATCATTATCAAACTAATAATAATGATATTTCAATTTAAATTTCATTGTTTTAATCAGCAGTAACGAGTGATTCTGGGGAGAAAAATGGATGAAACTGTTTTCATGAGAGTCAGAAAAATATCCGCTTGGAAAATTGTCAGTGATATACTATTTTTTCTTGGAAAAAATCTAAGTATATGTTCATAATAATATGATATCTCCTTCTTAAAATGACCTACGGATATTAAACTATCCACGGGAGAAAACGATGCACTTCCTCTCCTGTAATGCAGATAACCATTAAATTGATTTTTATAGAAGTTTTTGTCATTCTTACCAAATTACCCAAAACAAATTAATGTTATATTAAAACATTCACCAAAATCTGTTCAACTATATCAAAAACTATTTAAAAAGGAACTATTTCTTGCTTCTTTTTTCCTGTGTTCTTAATGAATCGGCACTTTGTAAAAATTATTCTTATTTACATAAAGAAACATGCTTGTCATTTCATCACCGAAAAACGGGTTTCTATGGCGATTAAAATTGGTCATATTTCGCAAATAATGATAAATGAAGCTGAAAATTTTGTCAAATGTGGTTTTACACAACATCTTTTTAATTAATCTAAATTTAAATCAAAAAATCTAAAAAAGTTTGTTAAAGTTGGGTGATGTGAAATACAAAAATATACAGTTAAGCGTAACAAAATGTATTTTATGGCATTTTAACTCAAATACGGAATCAAAAATTTTAATGTTATTTCAACAAGGCGTGAAATTCAAATAACTTTACAAGATAAAATATTATTTCAAACACATATGACACCAAAATTCATACAGTGCATAGCATTGACAGGATACTTTCACGGAAAATAGATAATACTTGCACGAAGGCAAAAATTGTTAAACGAAGAAAAAATTTGATTTGCATATAACTAAGCACAGACATATCAGTTTTAATTAAATTCTTAATGTACTTTATACAGGGTGTTATGGAAATTACGTATTAAATTTAAATGGGTGACTCCTTAGGTGTACTAGAGAAAGTGTACATACTTTTTTTTCCATCGAATATCTAAATACTAAGGTAAAAACCCTTTTTACCCACATACTGTCGCGCCGTTCCATCTGGATTCACTTAGCAACAATGTGGGTCACTAGAGTATACTAACCGTGTTGTCAGATCACACCGCGTGTCTCGCCCTTGCTTGGATACCAGCCGCGCACCACTATCGTTGCTTGAGTATGTTTCGAGACTTGGGCGAATTTTAAACGTTTTGTTAGTTGTTGAGTACCCGATTTTTTTTCTGTTGTGAAATAATTCATAATAATAAATGTTGTTGTTTCTTTGAAGGTTAGAGACAATGCTGTATCATGAGTGATAGACGTGTTTTGGACTTCCATTGTCTTTATTTCGTTTAAATCACAACGTTTCAACTGGTAAGTATCTCCAGTCGTCTTCAGGTGAATACTGAGCAAGTTACTAAACTACGAGAGTATTTATACTAATAAGGGGGGTGAGAAAGTTAATCAAGTATGACCGAGGTGGGTGCAGTCATGCGTCAATACTAGAGGACGTACCTAAACTAAGATTACATTTGCTTAACAGGGGTTTCCAAATGTTCCTTATATCTAAAGAGGGTTTGCTAAAACAACCAGGATTCTGAGTGATGACAGCTGCTTCTTTGAATTTCCTCTTTCGCCAATGTTCTTCTTTGAGTATGATACTTGATTGTCCCCATTGTAAGTGGTGGCCGTGGATCCAAGCGTGATCTGCTGCTCCGGATCTGTTTGTTTCTCCCTTTCGTGTGTGGCTCTGATGTTCCTTGATCCTTGTTTCCAATGGCCGTAGGGTTTCACCAACATAGGATTGTCCGCACTCGCAGGGTATTCTATATACACAATTCTTTGTGTCTTTGTGGTTGTTTGGTTTTGTCTTTGTCAGGTGGCTTCTTAAAGAGTCTTTGGAGCTGAATACTGTTCGAATATTGTATTGTTGTCCTATTCGTCGAATCTTTTCAGAGACCCCCTTGACATAGGGTATGTTTATGGTCGGTCCAACTTCGGTGTCATCTCTTGTTCTGTGTGATGTGATTTCAAATTTGTGCGATATTATATTCTGTTGAGCTATTGAAAAACATACTTTTTATGTTTTCTTTTTATGGAATTTAATTATAAAACGGATTATTTTAAAATCAGATCGAAAGTAGGAGCGTATGCACCTTAAAATTGTAATTTTTTTTTCTAAAAAGTTCGAAATAGAAGTGATAACGCGTGTCAAAGACGTCTTGTTGTCAAAAACTGAACACGTGTTCTGTGTTGCAATATGACAACACCGCCTATAATGCGCTAACCTATTTTGAACCTCGAGAACGTTACTTCGCGTTGAACCGGGAAGCTTCGTTTCTGCAATTTCCCTACTCGCGCCCTACGCACCCTTACGACGCGCAGGGAGCGGAAGTCGACAAACAAGGATGGACTTGTTATTTCGTGTATGTTTCGTTATGGAAAAATTATTTGGTATAGTGTGTAAGTTTCGAGTTCGAGCATGATTAGAAATTTGTTCTTTGGAATAGATGTGTTGGCCAATGATATCGTGTAGGACAGGTTCGAGCATGATTAGAAATTTGTTCTTTGGAATAGATGTGTTGGCCAATGAGATCGTGTAGGACAGATGAACATTAGGATAGAAATAATAAATTCTTATTAGAGTTCTCTAACTTAGTTATATGTAGAGTAGCTGTCAGCCGGTTTGCGCTCGAATTTTGTTTTTTCAAATTAAAATACAATAGGAAGTCGTCTCAAAAAGGTGTATCGGGGCGGGTTTGCACCTGTTTCTCCAGGGCATCTATAAATATTATTACAAATTAATTTTCTTCTTATGTAAGAATAAAAATTCGATAATAAAATAACTACGACTAATGCCGTAGTCAGGTAGGTTGCAGGAAATCCCAAAAATATTACAGTTCTAATATGAAAATAAATATGACATAACCATTCAATCGTTCGATGCTAAGAGCAATATTTTAAGTCTCTATCCACTTTATCCAATACACTCGGGTTGTAGGACAGATGAACATTAGGATAGTTGAACAGTAGGACGGATTAAGCCATCTCATTTGTAACACCCTATATATGAAAAAATTATACCTAGGAAATTTTTGAAAATTGAACAGAATGTTAATGTTGATGGGGGGAACTCGACTAAAACATTTTCATTATGGTGACACTTCCGGTTATACTGGAGTATTTTAAATGGAATATCCTATATATTATTACATTTTTTGATTCTACGCAAGATTCTAGGCAGATTTCGTATATCATATCTTATGTCTAAATTTAAGAATGTTTAACATATTTAAGGTTTTAGGTCTAAAATTACGTTTACAGACATTAAATTAATTATTAATTTTTATTATTTGGGTTAGATTTCTTGTTGGAAATGACCTAATAGGTTTGTTGTTTAATACAGGGCGTTCAAACAATAAGATTGAAAATTAAATTGAGAAAATTGCGACAAATCTACATTTTCAACTGGAAATGGCATTATTTTCTAGTGAGAAATAAAACTAAGAGTAAGTTTGCATAGATTATTTATTAAGAAACGAAAATTTTTAAAATCACCCTATAGATTAAGACCTAAGAGAGCCTGACACCGAAATCTTTCGTTTCGTTAGAAAGTAGGACAGTTACGTGAAAACCGCAACAGTCTATCTTTGATAGTAACTCTAATACCCCCCCCCCCCCCCCCCCCCGAAAGTATCGAAAATGGTACACCATGTACATCAATTCCCGAAAAAACATTCTTTCTTGAAATAATTTATAGGACTCAACTTAGCATTTCAAATAACTAATAAGAAAAAATTGCATTCTCCCCAGACTAAAAATTTAAAAGCATTCTGTAATTTAATTCCGACGATGCAAATAAATGTAGAAATATTCAAAACGCGTTATACACGCGAAATACTTAATTTCTTTGAGATGCTCGGCGAGTTCTCAGTCGAAAATTCGTATAACTTTACCCCCTTCGTTTCTACATCCAGCCATTTTGGACCGTCTTCACGTATTCGAGGAGGAAATTAAAGGATACGCACAAAAATCTTTCCCGCACACAAGACGATGTTTTATTATTTGTACTGATTTTATCGCCCAGGACTTCATAAAACTTTTGCTTCTGAACGGAATAAATGCATATTTTACGGTTACGAATAAAGTTCGGTGACTTTAGGCGTTCTGATAATTGCCAGTCGAAAAGTTAAATAGTTGTTGGCCCATTAAAAGTTTAAGTCGATTTTGTTGTCGATTGTAGACAATTTTTTGGCTAGTATTTCATTATGGAGGAGTTCAGCCAGAATCTTCTTGTTTTTAAATGGATTTAAATGAAGAAATCGAATCTTATTTAATTCCAAACGAATATTGGTCTATTACAGGGGATATTGAACAATATACAGGGTGACTGATGGTGGATGGCCTATTAGACGTTTATGAAGAACTGGACAATGGATCGTTTTGAAAATTTGGTAGCTTTATAAGTTACTCTCTCTTAAAGTCTAATAAATCGCCTAGGAAACCAATATCATCCATGGTGTGTTATATATTTGAAAGAAGAATTTAAAATATTATCTTTTTAGATTAAAATATACAGGGTGTCCCATTTAAAAAAACGGGGTTATGTCCGATAACTTTTTTACCTGACCCCGTATACTTATTCTGAAAACGGCAGATTATTCAATAATCAATATTAAGAAACTTTTATATAAAATATTTTTCTGTATCTCTAAGACAATATCGGGCAACTAAGAACTAAGAAAATATATGGTAATTTTGAAATTGTCAATTTCTTGATTTTCCCCCGTATCTCTTAAGCGAGCGAAAATTTTCAAATTTAGATTTTACCATTTTAAGTTTGACCCTAAAAGAGCACATGACACCTACATTACTTTTTTGATAGCACTAACAATTACGGAGATACCCTATAAAAGTGTCGAAAGTAGGAAAATCTGTACGACAAACAGGGGTGATATTTTTGAACTCTGACAAATTAGCGTACTGATATTTGGTTGGAGTCAGGTAATACCCAGAGGCCTTTCACTCTGTTCCAAAATATAGTACAGGGTGTTTCAAAATACAAATATTTTGATTGTTTGGAATAATGTTAAAATTATGTTTTTTTTTAATGAAACACCCTGTATTTTATCTGTGGTCCTAAAAGCTCTTGAAATAGGTCTATCTTTCTATGTATAATATTGCTATACCTATCTCGAATCGTTTTCTACCTATGAGCATTTATTTATCAAAATTAATTATTACAGAATTAGATATTTTCTTTAAGAACTTTTAATCATTTTGTAAGAAGTAAGAAAAACTTAATTATATGTCGCCTTATATGCTACAACTTAGATTTGGTTAAGTTAAGTATCCTTAAGGTTTTACGAATTGATTTCTATTATTATATTATACAGGGTGTCCGCTAATTAATGGTGCACGGAAAGACCACAGGCTCCTTACGTAAAAATATTAGGATTTAATTATACTTACCTATATCCGAAAGTTGATATTAACTGAGATACAGGGTGTTAAAGTTAAAACTTCATTTTGGTTTCTCTCTAATAACTTTGAGAGAAACCAAAGGCTTTTCACAAAATTTGGCAATTACAGTTTTTTTAGGACGAGAAATTGATTTTTTTGTGAAAATTTTAATGTACAATGTAGGGGCCCTGTCTGCGGCATTTTTCGCGCATTTATTAGGTTATAACTTTTTTTTGCCTTAGCGTATTTAAGTTTTTAATGAAAATAATAATATTCTCATATTTATTACGTAAAAAATATATACTAAGTAGAGGTCGCCCAGAGTTACCGTTTCGGAGAGATTTGCGGAAATTTTAATGTTGGAATTGATTATTTAAAGCCTATCTAACTTCTAAGCCTTTTTAATTTAAATTTTGAAAATATAAGAACTGGTCGACACTATGAGTAAAGCCAGTCTTAGTAAATAATGAAAAAATCCACCGCAATCTGAAGGCGTGCTTACTTAATTATTTTTTACGAACGCTGTTCTTTACGATTACGATTTCGATTATTTTTGTAATGTCAGGGATGCCAGGCGTCATGCCGCCATTGCCGACTTGACACGCACGTGTCAGTCGGTCTTGGGTGGGCCCACCATCCTTTCACCGCTTACTGGAAGCTGTCAGCAGTCCACCAGAGCAATTGAAGAGATGAGGGCAAATTTGTCTTAAGAAAGAATGAATAATTTTAATTTAAAAGTATAGTTAGTTGAACGTAGGACGAGGCCTAACTGATGTTCACACTTTTCTTTTGATTATATTGGCTCGGGCGCGTCCAATGAATATGATAACAATGCACATTATTACATTGGAACACATTTTAAGTCTTTGTCTTGAGGGTTGATTTAAGGGTTAGTCCTTGTGTATGTCGAGTAACGCGACCCGAAGTACTCGTAGTTAATTATTTACAATTTATATACAATCAGAATTAACCTGAACTATCATGCAATTGTTTCAACCAACCTATCATTCATCTGTCACGTACTATGTTTAAATTTAGATTTAGTTTCATTATTTACAATATAAAATAAACCTAAGCTAGCATTTTGTTCCCAACTAAAGGGATCTCGACTACCCTAATAATTTCGAAAAAAAAAATATAACTCGCGGTAGTGACCACTAATACTAACTTAAGATATTTTAACACTTACTTTTGATGTCACAATCGGGTAATAAGATATCGCAGCATTATTCATACTCGCACGGACAGCTGCGAGTTTTCGTAAATCAATTTTAGTTGTTATTTAGACTCGCACTAAAATTCACGAGTGTTCGAAGATATTTCAGAGTTCATTATACTCGCACTGAAACATACGAGTGTCTGAAGAGATTCCAGAGTTATTTATATTCGCACGGAAACTACGAGTGTTTAATGACAGTCCAGTATTTTTTAAACTCGCCGGAAATACGGATAATCCGCGATTGACTGTTCTCGAAATTCTTGATATAAAAACACGCTGAAACCTGTAGTCACTATTGCGGCTCCCGTTTTGAAAAAATCGCGAATGAGCGTGGTTTTGGAGATGCCAGAAAACCGACTGCCTTCTAAAACAATTTCTTATTTCATCCTTCCCAACGCTACATTGCCATTCATTCTTAAACCATAAAATCTCTTGCCGTCGACGCCCGTAAAGCCGTTCTCATGATTTTTGCTGATGAAGCATTTTGAAAGATTACGTCAACCTTCGATCCAATTTCCTTATTAAATTATTTAGAATAATTTGACGGAAAATTAAATTCATTAATTTTCTGGAATTGGAAAAAGCCAGTTTTACAACACCGGACCAACAACTCCCCGGACTCAATAAAAGAACGACTCAGATTCATCGGAGCAGTCTGACATAAATAATGAGCGCGACAGAGGAATCATCACAAGGTATGAAACTCGGACCAGCTTATAATTACTAGTGTTGGAAAAAATCGATTATTTTAATAATCGAGTACTTGATACTTGAGCGATTTTAATAATCGAGTGAATCGCTTGAAATTCCAATTCACCAAGCGATGACGTCACCGACTGCTCGACCGGCTGCCTAGTCGTTTACATGTGATCAGGTAGAGTATTTAGCAGGCACGTAACTACGGGTGGGCACAGGTTTTAGCTAAAAAATTGTAGTAGCCAAAAAAAAAATTCCAGCAACTTGTTTATTTGTGAATAATGAATTTTTACCACGTGTCTCGATACCAAACAAAAAAACTGCAAAAAATCACCCAAATATGTATTTATTGTTCCTGTTTATTTCTTATGCTTTTTTAAAACAAAAAGTATTACCAAGAGTTATTTTTCTTCACATCTTTCTCAATCTACGAGCATAAGATAAGTAGATATTTAAAATGGCTTGTCAAAATATTCCACTTTAAATTATCAGGTGCTCACTGTGTACCCTTCAAAAATGTAGCCTTAGTTACGCGACTGGCAAAGTAAGAAAATAGGTTATTATTTTTTTAAATTCATGTATATAGTTACCTAAAAGTTTCTGTTTAAATTTAAGAATGTTTACTTTTGGTTACCAAAAAAATTGTCGATACCTATGTTTTGTTAACTATTTTGCTCGTTTTCTTATTTTCCATTAACATTTTCTATAATGTATGTTATTTTTAAGAAGTCTTCTTGAGTTTAATAATAAAAAGTTCCTGTTTAGATTTTAAAATGTTTACTATAAGATTACCAATGCATTTTTCTATATATTTTGTTAACCATTTTGTTCGTTTTGTTATTTTTATTTACAATTTCTATTATTATGTTATTTTTGAGAAGTTTCCTCGTGTTTATAGTAATTAAAAATTTTAAAATTATATCCTTTAATTTTTTAATATTTACAATCGGAGACATAAACTACGCCACTGGCTAGCCAGTTCAAACAATACTTTACAAAACTCATGTCGCGATGGGATTTGGCATACTTTTTATATGCACCTTCTTGTTTATGTGCCTTTAAGAAAGACATATGTTGTGTACCTGCTCAGCGTCAAACTCGAACGTCGCCAATCGGATGGCGTGGCGCGTAGACCGAACGTCGTCGTCGGTTTTTCGCCTGAATTTATAACTAGAGTATTTTCTATCGAGCGAAAAACTGTTCGAATATACGAGCAATTTTTTTAACTCGATCACACTACCGCGGTACATTTCCGCCGGCGTCAAGCGAAGCTGGGGAGATCTAAGTGACGAGCGACGGTTTTCGCCTGAATAGATAACTCGAGCGGTTTTTTTAATAATCGAGCGATGTCGGTTTTTTCAATAATCGACTGATCAAGCGGTTTTTCGCTGGAGCGATCACAACACTAATAATTACTTAGGTTATAAGGCCAAACCGTCAATTTTAAATTCCCAGTTCTTAAAAATCAAATACTCTCAATTACGAACCGAGACTTGCAGGTTTCCACACATCACACTTAAATCCGCCGAACCGTTAATCACTCGCTGCAAGCGAGGTGACAGTCAGCTGTCAAGTGTATGCGATTGTAAAGCCATATACGTGCTTTCTTCACTCGGTGGCGTGCGGTGCGGAAAGCATTGTTTGCTCAACTCGAAGATTTATTTTCTCTGATGGAGATTAACTTTTGCTGCCGCGGTGCCGACGCCGGTAGGATCCATTTGAATCACGGCTTTAAGACGCTGATCATGATCGTGATCAAAATCTCTCGACTGTCGATAACAGTTTGAGCAGTTTATTGATCTTGTTTTGTTGATAATTATATTGCTTTTTCTGTAACGATCGTTTTTACGAAATTTTAAAGGTTGATATTTCAGACACATCATATACCCGTCTAAAGTTAGGCACGAACTAAATATACAGGGTGTTATGGAAATGACGTATTATATTTAAATCAGCAATTCCTCAGATGAAAACAAACTGAAGAAAAATATCAAAAATGGCGCTTTAATTTAATATGCCCTGTACATGACCTTATGTCAAACCAAAAATGGCCACGTGGTGCCCCTGTCAGGAATGTACACAAAGCAACATATGTCAACAGTGTTGTCATATCTTCTGGGTAAACTCTTTAGAAAGTCAATAACCGTCTAACAGATTGCAAGTTGTTTATTTTTCAGGGTACATTATTATAAACTTTTACGTTCAGTTCAGTTCGCTGGGAAACAATCTCTGATTTATAAACTTGAACTGACTCGAACGAACCGCCGCGAAGTTTATAAATGGTCAGGTATGTTCTCATTTGTTCAATTCGAACGACACCCGTCAGATCTGGACAACTTAAAAGTTTATAAATGCCACTTTCCCTTTAGAAAAAAAAATGCAATTTTATTTACCTTTTCGCACTTATTTAAAACCAACTTAATTTATAAAAAACACCAAGTACTCACATCACAAAATCACTTTATTTCGCGTCACAACACATCCAAGTACCGTTCAAATTTATTTATTAGTATAAATTATTAGTATTTTAAAGTACTGTGTAGACAAAAGTACGCCCTTATTGTCTAAATAACACGTTGGTTCCGTCGATCGATATTGAACTGCTGGACTAGGGTACTGCCGTCGCGAAAATGACAAATAACTTAACAATTTAAACTCGGGTTTAAGTATTAACATACAATTTAACACACAAATCTGCTTGAAAAAAACAGTACTAAACCGGCCGGCTAATTTTAAACAGCAGATCTTGGAGAAACGGGTTGCATATTCTTTACGCGACTGCAGCGGCTGGGGTTAATAATTAAAAATACAGCGATGCCACTTTCGATGTTTTATAAGGTTATATTCATAAAATACAGAATTTCCTTCTGTAATACTTTTCTTTATAATTATAGTCTCGGAAATGGCAACCGCGCTAGTTAGACGATACTATTTATTTTAAAGGGATGGCCGGGTCTATCAACATAATTATTTCATCATTCTTCTTCAGTAATGGATTAATAAATTTGATTAGCCCATTAGAAATTAGCGTTTTTATTATTTCTGAATTTCTATTTCGAAATAATTTGTATCCAATAGTGCTGTTGTTTTATGTGTACGGTAGGTTATTGGAATGTAATTATGCGTTAGTATTTATTGCTTTTGTGTAATCTAATAATAAGTGCATATCTTCAAAAAAAAATAATTGGAAACTCGTGGGTTTGTTCGGGTTTGTTCGGGTTTGGGTATAAGCTTATTATGCAGTTCCACATTATCATCAGGGTACGTGATGAGCATAAAGCTTTTCCCATAGAAAAAAAAGCCTGAAGATGTCTGTGCCCTGGATTACTTGCTAGTGTAATGGCACCTGGATTCACTTCTATTTGGATACTAGGTAAACTAAATATTATTTTTATAAGAATCTAAAGTTTTACATTTTTTACACAGTTGGCAACATTGTGCCTGAACATTGATTACACAGCTTGGCAATGTAATATGACCGTATATGAATGTGCCGAGGAGTAACCGGTGGGTTTAGGGGTGAATTACCCCACTTTTTAAACGTTCGATTAAAAAAATATATATGTGGCGCTTCTCTAGGACACCCCAGGAGTCACCCATTTCAATAGAATACGTCATTTCCATAACACCCTGTATACGGTGGACCAAAAGAAGTAACCACACTTGCCTGAATAACTTTATTATTTAAAATCACTTTTCAACCAAATCTGCAGGAAACATTTACCCAATAGTATAAGTGAAGAAAAGAAACTCATAGTTTGCTTCACTATTTTATTAAAAAGTTCCGAAGCTTAATGAAAGATAGGAAAAAAATTGGTGGATCATGCTATTTATTAGAAAAAGAAAATTTGTTGGAAAAAAAGTAATGAAAGAAAATACAAGAAAGACTTGACAGATGTGAAACTGAGTAATGAAAGCATTATAATTTGAAAGGTGAACTGGAAATTATACTAAGAAAGGTGTTTTAAAAAATAGAGAATGAAAAAAGGGTTTGTTGCTGACTCAGGTAATTATTTAATTAGAAAATTTAATGAATTATAGAACGAAAGTTAATTTGGTCATTAATTCAATTCAAATTAAGATCATTCAAGGCTTCCTGTATTTCAAAAATTTCAAGCAAATTAATTGCAGACTTTAGTGCAATTTTCTAGATCGAATGAATGATTATAATTTATGATATGATTAGCAAAAGTAGATTTTGTGTTGACGTCATCCTGGCCTGTATGTTTTTCAATAATTTTCAAATGTTCATTCACTCGAGTTGTGATCTTACGACCACTGTGGCCAATGTAACGTGTACTGCAATGAGCGGGTGGTTACAAGAAATAGAATAAATATCGGACTTATACAGAAGAGGCGTCTTATCTTTAGATTGAACTACAAAGTTTTTCAGTTTAGATTTAACGTTGAACTGATATTAATGCTAAGTTTTTCAAAAATATCTTGAATTGTATGACAAATATTATGGTAAAAAGACAAAGAAAATTATCTTGATGTCTCTGAGGGAGATTGTTCTGTAGAATTGATAAGGTTTTTACATAGAAAAAATGATTGTAATGAAAAAAATTGGATAATTATTGTTAAATGCAATTTGTTTAATGTGATTTAATTCTGTAGTAAAATTATATTCTGAAAGAGGTATATTGAAAAGTCTGTGTTTTGAAAGCGGCGATATTTTCACTATGGGAGTGGTTAGAATGGTAGGGGATAAAAATATCTCTACTGGTTGGTTTATGGTAAATGGCAAACTGTAAAGAATTATGGTTTCTTTTCATCAATAAATCTAGAAAGGAGATAGATCCATCGATTTCCGTTTCCTATGTAAACTGTATAGAAGGGTGCAATGATTAAGCTGTATTTGAAAGAATAGAACAACCCATGGCTAAGCCTGTACGTTGTGAATAAAATTTATTATTGAGTCGAATGAGAACAAATCCGTACAGTATCGATTAAAAGGTATAAGTTAAGTTGAATGCATTCCTCAGGGGGAACACTCGGTAATAAGTTTTTGACGTCAAAGAAACTAGAATAGAGTTTTGTGGTATAATGAAATTTTTAAGTTTTCGAATATTTAAGGCAAATTTAAATGAATTTTTAATAGAATATTAGAAATTGGTTGAAGAAATCAATATATTTTTCAGCCGTCAGGCTTTAACATGTAAGCATCAATTATTTGAAAACGAAAGCACTTATTTTTGGGACTTGTTTAGAGTAACTTCTTATTTTAGCCTGCCCTGTATGATATTCTAATTCGATCTTATTACTTTTAAATTCATTTTACTTTTGTAAATATTTCTTTTTAAATAATAAAAAAATATCCTACATCATGAGAAATGATGATCCCATTCCAGTATAACTTTATTGAGCTATACCACTCGCCGTACAGTGCGGATTTAGCTACCTTTGATTTATTGTTATTCAGAAATTTGAAGAAGCAACTTAGAGGGACGGCAATTTGCATAACAAACAAGTAAAAACTAATTAAAAACTAGCCATTACAAAAACAAAACCAATCTCTCGTCAATGTAGCACGTAACACGTTCCCAGCAAAGGAAGTGTGACATTCATTCAAGTGTGTACGATCACATCATGTGAGAAATCCCTTAAATGACTTGCAAGAAAATCCTATTAGGTTTCGTGGAAACATTGTACCGGTTTACAGACAAAAAGAGTGAACAGATTTTGGTAATTTTTGTCTTTATTGTTTTTACATTATACTTGGACTAGGTTCTAATCATACTTAAGAGCATCCGACCGGTCGCAGCTCCACACGCTCACTAAACACCTAACGCGTGTTTAAATCGAAACTGTACATGTTTCGGAGGTAAGAACTTCCATCTTCAGAAGTAATTGTTCTTTTTTATATCAAATATCAGCACTGTAGAAACAATTCTATGCGCGATTTAAAGCGATTCACGTCGGTTTTGAATCATTAGAGGTTATATTCGTGGAAGAATATGCCTACACAGATGTGCGTCGGCAGCTGATGTTTAAGAATTTTATTGTCAGGGAAGAGAAGAGAGTGGGAGATAATATGGATCTCTGAGCACCTCCATTGATGGAAAAGATGTAAGAGAAATCCGTCAATGGCTATTTGCAGAGAATGGCCATTGAATGTTAATAGAGAGTGGAATTGCTTATCCTGTGATGACTATATCCGGTTCTGCAATGTTTTGTAAAGAAAACTGCTGCCTGGGGTTTCTTATCATTTACTTCGACTTAGTTACTGTCACCCCAAGAAACTTTTCTTGTTGAGGTGTAATACTTCATGCTGCCTACGCAGATGTGCGCCGGCAGCCGATGTTTAAGAATTTGATTGTCAGAGAAGAGAAGAGAGTGGGAGACAATATGGATCTTTGAGGAACACCTGCATTGATGGAGAAGATGTGAGAGAAATCCGTCAATTGCTATTTGCGCAGTTTACTTAGGAGCCCTTTATGCCAAACTAATACTACAACTATAGTAATAACTATAAATAAATTACTTGGAAAAACGATAATGTTAACACAGAAGTTGTTATACATTTGTTTTGTTTATATAAAAATAGTTGTCGTATACTCCTCAATTCGTAGTACAGGGTGACCAACTAACCGAGGTATGCGGATGTATCTATTAAACCGTTCACCGTACAGCTTCCGGAAAAAAATATTTATGGGAAGAGATGCCAACGGAAATATCTGAAAATTTTTGAAAGTTTGTAGGAGAGTCGCTAGGGGGCGTAACACTAAGAGAAATTTGTCTAACAGTCGATTTCTCTAAAATTTGCTTAGATAAGGTATACTGAAAATCCTTACAAATAAATCTCTCATGTATCGTCAACAACTTTGCTTACATACTTTTTTCTCTAACCCTTCAAATAAAGTTTTATAAGATATTTATATATTTATTCTTTGCTGGATATCGACACCTGTGTAAATGATCTAGAGAAAGACCACCGTTTAATATTTCAATGTGTTAAAAAAGTAATAACGACAGAAGAGGCAATTTTTGTCGGACGCTCTTAAAACTTATTTCTTATTATTTTAATTAATTTACACGGATTTCTTTTGTTAATGTAGCAATATTGGAAATAAATTGATTACACCCTTCTTTTAATCGATATTCTAAAATGTATTACTGCTCTACTAGTACCAGCCCTGCAGTTTCACTGTATATTTTTAGTTCTGGAACACCCTGTATACTTCAGTTAAATTGTGTCGGTGAATTCGTCGAAGAATATTTATTAAAAACGAGTTTCGGTTGTATTTAAACTAAGGAAGTATTGAAACAAGAACAATTTTTTTTCAGTGCATAAATAAAATTATTAGACATTTCATATACATGGTGTTCCTTAATGACGTGCCAATATTTCAGGGTGTGATTTCTTAGGTCATTTTATAAAGAAAAGTTTATATGAAAATATGTCCGCAAGGGCTTAACTTTTTTGCTACAGGGTGTTAAATTTTTATTTTTTAATATCTCCGAAAGTACTTTAGCTATTATTTTCAATTTTGGTATGTGTTAATAGGATATAAAACCACAAATTTTAGCTACAAGAATTATTCAATTGTTCCACCAGTGGCGTCCCTGGAAACATGTAATCTGATATTTTTTGCAAGAAAGATGGTACGCCACTGACATTTTTCCATGTGGATATTTTTTCTCATTAGCCTGGTGAATTCTACATGAAAGCGGTCTCGTGAGTTTTTCTCGTCAGACGTTCTTGATTAAAACCACTAAATTCATATTGAAACTTGAATAATTAATGATAAATTTTGTTTTATAAAAATTGTTGGAAATGGCCACCTTCACTTAAAAGGCATGCTTCCGCCCGTCTTCGCGTGGAATTGCGCACTCCAACAATGAAACAAAATTAATCAATAATTATCAATGTTAATTATAATGAGTTTCAACATGAATTTAATGGTTTTAATCAAGAACGGTCCGTCTGACGAGAAAAAATCAAGAAACCGCTTTCATGTAGAATTCACCAGGATAATGAGAAAAAATATCCACATGGAAAAATGTCAGTGGCGTACCATCGTTTTTGTAAAAAATATCAGATTACATATTTGCCGGGACGCCACTGGTGGAACAATTGAATAACTTTTGTAACTAAAATTTGTGCTTCTATATCCTATTAACACATACCAAAATTTAAAATAATATCTAAAGTACTCTCGGAGATATTAAAAAATAACCATCTAAAAAATAAAAATTCAACACCCTGTAGCAAAAAATTTAAGCTGTTGTGGACATATGTTCATATGAACTTTTCTTTATAAAATAATCTAAGGAATCACACCCTGAAATATTAGCACGTTATTAAGGAACAGCCTGTATAGGCGGAAATTATCATCCTTTTAAGGGCGAATATATGCAGGACAAATCTCACTGGTAGTGGTCGATGTTAGAATTTGAACTTATCTCCCTGGTAATTTATTTGATTATAGCTATTTATCATAATTTATTTACAATTATTAGAATATTAATTGTAAAATAATTATTGTATTAAGAAGTCTTATGATTGTTGCTGTAAATTAAATAAATAAAATAAAACATAAATAACTGAAGGTACAAGAAGTGATGTTGCAGGAAAAATCCTGAATAGTGAACACGTTTAGAGGTCGTTGAAATAAATTAACCTTACTTGCTTTCATCCGGTAATTTATTCTAATTTTAGAATTTTGTAAAAATCCCGAAACTTTTATGAGAAATAATTTAGACTTAGTGACGCAGAAAATACTTCAATGATTCCGGATTTAAATAAATAATTAAAAATAAAATCAATTTAGCTCTGTACATGTACAACAATGGCTTACAAAATACCTTAGAATAGTTTTTTTTTCTTCGTAAAACGACGAGATGAAACCAATACGTGATATCGTTTTGAATTACAAAAGATCGCGCGCGTATTTGAAATTAACTACCTAATGGTACAAAACTTGTATATCTAATTTAACGGTTCGAAATGATCCATTCAATAAAAATTTGTTAAAAAGCGGCTAAACGATTCTAATGTAAGAAAAAAAGTATGGTGTATACAACTTGCCTCGAAAGCTAATTTATGGTAATGGGAAACAGTTACACTGTATTCTTCTGTATATTGTGCTGCTACCTCGTCAGGATTTGTTTTTATATGAACAATACTTCTTGAACAAGTGCACAGGACCGGCAGAAGAAGATTCGCGGGTCAACAAAAGGATCACTAAACTGGGATCCTATGGTATGCCCAGTCGATTCTGTGCATGGTTGTCTAGACTTTTTAAGGACCGCTCTCTGCAAGTTGCGATTGATGGATTTCTCTCAGATACCTTCACCATCAATGCTGGCGATTCTCAAGGGTCCATATTATCTCCCCTCCTCGTCTTACTCTACATTAACGACCTTCTAGTGAAAACTAAAAATTCGATATTTAACTTTGCTGACGATAGCACACTTGTCTCATCTTTCTCTTTGGATGCACAAACATCGGCTACCGACGCACATCTTCGCAGACAGCATGAAGTATCACGCCTCAACAAAGACCTGGAAGAAAGTTTGGCTTGGGGTGACAGTAACCAAGTCGAATTTAACGACTAAGAAACCCAGGCAGCAGTTTTCTCTAAAAAGGTTAACATTACAGAACCGGATATAATCATGAATGGATACGCAATCCCACTGGTTTCATCTATTAATTTGCTGGGCGTCAATCTGGGAGGAAATATGCTTGGCATAACCACGTTGTGGCAATCGCCAAGATAGCTTCTCAGAAGCTTGGGGTACTCTTCCGAACCAGAAAGTTGTACACACCTCAACAACTTTTGACACTATACAAAGCCCAGATTCGACCATCACTAGAGTACTGCTCTCATGTCTGGAGCTCTGCACCCAAACATACTCTTCGGCTACTGGATTAGATCGAAAGGAGAGCCATTCGCCTGATCGGAGACCACGAGCTGACAAAGAGCTTCGACAGCCTGGAACATCGAAGATAGGTTGGTGATTTGACTCTTTTACAGACATATCAATGGAAAATGCTCGGCTGGCCTTGTCCTCATAATTCCGTACAGATCGGTGAATAGCAGAAATACACGACGAACCACTGCCGCCAATCTATATGTTGTTCAGCTTAGTACTCCTCGAACTTGATTATTCAAGATCTGGATCTGGAGGAAGTCATCCTTATGGAACGACCTTCCCGAGGTCGTGTTTCCCAACGAGTATAACCTCATTCAAAATCAACGTGAATCGCTTTATGCGCACATGCACCACTCCCAGAGTGCCTTAAAGGAATTTCTATAGTGCTTATGTTTGATCATAAAAGAAAAGAAAATGAGAATATCAAATAGGATTTATATTAAATAGTTAAGTGTGTGGATTTTACATTGTATATTAACTCTTATACAGGATGGTATTGGAAATGGTATAGGGGAGTAGGGAACCCTTTTTTGCAACCAATTAACAATATATACTCTCGATTAAAACACGCGCCTTCCAAGATTTTGATTAAACTTATAAGAACTTTATTTCCGCGCTCAATTTGCCATGTTTCTAAAATATTTACCATTTTCTTATTGGATGGGACTGGAAAGGGTGTAGAGAAGAAGGAAGCCCTGACTGCCTCGCGATTTATATGGCCGATATATGGGCACCATAAAAAATTTCAATTTCTGCTCCCTGCAGTTCTCGCTAAACAATAACAATTATTTTAATTTATCTCCAGGGTATGTTGTTATTGCCAAAATGAGCAAAAATTTTATTTTGTATTGAACATTCATTATTATTTATTAAATAATATATAATTAATTTGTATGCTTTAATTAACATTTGCAAATACATGATTCTTTCTCGGAAATAGGTCATAATAGGGGCTTTATTATTCAAGGTATGTCATATAGAAATATGATGAACTTAGCAACTAATTAACAACATAACAGCAACATACACATAGATTCAAAAGTTTTGCTTCACTCTGATTCTCGAATAAGTACGCCATCGCGAAAATATACTAAATATTAGTTCATTGATAAGTTTAAAATAAAAATCAATGAGTTTTAAATTTTTTTATTTTACCACAACATTTTACACCTTTAAAAAAAAATTTAACAAAAGTAAAATTTATTTATATTATATAATTTGTGAAATTTAAAAAAATATAGCTTCTAATAAAGTGTATTTCCTCCTCTGGCCTCAATGCAAGCTTGAAGACGACGCCGCATGCTGTGCATAAGGTTAGCAATCCGTTCTTGTGAAATAGCCTGCCATTCCTCGGTAGCAGCGACGACAAGCTCCTGGAGAGTTCTAGAGGGATTTCTTCTAACTCGAACTGCCCTAGAGAGCATATTATCCTAAGCATGATCTATCGGGTTCATGTCAGGGGACAAAGCAGGCCACTCAAATCGATTGATTCCCTCACTTTCTAGGTATTCATCCATAGCTCTAGTACGATGGGGCCAGGCATTGTCGTCCATAAACATAAAATTGTTACCAAGAGCCCCTATCCACGTCCTAACATAAGGATGTAGAATATCCCTAATGTACCTGTCGCCAGTCAATGTGCCTTGAACTTGGACTAACTCAGTACGCTCGTCGGACATAATACCTGCCCAAAACATTGCGCTTCCTCCCGCGAATGGAGGCAAGGGGCGAGCATGGGCAAGTTGGGCGGCTCTTGTTGGTTCTCTCCAAACACGAATCCGGCGATTATCGTTTACCAAACAAATCCTGGTCTCGTCGGAAAATAGGACAGAATTCTAACATTCTTCGGGTAAGCGAACGTGCGTTTCAGCCCACTGCATTCGACGAACTCGGTGGTCATATTGTAGGTGGGGATTCAAGAGTGAGCCTTCTTAGTGTAGAGATGGAAACGCGAACTCCAATTGAATGCGAAACATCTCTCTGAAGTTGTGGGACTGGCATAGTACGATTTCTCTGAATTGTTAACGTAATATAGCGGTTCTGCTGTTCGTTAGTAACACGCCTTCTACCACTTCGTGGTCTGTCTCACACAGAAAAGGTCTCTAGATAGCGATTCAATATATGAGATACATCACTTTGAGAAACCTTTATTCTTTCAGCCACAAATCATTGGGAATGACCTTCCTCAACTAAAGCTACTATTCTAGCACGATCAATTTCAGATATTACTCGGCTATTCATTTTTACACACTGAACCGAAAAATTTAACTGGCCAGCGCCAACAAATACAACACTGAAAATGTTGTCTTGATAATATTTTTTTTGCTACAAAAAATGGTATCGTTTTAACTGATAAACATAAATAAACATTTAGAAAAATAATTCATTCCTGAAATTATCTTAACATGAGTAGGTAATTAGTGAATTTTAATTTTAAGCATATGAAGTATATGAAAAGTTCATATGTACACATATGTCCTAAAATGCGCTTTGGTTTCGATATACGTATATTGTATTTTTTTTGCTATTTAACAAAAATCTACATACTTTTTTTTTAATCGAATATCTAGATACTAAGTTAAAACCCCCTTTTACCCACATACTGTCGCGCCGTTCCATCCGGATTTACTTAGCAACAATGTGGGTCACTAGAGTATACTAACAGTGATGTCAGTTCACACCGCGTGTCTCGCCCTTGCTTGGATACCGGCAGCGCGCCACTATCGTTGCTTCAGTATGTTTCGAGACTCGGAGGCGGAATGATGCTGTCGAGGGTTCCACGTGCTTGACATATACGAATTTTAAACGTTTTGTTAGTTGTAGCATTACCCGATTTTGTTCCTGTTGTGAAATAATTCATAATAACTAATGTGGTGATGTTATTTCAAATTTGTGTGTGTGATATTATCTACTGTTGGTTCTGTTGAAAAACATACTTTTGTGTTTTATTTTTTTTGGATTACCCGGATTATATTAAAATAAGATCGAAGTAAGAGAGTATGTACCTTAAAATTGTAGTTTTTTTCTAAAAAGTTTGAAAAAGAAGTGACAACGCGCGTCAAAGACGTCTTGTTGTCACAACCTGAATACGTGCGTTTCCAATTCGGTGTTGCAATATGACAACATCGCCAATAATGCGCTAACCTCTTTTGAACCTCGAGACTGCCTCAATAAACTATCGATTGCGAAGGTGCTCAGGAGCGGCCACGTGAATTTTGAGATTTCATATAAAGTATATATCTCGCTTAATAATTCAAAGCGCCATTTATGGTTATTTTTCTTCAATTTATTTTCATCTCAGGATTTGCCGGTTTAAATATAATAAGTAATTTCCATAACATCCTGTATACTATTCGACTTAAAATTGGTCTATGAATCACCAATTAAAATTAGTAACACCCTGTATATGCACAATAGATAGGTCTTTGACTTAAAATTATTTTAAAAGTAGAAAACGTAAAAACTGTCCAAATAAAAGTTTGATCTGATATTTACCATTACTAAACCCTTAATGACTTACCATAATTATACCCTGTATGTGGAGTTGCAAGCATCCGATGTATCTGGCTAATATTTCTCACTAAGCCGGTCCTGAAAATAAAAAGTTTCTATTTAACATAATGCAAATGATCTTTAATAAGACATGGTAAAAAGAAACTACTGGTTTTTGAGGTTAGAGGCATTCATGCCTAACTAAATTATTAACAAGACAAAATTCCTCATAAAAATCATAAGCAAATTTACCAAAGAAAATTGGTTTTTAGATAGTCTAGGTTGTAGTTTTGAATGGAGTTATTCATTTGAATAATAATAGAATTTTTATTGTAACCGCTGAAGTGCACTGATGATGAAGTATACCTAACATGTTTAAAGTTCATTCACATTTTATTATTATATCTTAGCAGAAAAAATCTGTAATATCTTGCTTGAGACGTGAATTATATTTTTATATTTTAGGTTCTAATATTGGTATACAGGATATTAATTTGAAAATTTCCCAGCCTAAAGATCTCGCTTATAGTAAATAATATTCAAAATCGGAAATACATTTCAATTTTACTGTTAGAGAATATTTTCCCCTGGGAGGGCTAAATTTTATCCCTAAAGGGAGAGAGACACATCATTTCAAACGCCACTTAAATCTATTTCGAATAATACCCAACTTCTAATTTTTTTAGTAGTACAGGGTATTCATTTTTCGATGGTTTTGCGTGATATCTTCGTTATTTGTAAAGATAAAAGATTTCGGTATTTTGCTACTATTTTGTGAAGCAAAAGATACAGCAATCTAGCCCTCCGTCTTTTTGATATACGGCCTCTCTTGTTCTCTTTGTGGTTTATTACGTAGAATCCGGTTCCGGAAGATTTCTTCTATGTTCAACAGTTTTCAAGAAAAACAAACAAATTAATAAACTCCATCTAAGAAATAAAAAGTCTATGCTTGTCAGGTGGTATTAATATAAAATACCAATATGGAAAATTATTATTTCCAGACCACCCGAAGATCCTTATAAAATAAGGGCGTATTTTTGTCTGAACAGTAGCACTTAAAATACTATTTCAGATTGAATGGTACTACCAAGAAAAGGAAGCCCTCTCCATTGGTAGGATGCAGCCACCTGTAGATCGGTTTCGAACTTATTTGTTCTCGTCAGTACAGGGTAGGTGTACATACCCATCATCAGAGAGGATTTTTAACTTAACGCCTTACTATCGACGGTAGTCGACAAAATACAGAGCGCAGCGTAGTCCCACTCAATCTGAACAGACGTTATTTAATTAAATCAAATTTTAAAAATCCATCTAAGAAATAAAAAGTCTATGCTTGTCAGGTGGTATTAATATAAAATACCAATATTGAAAATTATTATTTCCAGACCACCCGAAGATCTTTATACAATAAGGGCGTATTTTTGTCTACACAGTAGCACTTAAAATACTATTTCAGATTGAATGGTACTACCAAGAAAAATGATGGGTATGTACACATACCCTGTACTGACGAGAACAAATAAGTTCGAAACCGGTCTACAGGTGGTTGCATCCTATCAATGGAGAGGGCTTCCTTTTCTTGGTAGTACCATTCAATCTGAAATAGTATTTTAAGTGCTACTGTGTAGACAAAAATACGCCCTTATTGTATAAGGATCTTCGGGTGGTCTGGAAATAATAATTTTCCCTATTGGTATTTCAAATTAATAAACTATTTTTTTTTTAGTAGGCCATGACGGTGGATATTAAGAATGATTAGTTTTGCTCGACTAATGGTTTATTAGAGGGTGTAAACAAAATAAACACCCCCTTATACCACGCCGATAGGAACAATAATTATCGATATCAAAAATCAAGAAAGGAATCCAGAACAAAGCTCAGGATTGTTCAGGCTAGAAATAGGTAAATCCATTATTATTCTTGTGGTTCAGATATCCTTCAAATTCCTATTAAATAGCCACCTTTTAGCTAAAGTATAAAAATTGTGTTGAGGTTAACACACCTAACATAAAAACCTGGCACCTATCTAGCGAGGGCCTGGGGTTAACTCGCGCCTCGTCAGGCGGACCATTATTATCCTAGCGTCTACGTCGTGATAATCACGATTTTACGCGTTGTCAGCTTATGCTAAAAATACCGGAATATCGGGAATTTGGAGAATTGTCGAAAAAAATTGCATATTTTTAAGTGTTTGTGATTTTATTTGTATATATACATTATTTATATATACAGGGTGAGTTTGGAAGAACGGACTAATCTCCAGGAGCGTCTTGTATACGAGAAGATAATTAAAGAAACAACTTATCCGATTTTCATTTGTTTTCAAGTTATAGTGTAATTAAAAAAACAAATTATCAGTAAACGTATGTATGTATGGTCCATAAATATTTAATTGACCCTTTTATTTTGGAGAATCGCCTCATGGGAGAGCGCTACTTAAATATTTCACCTAACTTACTACCAGAGGAAGTTTCTGTAAACACGGGCTTACGAAATTGAGGAGTGACGCCATCTATGTTGTAACAGTTAACATTTAAAAATATGCCACTTCTAGGAAGGTAATGTAAGAAAGAGACGCACAAAAATCAACCGATTAGTAGATTTAGAAACACATTAAATTAAATATAGGCGTAATCACATATATATAAACAGTATATTGCCAATACGAACGTTCCAAAATACAAAAAGTGTCCCCGCTATGGGAGATGGCGCGGGCCTATTGAGTTTGCGTAATAGGGTGGAAATTTTTTCGATCGCGTCAGAGCCGACCCGACATTATTTGTTTGTTGTTATTGGTCACCATCTTTGGTTCTGGATGCTTTTTCAAATTACAGAATAAAAAGTGGTTCATCCACATTGTTGTCGGTATATTAGTGCTTATAAACTTTCATTACCTAACAACAATTTTTGTAAAGGAGTTTTTAATTTGTGGTGATTCGATTAGCAGTTTGGTAGGTTAGTGACTTGTTTTGTTTAAGATGAAAGGACACAAGTGAATGGTGCTTTTTTGCAAAAGTCGTGGATCACTACCAGGTATAAAGTATTTCAGGTATGTACATATATACTAAAATATTTTGCTTATCACATTATCCGATCTTCGGAACCGAATATCACTAAAAAGCTTGTAAAAATAGAAAAGAGTGTCACTCGTATACAATATAATATATATATGGTCACTACCTAACCTTAAAATTAATGTATTTTTAATTTGGTGCATTAGTAGCTGATAATAATTAAAATAGTCAATATAGTCATTCATTCTTAATTTTTGGATTAGAAAAAAGTGAGGTCTGAAGTTAAAATAAAGCTCATCGTGTCGATGGTTACAAACATTCGGACGGAATTTGGCACCAAAAGTTTACACCAATTAGGACACCGTTGTATCATCATATCGTCAGAAATCGTATGCATGGAACGCTGTCTTAAATCGAACTAATCGAAATTTTGATTGCAATATTTTTCCTAACTAACCAGTGAAATTTACATTAAAAAAAATTGAAACCCGTCCCATGTTTACTTCCACAAGGAAATTTCCGAACTGTGCAAACTCACAACGCCCCCTTCGATGCCCATAGCGGGGACATAATTGCAGATGGTATTAGCAATATACTGTTTATATGTGGACAGGACCCCATCCGAAAGCTAAATAAAGGGATTAAGAATCGGATCTGGCAACGTAGCGTGTCTTCTAGCATCATAGTAAACTTTGTGACCGTTATGCCCCAGACGATAATCATTATTATTACCACGTTAGAGTCACGTCGCTTCATTCCGGCATTTTATTTCATTTAAGATAAATCAATTTTTCTGTTGGTTTTCATGCCAATGTTTACTGATACTTTTGCCTTGATAAGTACCCACGGAGCATATCAGATTTAAGTTCTGCTTCGTACTTCTTTGTGGTCTATTTTGCAAAACGACATATCCGCATAGCTCGAACGACAATTTTTGAAACTTGAAAAGTTTTATTGTCGCTGTACGTTGAATGGACATTTATATAATTAAGAGTAATTATACGTTAGAAAAATGGTACGCGTCTCCTCGCATGTTAGAAGGTAGGTAACTATTTTTATCAAGATTTAAATAAACTCCTGGACAAAATCAAAGCAACATAATACATACTTTCCCATATTTTTTTATGCTATTTTTTTTTGAATTTATGATCCGATTTGAATAATTTTTTTTTGCATTGTAGGTTGGTTCCTTGACAATCTCATTGTTTTCGCTGTTTATGATAAAAATTTAATTTTCGATTTATATTTGGTTTACTAAAAATGCTATGTTTTTTTCCGGAAATTCGTATCACCCTGTGGAGTATATTAGCAACCAAAGCATATTGCAGTTGACATTGAACGGTAGGTCCATCTTTCCTCAACATTTTCTTTTTTGGTTTACTTCATTATCTCTGTTATTATAGGAGATACCCCGTTTTATAGCGTAACATGTTTTTATAGACTTTAATATTGAACACATTCATTGTTAAATGTTTTCAAGTAGGTTTCAAGATTAAAATATTCGTCGGGCAATTGGGCATATGAAGCGAACGTTTAATAAGCAGTTTCCGAACAGTTTTTTTTATCAGTATGGCGACTTTTATTTGACCTTTGTAACTTTAAAACACAACATCTGCTGACACATCGCTTGCATAGTCTACTTGAAAACATTTAACAATGAATGTGTTGAATATTAAAGTCTATAAAAACATGTTACGCTATAAAACAGTGTATCTCCTTTAATAACAGATATAATGAAGTAAACCAAAAAATAAAATGTTGGGGAAAGATGAACCTACCGTTTAATGTTAACTGCAATATGTGTCAGTTGCTAATATACTCCACAGGGTGATGCGAATTTTCGGGAAAAAACATAGCATTTTTAGTACACCCAGTATAAATCAAAATTTAAATGTTTATCATAAACAGCGAAAACTATGACATTGTCAAGGAACCAATAATGCAAAAGTAAATCATTCAAATCGGATCATATATTCAGAAAAAAAAAATAGCATAAAGAATATGACAAATTTATGATGTTGTGTTAATTTTGTCCAGGAGTTTAATTATTCCTTACAAGATGTAAATTTTTGGAAAAAAAACAGCTACATCATTAATTGATTAAAGATGATTTTTCAGTTTTCGTCGTATTAATGTTACTTTATAGCTATCGCTTAAGTGGCAATTGAAATATATTGATTTGTGATTCCTCTTCACATATCCTATAAATATTGGCAATCACTTCACGCGTCTGACTGAGAAGATTTTTACAAGGAGTGTACTCATCATCACAAAGTTTAAAATTTTAAAATAACACCCTAAGATCCGACACAATGAATACTTATTTATAAAACACAATACAATAACGATTGCCCTTCCTATCCCTACGCAACTGGGTGAGTACATCGATCAAATATCGGACATCGCCGAACAACACCGATGAACCATCGGCTGTCTCACGAGACGCATGTGCTATCAACTGTCTGGAATATAACCTACATCAAATTGGACCCCCTTCTGCAATAAGGAACCGACCAGCAATTTTTGCTAAAATTAGTTAGTTGGTTCTTTAGAATCACAAAAAGGTGTTTTATCTATTTGCAATTAAGATCCATCTTAATATACCTATGGACGCCATTTATGAGGAATATGACTTAATTGAAAATTAGAGAAACCTGTTTTCAAGTTTCTAAATAAAGTACTTGGCAGTGCGCGTTATGCAAGACGGAACCAACAAGCAGTTGTGTCAGTTGTCAGAAAGTTTTTAACATTTGTGCTCAGTTTGTATTCAGTTAAAAAAAAAAGAAAAAATTAAGGTTAACCTATTTCTTTAATTTTAGACCTGTCAAGAATTTAATTTGTTAATTTGGATCCTGTTTGCTAGATGAAAAGATTAACTGGTTACATGTAAATATAAAAAAATTAAATTTGTCAAAAATAAACCTTACAGCATTTTTATAAAAATAGATTACGAGAGCGACATAAACTGGATAAACATTAAAAAAGGAAAGGGAAGGATACCACCTTTAAGCGTAATATTTTGTAATAGCTTAGAAGAGTGCCTCAAAGTAAAGCAATACCAACACTTAAACTGAACGATATAAAATTTTAGATGGACCTGATTCCCGCTGTGGATCAACATTTTTATACTGAGCTTATGGGCGATGAAACCGTACAGGAAAGGAAGATACTGAGGGCTTCAATGGAGAAATTGATTTTGATGACCAAATTTAATAGAAGACTAATAACACACCTGTTGTGTTTTTATATCGTGCATTTTATTGCGTGTCCGTTATGCGGTTCTCTTTTTCAATAAATTACATTTTTCAAAGAAGAACCAAGTGATTTTTCTTTGAATATACGACAAAAAAATATTTTTTTTAGATGAGGAACTACATTCTAATGTTTTTGATAATAAATACCAATAAGAAACAACTTACAGCTTTTTATGTTCACTACAATTTTTTTTTAAAGAAAGTTATTTTAATACGTTTTTTCTCCCTTTTTGGTTCTGTCAGTTGGTTCCTTATTGCAGAAGGGGGTTAAATTTAGCTTTAGGTACCTGTAACCATTGACAACGCACGATGTTGCCATATTTTTAGATTAAAAGTACTTTAATCAAAAGAATATATTGTTTTACATAGTGTTGTGATCGCTCGAGCGACAACCCGCTTGATCACTCAATTATTGAAATAACCGACATCGCTCGATTATTAAAAATAAACGCTCGAGTTATCTATTCAGGCGAAAACCGTCGCTCGTCACTTATTATCTTTCACTCGATACCCGAGATTCGCTTGACGCCGGTGGAAATGTATCGCTGTAGTGTGATCGAGTTAAAAACTGCTCGTATATTCAAACAGTTTTTCGCTCGGTAGGAAATATTCTAGTTATAAATTCAGGCGAAAAACCTAAAAATATCGCCTGTCACTTGATACACGACCTTCGGTCTACGCGCCGCGACATGCGATAGGCGACGTTCGAGTTTGACGCTGAGCAGGTACACGACGTACGTCTTTTTTAAAGGCACATAAACGAGAAGGTGCATATAAAAAAGTATGCCAAATCCCTTAGCGGAGTCATCGCGACAGGGGGTTTGTAAAGTTTTGTTTTAACTGGCTAGCCAGCGGCGTAGTTTAGGTCTCCGATTGTAAATATTAAAAAATTAAAGGATATAATTTATTAATTTTTATTTACTAAAAACTCGAGAAAACTTCTCAAAAATAACATAATAATAGAAACTGTAAATAAAAATAACAAAACGAACAAAATGGTTAACAAAATATAAAGAAAAATTCGTTGGTAATCTTATTTGACAAGCCATTTTAAATATCTACTTATTTTATGCTCGTAGATTGAGAAAGATGTGAAGAAAAATAACTCTTGGTAATACTTTTTGTTTCAAAAAAGCACAAGAATAAATCCGAACAATAAATACATATTTTGGTGATTTTTTGCATTTTTTTTGTTTGGTATCGAGACACGTGGTAAAAATTCATTATTCACAAATAAATAAATTTCTAGAATTTTTTTGGTGGCTACTCCAATTTTTTAGCTAAACCTGTGCCCACCCGTTTACGTGCCTGCTAAATACCATACCTGACCACATGTAAACGACTAGGCTGCCGGTCGAGCAGTCAGTGACGTGATCGCTTGGTGAATTGGAATTTCAAGCGATTCACTCGATTATTAAAATCGCTCGAGTATCAAGTACTCGATTATTAAAATCATCGGTTTTTCCCAACACTAATTATACATTCAAAAATCAAAATAAACAGTAGGAAAAGAAAGTTTAATAATATTGAAACTATAATTGGATATTGGTTTCTTATATATACCGTTTACAATTTATTTTAAATGCGTAAATGTAATTTTAGGGTGTTCTCGGTAAGTGATTATTAAATTAAACTGTAATCTATGTGACAACATTGTTAACCCCAGAAATGTTTTTGCCTGCATTCCTTTCGTAGATACAGATAAACTTGTCTACCTGTATGATATCTCCACCAATATTAAAATGTGCGTGCATTAAAACGGCAAATATTCAAATAAATATTGATATTTCTGTTAAGCCATCTAGCGCATTTGCATACTTAGTGCAAACCCAAATGTTTGAACTCCCTCCGCTCGACATGTCAGTCCGGTAAACATTGTTCCTGTATAATTGGAATACATTATGTCATGTACAGCCGAGTGACCAAGATCCGGAATACATTAGGCGACTTTACTCAATCCCCAAATCTCCGAATATTCTCCAAGAAAGCCCGGGTGTCAGACAAAGGCGACAGCACCGGCCTGCGAACGATACAAAGACGTTTCCTGCGAACAGCAGGACGAATGGGATGTGTTGCTGCCCGCTGACCACTGATTTGCATTTGAGGCTTTAACCCTCCTAATCTGGTTTAATAATGGACGTTATAGTCTTAGAACAGATAGAAATTAGAAAATTATTTTAAAAATCGTCTCCAAAAAGTCTATTTGCTTCTCGGGCGGAAGTATATTCACAAATTGTATAGGAAATTATGTCCTTACCACCTCAAAATTGCCTTTTATGGTAATGACAGGACATGCAATTCCATTGGGCTCGTCTATCAATTTGCTAGGCATCAATATGGGAGGAAATATATCTGGGTATCTTCGCAGGAACTTGGTGAACTTCTCCGGACCAGAAAGTTGTATACAGAGAGCCTAGATTCGTCCATCATTGGATTTAAAACCGTATTAGAGCCGTCTCTTGCGGCAATAAAAATTGTATGGAATCATACGCAGTACACCGTTCTTGATCGGCTGGCACATCGTCTTATATTACGAGTGCAATGCGATAATGGAGTCCGTGTTACAGTCGGCAATACTACTCTAGTGGCAATACAAATTGCAAGGACTCATGTGCAGTACACCCTTCTCAATCAGCTGGCGCAATTAGTCTTGCATTGCCAGAAATGGGTTGTGCGCCATTTTATTTGTCATTGCCGCTGCAAGTCTGGATAGAGACGGATTACTCTTTTTTTTTAAGATCAAACACAAGCACTATAGGAAAAATCCTCGGGAAGGTCGTTCCATAAGGATGAAGTCCTCCAGATGAAATACCTAATTCTTAAATAATGAAGTTCGAGGAGTACCAAGCTTAACCACAAATGGATGGGCGGCAGTGGTTCGTCGTGTATTTCTGCCAGTCGCCGCTCTGGGCGGAATTACGAGGGCAACGTCAGCCGAGCACTTTCCATGAAAATATCTGTAAAAGAGGGTTAAATGCCCAACCTGTCTTCGATGTTCTAGGCTGTCGAGGTATTTGGACAGCTCGTGGCTCCAGTCAGACGAATGGCTCTCCTTTCGATGGAATCCATTAGCCGAAGTGTATGTTTGGGTGCAGAACTCCGGACATAAGAGCAGTACTCTAGTGATGGTCGAATCTGGGCTTTGTATAGTGTCAAAAGTTGTGGAGGTGTGTACAAGTTTCTGGTTCGGAAGAGTACCCCAAGCTTCTGAGAAGCTATCTTGGCGATTGCCACAACGTGGTTATGCCAAGACATATTTCCTCCAAAACCGACGCCCAGCAAATTAACAGATGAAGCCAATGGGATTGCGTGTCCGTCCATGACTATATCCGGTTCTGTAATGTTAACCTTCTTAGAGAAAACTGCTGCCTGGGTTTTTTTACCGTTAAATTCGACTTGGTTACTGTCACCCCTATTTTTAACTGTTTATTATTTGGTCGAAGCAACTATGACCAAGCTAGTGGCTATTTAAGCTAACTGGTACTTAAAGTAACACATGTACTGTTAATTGGTCGCCATTTTTTTTTGGACTGCCGCTATTTTACGTAGCAATAACTGGTAATTAAAACGAACAGGTTTGCTCTTCTCTAATTTTGGTTTACGACGCATGAATACGTGCAATTATAATTGCAATTGCATGCGCAAGAGAAGAAGTGCTTAGTCTGATACGACCTTTAGTGGCTCTCATGTCTGGAGCTCTGCATCCAAGCTTATTCTTCGGCTACTGCAGGGGAACCACGAACGATCACATTATTATAGATCCGTTAAGAAATATAGACGTCTCTTCCCGTTTCTCCTTTACTCAAGGTTAATCGCCTCTCATATTAGGTGGTCTTGATGCAAATCTTCGACCCACATCTTCGCAGACAGCATGAAGTATCACGCCTCAACAAAGACCTGGAAGAAATTTTAGCTTGGGGTGACAATAACCAAGTCGAATTTAACGCTAAAAAAACCCAGGCAGCAGCTTTCTCTAAAAAGGTTAACAATACAGAACCGGATATAGTCATGGACGGGCACGCAATTCCACTGGCTTCATCTATTAATTTGCTGGGCGTCAATCTGGGAGGAAATATGTCTTGGCATAACCACGTTGTGGCAATCGCCAAGATACCTTCTCAGAAGCTTGGGGGTACTCTTCCGAACCAGAAAGTTGTACACACCTCAACAACTTTTGACACTATACAAAGCCCAAATTCGACCATCACTAGAGTAGTGCTCTCATGTCTGGAGCTCTGCACCCAAACATACACTTCGGCTGCTGGATTCCATCGAAAGGAAGGCTATTCGTCTGATCGGAGACCACGGCTGACGAAGAACCTCGACAGCCTAGAACATCGAAGACAGGTTGGGCATTTAACCCTTTTTTACAGATATTTCCATGTAAAGTGTTCGGCTGACGTTGCCCTCTTAATTCCGCCCAGAGCGGCGACTGGCAGAAATACACGACGAACCACTGCCGCCCATCCATTTGTGGTTAAGCTTGGTACTCCTCGAACTTCATTATTTAAGAATTCTTTCATCTGGAGGACTTCATCCTTGTGGAACGACCTTAATAATAATAATAATATAACCCCCAACGATTCAAAACCAACTTGAATCGCTTTTTGCGCACACGTACCACTCCCAGAGCGCCCTAAAGGATTTTTCCTATAGTGCTTGTGTTTGATCATAAAAAAAAAATACTCCACCAGCATCATATCCAGAGACGCTCCTGATAATAGAGGCAAAATGAAGTTTAAAGTCGGAAAACTAGATAATTTTTAAAAAATTTCTAGGTTATTTAAAAATCATCCTGAATCTTATATAAAATGCACGAACATTTACTGATACATTGTTTTTGGTACTTATTTATCTATCTTTATTATTATTCTGCCTCACACCCTAACTAATCATAGGTATCTTACAAACTATTTATTTATCGGCACAGGCCAACGCTAACGGTCATATTTACAAAGGGGAAAAATCTCTATCATCAAATATCATCGGCTATTGAAATTCAATTGCTTAGAAAATACCATGCTTAGAGCAGGGCACTTTATACGATTTTAACTCAAACATGATTTTCAGTTTTTCCCTACACGGTCGTTGGAAGATAATAGAGAGTGTGATAATATGTTTCACAGTATGTTTTCCGCGAAGCTCGGATGCATTTAACTGGGGTGATTCTGTAAATAAAGTTATTTAACGTCGTCTTTCAGTTCCTCTTCCTCCTAGAGTTCCTTCTGCTTTCAGACAAATTTAAAGAACCGCACTGTATTTGACCAGTTTCCATCTATCTTTAGGTGTTTTCCCGACGATTTGAAAAACGTTGTGCCAATATTAAAATTTGGCGACAAGAAAACATCAAGAACTATATGATCATTTGTAAAATGGAAAAATAACATACAAATTAATATTTTCTTTAACAAAAAACATCATAATTACTCAACAAACATTTTTCTTTTTGCAAATCGGTTAATTGCCTTTTAATCCTATAAAGTATAAAAGTACATTTTTCTATTTAGGTTTCATAATGGCTACATTATGAAATGCAAAAAAATGCAAGATAATGTGTTATGAAACTTGTATCTTAATATACTATTTTAGTAGTCTTGATGAGCTTGTAGGTACCACCGACCTATACCTATCTGTGGATAGCCAAACTCTAAAAGCAAAAGTGGGAAATTTATGGCTTCGCGCATGTAAACAAAACTGGTCATCAGATGTCATGCGCAATGCCGACTGAGAAACTATTTACCGTAACCGACGAACAGGACCGTACTTCACCCTTAATGAAAATGATTATAGTTGTTGCAGAATTATACCGTTGAATCTTACTACCATAAATAAACTACCTAATTAAACCCTATTGTATACGCCTCAACCTCTTCAAAGCTCAATAAATCGCATCAGGGCCCGCCTGAAAATGTATACCACACCACATGATTTATTTTCATAATTTAAAATAAATAGATAGGTATTTTTAGTTTTAGGTACCTATAATAAATGTAAAATAATGATAACAATTAATGATAATTGAAAATAATATAATTTAAAAGTATAACTATTAGGATAACAAGTACAATCAAAAATTAATTAAATTCTAAGAAACTATCACTATCTTCATCTAAGCCTAAATTTATAATTAAGGGTTGAACATTTGTAATCATACAATTGTAAGAATTTTCCACCTTAAGTACATGCTGTACACAGTTTTTCCAGCTGTCTGCTGAAATTTTTCTTACTTCGTTCTTAATTAAGTCTACTACAGATGCATATTTGAACCCCATTTTTTTACGCAATATTTTCCTAAGGCTTGAAAGGCTACAAGAGATATTTGTTTCGTCTTTAATCAGCCGCTCTTTGAGGGAAATCAAAGTAGGTATAGTTTGTGCCTCATGAATTTGGTAAATCTTTCTTCTTAATAAATCCATGTCATTTTCGTCAATGCTTCTAAATATGCCAGAATCACTCCGATTTTTTCTAGGATTAACAGGTTTAAGTACTATGTCCCTTACCGAAGATAAAGGAGTTTTTGTCAAAGTAGACGTCTCTGTTAAAGCATCCATCGAATTAAAATTTCTACTCAACAACGATTGATTCACATTTTTAATTATTAGTTTGGCATCGGTAGATAAATGCTTTCTTTTAAAAATGACACTTGAAGATGCCCCCCTATCAGCACAATTCCAAGGACACCACATTCTACCACTAATAAGCCTAACTAAAAATTACTCGCCGGAAAACGACTAAAGATTAAAATGATTAAAAATCACTTTGTATTTATATATGCATCAGGCTTAGGTATAAATTGAATTTGTATACCTGGTCCGGCTCTGCTCGAAAAGGTTTTAAAATTTGGGATTTCCTTATTTATTTTATGGTCGAAGGGCTAATGAGGTTTTATTGCAGTCAAAAGATCAACGGTGTTGTGTTTGATCATAAAAAAAAATTATTAAGCATTATTTAAACATATACAGTTGATGCGTTGGTAAAGTAATTGTATATTTCTGAGCTCTGAGGTGCTGCAAGAGCCTGGCGCTGATGAGACAGTGAATATTATATAACATCATTGGATCAAAATAAAGTTCCATAGAATAACCCACATAGCTAGATCGACGATGAAGTTAAGTGTAATAGGTAGTTGGTACAAGTATAAGCCGGTAATAATGCCGTGCACCCCGCGCCAGGAATTTTTATAACTGTTATGTCGTGAATCTGATGGGTAAACATGGCGTCAAGTTTTCTGTCGTATTTAAGACATTTAGAAGCCATTATTGGAAATTGCTTTACCAAGGCGACAAAAGCTTATTGATCTAAGTTTGAGTGTAACTGATATATATTTGACATGGTGATTTCAGAGAGATAATTATTCGAGTAACCGTTACTGGAATTTGCAAATTTTTAATACCTGGTGCATTTTTTTATTATTTAAATTACAGAAATACAATTTGATGGATTTGTATGTGAAATTATTTTGCATTTTGACTCCATTTAGTCACTTCTGGTGTAACCCGGAAATGATTTGAACGTTGGATTTTTAAATAGAACACCCAGTATATTTTTGGCTATATCGATTCAGAACACCATTCCAAATTCAACGACACCCCATACGTTTCTTTTTGGCATTGTAGATCATTTTTCTTTTTATTTTTTGCTATGAACTCCCTAAAATGGTAGTTTTAAGCCAAATAATGGCGGATTTGAAATTTATTATTATGTTTATTTGTTTGTTAGCATTATGGCGTCATGGGTACAAGGGCGGATCCAGAACTTCGGTTTGGGGTGGGTCAAGCATCGTTTTACGAAAAGTAACTAATATATTGTTGCATTAGTCAAACCGATATATACGAGCCCTGTCTCAGTGAAAACTACGTTTTTTTATGAAATTTGTCATATTAGCGAAAACGTATTAAAAACTAAAATGTATTTCTGATAACATACGATATTTTTATTTAATATTAGCCTAAAATACTTAATTTTTTTGTAACAGAGAAAAAAATATCTTACAAATCCAAAAAAACTGTCGATTAATAAAAAATCAACGAAACGAAATAGCAACAAATCGTCACTACGTTACATCGCCTTTTCGATTGATTACTGCTTCGACACGTTTTGGCATAGTGTCAACTACTGTTTGGCAGTCATCTGATGTAAAACTGTTCTAACTTTTTTGGAAACGGATTCGCAATTCTGGAACGGTTCTTGCGGGGTTCGATTGGAGCTTTTTCTTCATGATATGCCACAAGGTTTCAATCGGCGACAGATCTGGACTACTCGACGTCCATTTTAAAACTGGAATATTGTTTCCTAACATCCAATCTTTTACTTTTTTAGCCGTATGGCAAGCGGCACCATCTTGTTGGAAGATACATTCAATATTGTTTAAACGCATTTGTTTAATTTGGGGTGTTACCCTTACCTTAATTTGAAGCACATTAATGTACTTATCAGCATTCATAATACCTTCCATAAAGTGTAAGTTTCCCACTCCACTTGCTGAAATGGATCCCCGACACAACAGAAGCCGAATACTTAACTGAAATGCTTCCTCTTTAGTTCTTATGACACGACTCCTACTATCACCAACGCATACTTCAAATCTGGCTTCATCATTCCAAATAATAGAGTTCCATTGGTTTGGAGACCATAATTTGTGTTCTTTGGCCAACGCTAGTCTGCTTTTCTTCTGAATATTTTTCAGTAAGGGCTTTTAATTTGCTTAGAATTATTGGGTTAAAAACGAGTAAAAAAAAAATTATTTAAGCTTAACTTGTAAGTTTTAAATCTCAGTTTTTGGGCAGCTCAGCAGGACAAGTTGCTCTTGAAAACTTTTTGTGGTTGCGTGATTCCATAATATTTTCAATTCGTTATAATTAGCACGCCGATATTCCTTGATAATTCGTTTTAATGCTCTTAAGTTGGTACTGGAATAAAGCGGGTGACTTCTAGTTCTGGGTTTTTTATCCACAGATCCGGTTGTTTTGTACAATTTAATAATATTTCGAACTGTATACCTCAATTTGTTAACACTGTCAGTGATTTGGGAAGCATTTTGGCAACTAATTTTGGCCTTTTAAATGCAAGTGAATGATCACTTTTCTTATAAATTCACAAATATCATATTTTGGGGCGTTGGGCCAACTTCACTGACACAGGGCTCATATATGGTGTTTTTCGTGTTAAATTGTTGGCTTGGGGGGGGGGGGGGGGGTCATGGCCCCCATGACCCACCTGGATCCGCGCTTGCATGGGTACCTAGACAAATGAAAACCCGTTCGTGGTTCTTGTTTTTTTTTTTCATGAAATGGCATTTTTTATAAAATCCATCTTTTTTTAACTTGCTATAAGGGTATGTGATATAAAATTATTGGAAAAAAAGTGCTCTATCTTTTTACCCGAGTGAGCCAATATGTTTCCATTTGAAAAAAATTGAGTTACCTGGGAAAAAGTCTTCTCAAAAACTTACAAACTGTGTAAAAAATTTTAAACAAAATAAAACTTGAAAATTGCATTTTTATCCAGAATTTGAGAAATAAACTATTTGAGGAAGTTCCTATCAATCTAGATACAAAATAGGGAGAAAAAGAATAGGAAAAATTATTTAAAGTATCAAGAAATTACGTATGGGTTCCGTTGAACTTGGAATGGTGGTCTGAATTGATATAGCCAAAAATATACTGGGTGTTCCGCTTAAAAAGTTGATGTAATTTCCGGTTAAACCGGAGGTACAAAATGGAGTCCGACATGTCATAAAATTCGAAATCCTAATATGAAATACAATTCCAACAAATTTTATTTCTGTAATGTAGGCAATAAAAAAGTTCTCCTCAAAAACACTCGATTTTTGTATAAAAAATTATTTAAAAAATCGAGGTTGTTTTTAATTTTTTTAGTGACAAATCTGTTTATAACGAAACTATGCGCTTGTATCTATTGAAAAAGCGCTAATTTATACATTTTAATGATGCAAGCAAGCATTTATTTCGTCTTAATCGCCCGAAACTAAATAATTGCATGTACATCACAAGAACAATATTGCACACACTAATAAACGTTTTTAGTTGTCAAGTATGTCTCGTTTAGGACCACCGTAGACGTAGAGCCAAAGGTACACTTAAATGAACGATTATTATACAGATCTAATGGTAATTATGACACAGAGCACCGTTTTGATGCCACAGGTGCTCAGATGCTTGGCTTGTTTTCAAGAGGACTACATACAACAAGAAAATGTGTATAAGCGTGAGCGGAACGAACGTTTATAGACTGAAAGCGGCGAGAAAATAAGCATTTTGAAGCAAGGCAGGGAAGTGTGAAATTTGTTTTTAAGGTAAATAGCTATAATCGGGATTAAACCTATCTGCGATTAATATTTATTACATTTCTTTCATAATTAAAGAGGGCTGTGTATGTTTTTTTAATGATTATTTCCATCACCTGTGAAATTTACGGTCTCGACCAATCAAATTGTTTCATTTACATCAATTACACGTAATTATTTTGATAAAATTTTCATCTTCTTTACAAGTGTTAGTTTGTCTAATTGGTCCACATTTTTAAAAAGTGCTTCTAAGTAGGCCGAATAATAGACAAACGGAAAACTACTTTAAAGGTAGGATTTGTTCAGGTTTGTTCTTCTTTGTTCTAGTTTTAGTTAGGATGTAGTACTAAAAAATCTAATAACGTAGTTTGACGTGTTTGTGTTTTATACTTGCAATCTAGAATATGTAATTCCATGTCTGATAACAACTCCATTGCTGTAGAGTCACCTCTATTCTTTGCATACTCTTATAATTCCTTTACCACACTAATGGCTGGTTGATAATTGGTGACATTTGTTTAATTACTGCATTCAACTTCTTTATCAGAGTCGTCAGATAGTGATGTGGTTTCCGTTTTGACCACATAATCGGTAGGAATGGGGTCACTATCATCTTCTAATAGCACATTGCTATCAATGTTAATGAACTCGCCCAAATCATTGTTATCAAATTACAAACTTCCACAATATCAATATTCTCTTTCAGACTCAAAACGCGACATTTTTGTGCCATTGTTTACGATTTTAACCTTACCACTCACAAATAAACGGCGGACTGCTGTCGGGGAATCACACATACTTTTATTCAGCGAAGTCCTTTCGCCCTGCCACCCATAAGCGATTGAATGCCGGTCTGTCTTCAGAGAGTTTTTGCACCGTACTTATTCGTCTCCCAAATACTTAAAAATTTTTTTGTTCGATTACAGGAGGGTTTTTGCACTCTTTGAATGAAAGCAGCCTGTCCGCGTCCGCCCAAAGGAGAGTCCGCCCAAAGAAGTTGATTTTCATTGAGAGGTTTCACTGTATTTTCTTATTTACCGACATTATTGACATGTTTTCTTTTGAAGTGAGTCACATAATCATAGAATCACATAATCTTAAACTTACGAACCGTCAAAAGGTTTGAAGTCTAGAGTAGAGAGCATAAGCTAGTATCGATATCGACGACTATCGATATTGCATCTTTAAAAGTATTTCTCGAATTATTATAATATTTAATTTAGGTTCTGGAAATAATCTTATCAAATATAACTCGAGTACCGTTTTATTTAGCGATTAAATTTTTCGTTGTAACGCTCAAAGTTTTGTTGTTTTGGAAATTTTACTGATTGATCGTTTGGGGATGTTTATTCATTGATTAAAACCCGAGAGCGAATAGGACTAGATTTAGTGGGTGGTTAAGAGAGTTCGCTAAATTTAATAATAGTAGTAGTAGTAAATAGTACGAGAAAAACTGATATGCACTTCAGCGGTATTGCCAGACTTATTTTTAAAATACCTAACCCCCCGCCCGGGTAGATCTGACACTGATCGTATACAATCAGCGTTGCCAGCGTCATTATAATTATTTCATAAACTATCGATTGTCCTTCAAAATGTGAATTATTTAACAATATTAAAAAAAGTCATTACTTTCTCGGGGACCCCACCAGATCTAGATCATAAGGCCTAAGGAAAAATATATACAATCAGTGGCGGCTCGTGACCTATGATACAGGGGGTTCACAAGTATGGTGAAATTATTTTTCAAATTTAATTTTTGTGTAACGACCAAACAATTGCTTTCTAGGCGTTTTAAATGCAGAAAGAAAAGAAGTAATAAGAAAATGCATTAGGTAAATCATATTTTTATTTATTTTTTTATTTTACACAAGGAAATATAACTTTTGGAAAATAAGAAAGGTTTAATTAGTGTGTATAGGTAGTGCTTAAACATAAAGTCCGTTCTTCGGTTCTTAATTCTCGAAAATTGATCAATAACGGCCTCATTAAAGTTTGGAATACCCTCTATAAATTTGTTTTCATATATTTAATTTTTAAACTTTCTAATAAAGTCCCTAGATTTACTCTTTGTGGTCTGTGATAAATTAATTTCGGTTTAGGTCCTCCCGCATTCTTCACTTCAATTTTTTGCTCCAAACTCAAAGAGCTAAAGCTATTTTTTAAATAGTGAACCGTCAAACTATTGATTTTAACTTAATAAATATAAAATATTAAAACATACAAGCTCGAACTTCTAACTAGATGCACGAACAGACAACGGCGCGGTCCACACTAGAATTGTGTGCCTTTCCCATGTTAAATCGCCATAGCCCCGCTATCCCCCGCTGTCTCCCGCCACCTGTTACTACAGAGAACGCCTACTTAATCGCACATGCGAGCAAGGCTCGTCATAATCGTCATTAACCTCGACCGAGGCACGGTTGCCGGATCGAGAACCTATAATATACAGTTTGGTTGACGGTACGATAAAATATTAGGGAGGGTCGGACTTTATACGATAATTGACGGTACGATAAAATATTAGGGAGGGTCGGACTTTATACGATAAATAATATTCAATGAATATAAATTAATATTTTTTTATTCGTTTTAAGGGTGCACGTGCGCATGTGCTCCTGTGGAAGAGTCAACTACATTGTTCCGTCAACATTACAAAAAGTTATTACCGTGAACCTTAATCTATTACGAAATTTGAATCCAATTTATTACGAAAAAGAACACGCTGCTGGCAACGCTGTATAAAATACAAGAAAAATTCATTGAGACCCACTTACAACCGCAATATCTTAGATCATTAAGTGCAATCCCAGAATTCCTTTAATTGGTGATTTACCAAATTGGCGGTATTCTCACTGTCACAAGGACATTACAATATCGCTTCTCGAATACACCTAACCTATTCATTGACCCAGATCATATTACAATCTCCATGGCGGACGTAATTAATATTTGGCGCCCAACGGTGCAAATTGCCCAATTAGTGTCTTAAGACATGTTCCTTATTATTTTCACAGTAATGTTTTATGTAGTAATGACATATCGCTGATAAATTCATTGCGAACGTATTAAATTGAATTTTGTAACCTGTGTAAAGATCCAAGTTTGTAATTGTTGCTAGTGGAACAAGTTGCGTAAAATATATTATCCCAATTAATTATCGAATAGTCGATTCCTTAATAATGAACCAATTTTAATAATTTTTGTTTGCATTGTTGAGTTGAACAGAGGAAATCCAATGTAATTTTTGAGGTGGCGGAATATTGGCTCCCTTGTACCCTTATCGAAAAACTGCATTATAACTTCTTGAAAAGATCGACATGGTAAATCCACGTGTAGAGTTTGAATACATTTTGGTGAGCCAATCCTAAGCTATTCAATTAAACGTGATGGGAAAACCAAGAAACTCTCATAGTTCAGGTAATAGAGCAAACAACAGCAAATAATTTATATGACTCTACAGCGCCAAAAATTGGTCAATGTCAAAATTAAATTTGCTGGTGTTTGCTGGATTACTTGAACTCTGGGTTTCGTGATATAACCAAGTCGAATTTAACGCTAAAAAAACCGACGCAGCAGTTTTCTCTAAAAAGGTTAACATTTCAGAACCGGATATAGTCATGGACGGGCACGCAATCCCACTGGCTTCATCTATTAATTTGCTGGGCTTCAATCTGGGAGGAAATATGAAAAAAATATATAAATAACCACGTTGTGGCAATCACCATCAACAACTTTTGACACTATACGAAGCCCAGATTCGACCATCACTAGAGTACTGCTCTCATGTCTGGAGCTCTGCACCCAAACATACTCTTCGGCTATTGGATTCCATCGAAAGGAGGGCTATTCGTCTGATCGGAGACTACGAGCTGACGAAGAACCTCGACAGCTTAGAACATCGAAGACAGGTTGGGTATTTGACTCTCTTTTACAGATATTTTCATGGAAGGTGCTCGGCTGACCTTGCCCTCTTAATTCCGCCCAGAGCGACGAATAGGAAAAATACACGACGAGCCACTGCCGCCCATCCATATGTGGTTAAGCTTAGTACTCCTCGAACTTCATCCTTGTGGAACGACATTCCCGAGATCGTTTTTCCCAACGAATATAACCTCCAACGATTCAAAACCAACGTGAATCGCTTCTTGCGCACACGCACCACTCTCAGAGTGCCCTAAAGGATTTTTCCTATGGTGCCTGTGTTTGATCATAAAAAAAAAATCACCTTTAATTGAATTGCTTAAGATTGACTGATCAAAATGTATTCAAATACGGCAGATGGCATTACCATGTGGGCCTCTTCAAGAAGTATAATGCTTCTTCCTATAAAACGTACAGGGGAGCCAATTTTTGAGCCACCTCAAAAATTACATTGGATTTCCTATGTATGTATATGGGTTAGACACTCGCCGAAAAATTACTATTTCTTCTAAATAAGTTATATTGTCGTAAAGAATGAATGCGATATGCAGTTGATGGGCAACTAGGCTAAAATATTGTCAATATGGGGGCACTTCCGGTTATACCGGAAGTAGGTGTCATCTTTCTTATTTTAAACGGAACATTATTACATTTTTGGATTCTACCTTAGATTCTAGGCAGATTTCATATATTATGTCCTTTACCTAAGTCTAAGTAGACATCAGTGAAACCTCTCGTAACGGACACCTCTAATAAGCGGACATCCCTATTAAGCGGACACTTTTCATAGTCCGGAACTAGGTATATGAAATTCTATGAAAATCAACCTCTCTTGGGCGGACTCTCCTTTGGGCGGACGCATACAGGCTGTTTTCATACAAAGGGTGCGAAAACCCTCCTTTAAACGGACAAAAAAAATTTAAAAGTATTTGGGAGACGAATAAGTACGGTGCAAGAATTCTCTGAAGACAGACCGGCAACCAATCGCGTATGCGTTGCAGCGCGAAAGGACTTCGCCGAATAAAAGTACCTGTGACAGCAATCCGCCGTTTATTTGTGAGTTGTAATGTTAAAATCGTAAACAATGGCACAAAAATGTCGCGTTTTGAGTAAGAAAGAGAATATTGATGTTGTGGAAGTTTATAATTTGATAACAGTGATTTGGGCGAGTTCATTACCATTGATAGCAATGTGCTATTAGAAGATGATAGTGACTCCATTCCTACCGATTATGTAGTCCTACCTGAAACCACATCACTATCTAACGACTCTGATGAAGAAGTTGAATACAGTAATCAAACAAATGGCACCAATTATCAACAAGCCATTAGTGTGGTAAAGGAATTACAAGAGTATGCAAAGAATAGGGGTGACTCTACAGCAATGGAATTGTACACGTCAAACTACGTTATTAGATTTTTTATTTTAGTAATAAGTACATCCTAACTAAAACTAGTGTTTTTGTTATGCTATGTTTATTTGTACATACATATACATAGCAATAATTTTGCATTTACATATTACCTAATAACAAATTCCAATGGGTGGACACCTCTATTAGGCGGACACATTTAGCCGGTTCCGTAGGTGTGCGCCTAAGGGATGTTTCACTGTATTTAAGGTTTCGTCTAACATGCCATTTGCAGATTAACTTTTCATATGAGGTAGTCTTGTCTTTATTATTTAATTTGTGCAGGATTATTTGTTGGAAAAAGGACCTGCCTTAATAGATTTTTTATAATATTTTTAAACTATTAATACAGGGTGTTCAAACAATTAGATTAAAAATTAAATAGAAAACTGCCAAAAACTATATTTTCAAATGGAAATCCTCCAATTTTATAATTATTTTCAATTTAACATTAAAAATAAGGATACGTTTGTATAAGGTTGTCTATTCCGAAAATTTGTAGTTTTTGAAATATTGCCAATTTAAATTTTTACACGGCGATTTTGCTGCGGATCTTAAGTTCAGTTACACCTAGTTGGCTATAACTGCATTAAAAACTGTCAAATGCTAAAGAAATGTACGAAGCTGTCGCCATTTGAAATTTTTTTTATTATTTATGGAGAATGTGATAAAGTGATAAAAAGAACCAGTGACAAATGCGGCTGTTCCCTGTTTGGCACCGCTGTATAAATACATACAGGCAACATACCACATATTTATAAACAGTATATTGCCAATAGGAACGTTCCAAAATACAAAAAGTGTCGCCGCTATGGGAGATGGCGCGGGCCTGTTGAGTTTGCGCAGTAAGGTGAAAATTTTATCGATCGCGTCAGAGCCGGCCCGACGTTATTTGTTTGTTGTTATCGTCGCCATCTTTGGTTCTGGATACTTTGGTGCTTATAAACTTTCATTGCCTAACAACAATTTTTGTAAAGGAGTTTTTAATTTGTGGTGATTCGATTCGCTGTTTGGTAGGTTAGTGACTTGTTTTGTTTAAGATGAAAGGACACAAGTGAATGGTGCTTTTTTGCAAAATCGTGTATCAATACCAGGTATAAAGTATTTCAGTTATGTACATATTTTTTTTTATGATCAAACACAAGCACTATAGGAAAAATTCTTTAGGGCACTCTGGGAGTGGTGCGTGTGCGCAATAAGCGATTCACGTTGGTTTTGAATCGTTGGAGGTTATATTCGTTGGGAAAAACGACCTCGGGAAGGTCGTTCCACAAGGATGAAGTCCTCCAGATGAAAGAATTCTTAAATAATGAAGTTCGAGGAGTACTAAGCTAACCACATAAGGATGGGCGGCAGTGGTTCGTCGTATATTTCTGTTATTCGTCGCTCTGGGCGGAATTAAGAGGGCAAGGTCAGCCGAGCACTTTCCATGAAAATATCTGTAAAAGAGAGTCAAATCCCCAACCTGTCTTCGATGTTCTAGGCCTATCGAGGTTCTTCGTCAGCTCGTGGTCTCCGATCAAATGAATAGCCCTCCTTTCGATGGAATCCAGTAGCCGAAGAGTATGTTTGGGTGCAGAGCTCCAGACATGAGAGCAGTACTCTAGGGATTGCCGAATCTGGGCGTTGTATAGTGTCAAAAGTTGTTGAGGTGTGAACAACTTTCTAGTTCGGAAGTATACGAAAATATTTTGCTTCCGATCTTCGGAACCGAATTTCACTAAAAAGCTTGTAAAAAAAGAAGAGAGTGTCACTCGTATACAATATAATATATATGTGGTCACTACCTAACCTTAAAATTAATGTATTTATAATTTGGTGCATTAGTAGCTGATAATAATTCCCAAAATAGTCAATATAGTCATTCATTCAAAAAAGTGAGGTTAAACATACGGCGTCGGATGAAAGTTAAAATAAAGCTCATCGTGTCGATTGTTACAAGTGCTCTTACGGAATTTGGCACCAAGAGTTTACACCAATCAGGGCACCGTCGGATCATCATATCGTCAGAAATCGCATGCATGGAAAGCTGTCTTAAATCGAACTAATCGAAATTTTGATTGCAATATTTTTACTAACTAACCAGTGAAATTTACATTAACAACAAACCGAACAAACTCACAACGCCCCCTTCGATGCCCATAGCGGGGACATAATTGCAGATGGTATTAACAGTAATATACTTATGTTGTTATATAATAATATGTGCAACATACACGTTAAACACATTTCTTCCCGAGGTTCTGCACTCGGGTAATAAGACCTAGAGCTCTTTATAGAACCGAGTAAATTGAACGTATCCCATCGGAGAGCTAGTCATGAAGCAAATGAGGTTAGAATATTGATAAAAGTAATTGTTTGATAATAGTAGGTGATGCCGAACGGTCGTGAGCAAACACTACAATTTGCTAGTCGCGCCGGTAAAACGGCTAACATTCTTATCGGCTGCTCTTTTAGTAGGAAGGTATTAAAAAAAATTAACAAGTACTTCAAATTTAGTCCATGGGTTCACGTGCGAATACTAACCACGCTTTATCAGTTCGTTTATAATAGCTTAAAATTAGAGAAAAAAATTCTTAGAAAATACTGTCTAAGTTAATAAGCTCTTATTTCGTTAATAATGAACCAATTTTAATAAGTTTTATTTTAGCTGACTGAAAACAAAGTAGTTTACCTCCTGACACGTCTAATTATAAATTTCCTAAAATTAAAATTTTACTTATTTGATATAAATATTAAATTAATTTTTTTTTTAAACTAACCCAAGTAGCATTTTTAGACATAGTATGGTAAATGTATCATAACTATCGTTTCTGTTTCCGATCACAATTTTATTGGAAACTGTTGGCAACAAAAATGGAAATATTTTTGAAACGTATACATTTTAAATGGCACATTTGCATGTGTTTCCAAGTGGTTGGTACTAGCTGTGACTTTCCCTGTTTCGATGCACAATCGAAACTTTTATCGAAAATGTTTCGGAAATGTCACTTTATCTGTTTAAATTATAGTATAAAGGAGCGGGGCTATGTTAAAGCATGCGCAACAAATTTGCTTCCAAGTGTGGCTGATATTGTATGTGAACATGTACAAATAGACAAAATAAGGAAACAAATAATTAGGATACCTTCACTGCTGTAAAATAAAAGAAAAACAATAATTTCGCCATGATGAATTCGTTATAAGTATATTTTATTTCATATACCTAGTTATTGCACATAAGAACAAAAAAATCATTGTCGCAATAAATTTTATCGTGCAGTTTAGTAATTTGGCTTTATATTATTAACGTGCCCTCCATTTAGTTGCATTTACAGAAAAAAATATACTTTGCCAAAAAAATAAAAATGAAAACATTTTCAAAAGATGCAGGAATTTCATTAAAACTCATTTTAACGAAATAAAAATTCATTTCACAAAATGGCCGCTAGAACGCAATAAATTATTCTGGTCCAAAATGGACTCAACACAAAATTTCTAGTCTTTGGCTTCTATAATGGTTCGTACGTCATGTAGCTATAATTTATAGAAAATGTGTCGAAACATAAGCACTTTTTTACTGTCACGTTTGTTCGGGCGCTAAACATTTCTTCGGTGTACATACCTACATAATCTAAAACTAAAATTCATATATTTTTTGAACCGTGCCTGTTCTGAACCGAAACTAAAAATGTACTCCGTAGTTGAAACTAAAGAAAAAAATCGGTTGGTGTAAACAGCTGTTCAAAAATTATAGGTTATTATGGCAAATGCAAAAATTATAGGTTATTACGGCACAAAAAAGATTTATTAGGCTATGGCGAATGCCAAAAAAAAAATGGTTTGCTTGTAAGCACAGAAAACAAAGGTTGGGCATTTGTTCCTGGAAGATTCGAAAAATATTTTCGTCACAAGTTTCGTAAATGAATGGATACCATTGTTCGGTAAATATTTCGAAGCAAAAAAATTACAATTCGTTTTGATCAACTTAATTCGAAAATGTATCGCTACAATTTGGAAGCGCATGTGTGTTACCAAAACTTTATAATTTTAACTAAAAATGTCTCGAAAAATATTTATCTTCGCGTGTCGTTAATGTATCGACACTATGGTTCGTAAAATATTTCGAAACAAGCACGTCTTTAGTGTTTCTAGTAACTGGATTCGAAAATGTGTCGCAAAAGTTTCGATACACATGTGTCTCGATTCAACTTAAAAATTTTAATCGAAAATGTTTCGAAACGTTTCTCAGCAAAGAATGTGTGTCCAATTTGTGTCTAAAAATTCTACTTGGGAAACCATATCTGGTTTAGACAATGGCTCATAAGTATCGTCATCTCGAGGCAACAAAAACATTACCATTTCTTGTTGACAATGTTCAAATATAAAATTACTAGCTGAATGACAGTGACCAGGTAACATTTTTTCTTGCAATTTTGTACGATCGGACCCTGGACTAAATAGCAAGTACCACGGGTTTATCGCTGACCAGGCTGTCATGCATGGTTCAGATCGAACCGTTAATTCTAAAACATGTTTGTTTAATATATATTATTATCATATGCTATTAATCTTTAATGGCATCCTAACGAAACTGTCTTATATTGAGCACTTTGCACGAACATGTGATAAAAGACATACGGACAGTTTTTTCAAGTGCAGGACAACATCCTTAATAACATGCAGCTAGGAGTTTCACATCTCGAATGAAATTGTTAACATTAACCAATCAACAGTTTTGGTTGAAATAACAAATAAGAAGTATTCACCTGAAGACGACCGGAGATGTTTACCAATTGAAACGTCGGGTTACAAAATAAATAAAGACATTGGAAGTCCTAGATACGTCTATCATTAATAAATTAGTTGGCTGAGAAAACTGACAAGTTGATTGAGACAACTTCCTTATATCATGTCTTACAGGATAAAATCTACTCTAATTTACAATTTTTGATTAATTTTTTTTAGCATAATTGAGCATACTTTGGGCTTTGCAAAAATGCATAGTTGTTTATCTGTATCTTTAAAAACAAGCTAAAAATGCGATATTTTTAATAATTTACGTTACTTATATCAGTAGACCATGATCAATTTATTAGAAACAGAAGCAAATGTCCAAAACTGGGCAGACCTATCGTATTTTTATTATTTTCGAAATACCTATTACGTTACACTTTTTTCTATTTGGGTTTCATAATGGCTACATTATGAAATGCAAAAAAATTTAAAAACCTGCCACTTTATGAAACTGAAATTTTTTTTTTGTGGGCAGCAAGTAGGGTTCTTATTTTAGGCTTACTTTGTTGAAATTAGTTTTCTAGGCATTATGGATTCGACAAAAATTTTTACAGAAAACTTTAAAATGCTAACCTTTAACCTGGCAAATAGATCATTTTTACGAGATATTTATCTCTGAAATACCTATACTCGGAAATATATAACATGCTGACGGTGTCCTTCAACTAATTTCTAGTCACAACTAGAAAACAACATAACCTAAAACAGTCCAGCAAGGTTTACGGCTGTGTACGTGAAAATTTAAAAAAAAGTCGGACCCGTAAACTTGTGTTTTCAGGGGGACACGTTTCACTATTAATTTCATCCCTGTAACCTCAACCCTCCAAGCGGGGGCGGCTTCTGCCCTTGCCTTTTCAAATGGGAATGGGTATGTTGTGATACATCTTTTTAAAGGGCATTAAATTCTCTTTAAAATGGCGCTTTGTTTTGTGAATTTGAGCTACGCGCCGCCGAGAAATTGCGTTTAAAATATGTAATCTTATTGGGTAATACTTACATCTTATCTTATTAAATGTTGAAAATGTCAACAAATTACACCAGATGTTCTTCACAATATCTGAGAACACTTTGAACAGTTGTTGTACTATTGTATGGAGGTGAATGGCGGACATTTTCAACATTTAATAATATAACATGTAGGTAAGTATTACTCAATAAAATTACATTTTTTAAAACGCAATTTCTCGGCGGCGCGTAGCTCAAATTTACAAAACAAAGCGCCATTTTAAAGAGAATTTAATGTCCTTTAAAAAGATGTATCACAACATACCCATTCCCATTTGAAGAAACAAGGGCAGTAGCCGCCCCCGCTAGGGGGGTTGAGGTTACAGGGATGAAATTAATAGTGAAACGTGTCCCCCTGAAAACACAAGTTTACGGGTCCGAGTTTTTTTTTAATTTTCATGTACACAGCCGCAAACATTGCTGAACTGTTTTCGATGGGCCAATATACATATTTATGGTTACTGTATACATTTTCTGGGCATAATTGTTATTCCTGTCAGATTTTGTGTACCTATACATAATATTTTGAACTTTGTTCTGCTCGCACCATAACTCAAAGTTTTGCATATTCTTTTTAAAACTTTTTCTATTTTTCTAAATTTCTCATAGTTCTGACAGAGTACAACTTTCTTCCTGACTCATTTTTATTAACTTCAATAATATATTTATTTTTATAAATTAAACTCGTGCTCTAAGATAATGACTTATGAAACTTGTATCTTAATATACTATTAAGTCACTGTACCTAAAAGCTTTTGTTTTTGAGATATGAACAGTCAAAACTATGACAGGCTGCAGGTTTCTAACTTGCCTAAGTCAGTGATTAGCAGAGGACATAGCACATAATACTGAGTGTAAAAAATAAATATTTTTTGAACAATATGAAGTGTGTGCGGTATATCATCACCTATACGCCATTAAAATCATACGAATCAATCAAAATTACGAGCAAAAAAAAAATTCAAAACAAAGACTGATTTTATAAGCACTACAAGAAGACTTGTACCTAGCGTTCCGGTATACGTATTTCGAAAAATAATTTGTAATTTCGGATTAAAAAAAACAACCCTTAAAGTGTATTATTATGCAGTTGACCGCCCGAAATATACTTCAAACTTGTGTTTATTTCAAAATATCAAAAAGTCCTGTGTTTTCACAATCTACTTTGAAATCATGAATACATACGACTTTATACACTCGTTAAATTGCGAACATGTTTCGACTGTACAAAACAAGGTGATATTAGTAACAAATGTCCAAGAATACTAACCGAAACATACAAAAGTACGATGAAATAAATCTGAAAAGTGTGTTATGGCTGACGGATATTCAATGGCTACAAACCAATATTTAACGACAATTGTAACTTTTGCCTCTGTCTAACACGTTATTGAATTTAAAACGTATTGCGGAACTCCGCAAACTCTCTATTATGTTTTTATTCTCTTTTAAGTCTCTAGTAAATATGTATGTTGGGAGTTTTAAGTTACGATGGCTCTTGAACCCGGGGTTTGTGACGCACGTGTAAAGATATAATGTACAGACTAATATGACTAACATGTTTAATTTATAAGGAGGCCCCAAACCACGTTTAATGTCGGAAAAAATTATGTTTTTCTTATAATACATAAGTTTTGCATCACTCTGATTTTGGCATGTTAAGATAATTTCACGAATGAATTTTTTTTCTAAATTTTTTTTATGTCTATCAGTTAAAACGATACCATTTTTTGTAGCAAAAAAAAAATATTATCAAGACATTTGTTTAAGATAACATTTTCAGTGTTGTATTTTGTTGGCGCTGGCCAGTTAAATTTGTCGATTCAGTGTGTAAAAATGAATCGCCGAGTAATATCTAAAATTGATCGTGCAAGAATAGTAGCTTTAGTGGCTGAAAGAATAGGGTTTTTTCAAAGCGATGTATCTCGCATATGAATCGCTATCTAGAGACCAATTCTGTGCGAGACAGACCACGAAATGGTAGAAGGCGTGTTACTAACGAACAGCTGAACCGCTAAATTACGTTAACAATTCGGAGAAATCGGACTATGCCAGTCCCACAACTTCAGAGAGATGTTACGCTTGCAATTGAAGTTCGCGTATCCGTCTCTACACTAAGAACACGCATTCTTGAATCCGCTTGATATCGGCGGCCAGTAAGAGTTCACCAACTAGAATATGACCACCGAGTTCGTCAACTGTAGTGGGCTGAAACGCACGTTCGCTTACCACCAGAATTTTGGAATTTGGTCCTATTTTCCGACGAGACCAGGATTTGTCTGGTAAACGATAGTCGCCGGATTCGTGTTTGGAGAGAACCAACAAGAGCCGCCCAACTTGCCCATGCTCGCCCGTTGGCTCCATTCACGGGAGGAAGCGCCATATTTTGGGCAGGCATTATATCTGACGGACGTACTGAGTTAGTCCACGTTCAAGGCACAATGACTGGCGACAGGTACATTAGGGATATTCTGCATCCCAATGTTAGGACGTGGAGAGGGGCTGTTGGCAACAATTTTGTGTTTATGGACGACAATGCCCGGCCCCATCGTACTGGATCTGGGGATGAATACCTAGAAAGGGGAATCACTCGCGTGGAGTGGCCTGCTTTGTCCCCTGACATGATCCCGATAGAACATGCTTGGGATATGGTCTCTAGGGCAGTTCGCGTTAGAATAAATCCCCCTAGAACTCTCCAGGAGCTTGTCGTCGCTGCTATCGAGGAATGGCAGGCTGTTCCACAAGACCGGATTGCTAACCTTACGCACAGCATGCGGCCTCATCTTCAAGCTTGCCTTGAGGCCAGAGGAGGAGGTTTTTTTTTGGAAGGTTTAAAATGTTGTGGTAAAATAAAAATTTTTAAAACTCATTGATTTTTATTTTAAAGTTATCAATGAACTTATATTTAGTCTATTTTCGCGATGACGTAATTACTTATTCGAGAATCAGAGTGATGCAAAACTTTTGAATCTATGTGTATAAAGAATTACCGAGAAAGTCCTGAATATAATGGAAGGAATATAGCTTTAAGTTTCGTTTTACCAAACCTTTACTAATAAAATTTCCATTGCTTCACTTCCTATTCATTCTGCAACTGACACATTAAAGATAATACTGAAGCTAACCAGAAATAATAAAGGAAGATAACCGAACGAGCACGTCCACTCTGTATGGGCCGGACGATATATAATGTCGGCCGGTGACATTAGCAAGCTAAGACAGTGGTTAGCGGAGGGCTGCAGTAAGACATTGGACACAAGACGAGCAATACTTAGTCTGCAGTGCCCCGATAATTAATCATACATTGTAATTAGTTCCTATGAGGGACGGCAGAGACGCTCGGCATGTCGTGACCCCCCGATTTACATGGGGGCGACGAGGAATCTCGTGACAGGGTCTGGCCTACGTTGTGCGTTAGGCCGTTGATGGTCTTTTATAAATAACTAACCTCTCGCCTGTCAAATTTACTTTCTTTTTAAAGCCGAACACAGCACTATATTATTTAACAATCACATATATCAATTTAAAGCTTTGCAATTTTCCTTAACTTAGGAGGAGTTAAAATACAATCATGTTGGTTTTTTTAATTTTTAAGAAAGTTTTTGAATTCTCGCCATAAAATGGCATATATCAAAAGTAATGGAGAAAGCTATTAACGAACATCTTCTAAAATACCTTTAAGGCTTCAACATTATCAGCGACCATCAATATGGTTTTCGGAAGTCCAGATCAACTGGAGATCTTCTAGCCTATATCACCCATCTTTGGAACAACGCAATGGAACATCATGGGGAGTCTCGGGACACTTGCACTGGATATTTCTAAAACCTTTGATCGTGTTTGGCATGAGGGACTTCTAAGTAAACTGCGATCCTATGATACCCAGTCGATTATGTGCATGGTTGTCTAGCTATCTTGAGGACCGCTCTCTACAATTGGAGATTGACGGATTTCTCTCAGACACGTTCACCTACAATGTCGGTGTTCCTTAAGGGTCCATATTGTCTCCCACTCTCTTCTTACTATACATTAACGACCTTCTAGTGAAAACGAAAAATCAGATATTTAGTTTTGCTGACGATAGCATACTTATCTCATCTTTCTCTTTGAATGCACAAACATCGGCTACCGACGCATATCTTCGCAGACAGCATGAAGTATCACGCCTCAATAAAGACCTGGAAGAAATTTTGGCTTGGGGTGACAGTAACCAAGTCGAATTTCATGCTAAAAAACCCAGGCAGCAGTTTCCTCTAAAAAGGTTCACATTACAGAACCGGATATAGTCATGGACGGAGACGCAATCCCACTGGCTTCACCTATTAATTTGCTGGGCGTCAATCTGGAAGGAAATATGTCTTGGCATAACCACGTTGTGGCAATTGCCAAGGTAGCTTCTCAGAAACTTAGTGTACTCTTCCGAATCAGAAAGTTGTACAGTACACACCTCAACAACTTTTGACACTATACAAAGCCCAGATTCGAACATCACCAGAGTTCTGCTCTCATGTCTGGAGCTCTGCACCCAAATATACTCTTCGGCTACTGGATTCCATCGAAAGGAGGGCCATTCGTCTGATTTGAGACCACTGTCGCCCATCCATATGTGGTTAAGCTTAGTACTCCTCGAACTTGATTATTTACGAATTCTTTCTTCTGGAGGACTTTATCCTTATGGAACGACCTTCCCGAGGTCGTTTTTCCCAACGAATATAACCTCCAACGATTCAAAACCAACGTGAATCGCTTTTTACGCACTCGCACCACTCCCAGAGTGCCCTAAAGGATCTTTCCTATAGTGCTTGTGTTTGATCATAAAAAAAAATATATGGATAATTCACCAAAGGATATTTTGATAAAATAATAATTCGATTACCAACATAAAGTATATATATATACAAATCGATGTCTTGATAATTATACAGGCAGAAAAAAAGTTACTTTTTACACTTAATTTCTTAATGTCCTGTGGAAAATTTGAGCGTCATAATTTAGGTCCTGTCTTAAGACAATCTTTTTTTTACGTCATCATCTGTTTTTTAAAAGAAGATACAAATTTAAAAAAAAAGTATTTCAGTTTGTCAATTTTATTTACAATAATTCTGAATATTACATGATTTTAGCGAGTAGCATAAATAAATATTCAAAAATTAATACCGCCTCGTGTTCTTATTAGTGTTGGGAAAAAACCGATGATTTTAATAATTGAGTATTTGATACTCGAGCGATTTTAATAAGCGAGTGATTCTCTCCAGCGATTAATCGATTTACATTTTTATAACTAAGAAGAATGTGTTGATTAAACACCAGGGGTTGTTTTTGTAAGTTTTAGAAGTTTATTCTAGAGTTTTTATTAAGGAAGAACAGTTGATTCTGATTAAAAAAAAATTATATCCTTTCATTCTTAAAAAATCTACAATCGCCGCTGGCTAGCCAGTCCCAGTCAAAACAAAACCAATGTCGCCATTAATCCACTAAGGGATTTGGCATACATTTTTGTATGCACCTTCTCACTTATGTGCCTTTAACAAAGTAAGTATTAAAGTAAGTACTCAAAAAATCTAATAACGTAGTTTGACGTGCTTGCGTTTTATACTTGCAATGTAGAAAATGTAATTCCAATCAGACTTGGAATTACATTTGTAGATTCACCTCTATTCTTATCATACCCTTATAATTCCTTTACCATACTAATGGCTTGTTGATAATTGGTAAATTGGTGACATTTGTTTGATTACTGCATTCAACTTCTTCATCAGAGTGGTCAGATAGTGATGTGGTTGCAGTTTGGAGTACATAATCGGTCGGAATGGGGTCCCTATCATCTTCTAATAGCACATTGCTATCAATGTTAATGAACTCGCCTAAATCATTGTTATCAAATTACAAACTTCCACAACATCAATATTTTCTTTCAGGCTCAAAACGCAACATTTTTGTACCATTGTTTACGATTTTAACCTTATAACACACAAATAAACTGGACTGCTGTAGGGGAATCACACATACTTTCATTCGGTGAAGTACTTTCGCGCTGCCACGCATACGCGATTTGTTGCCGGTCTGTCTTCAGGGAGTTTTTTTATTCGTCTCCCAAATACTTTAAAAAAATTTTTCTCTGTTTAAAGGAGGGTTTTCTCACTCTTTGTATGAACAGCCTGTCCGCGTCCGCCCAAGAGAGGTTGATTTTCATGGAATTTCATATACCTAGTTCCGGACTATGAAAAAATGTCCGCTTAATAGAGATGTTTGCTGATTAGAGGTGTCCGTTATGAGAGGATTCACTGTAATTTGTATTTTCAAATTCGATCAAGGAAAAACATTGAACTTTTCAAATCGCTATCGCAATATATTGTCGAGTTCGAGGCCCTAATATCCTTCCACGGTACACTCCTCCACCTATCAGATAACGTAAGACATGTACAATCCGGTCCAAAAGTCCGTCTTATTATCGGCTCTCCATCGGGAAATCCATACACCACATTATATGTAGATCCATTGTGATGGGATGAGATTTAATAGTTTCCAAACATTATCAAACTAACTAAAAGATTAAGTTTCGTGCAAGCAAACAATACTCGTAATGCCGGCAACTGGGTAGTGGGTAGTGTAAACATGAAGATGTCGAATGAATTATTAGTAGACCGTATACGGGGTTAAATTATTTGTTTAATTTATATTTATCTAACCGGGGAGATTGCGAAATGATATTCATTCAATTCAATGTTTAGTTTTACTTATCCGCAAAACGTGCTTAGTTAATTTAATATTATGTTTTATTGAGCGGTAAATATTTGTTACTAAGTAAAAAGAGGCCAGCAATGCATTGTGTTAACTTGAAAACTTCCCATCCTTAATATCCCGCTTCCATAAATAATATTAAAAATCGGAAAGATACATCAATTTTATTGTGAAGAGGACACTGTTAAATAATATTTGCAGGCTTCGTGATTGAACCACATATACAGGGCGTTACTTAATGAGGTGCTAATATTTCAGGGTGTGATTGCTTAGGTCATTTTATAAAGAAAAGTTCATATGAACATATGTCCGCAACGGCTTAAATTTTTTGCTATAAGGTGTTGAATTTTTATTTTTTAAATGGTTATTTTTTAATATCTCCGAAAGTACTGTAGATATTATTTTCAATTTTTTTATGTGTTAATAGGATATAGAACCACAAATTTTAGTTAGAAAAGTTATTCAATTGTTCCACCATTTTTCCATGTGGAGATTTTTCTGATTAGCCTTGTCAATTGTACATGAAAACAGTCTCTTAAGTTTTTCTCGTCATACGCACCGTTCTTGATTAAAACCACTAAATTCATATTGAAACTCATTATTATTAATATTGATAAAATAATTAATGATAAATTTTGTTTTATAAAAATTGTTGGAAATGGCCACCTTCACTTAAAAGGCATGCTTCCGCCCGTCCTCGCATCAAATTACTCGTTCAATTATTAAAATTATCGTATAAAATGAAACATAAATGATATTTGAATGAAAGAAATGTATTTCAGCTTACTAATAATAATAATCTACGAAAACAATTATTTGAAAAATTGTTCAATATTACCCCTGCTTTGTTCAATGCATTTCTGTAAACGTATTTTCCCTAAATTGGACCATTGAACAACGTTTCAATTAATTTTGTTTGTAGATTAGTATATTACTAGTAAGTTATTCTTCTGATGTTAATAATTTTTTTCACGTATTATTTAACAAATTAAAGATGAAATACATTTCTTTCATAGAAATAAATTCTGTTCTATTTTATAAAATGGTTTCCATTGCCAACTGACTAAAAATAGAGATATTTAGTTTTTAACTGCTTAGAATCATTTGGTCATCATAAATGAAATATCAAAAAATCTCTGAACGTATTTTTTGTTGAGAATATAAGAGGCTTTAACATATAAATCCCGATTATTTGAAAAAGAAATAACTTATTAAAGTAACTTTTTATTTTAACCTGCCCTCTATGATATTCTTACTCGATCTTATTATGTACCTTATCCTTTAAACTCATTTTAGGAAAATCTTTGTAAAGATTTCCTGCAAATTTGCATTAAAAATAATTTGAAACGATAACGTTATTCAGAAAAGAATATTGTGGTTACTTTTTGGCCTACCGTGTACATAAAAGTAAATTAATATTGAAAAAATCATAAGTGTAATATAGTAAATAAAAAAAATATATGTAAATGATTTACATCGCGCTTTTACTTGAGCAAAATTTGTTATAATATCTTTTAATTCCAATTTTGTTGCCTCTTCAACTTCCACGGCTAAAACTGAAAGACCACTAAGTCATTGTTCACCACTTGTCTTGCTCAAATTTTTAGATTCCATAAATTATAAGAAATTATTCCTACCTATATTATTCTCTCTAACAGTTGTCAACCGACTAAAGACTCTCTATGATGAAAAATACAAGTTTTCAATCCATAACCAAAGTCTCAGTAAGAAATAATTCTTTGAAAACTCAACCCAACCCAACCCAAATAAGTATAAAAAATATTATTTATAAATAACAAGTGCTGTATTTAGACCGGTTCGCTGTCGATCCGAAGTACAAAGCTGTCGGGTGATAGGGATATTTTATATTTTAAATTCAATTTCCGTAAATTATTTGTTTAGGAATAGGAAGTTTGCATTCAATAAAAAATACCTACGGTGAATAGTTGGTAGTGTAAACTGCACTCTATACTAATCGATTTTAAACGAACTAGTCCCTACACACCATTCAGGAACTGTCCGCGAACTACGCATCGCGATTCACGAATGGCGAATCGACGCATGGTCTGTAGCCACCTAAAGAATGTATTATTGTCGAAAATTTTTCTATGTGGCAGGACGAATGATGCAAACAAACATCCAAGCGTAAATTTTACCAATCAACAATCCTACGAATAATTTTTATGGATTAATGTGTCTTTGCGTATCTAATTGTATTTAAAAACATTAATAATATTACTTGTGCATTAAATGTCCGGATAGTGTAACGAAACCGATGAGTCAACTCAGTCATGTTATTTTAAATAATTACCTTAAAACCATAAAAATAATAAATTAAGGAACTATTGAAAAATGCCATTTGAAATGAGAGGAAAGGAGATTACAATTACGTACCTACCTTTTCCAAACTCGAAAGGAACCTTATGTCAAACATGTCCAATATATCACCTCCAGTATCATAGCTAAGTGCCCACAGGAAAACTAGACACACACGCACACACCCTCACACATAGTACATGTAGGTAATAATAAATCCGAACGGCCAGGACAGCAACTGACTGATACCGAAGTCGAGGCGGTTTCAAGTGAAATTTTTTGCATGTTTATTTATGTGTGTTTTTTTTTCCTTTTAATGTGAGTAATGTAACAAACCTTAAGGTGTTTTACGAGACTGTTTTGTTTTGATGTACAGGGTGTCCCATTTTCGACACTTTTATAGGTATCTCCGTTATTGTTAGTGCTATCAAAAAAGTAATGCAGGTAATTAAGGTCTGGTTTATCAAGGGTTCTAAATTACTTGGACACTTTTAAACTCCGTTTTAACATACAAAAGACAAAATATATGGCCTTTTCACTAACAGAGGCAAATAGACCGGACTTTGAACATGTCCGTTTGGATAACCACCCTGAGCTTCTTACTCCTTGTGACAGGATTAAGTACCTCGGAGTCTTTGTGGATAAACACTTAAAGTGGAACGACCATATATTATACAGCACCAATTAAAGTGGAACGACCATATATTATACAGCACCAATTAAAGTGGAACGACCATATATTATACAGCACCAAAAATATTAGATGTTTAATACATAAGTTTTATATGTTAAGAGAAATTGTAAATAGGAGGCTCCTTATAGCAAATTTATAAAGCTCTAGTGGAGCCATTACTTGTTTCATGGCCTACTGTGAATTAAAGTAATACAATTCAAATAAATCGCCTAGGAAACCAATATCATCCATGGTGTGTTATATATTTGTAAACAGAATTTAAAATGCAATCTTCTAAGATTAAAATATATAGGGTGTTCGATTTAAAAAAAAATGGTACCTGACGCGTATACTTATTCTAAATACGGCAGATTATTCAAAAATCATTATAAAGAAATTTTTGTATAAAACATTTTTCTGTATCTCTTTTAACTAAGAAATGTAGGGTTTTGAAATTGTTAATTTTTAGATTTTCCTCCGTATCTCTTAAATGAGCGAAAATTTTCAAATTTTGATTTAATCATTTTAAGTTTGACCCAAAAAGAGCACATGACACCTACATTACTTAGATACCCTATAAAAGTGTTGAAAATGGGACACCCTGTACATGCAAGTCAGTTCGAGAGGCTCGGATTTCGTACCATAAACTCCTTCATAGTGACGCCCTTCCTTATATTATACAGGGTGTCCCATAACTTATGGGTCATAGAGTGAATTGTTTCTCTTTCTAGAAATACAAGGCGTTGAAAGTGAAAGTTTATTTTCGAAAATAAACCATAATTTGAAAACGGCTCAATGTATCGGATTGAAAGTTGGCAGTATGATGATTTTATGAGTAGATATAAGGTTTTTAACTCTCACATTAGAGGGCGCTAGTGACATACACTGGGTTTAATAAATCTATGATTTTTTTTCTTACTTGTTATTAAGTATTTTTAATCCAATATTCTCAAAGAAGTACAATTTCTAAACTCTCGATCTTAAATCTCCAGCCGTTTTCTAGATATTTCCATTTTTACTTGATTTTTGTTTTGATGCATTGTGATGCGTAAATGGAAATATCTCGAAAACGGCTAAATGTGTGTAACTAGGCGTCCTCTAAAGTGAATCTTAAAAATTTCTACAAATTCTTATTTCTTACTCATAAGAACATCATACCACCAACTTTCAATCCGATACTTTGAACCGTTTTCAAAATTATGACTTATTTTCGAAAATAAACTTTCACTCTCAACACCCTGTTTTTCTGTTTAGTATCTTCAGTTGCTCTATGGTCCCTAAGTTATTGGTCACCCTGTATAATACCCGTTTTATTTTTTAATTTCAGTCGCTCTAAATTTAATTATAATTTTTTAAAGGAATCCTTAATGTGAGAGCAGACTTTTTGTATCTTGTGGGACTATAACAAACATTTTGTTATTCGTAACAGATTCTAACTAAAAGGACAGGAAACTTATTAGCAAACTGATTTATATCCCAAATTAGTCGGGTATAATAGGTGAAAACTTGCAAAGGGAGTATCTCCTTTGCATATAACATATTCCTCGGACAGCACATATATAATATACGAGCTGATTTCCATACTGACTGATGTTAGCTGGCTGGCCTTTTCGTAATGTTTCTCTAGGTACACTCCCGGCTTATTTTAGACGTTGTAAGACATGTACATTCGTGTCGAAAATTTCATTTCCTGTTTAAAATCTATGTGGTTTTAAGGTGTTAATAATATACAGGGTGGCCCATCGAAAACAGTCCAGCAAGGTTTACGGCTGTGTACGTGAAAATAAAAAAAAACCTCGGGCCCGCAAACTTGTGTTTTCAGGGGGACACGTTTCACTATTAATTTCATCCCTGTAACCTCAGCCCCCCCTAGCGGAGGCGGCTACTGCTCTTGTTTTTTCAAATGGGAATGGGTATGTTGTGATACATCTTTTTAAAGTGCATTAAATTCTCTTTAAAATGGCGCTTCGTTTTGTAAATTTGAGCTACGGGCCGCCGAGCAATGGAATTTGAAACATTTCACTGCACCTCTTAACAAGTACAGAAGTTTGTGCTTAAACAATTTTTTTTTAATTAATAAGTATCAGTAAATTCAACTTTACCTTCAGTAAAGTGGTTGATCCAGATCTACATACGTTATTTCTGCGCTATTATTTTCTTTTGATTTGATCGTGACATAAAACCCAATTTATCTCCACTTGATTTCTTTTTGCGGGGGACATCTAAAATCCAAAATTTATGCCACCCAACCCGAATCCTTAGAAGATTTACGGAACCGCATTACTAATGAATGTCAACAAATTACACCAGATGTCCTTCACAATGTCCGAGAACACTTTGAACAGTTGTTGTACTATTGTCTGGAGGTGAAGGGCGGACATTTTCAACATTTAATAAGATAACATGTAAGTATTACTCAATAAAATTACATTTTTTAAAACGCAATTTCTCGGCGGCGCGTAACTCAAAAAATCTCGTAGGCAGCCGTAAACCTTGCTGGACTGTTTTCGATGGGCTACCCTGTATAAAATTTAGTAAATATCGAATATATATCAATGACATAATATATCGGTGATACACAGGGTGTTCCTTAATGAAGTGCTAATATTTCAGGGTGTGATTCCTTAGGTCATTTTATAAAGAAAAGTTCATATGAACATTGTCCGCAACGGCTTAAATTTTTTGCTACAGAGTGTTGAATTTTTATTTTTTAAATGGTTATTTTTTAATATCTCCGGAAGAACTTCAGATATTATTTTCAATTTTGGTATATATTAATAGGATATATAGAACCACAAATTTTAGTTAGAAAAGTTTAATTGTTTCACCAGTGGCGTCCCTGCAAAACATATTCTCTGATGTTTTTTACAAAAAAGATGGTATGCCACTGACATTTTTCCATGTTATTTTTCCTGATTAGCCTGGTCAATTCTACATGAAAACGGTCTCTTGAGTTTTTCTCGTTAGACGCACTGTTCTTGATTAAAACCACTAAATGCATGTTGAAACTCATTATTATTAACATTGATAAATAATTAATGATAAATTGTGTTTTATAAAATTTTTTGGAAATGGCCACCTTCACTCGCCCATCTTCGCATCGAATTGCCCACTCCAACAATTTTTATAAAACAAAAATTTTCATTAATTATTATTTTATCAATGGTTTTAATCAAGAAAATCAAGAAAAATTTGACCAGGCTAATCAGAAAAAATATCCACATGGAAAGATGTCAGTGGCGTACCATCTTTTTTGTAAAATACATCAGAGGACATGTTTGCAGGGACGCCACTGGTAGAACAGTTGAATATCTTTCCTAACTAAAATTTGTGGTTCTATATCCTATCATCACATATCAAAATTGAAAATAATACCTAAAGTACTTTCGGAGATATTGAAAAATAACCATTTAAAAAATAAAAATTCAACACCCTGTAGTAAAGAATTTATGCCGTTGCGGACATATGTTCATATAAACTTTCCTTTATAAAATGACCTAAGGAATCACACCTGGAAATATTACTACGTCATTAAGGAACACCCTGTAGATCATGTCAACCTTGGTTCAAGTTCAAGTTCAAGTTTTTTTCTGAAAATGTACTCAAGAATAACCTCCTTAAATATTAGCATGTTATTAAGAAACGCCCTGTACATATGGAAGTAGAAAAATAGGCTAGCAAGTTTCCAATTCTACATGCAAATAACTATATACTTATTTCTTATTGTACCTAATTAATATTGGACCATTCCAATCATCTATCAACTACGCAACACCAAACATTACGTCAATTAGAATGAACGATTTATGACTACATGTCCAAACAACCCAAATACAAACAGCCATCCCTTTCGCAAACTTAGTTTATCTGCATATTCCAAGTTGCGCCACGTCTTCCACATACATATTCATATTTCATATATGTATATATTGATCTTCACATCAAACTTCAAATATGATAAACACACGAATCCATGCATCAGCATATACAACCCCTTAGTCAGAGTTTCTTGGGGATTGGGATCGAAGAGTAAGGGTCAAATTGTATACAGGAAAATTTGGTTTAATATATTGTTTAGTCTAAAGCCTTAAAATTATTTTTCATCCTTTTTCAAGCTCCGTAACCCTCCTCTAGCTGAAATCTTGAAGTCTGATGAATAAAAACTTGACGCAACTCTAATAAAATATTATTAAGGAATAAACGGCCTGACGGATCTAAAAGTCCGAAAAGTCGGATCAATCTAAGAAAGCTTAACAGGCTTGACCTTGGTAGCGTATCATATGTTCCCGGCCAAACCCGAACACCAGTGATGAGTCCAGAATTGACCAGCCTTTGCAGGACCCTGTCTTTGTTCGTATACGCTATAAAACGTATAACGTAAGATAAAAAAACGTTAATTTGTCCATTCAATGTTTTCTAGGACGAATGCGATCAATAAAATATCAAAAAAATAATTTCAATTTAACCCATTAACGTCGATAATAAATATTTTTATATATTGATATATTTTATTACAAAGCATGAAAGTAGGAACAGTTTCTTTGAAAATGTCTTAGAAAATTTATATTGTAAAACCAAAAATAGCTGCGCAAAAGGCCGTTCCCATATGGAACCACTAAGCGGTTCCTACATAATTTTCGGTTCGATAGAAAATTCAAATATTATTTGGTTTTAAACTCCCGAAAATACTCAATACAGAGTCCCACATCGCACTTGCTTCACGTGTTTCCCCGACTTGAACATCTGCTTTCAGCTCATCTTCTTCTTTTCCCATCGGGTACCGGAATCACAAAATGATGTAAATAATCGTATCTAACATCGTCGCTTACGCGAAAATCGCTTGCTGCGGCTTTGGGGGGTCTTCCAGAAGCTTTCGTGGGATTTTTGTACCGTGTGAGATTCGTCTGGAAATAAAAATTATTAACATTATGCTGGTTTCTAATAATTGCTTCTACGACCATTACATTTCTCAAATCATTCGCAGCTTCCCAATAGCTTTTCTTGGACGGTAAGTTATTATACCCACTCAAAATAAGAATTCCAAGCAAAACTTTCAGTTCTTTGATTGATACCTCTGGAGATGCGCTATTTTTTAACAGCGCATAATAGTTCGTTTGTCGTATTATTTCTTGCAACAGCTCATCAGAGAAAAATAATTCAAAGCATATTTACTATAGTTTTCCTCTGGAAATTCGGTATGGTCAGGTTCCAAATCCCGTAACTGGAGAAAATTTAAATTTTGTCTTCGCGTTGTGATTGTTAGACTCAAATTGGCTAGAGGCGCTGTACTACTAGTGGGCTCTGCGCTGGTGGTAGGTACCGTGTTAAAAGTTGGTGCTGCGCTTGTACTAGGTTTATCTACTATAGTAATTGGATCTTCCTCAATGCCAATTCTTGTTCTATCAGACATCACAATTTCTGCATCTGAACATAGTTGTATAGTGCCTATTTAGATTATCTACTAAGCCAGCTGCGTCTTCATCCGCTGAATCTTCATCGGTTAATACATTGCTCTCTGGAGGTTCAATATAAATAGCCGAGAATTCCACCCCACTCTCAGTTTCTTCATAAGCGAGATCTAACACCTCTTTAAACGTAGGTAATTCCTCTAAAATAATATAATATAAATTCAACTAAAAATGTGATGTAACATTGACCTAGGAAGCGCTTAGTGGTCCCATATGAAAACATCATTGTTTTCCATGTCATATCAAAAGAAAACAAAAAATGTATTTAAGAAACAAACTTCACAGAGTATAGTCTATTGTTTGTTGAAAGTATTCTCATATCATATGCAGGTAGCTGAAATATGCTCTATGTTTTTGCAATAAATTTTATTGCGCAGGCTCTTTGCTGGATCCGTATGGTACCGCTAGGCGCTAATGGGTTAATACATATATAGAATGACGTTTCAGAAGAACAATTGTCAAGTAAGGTCGCCTGACATTCGACCGCTTATTTTAATATAACTTTTACACCTCCAGCTATTTAAACTCTGTAACTCTTCTCGGCGACTTTCGAGAAACATATTTCAAGTTACAGTGACAAAATTAATGCATCCCAATAAGAATAATGATCATGCAAATGACGTTACATGTAGTGGAACATTTCCTTAATATCTGAGACAGAGAAGGGTCCTGACAGGACAAGAACAAGATAACGCGAAAGGAGGAAGGACGAGTCGTGCCTTCTCTAAGGATTCGTCCTTGCGTGTGACCAGAGGGCTAGATAAGACCCGGCCAGGCCAACGATGGCGAGATCCTTCCGCGTAATTTGCATATGGTGGAAGGATATAAATTTTAAAATGTTTAGTTATTAACGAGAACGTTAAAATGTCGAATTAGTACAAGGGACGCTAAAAAACCCCTACCCCTAATAATAAAAACTGATCTAAATTTTTTTAAGGAAAAATATTTTTTTTTAGTTTTAGTAGGAACATCGAATTTACAGAAATATGAAATACAGTGAAACCTCTCATTACGGACACCTCTAATAAGCGGGCATCTCTATTAAGGGGACATTTTTTCATAGTCCGGAACTAGGTATATGAAATTCCATGAAAATCAACCTCTCAAATAAGTGAACAAAAATCATTCCAAAACAGTAATAAAACGAACAACAAAAAAAGTAAGGAACTATATAATCAGGTTCAAAATGATTTCCGTTATTCACCTACGCGCAAATAACATCTTCTAACTGCCACATAACAGGTTTTTTGAGATAAAATAAAACACGATAGAATATCAAACTTTTCAGCATTTGTAAAAGTATGGTCCATATTTTCTGGAAAATAGAAAACTTCTTAAAACGCTTTCAAACGATCACAATGGGAATGTCCAATGAAACAAATCACGCATCGCCATATTAATTTTATTGTTTCAAACGCTTACTTTTCTTTTAAATCCCGAATCAACAGAAGTTTGAAATAATGTTTCTGTATTTTGTTATGAGATATTACTTATAAAATTAGTAGAAATACAGGACCGTATCCCAAAATATACTGATATTGTTCAAAAGACCCTCGAAACGTTATTAAACCACAATGTGTCATACACCGTTACATTTGGGGGAAAAAAAGCTCACAAATTCCAATATCAGGAAAATAGGACCATATTTATAAAAAGTAAGGTGATAATTGCCCTTCGAAGATCACTCGTCGCATTACAAAACAATTATCGGTGTTAGATAGAGCGGAAAAAGTGGCAATCTAAAAGTGGTTTTTACTTTAGAATTCGATCTCAAAAAAACCTGGGAAAACAATTTTTCGACGATTTTTCAGAATTTCGGGTTTTTCTGGATATCTCCGGAACTACTCGGAATTTTAAAACTTTTTAAACGACATATTATTAGGCACGTAAATGAGCAACTTTACCTCCATTTAACCGACTTCGTATCTCTTACGGTTTCCAAGATCCGTGTACTCACCCACCTTATCTTGGACACGTTGTATAACAATAAATAAAATAACGCAGACCCACGTACTCATGCCAAAAGTAGAAGCTCACTTTCTTTGGTCCACTCGGTTTTAACTCCCCAGTGATGTGCATAAACATTTCTGATTAATATTCATCCCCAATGTCGTTTAAATTCTACATATTAGCCAATAGTCATTTGTCACATAAATTTCTCGAATCATCCCCCAAGTGCGCCCGAATCTTAAGAGGATCGTTAGAACATAGAAGACCGCTTTGCTTGTCAGGTGGTAATAGCATATAAATGTATACTGTTCATATCTTAAGAGGATATTCAGTGATTCGATTAATAAGAAAAATGCAACTGGGTTGGTTCGATAATACGTGATTGGATTGTCTCCGGGTGTTTTTTTTCGTTAATTGATATTTTTCAAAAATCCGAGCCTATTTGAGGGTAGATTTTCTAATATACAGGGTGTTCCTTAATGACATGCTAATATTTCAGGGTGTGACTTCTTAGGTCATTTTATAAAGAAAAGTTCATATGAACATATATCCGCAACGGCTTAAATTTTTTGCTGCAGGGTGTTGAATTTTTATTTTTTAAATGGTTATTTTTTAATATCTCCGAAAGTACTTCAGATATTATTTTCAATTTTGGTATGTGTTAATAGGATATAGAACCTCAAGTTTTAGTTAGGAAAGTTATTCAATTGTTCCACCAGTGGCGCCCCTGAAAAATGTCCTCTGACAGTTTTTACAATAAAGATGGTACGTCACTGACATTTTTCCATGTGGATATTTTTCTTGATTAGCCTGGCCAATTCTACATGAAATATTCATATTGAAATTCATTATAATTAACATTGTAAAAATTATTAATGATAAATTTTGTTTAAAAAAAATTGTTGGAGTTGGCAATTCGATGCGAAGATGGGCGGAAGCATGCCTTGTAAGTGAAAGTGGCGATTTCCAACAATTTTTGTGAAACAAAAATTTATCATTAATCATTTTATCAATGTTAATAATAATGAGTTCCAATATGAATTTAGTGGTTTTAATAAAGAACGACGAATCTCACGAGAAAAACTCAAGAGACCGTTTTCATGTAGAATTGACCAGGCTAATCAGAAAATCCACATGGAAAAATGTCAGCGGCGTACCATCTTTTTTGTAAAAAATATCAGAGGACATGTTTGTAGGGACGCCACTGGTGGAACAATTGAATAACTTTTATAACTAAAATTTGTGGTTCTATATCCTATTAGCACATACAAAAATTGAAAATAATATCTAAAGTACTTTCGGAGATATTAAAAAATAACCATTTAAGAAATAAAAATTCAAGACCCTATAACAAAAAATTTAAGCCGTTGCGGATATATGTTCATATGAACTTTTCTTTATGAAATGACCTAAGGAATCACACCATGAAATATTAGCACGTCATTAAATAACACCCTGTAGATAACTCTAATCTGGTACGTGTTATATTTTAATGTACATATTAAGCATAAATAAATAATAAGTGGACTTCCTTGTCTTCATGTATTAGAAAACGTCCCGCAATTTTTGTACAGGCATATTCCTTGTTGATATTATACAGCTTTCCCTTAACAAAATATTTTTTAAGAGAGAAAATCTCTAAAATTCTCATCAGGTAACCTATAATTTTTACAAAAATTGAAGTAAAGAAGTTCTGTCTATGAAGTAATTAAATGGTTTGCCGTTATTAAAATTGGTTCGCAGCAAAAAATAGCCATTAAATTATTTGATCAGCATAAAAAGATTTTGCTTGCAATAAATAAAAATCGGGCTGCAACACTTGTTCTGCAAAAAATGCTACAAACTGTCAACAATTTAACCGATATCAGTCCGCTTGTAATATCATGTGTTCGCTTAATTAACAGTCGAGCTGCGAAATGATTACTTGGTGAGCAAGATTTTACAATTGGTCAGTAGAGAAATAACAGGTCTACAAGCAGTTTACTTCAGAGGTTTACATATTAAAGAATGGTTATCAATATAAATCATTGGATTGCGTTTGTTTTGAATAATCGGCAAAGTTCGTTATTGTGGGCGGAGCGAAAGTAGTCGCGTGATACGAGTAGCTAATTGTGTGCGTGTGTTTTCATTCGGTGTAGCAGTCAAGGCCTAAAAGGTGTAGCGGGGGCGGGTATTCATTTGTTTTCCCATGGCACTGTCACTATTTCACGTTTTATTGCTTGTTTTCGTGATGACCAACTGATTGTTTAGTAATATCTCATTAAAAGTGGATCGTTCATAGCAGCTTATATATTTAATTTGCGTATCAAAATAATTTAGAGCACTCTAGCATGACATTAATTACTGACCGAATCGGAAATGTTTGCTGTCCATAAGTTACTGACCAACTAGCCATTTTAGCTGACCGATTACATTTTTCTGTTCGCAAACTTAAGAATATTTTGCTTACCAATTAAATGATACCCTTAAATCAATGCCCTTAATTTATTTTATAAATTATTTTATAAATCAAATAAAAATATTTTTTATACAAGGTTAGTCAGGAGGAAAGAAAAGAAACCAAGCGTATACGTGAAAATAATGAGATTTATGTATATTTTCGAAAAACAAAATTTTTCAGCAAAATGCTGAAATACGTTTCAACTAATTTTATGTAAATAACTTGTAATTCTAAAATGTCAAGGTTAAAAAGTTGCGATTTGTAAAATGCATGCTCTGTAAAGTGATATTTTAACGAACGCTATAAATTCCACAAAATTTCAATTATTTTCGAGATTCCGATGGTGAGGTGACCGCCAAATTCTAGACACACTGTATAGGATCTTGAGCATGTTTGTATCAAATTTGCACGAATAAAACGAGCCTGTATTCACCGATTTAAGCAAATAATTCTAGCAGCAAAAACGAGAATATCTTGTTAACGTGGCAGGTTCACGATAACTAAGTTACGTATGACAATAAAATCCTCATGCACATATAAACTGGAAGGTTGACGACTAGGCTTTAACTTTCCATTCCTGCATGAACAATATATGAACCCTAAAGGATAGTATAGACAGGGTGTCTGGAAAAGGGATGCCAATGCGTCATTTTTTAGCAAAAAATATGACTTTAATAATGATATTTAAAACAATTACACCCGCTCTTTCTTTTTCGTTATACAGGTCAAAGTTTCAAATTTAAAACTGATTTTCTTGAATAAATTCGGTATTAAATAAGATCTCGATCTCGAATTTAATACATCGCTTTACATAAAGAGTCACATCGTTTGAGAAAAACAAAACAAATAACAATTGTCAAATTTCGTTCAGTTTGTTCTCTAAAGATGGTGTCCAGTATAGGTCGACAAGTGGATCTGTATCTCCGACGTATCGGTAAGGGCAAAGCAATATCGTTTAAAACATGGTGTAGTCATGGGCGTGCTATTATTATTTTCAATAATGTAGTAAAAATAGGAAATTCTTCAGTAATTGCATTTTATGTTTGAAGGTAGTTAACTATTTTTATCAAGGTTTAAATAAATTTTTCAACATGGAAAATAAACAGCTACATGATTAATTGATTAATGATAATTTTTCACTTTTGGTCGTATTAATATCCCTTTCTAGCTTTCACTTAAGTGGCAATTTAAATAATTAGCGATTAGCGACTCCTCTTCACATACGCTTTAAACATTTTCAATCACTTCACGGTTCTAACTGTGAAGGTTTTTACCAGGAGTATACTCATTCATTCTCACAAAGTTCTAAATTTTAAAGTAACACCCTAAAACACAACACAATGAACACTTTATGAAACACAATTTAACACAATACAATAACTATTGCCCTGTCTATCACTACGCAACTGGGTGGGTACATCCATCAAATATCGGACATCGCCAAACAAGCCCGATGGCCCATCGGGTGTCTCACGAGACGCATGCTCTATCAACTGTGTGGGATATGACCTAGCAAATTAGCTCTAGCTACCTGTGACCATTGACAATGCACGATGTTGTCATATTTTTAGATTAAAAGTACTTTAATCAAGAAAATATATTAATTTACATTTAAATGTCAAAATAAACAGTATGAAAAGAAAGTTTGATTAATATTGAAATTATAATAGAATATTGGTTTGTTATAGACATCCTACAATTTATTTTGAATACGTAAATATATTGTTAGGGTTTTCTCGGTAAGAGATTATTAAATTAAAATTTAATATATGTGACAACATTGTTAACAACAGAATTTTTTTTGTCCGCATTTCTTTCGTAGCTACATATTGTCAACCTGTATGTAGCGTTGCAAACTATACTTTTTCTACGATCCATTTTTTGGTAGTTTTACGGCGTATCTCCGTTATTAGTAAAGATAGTAGGATGCGGTTTTCGCAGCACTATTAAAAAAAAATGGTATATTTTTGAAAAACGTATACTTCCGGCCGAATACTAAGACTAAATAAAGTGTTATATATTTTTGAGAAGATTGTTACAAACTAAATTATATTGTTAAAAAATATATAGGGTGACCTATTTAAAAAAAGCAAATTTGTTTATTTTCATTGAAAACTATTGAATGTAGAAAAAATCTGAGTACGTGACTGGATTCTACGTAAAAAACCACAAAAAGAACATTTTTATTTCTTTTTGATACATTACGGGGTAACCGAGATATAGGGGGTGTCCCAAAATGCACAATTCTCAAAAACATCTCGTATATCAAAAACAAGGTGGCCTAGAAAAATTCTGATTACGGCATCTTCTGTTTGACAAAAAAGTAGCAAAGTGTTGCGACAAACGCATCCTTCTATCTTTACTAATAACGGAGATACCCCGTAAAACTACCCAAAAATGGACACCCTGTATATTTAGCTTAAAGACAAAAAAAAATGGAAAAAATCATTATTATTTTTAATAGTGATAGTTGTCATAGCTAGCAAAACGTATTTAAAAATAGAACAAGCATATCAACCGATTCATTTTGAATACGTGGACTTATGCGTGAAATAAATCCCATAAGGAATATGTTGTATTTAACGCACCTGTGTGTGAAGTTGCACTTCACACATTAGTAGTGATGCGTGAACGTCTGTATCACGCCGGTCGTAGAACAAATATTTTTAGTAGTTACTTCTAAAATTCTAATGTAAAATATGTTGTATAAACATTAAAAGAAGTAGGTGTGCTATTTTATGCTTATTAATTCCGTTTTATGGCTCGTAAAGATTAGTACCTTTAGGCCTCCACTTAAATCCAAGATATACACCGTATTTATAATAATATCCAAAGGCCATTCTAACTTGCTCCCCTTCTTGCTCCTTCGAGATTATATTGTGTGTGAAAAGGGCGTCAAGGGCCCCATGCGAGTCCTGTAACCGCAGTTAGCAGGACGGAGTCCTGCGAGGATAATTATTGTTCCGTAAGTTTCAAAACACGTAGATTTCCTTACGATATTTTGAGCATGCCAAGTCAAAGAAAATAGGTTTTAAAAAAAGGATCAATGTACAGAATATACAAGCCCTTATTTTTCTTGTGGTTTGTATATGGTGTCCCAGATAATAATAACACGAAATATCAGCTTATTAATTAGGATGTGATTTTTTTGAGTATTTCATAATTAAATATATAAAATGAAACTAAAGTTTACTTTGTTATTTGTCACTATATTAAAAGAGATTTGGCGTTACGGCCGTTTCGTAGTACAACTACATCTTCAAGATGCTCACACGAGAGTGAACCCAAACTAAGTGTATATAATATAGGTAGTACTAAAAAATATTAATTTGGTATAATAAATAATGTTTGACACAACAGTGTAATAAATTTAAATTGAGGGCAAACAGGTCGATATTTAGAGAATCTAAGAATGCACATGCCGAGATCTAATTGTGTGTTTACAAAGTTAATATTATTGTCTTTTTTATGTTAATAAATTTCAATGTTTTCTAGTAAATTTAATTTATGGCCTTTTTGTTCAGTGTGTAAGATATGTAGGTTACTTATATCTGGAAATGTGTGGTTTGTATTTAAAAATGATTCGCGAAATTAGATGATCTTTTATTAAGTCTAAAGCATGCATTGTGTTCTTTAAATCTCGTTTCAAAATTTCGTCCCGTTTGTAATATATAGTATTCATGATACTTTAATTTATAAACTCCTAATTTTCTATATTTTTCGCGCTTATCTTTGACGTTAAAACATAATTTGGATAAACTATTTGAGGGTTTGAATGCTATTGTTACTTGATCATATGATAAAATATTTGCAATTTTGTCTGAGGTCGGACCTGAATATGTAAGACTATGAAATTTTTTGAGTTTTCGTTCTTTTTTTATGGAGTATATGTGTGCTATAGCTAGTGTATGTTGTTGTTTATTGATAAGAGAGGTTATTTCTTTTAATGTGTATCCATTATTGATGGCAATAGCTCTGATGGTATCGAGCTCAATCTTTAAACTTTCTTTAGAGAGTGGTGGAGACAGAGCTCTATGTACCATTGATCTATATGCTGCCAATTTATGCGCTTTTGGATGTACTGGGTCATGTGGTATTGTGATATCTGTAAATGTAGGTTTTCTGTAAATATCAAACTGTAGTTTTTTATTCGAAATTTTTGATATTCTGAGATCCAAAAAATTGTTTGAGTCGTTTTCTATTTCTAGCGTAAATTTAATTTTGGGGTGTTTAGGGTGGTTTAAAGTACGTTTAAGTTCTTTCTCAGTCCCTGTGAAGCACACTAAAATGTCGTCAACATACCTATACCAGAAAAAATATTTTTTGAAATTGGTGAGTTTATAAAGGTTTCTTCTAAAACTGACATGAAAACCTCGGTTATCAGTGGGCTTATTGGAGAGCCCATTGCTAAACAGTCTGTTTGTTTATAATATTCATCAATTGAATTTAAACTACTTTTCATTTATGCATAGATCTAGTAGTTGTAAAAGTTCTTGTTCAATTACGGGATTCACATTATTATCTTTTAGTTTTTTTTGTAATTAGGTCGATGCATTCCTTATTAGGAATATTAGAGAACAAGTGACATCAAAGGAAGCTAACTTAGCGTTTTCGGGAAGAATGACATCTCTCAAATTTTCCACCAGTTTTTGAGATTTCTTTATTTCATAATTAATTGTCGTAGTGAATGTTGCGTAGTTTTTATTTCTGCATTTAAGACAACATATAAAAAACTATTTCTGACTTCCTCCTATAGAGTTTAATGTTCAAAGATCTATACCATAAGTTGTTTAATTGGCGCGTGTATCCCCGCTGGTATAACCGTTATAAATTGAACTTTACTGGACTATTCCTATTGTTGTACAATCAATTCCTTATTCCACCTCCCCGCTGGTCCCTTCCGTTTCCGGTGGCCCCCGGGTCTTGACGGTCGGTCCCCGAAATTCGTGTGTGTGCATGCAGATATGGCCACACTGTTTCAATCTATTGATTAGACCTTATTACCATTTTAGGTCCGGTCTTATTGCGAATGTCTTTGGCTATTAATATCATTCTGCTTGATAAAGCATATAGTGCTAGACTAGATCTAACGTTCGGTTCACATGGGAATTTATGGCACGTTCTTATATTATTCAGGAGGCTGACACGACATACGTCTTTGTTAAAGGTGCATACAAAAAACTATGACAAATCCCTTAGTGGATTCATCGCGACATGGGTTTTGTTTTGACTGGCTAGCCAGCGGGGATTGTAGATTTTTAAAAAATTAAAGGATATAATTTTTTTTTTAATCAGAATTAACTGTTCTTCCTTAATAAGAACTCTAAAATTTACAAAACAACCTCTTGTGTTTTATCTACACATTCTTCTTAGTCGTAAAAATGTCAAGTGATTAATCGCTCGAGCGTTTCACTCGATTATTAAAATCATCGGTTTTTCCCAACACAAAAAAAAAACAGTTGTGTCCATCGATCACCTGGAGGAGTAGACGTGTGTACGATGGATCCACGTGTTGTTGTAATTATACAGGGTGTCCCATAAGTTATGAGTCATAAAGCAACTGAAGATACGAAGCACCAAACTAGACTGACTAAGTCATTGCACTGTGATATTTAATTTTAAAAAAGTGGTACGCAACTGTCATTTTTCCTTTGGGAAATTTTTTTCGATTAGCCTGGTCAATTCTACATGAAAACCGCCTCTTGAGTTTTTCTCTTCAGACGCTCAGATCAACTCGATTTCATCAAAACTAGAAAACATGACGAGAAATATGCAAGAGACCGTTTCCATTGACCAGGCTAATCCGAAAATATATCTGCGCGAAACATTATCAGTGACGAATTACTTTCCTTATACAAAATATCGCAATACATGGATATGCGGTTTTTATCTTATTTACACATATTGAAATTGAAAATAGTATTTAAAATAAATGGACATATTATTTACGTTCATGTGAACTTTTCTTCGTAAACTGATCTAAGGATCACACTCTTAAATTGATTTTTATATGTATCCCTACATAAAACAAGGAATTGATTCTACTCCCCCATTCCTGCTACTGAATATGTATTTTAAGGTCTTCTTGCAGGAATGGAGATCTCGTGATATGTGGCCAGGCCACCAAGATATTTATGTTTTGCTTAATAATGTATGTTGTCTGAGATTGAAGGCTGCACAATGTTTAGTCTGCGGTGATGGATTGCATTATTATACGATGTAGTATTTGCGGTTGAACATTTGGACGAGATGTCCTGGAATTAATAGATAATGAACGGTCTTAGACTGAAGGGAAATGAAAATTAATAATATAATAATAATTTATTTTTCTTTCTTTCCTTGCAACAATATTGTATTTATACATCAAACATACTGGCGACTGATCTCGATTTGATCATACTCAAAGTCTGAATGATTAAGAGGTTCAGAATATCACAGATGGAGGGGACGTTATTTGCCACATCAGTAATATAGGGATCATGTGAATATGTATGTGATGTAAAGTACCTCAAGTAAGGAAAATCAGGAAACACATATGGAAAAAAATTCTATGTAAGATAGCAGTAACCCTTGGTCAACAATAGCAGTGACTCTTTGTCAATGTATCAATATTCTCACGTAATGAAAGGAACGGTTTGAACCCTCTTTCAAGTAAAACTTATTAACAAATAACATACAGATGAACGTGATAGTAGCGAACAACGCAATAGTGAAGGTGCAGACATATAAATATCTAGGAACTTGGATGGAATAATCGTGTTACCAAACAAGAGAGATAAGAAGGAGAATAGCCAGATCAACATTTGTAAAAATGAAAAAGTTGTTTACTAGTCGGGATGTTAACCTGGAACTTAGGCTTTGTTACGTGTTGTGCGTGCTTTTCTATGGAGTCGAAGCAAGGACTCTCAAGAATATTCACATGGACAAACTACAAGGCTTTGAAATGTGGTGCTACCCCGCAGAATGTGGCGTATCCCCTGGATCGATAAGGATCGATAATACCTAAGTCATAAATCGAGTGCAAGAAGAATGTGAAATCATTAATATCATAACAAAGAGGAAGTTCCAATACTTGGATTATATAATGAGAAGACCCAAATATACACTTATCCAACTGATAGTTCAGGGGAAGCTTAGTGGAAGGAGGAATATTGGCAGACGCAGTGTTTCCTAGCTTAAAAGATTAAGGAACTGGTTTAATTGTAGTAATGATCAACTGTTCCGAACCGCAGTCAATAAGGTCCGGATAGTTGTGATGATAGCAAACCTCCAATATGAGATGCACTATAAGAAGACGAACAAATAACATATTTTCAAGAGCTTTGAAAATTACTGTTAAAAAAATCGAATGAAATTGTTAAAATGGTCATCATAAATTAGCAAGTAGAACCATTTATGTGGGTACAATTTAATTAAAAATTTAAACAGGAAATAAATATTAATATGTACTATACTCCATTTTAGGTAGGTATTACTTCCTGTCATATGGAAATAATGACGTTATCAATTTTGTTGTGCTTGAGTCACTTATACTAAGCAGAACATAGTTGAACTGAGAGTGACCATGGGGCCCCTGATGAGATGACAGAGCAGCCATTAGAATGAATTTATAAGTGAATTCCCATATAGTTCAATACCCAGCGTATCATACTGCCAGGAGAGTTATTGCCTTGGGTTTGCCCGGGATTTCAAATTCATATTCAGTATTTTATTGTAAAAATAAACAAATTAAAATGTATTTTTGAATAGTATAACGCCTGTCATGCATTGGCGTGAAATACCGACGTGCAATCTGTAAATGCATCCATACAGTAAAGACGACTATAATACTACCAGACCTTGGAGAAGATTTCAGAAATATTATACGAATTCACATAATGGAATCGTGTCATCTCGCATCGCTTAAAAAAATGTTATTATTAAAAAATTGCTGTGAATAAGAAGTTACAAGGAAATTAAATCATTAGACTAAATCCCTTAAGACGCAAGTAAAACGACCCAAGGAATTTATCAGGGATGATGTGCCCATTCAGAGAAAATTTTTTGCCCGCCATGAGCGGACGCATAATTAATCCCAGGCCGTGGCCCAAGACGGTAGAATTTCAGATATTCATTATAAGATAAATTAAGGGTGTTGTGTACTCCCTCATTAATCTTACTGCGTCTCCTTTAATACCAACACACATCGATTGGGGCCCTCACATACGTCCACCGTGATTACGCCGATTTGCATGGAATAGTCCCTGGGCAAATGATCTAACAATAATAGTGGTAAAAATTGCATAAATTTGATTTGAATTGAATAAATATTCACGTTGGTTTTGAATCGTTGGAGGTTATATTCGTTGGGAAACACGACCTTAGGAAGGTCGTTCCATAAGGATGATATCCTCCAGATGAAATAATTCTTAAATAATGAAGTTCGCTGAAGCTGAACCACGCTGGCAGTCGTGTATTTCTGCTGTTCGTCGCTCTAGATGGAATTAAGATTGACTTCCAGTAAATTAATAGATGAAGCCAGTGGAATTCCATGTCCTGTCATACCTATATCCGGTTCTGTTATGTTAACCTTTTTAGAGAAAATTGCTGTTTGGGTTCTCTTAGCGTTGTCGAATTGACTTGGTTACTGTCACGAGTATGCTACGGTTTGTTGTTGAGAATGAACTCTTTTATTAGGTAATTAAAACAGTTGGTGTAATCAGGGATACGCCTAGAAATGCATGTCTAACAGTGATCTACGTAGAACAAACCCGAACAAACCCAAGAGTTTGGTGGTGCTGATATTGTCCGGTGGGCAGATACGACGACGCCACTACTGACCGTTGCTCGGAGGCTACTTTAAGTTTTAGGTCCCCTCGGGATCATTCGAACGAAGAGGAGAAAATTGAGGAAAACAGCAAATTTAGAAAAACAACAAACAACAGTCTCTAGAGTTCTATGTTTTAAGATTTTGATCCATATGACAATTCGTATCAAAATTTATAATTTATAGTGATTTATATGAAATGAGAAAAGAGGCAGGTGGAAGTTTTTCATGAGTAACAGCTAGTTAATAATATACATAATATTATAATAATAATTAATTATTGTTATTTTCTTTAGTTTTATTTAAACTTCCCTGTCTGTGAAACCACCAGAAGGTTGGTATATTGAAATAGGCTTCCTGCTATAATTATACGACGAAACTTTTCCTCATTGCTACTAGATGTTTTAAATTTACTTGTGCTTATTCTCATTAGTAATTATTTAATAAACTAGTACAGTACGTTTCACGAAAATTGGATACGACTTAATGATTTCCTGGGTCGGTCCCATTGCGTAGACAAGAGCTTGGCAATAACGGACTAAGAAAAACAAGTTTACAACAATATTAATGTAATCAAATGAAATAACATTTTTTAAAAATATTAGTAGTCATATTTATTTACATTTATAATGTCATTCTATAGATAGTTCTGTTTCGCTATCGCTATCCTCATCAAAATTAATTATAATTGGATTAATTATACGATCCAGACTAATATACGAATTTTCTTACAGTTATTACGTGACGGACTGAATTTTTCCAACTACCTGAGGGAATATCATTTAAGCATTTTCGTATTAATTCTACAACACTATGCTCTATGCTCTATGGGGTTAAAAATGCAATAATAGGGTGGGAGCCGTAGCACTGTTCCAATTTCTTCTGCCAATGTGTCACAAACATATACTTTTTTTATACAAAATGTCTTTAAAACTTCTAAAAGATCACTTTTTTTATAACTTTCTTCAACATATATATTTTTCTTGAAACAATCTTTAAAATGCCATTATTTCTAAATATGCAATTATTTCATAGAAGAAATGTAAATTTTTAAAGATATTTTATTCTCCCAAAAACTTACTTTAAGAAATTAATAATAATTTTACAAATAAGGTTAAATATAAGGTAATTAAATTGTACCTCTTGGATAAGCTTAGCCAAATAATTGTAAGTAAAATGCAGGAAAAACACATAAAAAGGTTTGCCCATCTAAGAGAAAACGTTAACATAAATATCCGAAAAAACCACAGAATCCAATCACATGTATTTCTTTCCTGCAAATCGATCTTTCGTGAACTTCGCTCTATCTTTACGGCTAATTTACCAAGAGGGGTTTAGAGAACAAATGTTATGTGTTTTTAATTAAAAGACCGGAATAATTTAATAGTAATTAAAAGGGCCTTTTTAAACGGTATTTAAATCAAAGGAGCAATTATTTAAAGGTTACCTTATAGCTCGAACGGTTAAACATGTGAATTCGAACTTAAAAACAAACGAAAGGAACTACAGTGGACGAGATTATATTAGAATAGGACAATTCTATACATTTATATGCATCCAAGAACGAAATTATTTACAATTTATCCTTTATTATTTATTGTCACCATAATCATGTTTCTATGTATACATACAATAAGATTTTCTTTAACTAAAATTTCTTTAAAATAATATTTCGTGCATTATATTTGATTGAACATTGTTGTGATCACTATGATGTTTACTTACTTACTATAGCTAAATCTGTCCGTGGACATTATCTGTAACAGTATGTTACGTTATCAAAGTCAGAAGTTAATTTTAAAATGAGACATTATACCAACTTTAAATTGTATTTAATTATACCACTTGAAATATTGTTTAAAGATAATAATAATTCTTGCCAAAGGTAACCAATTGCTTATAAAACATCCAAGGAAAATGTTTGGTTGGAATTGATCCACGTTTCATCTAGAAAAATAATTTTACCTGTATGAATACTATTGCGATTTTCAAAATATTGTCGTAGAAACCAAGCTCTTAGAGATGAAATGTTTGTACTTACTGATGATACATTAGACATCAGGTTTCCAGCACTGGTTGTAATAGGTTATTCAAATAAAACATAATTCTTTATAACTAAATTTTGCCATTTCTGTCTAATAAACTGAATTTTTATTTCGTTTTCAAATAAACATAATCTGTTTTATCCTTATTAAACAAAAATGCATTAAAAATAACACGCCTTTGATATCACTGTAAAGTTCACCGACGCAACTGAATGTAAATTTGAGGGTCCAGCGAAGAATGGGCCTATGCCATCATCCGAAATTTGACAATTGTTTTATTTGATCGATTTTGTGTTTTCATTAAATGTTAATTCATACTTCATTTAACAGAATATATTATAATGATGTACCCAAGATAGATTTTTTTGCCGGTACTATTTTTTCTTCCTCATTTGCATCCATTAAAGCGACTTTTTCATGTTAAGAATGTGATTTATATGGACCTTTTTCTATGTTGATGATAGCACACTTATCTCATCTTTCTCTATGAATGCACAAACATCGGCTGCCGACGAACATCTTCGCAGACAGCATGAAGTATCACTCCTCAACAAAAACCTGGAAGAAATTTTGGCTTGGGGTGACAGTAACCAAGTCGAATTTAACGCTAAAAAACCCAGGCAGCAGTTTTCTCTAAAAAGGTTAACATTACAGAACCGAATATAGTCAAGGCCGGAAACGCAATCCCACTGGCTTCATCTATAAAATTGATGGGCGTCAATCTGGGAGTAAATATGCCTTGGCATAACCATGTTGTGGCAATCTCCAAGATAGCTTCTCAGAAACTTGGTGTACTCTTCCGAGTTATAAAGTTGTAAACACCTCAACAACTTTTGACACTATACACACTCCAGATTCGATCATCACTAGAGTACTGCTCTCATGTCTGGAGCTCTGCACCCAAACATACTCTTCGGCTACTGGATTCCATCGAAAGGAGGGTCATTCGTCTGATTGGACAGCACGAGCTGACGAAGGACCTCGACAGCCTAGAGCATCGAAGACAGATTGGGGATTTGACTCTCTTTTACAGATATTTTCATGGAAAGTGCTCGGCTGACCTTGCCCTCTTAATTCCGCCCAGAGCGTCGAATAGCAGAAATACACTGCCGCCCATCATGTGGTTAAGCTTAGTACTTATCGAACTTCATTATTTAAGAATTTTTTCATCAGGAGGACTTCATCCTTATGGAACAACCTTCCCGAGGTCGTTTTTCCCAACGAATATGACCTCCAACGATTCAAAACCAACAAGAATGGCTTTTTGCGCGCACACGCACCACTCCCAGAGTGACCTAAAGGAATTTTCCTATAGTGCTTGTGTTTGATCATTAAAAAAAATACATTTTACAGTTTTTTTGTAGATAAGCATATTATTATCATTCCACTGTGTAAAGGTTTGTTTCAGCCAAACCCCAATGAAATTAATCCACCGTGCATATGGAAAAGAGTTCAGGATTAAGGGAGAAACTTCCAGTGGATTGAATGGGTTAAAAGTGTTATCATGCAGGAATTTTTTAATTTGTTCGGTTTAAAACAGCGTTAACGCACAACAAGGGAGTATGTTTTTTTCATAATTGAGAATGTCAGAAACTGTAGGTCCAAGTGGAAAGGCATAGCTTCTGAGATTATTCAATTTAAACATTTTATATCTGTATATAAACCTTTGCGGAAGGATTTGTTAGAGTTTATGAGATGTGGAATTCTGAAAGTCAAAATATAGCGAGATTTTTCCAAAACACTTTTTATGATCATCAACTTAGTTCTTGTATTAAGATTCTTTAATCAAACATGAGTACATGTTTTTTCAACAAAACATCCTGTAAATATTTCCGCAACATGCATATAAACTTTTTTTAAAATTAAATACTTCCTCTGAAAAGCTAGTATGATAAAGCGTGGTTTCTCTATATTTGTTAATGTTTTATGTCTTTGTCGCTAATCCTACTTTATGCATGTACACTAGAGGTGTATCAATCGTGAATGACTCCATCATCAGTAGGAAGTATTGAGTGACCGAATCCTTACTGGTGGATATCAATCGATCATTTATTTCAATCGTAACAACCATAACCAGGCTTGCGATTGACAATGACTAAAACAGCCTTAGTATCGAATGATAAGAAATATTGAAATGAAATAAAGAATAACATCTAAGCTAAAAGTAACAGAGGCAAGCAATTTCTCCATGCTATCGGTGTCGAAACTCTCGGCGCTCTCGAAGGAAATGAAATATAATGTATACTTGTGTATTGAATAAGGACCACTATATTCAAAATAATCCACATTACATTATATTATAAAAATGCATAATGAATCATTCGGCATGATACAATCGTTCGGTGAACGGAACCGGTGAACTGGCCGATCAATATTTAGACGTGTGTGCATAATACAAAAGATCTATTGAATTAATGATTGAAAAGATACGAACATCTTTTAAAAACACCTACAGTGAGGACGTAAAGTAAGGAATAAATTCATTATCTCGCAAACTACAATTTTTTAAAAAAATCGCTCGGACCCTTCGATTTTGTTTTTCGAGCGCGCATATTCTGACATAAAATGTAGATATACAGGGTGTTGCAAATAAGAGTGACACAAAAAAAAATTTGTTCTTAAATAGAACCCACTGTATATTATTGCATGTCCGGATTCTTCGGAAAATCCTAAACATTTTTCATGTAGCATGTGCTATACCTTAGCCCAAGCGTTTTGGAGTTATTCTCATTCAAAATTTGAAAATCAGATATTTCGCAATCAATCAAGACTTCCATTGATTCATGCACGCTGAGGAAAACCTGTAGTCAGCATGCGTGAAGCGTAAGAAAAGTCAAGTAGGCTTTGGAGTTATGATGCAAGAACCAAAAGAATTAATGTCAATAGTTACTGTTATTGTCAGTTTTATGTGTATTTTCCTAACGTTTTACTAGACTCATTTCGTTTTTTCATAACTAAATTAAATTAAAATGCGGCTCACTGAGAAACAGCGCATAAAGGTTTTGATGATAATGGGCTACGGTGATAGGGTTAGAACACAGCAAGAAACTTGTGAGTTATTTAATCAAAAATACCCCAATCGTCCGCCAATATCACAATCAATAGTAAGCAAAATTGAGTACAAGTTTAGGCAATTCGGACATGTCCCTAGATTTGGTCGTCCTCAAGTTGAAAATCAACAATTATAAGTCTTACTGGCAGTTCAAGATAACCAGCATGTGGTGTCTAGGCAGGTAGCAAGTGACGTGGATATTGGAAAAACAACAACAGTTCTTAAAATACTGCATACAAATAAATACCATCCTTATAAAATGCAAGTTCTCCAAGAACCTTTGGAAAGGGACGTTGAGAGGCGCCTTGAATTTTGTGAGCGTACAGGATATGTGTTTCGTAAACAGAAATTTTGTAAAAAATATAATTTTTTCCGATGAGTCCACATTTTGCTTGAATGGTGACGTAAATACCCAAAATTATCGATATTGGTCCGATGTAAATCCACACTGGATGAGGGAAGGACACACACAATTTAATCAAAAGATCAATGTGTGGGCTGGCGTTGTCGATGGCATTGTTATAGGGCCTTTCTTTTTTGACGGAAATTTAACAGGCGAGAGATACTTGAGTTTTTTAGAACAAGAACTTGTTTCAGCCCTGGCCACCCTTTTTCCTGAGTTAGAACGTCCCGATTTGCCATATCATAATATCTGGTTGCAACAAGATGGTGCTCCCCCACATTTCGCTGTGGGAGTTCGTACATATTTGGACGATACTTTTCCAAAAAGGTGGATTGTTTGGCCGCCAAGATCACCCGATTTAACACCACTCGACTTTTTTTTATGGGGATACCTTAAGGGAAAAGTATTCAAAAGCCAGCCTGCAAATTTAGATGATTTAAAGGATCGCATCCGGCAAGAAATTCGGCAAATTACACCCCAAATGGTTCGAAATGTTCAGCGAGAATTTGTAGATCGGTTAGGCTATTGTCAGTTGGCCAACGGAAGACACTTCGAACATTTACTTTAGAAAAATTATTTTTAAGTTCACCTAACTATTTTTTCGATAAATAAGACATATTTGCAACACCCTGTATATCTACATTTTATGTCAGAATGTGCGCGTTCGAAAAACAAAATCGAAGGGTCCGAGCGATTTTTTAAAAAAATTGTAGTTTGCGAGATAATGAATTTATTCCTTACTTTACGTCCTCACTGTATAATGTACACCGTATAATACCATATGCTTTCTTAAAATACATTTTCCTTATCATTAATCACTAAGGAGTTATTTATCGTATCAAGTAAAAACTTTACCTTGAATCTTGCTAGAATAAATCGATTACCTTTAGTAGAGTCACTCTGTAAATCTTATTCACTCTGTATAAAATATTCCACACCACAAATACCGCAAAGCAATCACGCCCAAAAGCGACCAGAGGACATAAGACAATGTGCGTAGTGGGTCCGGGCATTTACATCAATTAATTCCCCGACTTAAGGAGGACCAATTTAAATTTTTTAACGGCAGATCCCTTTATTCTAATTAACCCTAGAAAGTCCCTGACCGTTTGCTAAAACCCGGGTTTGAGACCCCAATCTGAGAAAGGCCGCTTCCTCTCCGTCCTTCGTCTTAACTCTTAACTCGGCATGCATGAAGACTTAGGTCAGAGGGGCATGGTTATCGATATTGTTAAAATTTCGATAATTTCACAACTCATAAATTTATAACCATTATTAAATTAAAATTTAAATTTTTAATTTGTGTACTTACTAACGGTTTTCAGTTAGATAAATTACTACTGGGACCATGGGACTTGGAAACCATATTATATACCGTGTCCGAACAAAACCGAATAAATCATATCATATTATATAGGGTACTACCCTAGAAGTAAATGCTAGTGCTACAATATTACATACTGAAAGCTCCTTGTGGTTTATTCAGGTTTGTTGCTTTGATAGAAATTGTAGGCAGACATTTAAGTTTCAAATTATAGAGAGTACCTTCAAAGATTATAACATTTTCGGCTTTGGACGAGAATAAACATAATAATTTTTAAAAATATATCAGATATTCATGACTAAATTTGAAATAAATTATATTATATACTTGTTTCATCGCTCTGTACTTCAAGGTATTAAAGTTATATTTCAGCAGAACTGATAACTTACAGTTAATTTGAGATAAGTGGCAGCATTCCATATTGCATGACAACGATTCCCTGTTGGATCCTTTGGCAGGTGGCATTAGACGTTGTTAGGTTTTGAGTAGCCAAGCTACCGTACTACATAGTATTGCAAATTGGTAATTTCACAATGATAAACAGAGCCGTCATCTTGAAGACAAAACTACAAAGTCTTCAGAGGTTCTGCTAATATCGTAAATAGAGCAGTCATCTTGAAGAAAAGATAGTGAGCATTCAGGGACTTTGGAAGTATCGATGGCATAGTGTCGTGTGGAAAGATACATCTGATAATGCCAGTGGATTGTCGAGCTCTGCGATATCTTACGAATTCAAGTTGCACGGAGATGTATTAGCTGTTTGAAAAGGTTTATGTGTGTTGGACAAAAAATGTAACATGCTCATCAAATACTATGCAGGCAATCAAATCTGATAATACATAATTGAGGTTCGCAACCCATGTAGAACTGATGCTAGTCTGGATGTAACATGAAGTTAGCTAAATGTGTCCCACAGGCATAATCTTAGCACTTGTCTTCATTATACAAGGTGTTATGGAAATGACGTATTCTATTTAAACCGGAATTCCTGAGATAAAGACAAATTGAAGAAAAATACCCATAAATGGCGCATTCAATTCATTCAGCGATAAAAGTGACCTGACGTCAAACCAGAAAAAACCCTGTGTGGCACTGCGATACATGTAAGCGATCAAGGAATTCTGGCCGGTGTTGTAATATGTACACCTTAATCTTTTTAGACAAAATAAAATAATTTAAATACTTTTCCATTCTGTAATACCGTTTTGTAAAATTAATTGAAGAACATTTACGACGGACCTTGTTTTAAACAACCTAAAAAAACATATGGAATAGTAATAGCCACGTACGTCACTAGGTCAAATGCCAATGACCTTTTGACGCCTTACATCGGCTGAGCGAAGTAGTTTCATATAGCGCCGCACACGTGCGTCTGTTAGTTCAAGACCAACCAGCGGCTGGAAACGTTGTGTCTCGTCGATCACCAACACACTCTCAGCAATCCACTCTGTTTTTTCGATTTACGCGTGTATCTTGCCCGTCCATAAATAATCTTTGAATATTGTTTTTATTGACGCGTTTCTTCTGGACGTCAAATTTCGTCGCGTGTAATAAAATCATAATATTGGCTCTGAAAGAAATGTTGTACAGTAGCGCGGACTGACCTGTGAGTAAGAGTGTTTGCTACCCCACTTTTAAAATGGTCGATTTAAAAAAAATAAAATATGTAGCGCTTCTCTATGATAACCAAGGAGTCCCCATATAAACATAATACGTCATTTCCATAATACCCTGTATTCCTGCTAGTAGGGCCGGTTTTATAATAGCAGGTATATTGTGGCTGAATCTCACTAAACTAATTTACTTTAACAATAATAATAGGAGTAATTTTAGGAATATTAGAAGAAAATGATTCATTCGTTATATTAATAGAAGCGGTTTGTGGTTGTCACGAATATGATCGTGGTGTACATCGATATAATCGCCCCTGTCTCTCACTCGGCCCTGCCGGGATTTCGTGATGTGTGGACGTGAATATGCAATAGGGGACAAGATGAGGCAAGATTAATGGACCTCTCTCCCGGATTGCTTAGCCTAAAACAACCCTTGGCCGCCCGCACTAGTTTGCAGTGTTCGTCCGAGCAACGGTTTTTACCCTTGTATGTAGATTAGAGAACGACTTCCTTTACGAAGCCATTCTCGGTTCTCTCAAGAAAGGACCATAGTTTCTGTTTTGTATGTGTTTTTGTCGGGTAATTTTGCTTGCTTGACGATCTCGCATTTGTTATACAGGCTTTAGGGCCACTTAACCTTCTGTCAAATTATTTAAAACGATATTTTTACAAGAGCATGTGATTAATAACTTTTTCTAGAACTCCCATGTCTGCCAGTATATTTGGAATTTGCGAAGAACAAACCATAGTATCTATATATATATATATACAACGTGTCCAAGATAAGGAGGGCCATTACAGGGATCTCGGAAACCGTAACAGATACGAAGTCGGTTAAATGGAGGTAAAGTTGCGCATTTACATGCCTAACAATATGCCGTTTAGAAAGTTTTAAAATTTCGAGTAGTTCCGGAGATATCCGGAAAAAACCGTATGACACATTGTGGTTTAATGACGTTTCGAGGGTTTTTTGAACAACATCAGGTAATTTTGGGATACGGTCCTGTATTTCTCCTAATTTTATAAATAATATCTCACAAGTAAGCTCTAAATTTTTACTTATGTTGGACTAATTCAATAAATAACAAATAATTTAATAATAAACCACAAATAAGTGAACAAAAATCATACCAAAACAGTGCCTAATAAAACCAAAAACGAAAAAAGTAAGGAACTACATAATCAGGTGTTCAAAATAATTACCGTTATTCTCTAAACACAAATAACATCTTCTAACTGCCCCATAACAGTTTTTTTGAGATAAAATAAAACACGATAGAATATCAAACTTTTCAGCATTTGTAAAATTATGTTCCATATTTTCTGGAAAATAGAAATCCTCTTAAAACGCTTTCAAACGATCACAATGGGAATGTCAAGTGAAACAAATCACGCGTCACCATCTTAATTTTTTTGTTTCAAACGCTTACTTTTCTTTTAAATCCCGAATCAACAGAAGTTTGAAATAATGTTTCTGTATATTGTTCACTTATTTCTGGTTTATTATTAAATTATTTGTTATTTATTTAACTAGTCCAACATAAGTAAAAAATTAGAGCTTACTTATGAGATATTATTTATAAAATTAGTAGAAATACAGGACCGTATCCCAAAATTTCCTGATATTGTCCAAAAAACCCTAGAAACGTCATTAAACCACAAAGCGTCATACATCGTTGCATTCGGAAGAAAATAGCTCTAAAATTCCAATATCAGGAAAACAGGACCGTATTTAAAAATAGAAAGTTGATAATGGCCCTTCGAAGACGACTCGTCGGATTACAAAACAATTAACGCTGTTATATAGAGCGGAAAAAGCTGCAATGTAAAAGTGCAATTTACTTTAGAATTCAATCTCAAAAAACCCAGGAAAACAATAAAACGATTTTTTAGAATTTCGTTTTTTTCCGGATATCTCCGGAACTACTAGGAATTTTAAAACATTCTAAACAGCATATTATTAGGCACATAAATGCGCAACTTTACCTCCATTTAACCGACTTCGTATCTCTTACGGTTTCCGAGATCTTGGACACGTTGTATATAGATAGATTTATTTGATTATGTTTGTTTGTACTACATAAAATGTAGTATGCATTTTCAAAATTAAGTATTAAATTCCAAAACTATAGAACTGACACTAATTTAAAAAAAAATCGGAATAAAGATTCTCTTGAACAGAATAAAAACATTTTTTAAGAGGTAATGTTTCATAATCCTGTTAAATTTGATAACCTCCAATACTTGTACGTTACTGGGTAATTTATCATAAAGGTTGAGGTTAAATATATTTCTCGTCAATCTCGCCAATACCGACTTTGGCAGCAACAAAATATCTTTCCTTAAATTGTAACCTTGTAACGTTCTAAACGTCTGATAAATAATTTGTCGCACTTTGATGAATTTCTATTAGCTTGTGATAAACAAAAAGCACATGGTGTTATTTTTAAGAAAAAAGGGGGGGGGGGGGATTGCTCAAGATAATGTGCATAAACAATTATTCTAATTGCTGTATTTTAAGGTTTAAATATAGCTTGAAGTGCCGAGTCATTCCCCATAAAAACCACTACGTAGCACAGACAGATGTTTTGAATTTACACAATAAAGAAATAATTCACAAGAGTTCACCGTCAACCATATCAATGTGATAAGACCAGTTTAGTCTCTCATCGATTTTAATATCAAAGTTACGAAGTTATCCTGGACCATACGATTATCTGTTGAAACCCATAACTACTGAGCTCTATCTGTGTTAAGCTGAAACGTGTTGGCTCGAAACAAAATCTCAGCTCCTTCAATTCAGTTATTGGAAAAATTCAGTTTGCTACTGTTATATGAGATAAAAGTGGCAATCTGCTATATCATACTATACCTGCGGGATGCATGTAGTAACACACAGATGTCATTATCATAAATACCAATGGCCCGAGGACGGAACCCTGCGGTACACCAAATTCATTGTTTGTTTTTAACATTTCTCCGTAGTCTTAGCAATCAATATAAATAGACATGGTAGATTTATTTCCGGTTCGCCCTGTATAACCTATGAACTGGTTTAGTAAAGTAGGTATGTAATAAATATAACTGTTCCACTCTAAAAATGATTAAAGAACGAAATACAATTTGAGGTTTTGTTCTATTTGGACCTCACAAACTTTTCTATTGGCAAACTAGACTTATTACCATTTTAATGTCTCCATTATGTTATTTGGCATATTACAATTTGGTTAACACAGTCACGAACTAAAAGCAGTATGAATATTGAAAACGGATTGTACGTATTCAGCGGTGTAGAATGTGCATTTTACTCTTTTCTTCATTTATAGTATTTCTTAATTTTTTTTCGATCACATTTGCTGTACTTTCTGTTAATTTTCAAAGATAACTTTATAGACGTAAAGAGTGTATCGGTCCATTATCCCTTCCTTTGTTTGTTCGCATGATAACTCGATAACTACTGGTTGATACGTAACATATATGGAAACATCGGGAAGGAGTCCCTCCTCATATTTGTAAAATGATTATTTTTTTAAATTCATGTACTCATGTATTCATAGTTACCTAAAAGTTTCTGTTTAAGTTTAAGAATGCTTACTTTTGGTTACCAAATAATTTGTCGATACCTATGTTTTGTTAACTATTTTGCTTGTTTTCTTATTTTCCATTAAAATTTTCTATAATGTATGTTATTTTTAAGAAGTCTTCTTAAATTTAATAATAAAAAGTTCCTGTTTAGATTTAAACATGTTTACTATAAGATTACCAACGAATTTTTCTATATATTTTGTTAACCATTTTGTTCGTTTTGTTATTTTTCATTAACAATTTCTATTATTATGTTATTTTTGAGAAGTTTTCTCGTGGTTATAGTAATTAAAAATTTTAAAATTATATCATTTAATTTTTTAATATTTACAATCGGAGACCTAAACTGCTCCGCTGGCTAGCCAGTTAAAACAAAACTTTACAAAATGCATGTCGCGATGACTCCGCTAAGGGATTCGGCATACTTTTTTATATGCACCTTCCCGTTTATGTGTCTTTAAGAAAGACGTATGTCGTGTACTTGCTCAGCGTCAAACTCGAACGTCGCCAATCGGATGGCGCGGCGCGTAGACCGAAGGTCGTCTATCAAGTGACCGGCGATATTTTTCAGTTTTTCGCCTGAATTTATAATTAGAGTATTTCCTATCTAGCGAAAAACTGCTCGAATATACGAGCAGATTTTTAACTCGATCACACTACAGCGGTATATTTCCGCCGGCGTCAAGCGAAGCTCTGGTATCGAGTGAAAGATAATAAGCGACGAGCGACGATTTTCGCCTGAATAGATAACTCGAGCGGTTTTTTTAATAATCGAGCGATGTCGGTTATTTCAATGATCGAGTGATCAAGTGGTTTTTCGCCCGAGCAATCACAACACTAGTTCTTACCTACCTCGGTTTAACGACAAAATGTTTTAAAAATTACTGCAAAGCAGAAAATTGTGCTTGCCGGCGTTCGTATTATGTGTAAACATTTAAAGAACTTACTTAAAGACAGGAAAAGTAGAAAATCTGATTATAGGTGGGCCAGACCAGGTATCTTAAAACGGAGATATGAAGTTGCTGCAGTAAAGTTGTTGGTTGGTAACAAGAGTAAAATTATTTACTTTGGACACGCTCTGTATATTATATTTTAAATTAATTTAGGCTTTACAAAAATGTACAGTTGTTTATATTTATCTTCAAAACACGTTAAAAATGCAGATTTACTTTGTTTATAACAGTAGGCCATGGACAATTTACAATAATTAGAAACCAACTAAAATGTCCAAAAAACACTTTTCATTGGATTGTATGAAACATACCAACATCATAGTTTTCATAATTATTATAAACGGCCATTGTTATGAATAAATAACTAAAAAACATATAATAAAAACCCTTAGTATTTCATAATAATAAAGATATAGATAGATGTGGCCAATCTTGGACATCTGTATTAGCCTACTGTTCTAAGTTACGTAAATTTTTAAAAATATCGCTTTTTCAGCTTGTGTTTGAAGATAAATATAAACAACTATATATGTTTGTAAAGCCCAAACTAAGCTCAATTAATTAAAAATATGATTTACATGGTGTCCCATTTAAGAATTTTTACTTTCGTTAATATCCCAATAACTAAACCTTTTAAACTGGCTACGCCACTGAACTTTCCATAAATATCTCTAACAAGATCAGCCCTTAATTTTTTGATAAGTTAACGGATAAAGGAAATATGTAGATTAAAAACTAAGAAGAGAGAAATCTATCGTTTTTGTTGAAAAGTGGGATAGTAAAGTGAAAACCGTAACATTCTATCGTTAATAATAACTCGAATACCCTCCAGGAACTGTCGAAAATGGGATACCCTGTTCAATATGAATACTCATAAACACGAACCGCCAGTGAATAATAATTGTCAATAATTGTCAAAAATAGCATAATAATGTATACTTGACTAGTCAGTCGTAGAAAAAAACAATATTATTATAATTTAAGCCCCTTTGCGACGCTCCGCTCCTGCAAATCTAAGCTGCATTTCCCCGTTTTATTGCCTCTTGTGAAACGGATAAGCCTCCGAGCTAACGCTAAATGTTATGTAAGATTGTCAAATAAAACGGACGATAACTATAGACCTGGCATCGTTTAGGTACAATTTACATTTTTGCGTGACGTCGTGTGTATATTACCTCTATCGTGATTTTATGGGTCGTACGTTTCTGAAATGTCGTTCACGATATTGCAATCGTAAACAAGGTATTTAGGAATTTTTTTCAGGACTAATGGCTAATTATCAAAAAATAAAGGAACTAATACCAATTCTTGCTCCTTTTAAATGCAAAAACGAACGTAATGTTAGCAATACATACAGGGTGTCCGATAAATATAGGGCAATATTTTTCTAGGATACAGCGAGGTCAAAATAATACTAGTCGTTCATACAAATTCTAATGGCACTCCTAACAAAGATATTATCATAATTACACGGCAAAAAAACTATAGTAAAATTATTATAGCAAAGATTTTAGTGTAAAATGTTCTTTAAAATATAGTATTAATACATTTTCTATGAGTATTCCGTACCAAAATAATTCCAAAAAAGTATAGTTACAATTTCTAATAACTTTAGTAAAATCAAGTAAATTTTACAACGGTGCACGAAACAAACACTATAGTAAAATTATTATAGGAAAGATTTTATTGTACGATTTCCTATAAAATATTGTATTAATTACAATTTTCATTATTAAACAGTACAGTACGTTTCACGAAATTTGGATACGACTTAATGATTTCCTGGGTCGGTCCCATTGTGCCGACAAGAGCTTGGCAATAAACAAGCGAAGTATGAAGGGACGTACTAAGGAAAACAAGTAATCATATGATTATATTAATGTAATCAAATGAAATAACATTAACAATAACATAAAAATATTATTAGTCATATTTATTTACATGTATAATGTCATTCTATAGATAGTTCTGTTTCGCTATCGCTATCCTCCTCAAAATTCATTACAATTGGATTAATTATACGATCCAGACTAATATACGAATTTTCTATAGTTATTACGTGACGGACTGAATTTTTCCAACTACCTGGGGGAATATCATTAAAGCATTTTCGTATTAATTCTACAACACTAGAACTTAAAGTCGGGGAAATATTTTCAGCCCTAACCAGTGATTTTAACTGGTGCCACATATGCTCTATGGGGTTAAAAATGCAATAATAGGGTGGGAGTCGTAGCACTGTATGTCCAATTTCTTCTGCCAATGTATCACAAACATATATTTTTTTATACAAAATATCTTTAAAACTTCTGAAAGATCACTTTTTTTATAACTTTCTTCAAAATATATATCATTCGCCGCCATGTAGTTCTGAATCTCCAATTTTGTATTATTTGAGCTTGGAGCTTCATGTAATTTGCGACTGTGATAGCTCGCATTGTCCATTACTATCACGCTATTCTGAGGAATGTTTGGTAAAAGACAATTCTTGAACCATTCCTCAAAAACTAACAAATTTTACCACAAAAAGATATTTAAATATAAATTAAGCAACCTAACCTACCTGATGTGCCTATATTTAATTATAATTATTACAATCCGGTCCTTTCCACATAATAATAACAAACGGTCATAAATAATGGGATGGCCCCAGGTACTTTTACTGCAGTCATTAAATTATATCCATTTTTTGTGAAACAATCTTTACCAAAATAATATTGTAGATACACATAATTTCCAAAAAAGTATAGTTAGAATTTCTAATAAATTTACTATAATCAAGTAGATAATTACTAAAATATATTAATAAATTTTACAACGAATGTATAGTGAAAATAGGAGGAAAACTTAACTGGAAACATACCATTAATCACTGAAGCCAAGTGACGTTGGGCACGGTTAGTGCTTGGATGGGTTACCGCTTGGGAATACCAAGTATCAAAATTTTTACAAAAGATTTTAGTAAATTCTACAAAAGAATTTAATAAATTTGATAAAAGATTTTAGTAAATAAACTCCTGGACAAAATTAACGCAACATCATAAATTTGCCATATTTTTGATGCTATTTTTTTTCTGAATTTATGATCCGATTTGAATGATTTTTTTTGCATTGTAGTTTGGTTCCTTGACAATGTCATAGTTTTCGCTGTTTATGATAAAAATTTAATTTTCGATTTATACTGGGTGTACTAAAAATGCTATGTTTTTTTCCGAAAATTCGAATCACCCTGTGGAGTATATTAGCAACCGAAACATATTGCAGTTGACATTAGACGGTAGGTCCATCTTTCCCCAACATTTTCTTTTTTGGTTTACTTCATTATCTCTGTTATTAAAGGAGATACACCGTTTTAAAGCGTAATATGTTTTTATAGACTTTAATATTCAACACATTCATTGTTAAATGTTTTCCAGTAGACTATGGACTTTTTCGGACATTGCAAGCGATGTGTCAGCAGATGTTGTGTTTTAAAGTTACAAAGGTCTGTTCGGAAACTGCTTATTAAACGTTCGTTTCGTATGCCCAGTTGCCCGACGAGTATATTATTCTTGAAACCTGCTAGAAAACATTTAACAATGAGTGTGTTGAATGTTAAAGTCTATAAAAACATGTTACGTTATAAAACGGTGTATCTCCTTTAATAACAGAGATAATGAAGTAAACCAAAAGAAGGAAATGTTGGGGAAAAATGGACCTACCGTTTAATGTCAACTGCAATATGCTTCGGTTGCTAATATACTCCACAGGGTGATACGAATTTTCGGAAAAAAACATAGCATTTTTAGTAAACCCAGTATAAATCGAAACTATGACATTGTCAAAGAACCAACCTACAATGCAAAAATAAATCATTCAAATCGGATCATAAATTCAGAAAAAAAATAGCATCCAAAAATATGGGAAATTTATGATGTTGCGTTAATTTTGTCCAGGAGTTTATTACAAAGGATTTTAATAATGTTAGTGAAATCTACAAAAAATTTCAGCAAATTTTACAAATGATTTTAGTAAGTTTCACAAAATTATTTCATATAAATGGTATACTAAATTTTTGGTAATTTTTGACTAAAAATTTATGTTAAAAGTTTGCTCTAATTTAATGGCAGTTCTTAATAAAAGTTATTCCAGTCCCATATAAAGCCATAAATTATGGTTAGTTTTACTATTTTTATAGTAAATTTATTAAGTTTTTCTTTTCGAGTAGTGATGCAACCCGGATTCGCCGGTTCCGATTCGTTGTTAATATCCGGTTCGGGTGGATTTTGTTCCGGATCCAACCAGAACTGAATTAAAACAAATGTGTTGTAGAAACTAAGAGCAGTAGAGCTGTTCTATTTAATGAAACTGAGATAAAAACAAATACATTTTTCCCTGTTGCTTGCCAAGAGTCTATTTCTATTTTCTCAAGTAGACATCGCCGCCCTACGAAAAAATACTTTCACTATTTTGATAAAAAACAAAAATTTTCTACCAATCGAATTGATTTTTACACCTTTTAGAACGTTTTATTGTAAACACAGGTTCCGGATCCGGTACGCGATCCGACCAAAAATGTTGGCGTTGGTTCCGGTATCCGGCATTTACAAAAAGTGAATCCGGTGGCATCACCATTATAATTTGTATAATAAGTTTTTTTTTAAATTAACGGTAAATTAATAAATTTTGAAAACTTTGTACTAAATTACTGCTGATTAGATTTTATTAGAAAAAACATTTTTAAAAAGAAATTCTAAAAGTAGAAATATATTTTTTATTTTTCCCAAATTAACACCTATCAAGATTGTGATATTGCGAGTCGCATCCTGGCATCCCTGGCTATGTATAAGAATAATTCTAGCATGAGTTTCTTAGTCCACATGAGCTGTACAAAGTTACAAAATCTCGTTAAAATATACAGTGCATCTCAAAAAGAAATAATTTTCTGACCTACATTTATATAATCCATCCTTATCCATATATTGACCTCTAGAATACCTCATTAAAATATGTTCCTTTCCTCTCGAAACACCTTATATACTTTAGTTTACTAAGTTTTAAATATTTTAGTCGTTTTTGACAGCAAATATGTATAATACCAAATATTCATTTATCCATTTTCTAGACAGACAAATGCCTAAACAACATACCCCCTAGAAAACTAATTAATTTCCCCATAGTGTAAATTACGCCAAACGAAATAAGTTAAATTCCTATCGCTCTGACAAATTTGGGATAGTAGTAGGTGCCAGGTATTCGGTATTTGGCATTCGGATAAAATAAATTATTTCCATCCGGAGAGAAAACATTCTGACCAGGGACAGAGAACGTGTGGTTAGGAATGTCTTCCTAACAACCGGGCAAGTGAAAAGGGTTGACTAATGTTGCCTACTAACAAGATACGTTACCTAGCTTTCCGAAGAGTTTTAATTTCGGATATGTTGTGGTTTTTAAGGTATTTGCCCTTTTCTGGCGAGCCCCGCGTTTGTCTTTGGTTTGCTCCAATTCCGGCATGAAAGAATGTTCCTCTCCAATGCAGTGAAATATTGCATAAGGGTCTACGCTAGGTAGAATTAGAGCATCTAAGTTTTTAGAAAACTTATCTCTGGTTAGAGTTCAATGTACAAAATTATTCTTTTGCCTTTTGAATATAATATATCGTATAATTCACCATTCTAGATAATTAATTTAATAATACATTAAGATGAGGATCCCAAACAATCCCAAATTATCAATCAGAGCCATCTATGTTGCATCAATTTAATTAAAAAATATGCCGCTTTTTGGCATGTTAGAAAGAGACTAGAGTCATCAGCTGATAAATATTTCTTTTCGTGAAGTTTTAGCCGTTAATAATAAAGTTGTTTAGTTAATTTATTGATATTTAGATTGTCTGACAGTTCGATTGGGGTATCAACAAGTTTCAGGAAGATCTGTGACAAAAATTTGAAAATTGTTCATTTGAAATTGTTATTATTGTTCTTATAACATTATATTTTTTAATGCAATTTTTTCATACCCTTTTCCAATCCTTTAACTTTACGAATCCAGTTTTAGATTAGAAAAAAACTAAGTATATTTGACTAAACGTTCGCATAAAATAGTGCCCGCTTGACAACCTGTGATTAAACGCAGCTCTTAAGCCAATTAATTATCGAATAGTCAAAAATTCACTTTCAACTTAATAAGCTGTTATTTCGTTAATACAGAACTAATTTTAATCATTTTTGTTTTAACTGATTGAAAACAGATTCTAGAGTCTAGGGCAAAGTAGTTTACGTCCTGATACCTCAAATTATACGTGGTAACGCATAAAATCTAGATGCATGTAAATTTCCTGAAATTCACATTCATATAGATTTTATACAATTAGAGGTATCAGGGCGTAAACCGCTCTGCCCTAAATTCTAGAATCTATTCTCTATCATCGAAATAACAGCTTATCAATTATTAATTCTAGATAAACTACAATCTAAAATTATTTTTCCACACTGGCCGGCACAAAATTCCGCTACCCTTAAATTTTGGTCAAGCTTGATATTTTATAACTTTTTTATTTGTTATGCGATTTTCATGATTTTGTTATCAGTTTGTAGATCCATTTATTGTGTTTTCCTTAATTATTTTATAAAGTATCATTTTTCGATTAGGCTATATTATAGAGTAGTAAATCAAACTGTTGTTTTTGTCTTAATTTCAAAACACCCTGTAGGGAAATTGATGAGGATAATTTTATTTACATACTGTTTCTTGTATTCTTTGATGCATTCTAAACTTTTCCTTTTTTGATTCATTCCATTATCTCATTTCTGCTGCGAGTTGTAAAATTTTAACTGAATGAATGTTATTTTTAGAAAATGATTTCAAGCTTCCGGTTAAAAATTATCAACCTTATTGTGACAGAATATTTTACAGTGACAATATTATTACGTACTATTCACTGATGAAGTCAGGGTTTGTTTAAGGTCGCCGGATGGTCGTGAGCGGGTATTCAGACATACAAAAGAGAGATATGCTTACTGCATCAGAACGAATCTCATATCTTGGCGGTTCAGTCATAATTTTGGAGGGTATTTCTACCGAAGCACGCACCAATCTTGTATTTGTTGAAAAGGGAGCTATAACCGCCCACCGTTACGTTGAGGAAATCCTCCAAGAAGTTGTTGTTCCATTTGCTTCTTTCATTGGAAACCAATTTATATTAATGCATGATAATGCTGAACCTCACGTTGCATATGTAGTGAGCGAATATTTGGATAAAGTTGAACTTCCAAGATTGGAATGGCCCGCATATAGCCCGAATCTCAACCCAATCGAGCAATTTTGGGATCAACTTAAAAGGGCTGTTCGTCGTCGTCCTGTACAACCACAAACCTTGCAAGACTTACGACTGGCGCTGACCGAAAAATATCAAGCAATCCCTTAAGAAAAGGTAAGTAACTTTATTCATTCGATGCCACGAAGACTGCAAGCTCTCATTGCAGCGAGAGGAGGAAATCCACGATATTAGGATTGTCTTTGTTAATTAACTTTATGATATACCTAGTGTTTGCATAAAAATATGCTTCATATCAGCGTTTCATTTCAAATTTTGTAGCTCGCAGCAGAAATGAGATAATGGAATGAATCAAAAACGAAATGTTTAAAATATATCAAAGATTACAAGAAACAGTATGTAAATAAAATTATCTACCTCAATTTTCTTACAGACTGTTTTGAAATTACTACCAAAAACAACAGTTTGATTTACTCCTGTATAACCTAATCAAAACATGTTACTTTATAAATTAATTAAGGAAAAACACAATAAATAGATCTAAAAACACTGATAAAGTCATGAAAATCGCATAAAAAATAAAAAAGTTATAAAATATCAAACTTGACCAAAATTTCGGCGTTGCGGAATTTTGTGCCGGCGAGTTTAGATGAAACGTCGATCTATTCCATTGGTAATGAAATATTTTCTTGGCATATTTTGTAAGCAATCTCGGTAACCTTTGTTCTGAAATATTATTTCAGTTTAAACAATAAATTAACTACCATTTTAAAATCTAATTTTTGACTTTAGTACAATAAAGAAGTTTTTTATATTTATAACCGTCATAATGTTAATGCGTCCATTAGGTGCTGACGGAGTTTAATCTTATTTGATCTATGTGATCTTGATTCGAAACATACTGTAACAGGTATAGACGCACGTTCATTCTTTTTCCGGTTCAACTATACATTAGACTCTGGTATGGTGCAATATTTTAAGAGTATATTAAGATACAATACATCATCTTAGCACGCGTTTAATTTAGAAAACGACCCGCGAAGCGGGGAGTTTTCTAAAGTACAATTGCTCTAATTGTCTTATGAACCATTATAATACTTTTCTATTTTTGTATTTAAGGTCTGAAAACTTAAAATAATATAGTAGATTTTTCCATTTGAATTAATATTTTCTTTTTGAGTTGGCAATACTTTTACAATTTCATAATATCTTACAAGTATCATATATGCCATGATAGAAACAATTGAACACAAAAAAGCTTCTTCCCATCCATCATAATTAAAAATAAATATATTATTAAAGTTAATAAAAATGAGTCAGGAAGAAAGTTGTACTCCGTCAGAAATACGGGAAATTGCAGAAAAACTTTTAAAACGAATATGCAAAACTTTGAGTTATGGTACGAGCAGAACAAAGTTCAAAATATTGAACAAAATAATAAATAATACTATTGAACAAAATATTGTGTCGACACAGCATCTGACAGGAATAGCAATTAATGCCCAGGAAACGTCTACCGTAACTATAAATATGTATATTAAAGTAATATGTATAATACTATATTAAATTAAAAATAAAAATTAGTACTTTATTGAATAAAACTTAGAATTCGAATAGAAATAGAGCATAAACTGAAAGATATTTCTATTATTTGTATGTTATAAGTAACTATAAAACATATAGTTGTGACTAGAAATTAGTTGACGGACACCGTCAACATGTTATATATTTCCGACTATAATATTTCAGATAAATATCTAGTAAAACTGATCTATTTGCAAGGTTTGCAAGAGAAGAGACTAATTTCAACGAAATCGAAGTAAGCCTAAAATTGGAACCCTACTTGCTGCCAACATAAAAAAAATAAAATTTCAGTTTCATAAAGTGGCAGGTTATTCAATTTTTTTGCATTTCATAATGTAGATATTATGCAAAATAAAAAAAATAATAATCCGCGGGCCCTCGGGTACTTAAATGTAATAAAATATTTTCTTACATGAATCGTTTAAAATTTATTGATTTAAAGCATACATTGGTAAAAGCAAGGATTTATTTCCATTTTATCCCGCCAAACTTTAAAATAACTACCTTCGTACGGAATCTATTCCATATAACTGTACCTAATAAATCTTTGTAGTACAAAATTACAAATGCAACCCAAACGCGAGTATATTCCGATAATACTCCTTTCAACCAAAGCTCACACACACACACACACTATTAGCTAAATTGGAAAACAATCTGAATAATTGGCATTTTATGCCTCGAAAACGGCAACGTCCGACGTTTCCCAAAGTGTTACACCCTGGTGTTGCATGCTATGCAACACTGCCGTGCATGTTACCAAGCTATAATTGCAACATTTAACTGTTCCTAAGGAGCGAATTTGTATTTCTTTGTTTGTGTTTATAAATTGCTGTGCCATAATTTGTTAATTTAAATTGTACGTAAAAAAATTTATTGATTCCTGCACTTAGCATATACTGGGTGTCAAATTCAAAACTTCCCGATCTTGATATCTCACGTCCAGTAAATTCTATTAGAAATCGGAAAGATACAAATTTATCGTGGTTTTTAATAGTTATTTATGTATCAAGGGTACTAAGTAGATGATTATGCCCAGCCGAGGGCCTCTGGCCCGAGGAATCGTAAGTAGCCCGAAGATATATATCTATTAGTACCCGTGGTACATACAAACTTTTATGTCATACCAGTTCGTTTTAAATAATAAATATTTTTTTAAAATTTAATTATCATTAACGAAACTGTGCTGTTGGGGTACTTTAATGATCTATCTGAAAAATTGTCCCCGTGCTCTCTGTGGGCTAAATATTCGATGATAAAGAAGACTTTAATGGTAAATAAGAATATTAATATATGTAATTTTCACAAATTATGCGAGTATTTAAAGCAAAGGTCAAAAGGGTACCAACCAAAAAGATCGAGTGTGTTATCTAGAGAAAATGTCCTAATATTTATTCATGAGGCACCAAATGAAACGTTTTTACTGAACAAGGTCGCATTATTATTTGGCGTATTTGTGGATGTCGGCGGAAAGAACTTGTAAATATGTTCACATGTAGAACATATAAAATCAATCTTTGTTGAACGGTGCCAGAGACCGAAACTGACCAAAAACGAGTTTTCACCATTATTGATAAAGACGAAATGAATAGTTTAAACCTTATAAGAGATTATATGGGTTTGCGGCCACATGACTGCTCAGAAAAAATACTATTTTTAAGCTACAGCCGAGGCCGCTGTACTGTACCACCTGTTGGAGAAAACATATTTGGGAAAATTCCCTGTATTATTGCAAAATATTTGAGTTTGAACAACCCCGAAAGTACACTGGTCATTGCTTACGTCGAACGTTGGCAACTCTTTTAGCAGAAGTTGGAACAAGTATGACTACGCTGAAGCGCCATGTGGATGGAAGAGTACCACAGTTGCTGAAGGATATTTAGAGGATAGCATACCCTCAAAAAATGAGGTTTCAAGGATGTTGGCAGGCGTACCATCTGGATCTCGCATTTCCTTACAGAAACTAGAGACCCAGACAATGAATCATGAGTCAACCTTCCCTGCAGGAAATTTCGCCTTCCAGAATTGCCAGTTCTATGTAAATACAACCAAATAATATATAAACGTAAATTTATATTTTTTTGTTATTTTGTTAATAAAGAATAAGTTAATTGAAAACGTTTTTTGCGTCTTAATACCAGCGCGGGTCACAATGTATACTTTATGCCCGCACGGGCATAAAGTAATCCATTATGTAGATGTGATCTAAGGTATAAAACACAATAATGCACTGGTATGACATAAAGAATATTTGCTGTCTTCGTAGTTTAACACCCTGGGAGAGGTATATGTTACTTTAAAATCTTAAATGGGAAGGGAGCAAGTGGCACATCATTTTAAAGGTCTTTTAAGTCTCTTTACAATAATTTATTATTTTTTGAGTGGTAGTTTCCAAGAGATCGCTTTCCAGAAATGTACCGTATTTACAATGAAACGCCTTTTTGGAGGCGACGTTTGGACATCATTCAAGAATGTATTTTAACTCTAATTTTCCCTAAACTGGTCAGTGTTACAAGAACAAATTCCCATTTTTTAGGCTATAAAATACTTGACGCAGTAAAGAAACTCAAAAGGATTTCCGTTCTTATAAAAGTTTTTTTGAAAATTTTCCAAAATTTAGATTCAAAATGTAAAATTAACAGGGTGTATGCTATCAAAACAAGTATGAAAATTAAGATTGTTATTAAACTAGTGTAGTAAAGCTCTTTATAATTTGACTCCACTTTGACTGGACTTAATATTTTGTGTTAAAATCTCAGTGAATTATATACAGGGCTACCGCTGAAGTACGAGCTCATTCTGTAATGAAATTTTTCTATTTGGGTTTCATAATGGCTACATTATGAAATGCAAAAAAAATAAATAACCTGCCACTTTATGAAACTTAAATTTTATTTTTTTATGTTGGCAGCAAGTAGGGTTCGAATTTTAGGCTTACTTCGATTTCGTTGAAATGAGTTTTCTAGGCATTATGGATTCGACAAAAATTTTTTATAGAAAACTTTACTAACTTTTAACCTTGTAAATAGATCATTTTTACTAGATATTTATCTGAAATACCTATACTCGGGAATATATAACATGCTGAAGGTGTCCCTCAACTAATTTCTAGTCACAACTATAAAACAACATAACCTAAAGAACTATTTTTATTTTTAATTCAATATATACATATACTTTATATATACATATTTATAGTTACTGTGGACATTTCCTGGGCATTAATAATTGTTATTCCTGTCAGATTCTGTGTCGACATAATATTTTGGTCAATAGTATTATTTATTATTTTGTTCAATATTTTGAATTTTGTTCTGCTCGCACCATAACTCAAAGTTTTGAATGTTCTTTTTATAAGTTTTCTAGATTATTTTCTGCAATTTCTCGTATTTCTGATGGAATACAACTTTCTCCCTGACTAATTTTTATTAACTTTAATAATATATTCATTTTTAATTATGACGTATGGGAAGAAGCTTTGTTGTGTTTAAATGTTTCTATCATGGCATATTTGATACTTGTAACATTTTAAATTTTAAATTGTAAAAGTATTGCCAACCCAAAAAGAAAATATTAATTCAAATGGAAAAAATCTACTATAGTTTTTCAGATTTTAAAGACCCAAATAGAAAAAGTATTATAAAATACACGGTATATAAGAAAATTAGAGCCCTTGTATTTTAGAAAACTCCCCGCTTCGCGGGAACTCGTGCTCTAATATAATATCGTATGAAACTTGTATCTTAATATACTATTACACCGCCATTAACAACAACGGAAGTAAAGCATGTGAATCGCGGAGTTTTTCCATCATTAATTTTTTAATTTTCGTGTTGGTAATATAAATTCTATAGCATTCTACCAACCTTGAACCGTTAAACAAACGTTTATAAAGTTCAAATTGGTCTAGCATATATATGAATGCATTTCGAGTTTATTAAAATAGTATAAAGCGGGTCAAGATAGATAGATTCAAGTAGACCAAGTTAATGCTAAAAGGTCCTACGAAGTTTAAATACATTTCGAAAAATGGCAACAATGGAAATGACGTTTAGCTTGGAGATAGATGCGAATAACTCGTTTTTTCAGCATTTAACTATAAATATTCCTACCAAAAACACAAAACCAGAATTAAAAGTATCTTATCTACAAACACTATTAATAGTATATTACGTTCCGAGGTGGAAAGTGTTTCATTCCTGTTGAGAGAGTCGGTAGCTAAATCTCGAGACAGACGTGAAACTTTTCACCGAGGTTTGTATACTATTTTATGTACAACCACACTAACATCCACTTCTAATTATTTTGAATTAAAATTATTAATAAAAGATAAATGTCATTTTGACTTTTCTATTGAAAAATTACACATAAATTTCAAATAACCGCAGGTGGTAAAATAGCGTAGGTAATAATACACATCAAGATGGCAAATATCATTTTTTGAATATGGTTTACATGTCACTAAACAATATATTATTTTAACAACAGAAAAATGCAGATGAGGAATTTGATTTTGCTGCTAATCCACCAGAAATTCAAGAAGCAGCAAAAATAGTAGAAGAAGATCTTCTGCCAACTAAAAGCCGCCCGAGATATGACAAGGCACATAACTGCTAGCTTATTTCAGTTAAAATGCCAAGACAAAGAAGATATCAACGACCAACTCGTTGCCAATGTCCGAAATGTAATTTGATTTTTTAATACTAGTGTTAGTTGACAGAGAGTTTCTCCGTAGCTAGCAACAACACACATTGGTTGTCATGTCAACTTCTGAAATTTAAATTTGAGTAGGTATTAATTTTTTTGTTCATTTGAGTGCCTGGTTTAATAGTGTTTGTCGATAGAATATGGTATAATGCGCGTGTTAATAAGTGTATGCTCTCACAAAACAACGTCACGTTTTTACTGACACCTTCTCTTTATTTAAATAACTTTGATTTTGGTTTTGTTATTGCCATTGGCAACCATAAAAATATTAGAGACTTGATGCAAACACGTTTATCGATTCTGCGAATGTAACCGTAAATGCGTGGCTTCTGAAACAAGAATTTTTGGATCGCTGTAAAGGAAACTTCATTCGTCTAAAAATGAAATGGGTGTCGATAAAATTTGGTCTATAATTTTAGTTTGTTTGCCAAAACTATCTATTATCCAGACGTTTTCTTTCATAAACATAAAGTGGCGTGCATGTATAAAGGCAATATATTCTGTGCAAGTCCTTTAACCTTTTCCTTATCTACCTTTTAAATTATTTTAGTTGAGTTATTGTTAAAGCAGGACATTTCTATGCCATGTCGTCTTGAAAATATGGATATTAAGTTTAAAAAAAATATATGTTTTTTGTTTCTTATCATCTTATTTTCTCTTTTTGTGCTTAGTACAGCATAGGTTACAACCTTACAATAAATTAACCATTTTCATTTGTGTAAAATAATGACCATCATTATTCAATGGTAGTTCGTAACGAAACATTACGCACGAACTGCTTCCCAGTTTTATTGCTCATATAATTATATTGTCATATGTATGGAAATAGCTATTTGTGTATTAAGAGCGCAAAGTGATACATTGCCGCTCTGAGCGAGAAGTTTGACTATCTCGAGAGAGCGGCAATGTTACTTTGCGCTCGAATTACACACATAATATTTTCTACAACCAGTGTTTTTATAAAAATGATTGGTAAAAATTAATAATACAAAGCTTTGTAATAAATTTAAATAATACAATTAACATTAATTAAGGTTATAGGTTTTTTTAATAACACTATATCTATAAACTATAATTTTTCCTATTATTTACAATATTAAAGTAAATGTACAATTTTCGCAATTTTTAATGATGATTTCAGAGGAAGTTTCTGATGGTAAATGTATCGGGATGTTTTCAGAATTTCTCGCTTCCACAAATATGGGTGATTTATTTATCGTTGGTGCCGGTCCCAAAATTTTTTCAGACGTAACAATTTTCTGAGCAAGACATTCATCTATATAGCCTTCTGCTACGTTAGTACTCTTCCATCCTCCATGTTTTTTTAATTGAGTGATGTTGCCTCCTCCTCCTCCTATGTCTTTCGGTACTTTTGCAATAGAATTCATTCCTACTACTTGATTATGGCATGTACCATTCGAATATTTTAAAAATAATCTACGGTTCATACAATTTTTGGGCCTGAGGCTAATATATTTTCGATAGATTGATAAATAGTCGAGTGTTGCGTTATTTGTCAGAGTGAATGTTCTGCTATTGTAGGTCTTAGAATCAGGTATGTTTACAATAAGGATTGACTCTTTATCCTCAATGTCATCCACTACCATTTTGACAAGTTCGTCCCTCCTACATGCCCCGGCGATACCCACAATTAAGATTACTTTTTTCAGTAAATATATCTTATCAGGAGATTCTTCTAAAAAGGTTTTCACTTCATCAAAATTTAAGGTTTTTGATTTTATAGGGTTTTGGCCAACAGCTTGACGTTTTAAAAAAGCTAAGAGTTTCTTGTATTCGCTGATGTTTATATCATATTTTGCTTAGCTTAGCTTTGCGTAGCTCTTAGCATTGACTGCATTGACCAAAGTGTAGAGGATTTCATTACCTTCTCTTTTTCGGCAAAATATGCAAGTAAAATATTTTCTGATATCTTGTTGGTTTCTTTTGATTCGCACCATTTACTAAAAACTTCATACTGCTTTTCATATTTGCTTCTCGACTTCTCTGGCAGTAGATTAAGAGTAACTGATTTTGCAGCTTGAGCAATTTCCGGCGGTGTGTACGAAACTTCACTAATTTCATCGATTTCCATTGAATTTTCACGGAAAGACATTTTTATTTTACGAGAATGATCGAAAATTACGTGTTGGTCACAAAATGGTCGATATCTGTCAAATACCATCAACGCCTACTTTTATATCAGAAGTTCCAGGCACACTAGACGTTTTCTTTGTTATGGTTTCTTTGGGAACCAAGCGATCGTTTTGGCTCGCTCCTCGAAAAAGTGCAACTTTGCGCTTTCTTTTGAAAGCACAAATTTGTACTTTGCGCTCGGTTGTAGGAAAAAGCATTTTCTAACCACCTGACACAACAAACAGACTTGTTGATTTCATTTACAGGGTGTTCCAGATAAGAGTGTGCTCCGCAAGGATCTTGTTAACGACAGAACATACAAAAATGATCAAATTATTTTAATTAAAATTTCAAATTAAAAAATATTATTAAATATAATAATATTTCCGAATTTTTACGATTTTGCTCTTGTTTTCGGATTCTATTTGAAGAGATATGTAAAAATAAATTTCACATCCTCATTGACACTTTTTCTCCCGTAAAAGATTATTTAATTAAATTTTCAATCCGGTGTTGCGCGTTTTCGCAAACATCAGCAACTTTGTTTTTTAAATAGTAGTAACATCTTATTTCATACTTATGGAATCCACTTTATATTCTGAATCCAACGATATTATACACGGTGTTGAAGAAAGGTCGGTACCCCGGAATAACTCCGGTGCATCGCATTGCAGCGGAAAATGTCTGGGGAAAAAGTTGTTTGGTTACGAAGGAGGAATAGTTTGCAGTTTAAACAACCCCCACGCCCTCAACCCCCGGGCGCGGGTGGGGGTAAGTTAAGATTTTCAAATGGAACCCCATATTTTTTATTGGCGTATCGTGTTTCCGAACAAAAATAAACATCTTCTGTCCGAAATTTTTTTTTATTTGGGCCCATCCTTCACTAATAATCACCATGAGAAAGACAAAATCAGAACCTTTCGAAAATCAAGTTTCATCCTGGAAATATCCTTTTTCTCTGTCTAAAAAATGCCCGTGGAAAAAGTTGTTTGTGTTCCATTACTTTAGATATACATATTTATATTTACTGTAGACAATTCTTTGGCATTAATTGATATTCCTGTCAGATTCTGTGTCGACAGAATATTTTGTTCAATAGTATTATTTTGTTCAATATTTTGAACTTTGTTCTGCTCGCACCCATAACTCAAAGTATTGCATATTCTTTTTAAAAGTTTTTCTAGATTATTTTTTGCAATTTCTTGTATTTCTGATGGAGTACAACTTTCTTCCTCACTCATTTTTATTAACTTTAATAATATATTTATTTTTAATTATGACGGATGGGAAGAAGCTTTGTATTGTTCAATTGTTTCTATCATGGCATATTTGATACTTGTAACATTTTATTAAATTGTAAAAGTATTGCGAACCCAAAAGAGAATATTAATTCAAATGGAAAAAATCCATTTTATTTTTTAAAGTTTTTCAGACTTTAAAGACCCAAATAGAAAAAGTATTATAAAATACACGGTTTATAAGCCAATTAGAGCACTTGTACTTTAGAAAAAAACTCCCCGCTTCGCGGGTCATTTTCTAAGTTACACGCGTGCTCTAAGATAATATCTTAGGAAACTTTACTAACTAATATTATTCACTGGAAGGGATCTATTACGGGTGGGAAATTTCCAACATTGTCACCCTCTGTATAGGAACATAGACATTTTTGCAGTCATGCCAATAGAATATTATAGAAAAGATACCAATGGTTTGCCCACTATTGATAAAATTATTACTATCCGATTAAAAAACTCTAGTTATTTAAACAGAAGTAATAATTGTAAAAATAATACGTTCCTTTTTAAATTCTTCAAAAACAAGATAGTTATTTAATTATTCTCGTTCCATTTTATCACGGTTTTGAATGCAACAAAATCTAAGATTTGTTTTTTGTGTAGACAATATAGTATTAAACGAGCACAGGATTGCTAACCGCAGATTAAGACTTACCGGAAAAATTGCTAAATGCATTGTAATTAAGGAAGTCTTAGATAATTACCAGTGTTGTTTCTTTGAAAATTCCAAAAACACATTTTACAAAAACCGCAAATAAATTTACAAATGATAATATGCTATACGGGGAGAGTTTTTAAATGTAATTAAAATCCGTTATCGGTCACAACGGATATACAGGGTGTCCCTTTTTCGACGGATATCTCCGTAACTGTTAGCGCTATCAAAAAAGTAATGTTGATACCTACATTTGGGTCAAACTTAAAATGATAAAATCAAAATTTGAAAATTTTCGCTCTCTTAAGAGATACGGAAATAGTATATTAAGATACAAGACATTATCTTAGAGCATGCGTTTAATTTAGAAAACGACCCGGGAAACGGGGAGTTTTGTAAAGTACAAGTGCTCTAATTGGCTTATGAACTGTGTATTTTATAATATTTTTTCTATTTGGGTCTTTAAAGTCTAAAAAATTTTAAAAAATATAATGGATTTTTTCCATTTCAATTAATATTTTCTTTTATGGTTGACAATTCTTTTACAATTTAATAAAATGTTACAAGTATCAAATATGATATGATAGAAACAATAGAACACAACAAAGATTCTTCCCATCCGTCATAATTAAAAATAAATATATTATTAAAGTTAATAAAAATGTGTGCCAGGAAGAAAGTTGTACTCCGTCAGAAATGCAAGAAATTACAGAAAATAATCTAGAAAAACTTTTAAAAATAATATGCAAAACTTTGAGTTATGGTGCGAGCCGAACAAAGTTCAAACTATTGAACAAAATAATACTATTGATTAAAATATTGTGTCGACACAGAATCTGACAGGTATAACAATTAATGCCCAGGAAATGTCTACAGTAACTATAACTATGTATATAGAAAGTAATATGTATAATACTATATTGAATTAAAAATAAAAATAGTACTTTATTGAATAAAACCTCAGAAATAGAGCATAAACTGGAAAATATTTCTATTATTTTTAGGTTATGTTGTTTTATAGTTGTGACTAGAAATTAGTTGACGGACACCGTTAGCATGTTATATATTTCCGAGTATAGGTATTTCAGATAAATATCTAGTAATGAACTGAACTGAATCGGTTTACTTCAAAACTTACACTGGAGTGCCATACCAACCTAAAAGTACTAGCAGCCAGGGGGAACAAGATAGAGCTCTTGTGGGTCCCTGGTCACTCTGGGATATTAGAAAATAAAAAGCGGATAAACTAGCGGGAGCCGGATCCGCTCAAAATCTCAAAGGCCCCGAACCAGCCTTTGGAATATCAAAACAGGTAACAAAAACAACATTAGATAGATGGTCGAAAAAACAACACCTATCTCGATGGAAAGGGTCACATGGTCAAATACACGCACGGGCAGTAATTGGAAAACCATCGAAAATACTATCGAATGGGATGCTAGCCCTAACACAGCCCCAGTTGAAACAAGTCTACTAACAGGCCACTGTCACTTGCGAAAACATCTTCAACGGATAGGTATAAACAACGGATCCATTGAATGCAGACTCTGCGGCGAAGAGGATGAAACCGCCTCACACATAATATACCGCTGCGTTGCACTGTTTCGTAGAAGACAAAATATCTTCGGGAACATACAACGTAGTGACAATCTCCCACATGACAAGCTTGGTAGAAGGTTACTGGACCTCATCGAAGGAACAAACATCATCTAACAAGATCGGGGTACACAATAAGCCGAAAGGCTACAGTGATAGAAGTTCGGGTCTTTAAACCGACCCCCGCCTTTAACCAACCAACCAACCAAGGTGAAAATTATCCAGGAGATACGAGATATTATTAAGAAAATATGTTCAGAAAGAAAAACTGAGTACAAGTATAAAAGAAGAAGGTGAAGTTTCAAATCAAGAAATTTTAATCTTTTCACCTATTCATACATCGATATAGTGCATAAATGGAAATTTGTAGTTATGTGTTTTTGATGACGAGCAATATCAATATATTCCTATTTTTCGAATAACATCTAATTACACCGCCGTACACACTCAAAAATATTTATTGGTAACTTTTTTGGGCTTCTGATATAAATTTACAATAGAATGGTAATTTCTAAAGAAAAAGTGTGTACTTCATTTGTTTTGTTAAATTGATCCGTTATCGAGATATTTGCATTTTTAAACCACATTGCATGGAAGAATATTTGAAACATTCATCAACAACTCTAATGACAAAAAAGATCTAAACCTTTTCCACTACTGTAAAAGAGGGAAAGGATTGGCACTAACCGACTTAATGCAGGAACTACTAGAATTATCAACTATTATTTTGAAAAAATTAACGAAGTTGTAGAAATCTTGAGAATCCCTGTATAATAATTGACCGTATACCGCCTACGTAATTTAAAACTAATAAGTAAAAAAAAGCGTAAATATTAGTTCAATCAGTTATGGAATACCATAATAGTAAGAGACCTCTTGTTCTTGTGGTATTTTAATTATGAAAGAATGAAAAGTGTGAAGAATGTAAACTTTTTTTAGTGAAACGTTATTATTTTAAAACTACATAATGCCACCAAACCGAATCGCCAAATTTATGATACGGTTCTGTTAACGATTTTCGAGTATTGTAATCTTACAGTGTCATTGCAATTCATGTTAGGAGTTTAGGGTCCTATTAATGAAGGCAGATATAGTTTATCAAGAGTAGGGGTTTAGGGGGTTAAGCAAAACACAACCAACATTATGGATCAAATAAGAGCGACTAAATCTTTAAAATAACCATAAAAATTGTTGCCCGATCTCGTCTATTGCAAATTTATTAAAACCAATTTTTAAATTGCATGATAGCATAATCCATAAAATTTTATAAAGTAGGTACATATTCCTTAATATATGTATGTAGGTAGTATTAGAATCCCTTTAAATAATTTCCTTTAATAATAAATATATTTTGTGGATTGTGGGCTACTCAGGAATGCAACCGTTTTATTAAACTTTCCCTTGATCGTTTGGTTTTTGGTTATGTTTTAAACAAGGAAATATTTATAGACTTCAAAGGAACACACCAAAAATATTTTGGAGGTTAACTCATATACAAACCAAAAATATTGTTTTAGGCATCTTTTACCTTTGTGCTCGGGATTACTAGTAATAAAAATAAAGAACGTTGTGGATAAGAGTTAAATAGGGATTAAAGCTGGGCAATTTAGGTAGTATGGACCAGTAAAAGAATTTTGGAAATACAGGGTGTTATGAAAATGACTTCTTATATTTAAACTGGCAAATCCTGAGATGAAAATAAATTGAAGAAAAATAACCATAAATGAATGCTTTGAATTATTAAGCAAAATATACACATTATATGAAATCCCAAATTTTACGTGGCCGCTACTGACGACGTTCGCAATCAATAATTTATTGAGGCAGTCTCAAGTCTCAAGAGGTCAGCGCATTGTATGCGGTGTCGTCATATTGCAAAACGGAATTGTAAACGCACGTGTTCAGTTTTTGACAACATGATGTCTTTGACACGCGTTATCATTTCTTTTTCAAACTTTTTAGAAAAAAAAACTACAATTTTAAGGTACATACTCTCTTACCATCGATCTTATTTTCAGATAATCCGTTTTATAATTAAATGTATGTTTTGCAACAGAACCAACAGTATAATATAATATCACACAAATTTGAAATCACATCACACATTTATTATTATGAATTATTTCACAACAGAAAAAAATCGTATAATGCTACAACTAACAAAACGTTTAAAATTCGTACACATCAAGCATGTGGAACCCTCGGCAGCGTCGTTTCAACCCCGAGTATCGAAACATAGTGAGGCTAGGGCCAGACACGCGGTGTGATCTGGCATCACTGTAGTATACTCTAGTGACCCATATTGTTGCTAACTGAAACATGTATGCAAAAAGGGTTTTTACCTTAGTATTTAGATGTATGTAGACATTCTCTAGGACACCCAAGGAGTCACCCATTTAAATATAATAAGTCATTTCCATAACACCCTGTATAACGTTCTGAAAAATTTAAATTTAAAAAAAAAATATAGGGGACAGTATTTTATGCTATTTATCTACTTGTGATAAGGATATGCTTTCAAAATATTTTCTTTTCCAAAAATAACCTCTCTTAAAAAAACGTTTTTTTGAGTTCTGATCAAATCTTGATACATTCAGGTTTCAGGTGAAAAATCTCTTTCCGTCCGTAAGTCTCTTTGACTGTCCCTCTCTTGGTGCAAACCCAATTTGGCATTTTTAGGATTTTATTTCGCTTCCAAACATATTTGAAAAACATTATACAAAAAATTGTTAAGTCGTGATATTTGAAAAATGAATGAAGGAATGAATGAATGAATGAATGGAATGAATGAACTAAAACCAAATACGACCGAGCATATTCCTAAAAACACCTTCACTGATTGTTTTTTAAACAATAATTAAATAATAAAGAAAGTAGTTCCACGAAACCAAACGACACGAAACAATGAAATAAATCAATCAAATTCTAATAAGACGTATTTGGCAACTTCGATAAAAAGCAAAGAAATTTACCACTTTATAGCTAACACAAATTATATAATTTAAAACATTTTAATTTTATGCACTATCGAATTAAGGAAAAAGTTTAAAAGTGTCATTTTGCTAAAACGAAAAAAAAATTGACACCTTTAACAAATAATAATTAAAATTCTTAATTATTTTTCTTTAAATCGGTGTTACATTGTTATTTCGTTCACAACAAGAAATTAAATAGACTGTACTTTTTATATTTATGCAATTACCTATCTAACATTTTTATTGTTGTAACTATTGCGGTAATTTTTTACATGTTTGAATTATTTTATTAACAATACAATAAAATGTAAATATCATCCATTCGGAAAAATTAAATTTTATTGGACATGGAAAAATGTCTTAGTTAATAAAATTATTTATATAATATTTTTAAAAGGTAAAAATCACTGAGGAAGTTCAGTCTACCCCATCGCCTTATCTGTCTGTCTGTCGAAATGTACCAGTCGAGTCGGGTAGGTAATTCTATTTTCAAATCGCACCCTGGGAGGAGTAATTGTTACCTCTAAAATCTTAAATGGGAAGGGAGTGAATTGGAACTTTATTTGAAAGGTCGTTTAAATTTCTTTTCAATAAAACCATAAATTATTATTTTTTGAGGAATAATTTCCAATGCATCGCGTTTCAAAAATTGATGTCTTAGAACTCTCTCTCTCTGCAGTGAGGTTTATGGTTTTTAGATTATTATATAAAAAAAAATAGTGTTGGGAAAAACCGATGATTTTAATAATCGAGTACTTAATACTCGAGCGATTTTAATAATCGAGTGAATCGCTTGAAATTCCAATTCACCAAGCGATGACGTCACCGAGTGCTCGACCGGCAGCCTAGCCGTTTACATGTGATCCGGTAGGGTATTTGCAGGCACGTTACTACGAGTGGGCACAGGTTTGCTAAAAAATTGTAGTAGCCACCAAAAAAATTCCAGAAATTTATTTATTTGTGAAGAATGAATTTTTACCACGTGTCTCGATACCAAACAAATAAACTCCAAAAAAATCACCCAAATATGTATTTATTGTTCGGTTTTATTCTTGTGCTTTTTTAAAACACAAAGTATTACCAAGAGTTATTTTTCTTCACATCTTTCTCAATCTACGAGCATAAGTAGAAATTTAAAATAGCTTGTCAAATTATTCCACTTTAAACTATCAGGTGCCCACTGTGTGCCCTTCAAAAATTTAGGCTTAGTTACGCGACTGGCAAAATAAGAAAATTGGTTATTATTTTTTTAAATTCATGTTTATAGTTACCTAAAAGTTCGTGTTTAAATTTAAGAATGTTTACTTTTGGTTACCAAAAAGGGTTTCTCGAGTTTATAGTAAATAAAAATTTTAAAATTATATCCTTTAATTTTTTAATATTTACAATCGGAGACCTAAACTACGCCGCTGGCTAGCCAGTCAAAACAAAACAAAAACAAACTGGCATACTTTTTTATATGTATCTTCTCGTTTATGTGCCTTTAAAGAAAGACGTACGTCGTGTTACCTGCTCTGCGCCAAACTCGAATGTCGCCAATCGGATGGCACGGCGCGTAGAACGAAGGTCGGGTATTTCGCCTGAATTTATAACTAGAGTATTTCCTATCGAGCGAAAAACTGTTCGAATATACGAGCAGTTTTTTAACTCGATCACACCTACAGCGGTACATTTCCGTTGGCGTCAAGCGAAGCGCGGGTATCGAGTGAAAGATAATAAGTGACAAGCGACGGTTTTCGCCTGAATAGATAATTCGAGCGGTTTTTTAATAATCGAGCGATGTCGGTTATTTCAATAATCGAGTAATCAAGCGGTTTCTCGCTCGAGCGATCACAACACTAATAGATATACCCACCCAGTTGCCTAGTGATAGAACGGGCAATAGTTATTGTATTGTGTTTTATAAATAAGTGTTCACTGTGTCGTGTTTTAGGGTGTTATTTTAAAATTTTGAATTTTGTGATAATTAATGAGTATACTCCTGGTAAAAACCTTCACAGTCAGGCCCGAGAAGTGATTTGAAATGTCTATAGGGTATATCAATATATTTAAATTGCCAATAAAGCGATAGCTAGAAAGGGACATTAATACGATCAAAACTGAAAAATTATCATCAATCAATTAATCATGTTGATATTTTTTCCATGTTGAAAAATCTTGTAAAAAGTATTTTTTTAACCTTGATATAAAATAGTTATCTATATTCAAACATAAAATGCAATTACTGAAGAATTTCCTATTTTTATAATAGAATATGACTAGACCATGAAAAACCGCTTGATCACTCGATTATTGAAATAACCGACATCGCTCGATTATTAAAAAAACCGCTCGAGCTATCTATTCAGGCGAAAACCGTCGCTCGTCACTTATTATCTTTCACTCGATACCCGCGCTTCGCTTGACGCCGACGGAAATGTACCGCTGTAGTGTGATCGAGTTAAAAAACTGCTCGTATATTCGAACAGTTTTTCAATGGATAGGAAATACTCTAGTTATAAATTCACGACCCTCGGTCTACGCGTCGCGCCATCCGATTGGCGACGTTCGAGTTTGACGCTGAGCAGGTACACGACATAGTTCTTTCTTAAAGGCACATAAACGAGAAGGTGCGTATAAAAAAGTATGCCAAATCTCTTAGCGGAGTCATCGCGCCATGAGTTCTGTAAAGTTTTGTTTTAACTGGCTAGCCAGCGGCGTAGGTCTCCGATTGTAAATATTAAAAAATTAAAGGATATAATTTTTAAATTTTTATTTACTATAAACTCGAGAAAACTTCTCAAAAATAACATAATAATAGAAATTGTAAATAAAAATAACAAAACGAACAAAATGGTTAACAAAATATATAGAAAAATTCGTTGGTAATCTTATAGTAAACATTTTTAAATCTAAACAGGAACTTTTTTGTATTAAACTTAAGAAGACTACTTAAAAATGTTAACAAAACATATAGGTATCGATAAATTTTTTGGTAACCAAAAGTAAACATTCTTAAATTTAAATAGGAACTTTTAGGTAACTATAAACATGAATTTAAAAAAATAATCACCTATTTTCTTATTTTGCCAGTCGCGTAACTAAGCCTAAATTTTTGAAGGGCACACATTGCGCACCTGATAATTTAGAGTGGAAGAATTTGACAAGCAATTTTAAATATGTACTTATTTTTTGCTCGTAAATTGAGAAAGATGTGACGAAAAATAACTCTCGTTAATACTTTGTTCTTTAAAAAAGCACAATAATAAACCCGAACAATAAATACATATTTGGGTGGTTTCTTGCAGTGTTTTTGTTTGGTATCGAGACAAGTGGTAAAAATTCATTATTCACAAATAAATAAATTTCTGGAATTTTTTTGGGGGCTACTACAATTTTTTAGCTAAACCTGTGCCCACGCGTAGTTACGTGCCTGCTAAATACCCTACCGATCACTTGTAAACGACTAGGCTGCCGGTCGAGCAGTCGGTGACGTCATCGCCTGGTGAATTGGAATTTCAAGCGATTCACTCGAGCGATTCACTCGATTATTAAAATCGCTCGAGTATCAAGTACTCGATTATTAAATCATCGGTTTTTCCCAACACTAGTTATTTAAGTGTTATTCTTTATTTTCTATTTCATTGCCGAAAGATCATGCCTTGTAAACCCATCTTCGAAAGCCTACATCAGTAACTACAGTTTCTTAAAATGGAAACATATTTATCTGACAACAGTAATTCGTGAAATTAATCAGTTTCTGTCTGCGGTTGTGGAAATCGTGAAGTATCATAAATACCCTTTGTTGAACATGACACGGGTCACGAACACACACATATGAGGCTAAATGGCTATTTATTATCTGTTACGCTATGTTGCTAAAGGATACGTGTACGTCGACTGAATAAGTAAGAAAAATATCTATACACGGTGTCCGGGAAAATGTGGGAAATCTCCCGGATATGAAGAAAACGAGTGAAAAGAGTACTACAAGGCCTCTCTTCTTAGATATGGGCTCCCAAAGAGCTTCAATGAAATCACATAATTTTTGAACCACCAGGTATATTTAATTTTTTTTTTAATATGATGTATACCAGATAAGATCCTTCAAATTATTATCTAAGAAAGTGTCATGACCCCTTTTTTTTACGCCGTATATGATAAGAATTATGAACATGGTTTTTACCACAGGGCCAATAGTCCATTCATAAAACTCTTGAAAAGTGAAGCTGTGATTGTGTCAAATGTTATTGAAAATCAGTAATGGGAAGAAGAGAGAACTATATGTGTGTGCGCTGAACGGCAACAATGTTGACGGCTGGTTATATGTTGAAATATAACCATACTTGCCGATGAAAAGATAAATCCTTATTTAAATGATCCACTCTTTTACAAACTACACACGAATGTTTATAATCAAGACGACTTTTCACCAATAATCACAAAAAAAATACAAATCAAACAAAATATATAAATAATCCGTGAGCGCACACTGACAACCAACGAATACTTATAACCAGGAAGAAGACAAACTGCCGTGTTAAATAATCGAAGCAGGCATGATACGGCGACATCCATTATGCCTGGCGCGCACGTTCTTTTCAAATGTCACTTTTGTCCAAATTTTTATTACTGTCAATATTTTAAAGTGACATTTAAGCAAAGAAAACATCGAAACCCTTTCATTTGATTTACTAAGTAGAGAAAATCAAATATTAGGATTTTGACATAGGTTTTCAGCTGTAAATATCACTTTAAAATTGTCCTTACATACTTTTATATTATTATTGAACTAGTAACGAAACTAGAAATAAAGAATTCAGAGATTGAAGGTTGTAATTAGTTTTATTAAAAAATAGGAAATAAATCATAATTTACATAAAATATTTTACCATCTTCAACTTCAAACAAATCAAGGTAAATACAATACTATATGTACAGTAAATATATGCATGCACCATCATTATGATTATGGGCTTCCAATTTGTTTATTTCGTAGCATACTCCTGGCAACATTAGTGATCGAAGTCCTCTTTAATGTTCAGTCATTATGGGATTCTCAATTAAACTATGAAAAGAAAGAATTATTATAATAATATATTACCGGACTTATCAAAATTCTGGCTACGGGTTAACATAACTAAGCTGTAATTATTATGTTGTAGTAAAATTCTTTAAAAATGTGTTTGTTGCTAGTTTGCGTGACAAGTTTGGGACATAATGGGACAATTTTATTAAAAAAATATTTCAATCATAAATTACTTACCTGCAACAAAACGAGAAGGTCCGTTTTCGTGAAAAGAATAGAAAATTAAAAATTATTTTAGAGTTTAATGACGCTTCCTCCACCATTTTCAATCACATTATAAATCATATGTTACTTGATTTTATCCCCTTCCAGACGAAGGATGTTCGGTTGTGAAATAATTTAAGAACGTGTGCTGCTCGCATTCTATGTCTGTCTCTGTCTGCATCAACCTTCTCCGATTCAATAAAGGGAGACAAATATGGCCTAGATTAAATCGAACAAACCCAAAGGCTGATATTGACATAGAACGATCGACACAAAAGGATAAACGTATGGAGTATGGAGTGTATGTTTTAATATTTTAATATTATATATTTATTAAGTTAAAATGAATAGTTTGACGGTGGACTATTTAAAAAATATCTCGAGCTCTTTGAGTTTGGAGCAAAAATTTGAAGTGAAGAATGCGGGAAGACCTAAACCCGAAATTAATTTAATGCCGACCACAAAGGGTAAATCAAGGGACTTTATTAGAAAGTTTAAAAATTAAATACCTATATGAAAAAAAATTTATAGAGGGTATTCCAAACTTTATTGACCAATTTTCTACAATTAAGAACCGAAGAACGGACTTTATGTTTAAGCACTATACACACTAAGAAAACGTTTCTTATTTTCCAAAAGTCATTGTGTAAAATTAAAAAATAAATAAAAATGTGTTTTACCTATCGCATTTTCTTATTACTTCTTTTCTTTCTACATTTAAAACGCCTAGAAAGTAATTGTTTGGTCGTTACACAAAAATAAAATTTTAAACCACCATACTTGTGAACTACTATCATAGGTCACGAGCCGCCACTGGTGAGGACGCAGTAAAATAGAAATAGATGTTGCCAGAGTGCAGTCGAACTAGTTCAGTATTCGTTTGATAATTCCAGATTAACCTTAAACCAGTTGTAATTGTCAAATTGTCAAATTTTTAATTGGAATTCCGCAAGATACCTTTGCGATAAATATGACAATCTGATTATGCTGCAATAATGATCGAACGAGATGGGGAAGGCTGTTTGTATTCGTTGCGTAGGCTAGAAATGTACACTTTTCTATCTGTAGTTTTACAAGATCTTTGGTTTTAATATACCTTTAACTATTGACTACTAATCCTAGCGTTTTCGAAAAAACGGAATTTCTCATGTACTTGGCGTATTTCAATTAAAGATACATCTTTGTTCCGATCAAATGTTCAACCATCAATTCCGCTATTTCATATTTGACCCGTGAGAAGTTTAGGGGATTCAGTGTATATAAAATGCCGTTTTTTCGAAAACGGTTAGGACGTACTTAATTTTGGATAGTAATTTGAAGGGTCTTAGCTGGTAGACATCATATTAAAAAAGTTTTCACTTGTTTTCTTCATATCCAGGAGATTTCCCACATTTTCCCGAACACTCTGTATATACATCATAAAGATAGCATACCTATTTATAATTATATAGGGTAAATTATCAAAAGTTACCTAGCATTAAAACTTCTAAACTATTCGAAAGTTAAGATACTTTCCTTCTCGAGTTCGCAGTCACCGGAATAAATTTCGGTCCATAATAAAAATATCGACCGTGGCAGGTAACTAACTACTCTCTTTCTTTTGGTCGTTTATTTTTTCACTGACCGATCCGCTTGCTAACCCTTGAGATAGGTCATGTTCTTGGAGGTCAGCGAACGAACCGGAGCAAGCTCTGAAAAAAGATCGATCCTCTGTTGTTTTTAGTTTATCGAATAATTAAGATCCTTTTAGTTTACAGTTTTAAAGTTTCAGATGGATTTTGTGTTATCTCTATTAAATAAAGCAATAGAAACGCCAATGAATGATTCTGCTGATAATATACAGGGTGTTACGGAAATGGTTTGTTATATAACACCTTGAGTGTCCTAGAGAAATCCTTCATATATTTTCGTCTATAAACTTAGGTAAAAATCCTTAAAATCATTCAACGCTCTGGGCGGAATTAAGAGGGCAAGGTCAGCCGAGCACCTTCCATGAAAATATCTGTAAAAGAAAGTCAAATCCCCAACCTGTCTTCGATGTTCTAGGCTGTCGAGGTTCTTCGTCAGCTCGTGGTCTCCAAGTGGCACTCCTTTCGATGGAATCCAGTAGCTGAAGAGTATGTTTGGGTGCAGAGCTCCAGACATGAGAGCAGAACTCTAGTGATGGTCGAATCTGGGCATTGTATAGAGTCAAAAGTCGTTGAGGTGTGTACAACTTTTTTGTTCGGAAAAGTACACCAAGTTTCTGTGAAGCTGGTTTGGTGATTGTCACAACGTGGTTAAGTCAAGACATATTTCCTCCCAGGCTGACGCCCAGCAAATTAATAGATGAAGCCAGTGGGATTGCGTGTCCGGCCATGACTATATCCGGTTCCGTAATGTTAACCTTTTTAGAGAAAACTGCTGCCTGGGTTTTTTTAGCGTTAAAATCGACTTGGTTACTGTCACCCCAAGCCAATATTTCTTCGTTGCAGTTGGCCTTATTTTTACTGTAGTTCAGTCCACCGTACTATCCAGCCAGCGCCTGTTCATTTTCGTTTTAAAGGCATCGGCGGCTTCTGCTCTTTCAAGTTGGCCGCAAAAAATAATATTTCTTGAATAAATAATTTAAGAGAGAATTCTTAATTCCATGGAATTTGATCACAGGATAGAATATCAACTATACTCAAAAAATAATAAGTTATGGTTTTATTGGAACAAGCTATAAACCACCTTTAAGATGATGTGCCATTTGAATGCCCGTGTGTCCTTCCCATTTAAGGCTTTAAGAGTAACATTCCTTCCATGGGGTTAAACCATTAAGGCTACAAATATTGTTTAAAAGCATCCTCTTTCTCAATAAAATTAACATGTCGTTGCGATCTTTAATGTTATCCACTGGCAGCGAAATATTAATAGACGAAATTTTTCACGTTGACACCCTGTATTCTACACATCAAAATTTCATATCTTTTTCTATACACCATATGACCGACCGTAAAAATCGTTCAACTTTATATCAGATATAATGGCAAATGATAAACTAGACTTTTGTAACCAGCTCTGAAACGGTCTAGTAAACACTATAATTTCCCTAATGCCGAGCACTGCCCATCTATAAGAGGTACGCTGGCAGTATCTTGTAATCGCTTCTACTACATCTCTTTTTTCGTTTCTATGCCATTTTCATTCGCCGGTATATCGAGTGTTATAGACTGAGCAAACAATGTTTCGTATGTGACGGGTTTGTGTTATTGTTTTTATCAATTATTTTATTCGAAAATAAAAAGTCTGTTTACTTCCAAGGTGGTATTAATATCAAATACCAATGTATGAAAAAATTATTATTTCCCAGACCAACCGGATGATACTTTATACGATAAGGGCGTATTTTTGTCTACACAGTAGCACTTTAAAATACTATTTCAGATTAAATGGTACTACCAAGAAAAGGAACCCCTTTCTATTGATAGGATGTCACCACCTGCAGACCGGTTTCGAGCTCTTTTGTTCTCGTCAATACAGTCCATACCTATCATCAGAAAAGACTCTATACTTCACACTGTATTATCAGCGGTAGTTCGGAAAATATAACGCATAGTGATATCTCTTAGCAGTCCCACACAATCTGAACTGACGTTATTTATTTACATTTATATTGTTATTCTATAGATAGTTCTGTTTCGCTATCGCTATCCTCATCAAAGTTAATTATAATTGGATTAATTATATGATCCAGACTAATATACGAATTTTCTACAGTTATTACGTGACGGACTGAATTTTTCCAACTACCTGGGGGAATATCATTAAAGCATTTTCGTATTAATTCTACAACACTAGAACTTAAAGTCGGAGAAACATTTTCAGACCTACCAGTGATTTTAACTGGTGCCACATATGCTCTATGGGGTTAAAAATGCAATAATAGGGTGTGAGCCGTAGCACTGTATGTCCAATTTCTTCTGCCAATGTGTCACAAACATATACTTTTTTTATACAAAATGTCTTTAAAACTTCTAAAAGATCACTTTTTTTTATAACTTTCTTCAAAATATATATCATTCGCCGCCATGTAGTTCTGAATCTCCAATTTTGTATTATTTGAGCTTGGAGCTTTATGTAATTGGCGACTGTGATAGCTCGCATTGTCCATTACTATCACGCTATTCTGAGGAATGTTTAATAATAACAACCAAATAATAACAAACGGTCATAAGTAATGGGATGGCGCAAGTACTTTTACTGCAGTCATTAAGTTATATCCATTTTTCATGAAACAATCTTTACTAATACTACTAATATTAGTTCTAATTTTCGTCAATATTTATTAGATGTGCAATATTTTTGTGAAAATTTAAATTAAAATTTAAAATTTATGTTATTAATTTTTTGAAATTGTATATTTGATGCCATCACTGCTTTGCATATAATATATTCGTAAAATTGATTCTGGTTGTTGTTTTTGAAAGTTTGTAACAGCAAATAAGTTGTTAATAATTTCGGCGGTTATCCGCCCTTATCTAATTTCCTGACATGGATTATTGTACTTTCGACGTGTTGATAAACAGTGAAGTTTTGATCAACGTAAATCTAGAACAATAAAGACAGTAATTAATTTTTTTTCTTTTTTTACGAGCTCTAGTTCGAAAAAGAGGTATATTTATTTCATGAACATACAATATAAATTTAACAGGATTCCGAAGTACCTGTAAACGAGTTTTCTTCCCAAGCGTTTATTCCTGTTTTAGGAAAAAAAAATGCCAAAGGAAAAAAACTTTGTAATAGAACTAGAACTCGCGAAAAGTCTATATTTTTTTGTTCAGGAAGATTCTTAGAGTTAATTTTTTTATTGTTCCATATAGAAAAAAATGATGGACTTTCCTCGAGTTGTTAACAAAATTTAGACATCTTTCGTTAAAATTTTTTTTTTAAATGTACCGTTTTCATAGGAAGCAAAAATTCCGTTTTTTAGCGTGGAAAATTGAAGTATAGATTCCGATCACGTGCAGTCTCTTTCTTCCGATTATCGTTGTTTCTGTCGGCGTACCGATTATGGGCGGACGCTCGACGTATTCTTCTAACTGCAAGGGAAGATCCAATTCGCCTCGTGCCTTCAAAGCGTGAAACGAACAGGGGTCAAATCGGAGATTTCTACTGACTCCGGTATCCTCCTAAGCTAAAATACTACCCAGTTAAACAAATAAAAGTATGACAAAACTTACATTGTCTAATTACGCGGGCCTTTCTAAAAAAGGGAGAGCAATTTGTAAATGTTCAAGAGTTTTGAGCTAATTTAAAGCATGAAAACATATTCCATTCTAATTTTCTTCTAATCTGTGAGAAAACGCCAATACAATAAGAAAATATTCCGATAAAGTTTCGATACATCCGTTGAAAGCGTTTATTATATCATGGGATATAAATACCTTCCTTAATTACCTGATTAGTTTTAAGAGTCTAGATAAAAGTAACAGTGAAAATTCAAAAAATGCAGCCGATATTAAAAAAATATGTAATTTTTTTCGAAATTTCAGCAAAATGCACAACTAGAATTAAAATTGTATATTATCCGCCATTTATTAGTAAATCAAAATAGGAATCTTTTAGTTTAATAATATGGTTAATCGAATTTTCTATAGGAATAAAAGTCTACGGTTTGTAATTGATGTAGGGTCAAAAAAAAACTTACAAAAATAAACTATTTGTCTGTAGAAACGATTATAATTTGCGAAATATATGTTACTTCCTGCATTAGAAAGCAATTTTATAAGTTCTTTTTTAGATTATAGCTGCAGTATTCAAATTTGAATTTAAAAATGTATCGCCGGTCACGAGTCCCCAGTCAATTTCTTACTTTACCCTTTTATATTTCACGTCATTTTACTACAGTTACTTTTATATATAAATAATTTACACTCCTAAAATTTGTAATGAAAAAATAATGTTCAAAGATCAACAGTTTAGTTTCTCTAACGCAATTATTAACCAGAAGTTCCGTCCCCGCAGCTGCATGTATCGCCGGTCACGGCAGAAATTGCTTATAAATAACGCCACTACAGGTCGGCCTAATAGTTTTACAAATATGACGGTATGTGCTTGAATTTGTGTAAAGCGTGCTCCTGTTTATAGGTAAGTTCTGTATTATGTTTATTTAGGTATAAACTAGTACATTGCCTACTTTTTTCCAGGCGTATGTTTTTATGTTATATCGCCGGTCACAGAGTTTACTCAGACCTGGTAGTCGTAATTAAGGGAAAAATACTACACGAAGTCATCATTCTCTTGAGTATAGATACTCATTTCGGTCTAAAAAATTTTAAGAAATAGCTTGTATTAGCTGTTATCCACAAATTTGTGCATTTTTGTATCGCCGGTCACAGTAACACCGGTCACGTATGAAAATGTTATCTGAGATAAATTGATGTGACGGTTTGTTATCCGAAGCCATATACAACATTTTTTTTATTAACCATTTATAAACCATTAAGGAAAAATATATTTTGATGTGCAAGTTTCGTTTACACCTTAAGATTATAAACACCTTAGATTAAAAATATAACTAATTTTTTTAGTATTTTATCATTCTATAATGAAGATTCCAAAACATATAAAACAGGGCTGTTATAAATAATAGGAAAATGGTTATAGTGACTGATTAAAATAACTCAGTTCCAAATATTGGCGTTATATGATTCAGAAGAGTAAAACAATTAAAATCTTTGTGACGATGATCTTTTGCGCTGACATATATAATTACTCAAATTAGATGCTATAAGAAACCTATTAAAAAATTAACAGGTGTTTTTGAGATTATTTATTTTTAAAATCCGATTTACTGAAAATTTTGACCCTGTGGCACTTACACTTAAAGTCGAAGAAGTCAGTATTTTTACAAGAAATAGAAAACAACACAAAACGAATTATACGATTCTACCCGGTCTACAAAGACAAACCGTAATTTATTTGACAAAGTAAGAATTTTTCACTTTGTATCTGGTTTCTTGTAGAGATGCAGTGTGCTCCAGTTTTAGTGCCTTGGGTTACATGGGGGAATTTTATGTTATGTAAGACCTGTTTTATATGCGGCGAATTTTATCATAATAGCATTGTTGCTGGTAACTAAATTACTAAATAAAATGATTGCATTATTACGGTATGGATAATTTTGTGGAGTATATTTTTTAAATAGTCTGATTGCCTCTCTTCATACACACATATACAGAGTGCCTCACTCTCACTACAATATTATTTTATATCTAGTGTTTGCCCAGTGGTATTTGAAGGTTTCCGAGAAGAACGAGGAGAGGAAAATATATAAAACCATGCTAGAAAGCGTCTTGCCATAGGGCGCGTTCAAACAATGTCCTTCTGATCAGTGGCGGCTCGTGAACTATGATAGAGGGGGTTGAAAAGTATCGTGAGATCTGAGCATTGATATGAGCTTGAATGTTTTCATCTTTTTAAATTTTTTGTGTTAAGTGCCCCAAGTCGGCTATTCCATTTTTATGTCCAGGCAGGTTCGGCAATGCCGCGACCAAACAACGAACAGGAAAAAAAAAACGATTAGTTGTGCTGCATCCACAAATCCAGTTATTTTTTTCGTATATTTCATTTTTAAACTTTCTAATAAAGTCCCTAGATTTACCCTTTGTGGTCTGCGTTAAATTAATTTCGGGTTTAGGTCTTCCCGCATTCTTCACTTCAAGTTTTTTATCCAAACTCAAAGAGCTAAAGTTATTTTTTAAATAGTCCACCGTGAAACTATTCGTTTTAACTTAATATAATATTAAAATATTAAAACATACACGCTCGAATTTCTAAATACATGCACAAACAGACAACAGCGCGGCGCACACTAAAATTGTGTGCCTTTTCCATGTTAAATCGCCATAGCCCCGCTATCCCCCACTGTCCCCCGCCACCTGTTACCACAGAGAAACTGCATTATGTCCCGCCCACTTATTCGCATATGCGAGTATATCGCATTCGCGTCATTATCCTTGCTGAGTTGCCGGATGAATCGAGAGCTTATAATATACAGTTTGGTTTGACGGTACGATAAAATATTAGGGAGGGTCGGACTTTATACGATAAATAATATTCAATGAATATAAATTAATATTTTTTTATTCGTTTTGGGGGATGCACGTGCGCATGTGCTCCTGTGGAAGAACCGCTACTGCTTCTGATGGGTATTATTATTTAATTATTAGTCCCCTTTCCTTTACATAGGTTATAAATATTTGCCACGATTTATTTTGCTTGACTCTTCAAATGTTTATTTCTAATTATTGTCTGATCTATCACGGTCACAAAGCGCCAATGCCGCTATAAGGAACAAACACAAAATTGCCTCCCCGCGTTTCATGCCATTATAGAGACTAATTCCTGTGCGTTTTAACGGCGCAACGAAGAGCGGAACTACATAACAAAATTAAAATAAAAAAGTTTTTGTTTTAGTGTAGGATGTTAAATGTGATAAAACACACTTAATGATATATTTTATAAGATCCATAATGAGTCCGACAAATTAACTTGAATTTATTTAAATTTGAACCAATTTTGACCCGATTATTTCTGGTTAGCTTAACGAACGGCTGTGGAAAAACGTTGCAAGATTTCGCCTCTTTTCAAAAACGGACCGCGGTTACGGCGTTGCCATATATCTGAAGACAATTAATAGAGATTTATTGTATTCATTAAAGTTTTGTGGAAAATTATCATTTTTACACATCATCACGTTTATCTAGGTTGTCTCGCAACGTGGTTCAATATCGTCGGCCTAATATGAAAAATGCATAAGTCCAATTTTTCAAATTTGCGATTTTTGCGGAATCTGGTAGACAGTGGCCGAAGCTATAAACCAATCTCAGTTTATGAACATAGCCAAAAATATTAATATCAAATATGCATGTCTGACAAATTTAAAGAGTAAAGTAGGTTTCACGAAATTTGGATACGACTTAATGATTTCCTGGGTCGGGCCCATTGTGTCGACAAGAGCTTGGCAAGAATCAAGTGAAGTATGAAGGGACGGACTAAGGAAAACAAGTAATATGATATATTAATGTAATCAAATGAAATAACATTTTTTTTAAATATTACTAGTCATATTTATTTACATTTATAATATCATTCTATAGATAGTTCTGTTTCGCTATCGCTATCCTCATCAAAATTAATTATAATTGGATTAATTATACGATCCAGACTAATATACGAATTTTCTACAGTTATTACGTGACGGACTGAATTTTTCCAACTACCTGGGGGAATATCATTAAAGCATTTTCGTATTAATTCTACAACACTAGAACTTAAAGTCGGAGAAATATTTTCAGACCTAACCAGTGATTTTAACTGGTGCCACATATGCTCTATGGGGTTAAAAATGCAATAATAGGGTGGGAGCCGTAGCACTGTATGTCCAATTTCTTCTGCCAATGTGTCACAAACATATACTTTTTTTATACAAAATGTCTTTAAAACTTCTAAAAGATCAATTTTTTTATAACTTTCTTCAAAATATATGTCATTCGCCGCCATGTAGTTCTGAATCTCCAATTTTGTGTTATTTGAGCTTGGAGCTTTATGTAATTGGCGACTTTATTTAATTATAATTATTTCAATCCGGTCCTTTCCACATAATAATAACAAACGGTCATAAATGATGGGATCGCCCCAGGTACTTTTACTGCAGTCATTAAGTTATATCCATTTTTCGTGGAACAATCTTTACCTACATGAATATTGCATAAGTCCTATTAATCCAAATGGCCCCAAATGCGGTCCGATGTTTGTGAAACAACTTCTAGCTTTCAAGTATATTGGTGATAAAAATTTGTTAAAAATAACCCAAGCCTACAAGTGACTTACTGTATAGTAGTTATATTAAATCGTTAATGGTTGATACAAAATTGATTCACGAACCGCGTTTATATTTTGAATGGAGTTGCAATTTTCATACCATTTTATTTTGTCTAATATACGGAGTTAAGATTATTTTAACATTTATTATATTAATCAGAATGAACGTAACAAGCTTTTCTTTCATGAATTTTGCATCAGTCCAAGTTTTTAAATTAGAGAATGAATTTTACGTAAGTCCACTATTTATTAAGGACGGTATAATCATTAAAACATAATTACAGTGAAACCTCTCTTGCGCGGACACATACGGGACCGTCTATATGTGTCCGCCTAATAGAGGTGTCCGCCCTTGGGAAAATTGTTATTAGGTAATATTTAAATGCAAAATTATTACTATGTATATGTAAATAAACATAACATAACAAAAATACACTAGTTTTAGTTAGGATGTAGTAATAAAAAAATCTAATAACGTAGTTTGACGTGTTTGCGTTTTAAAACTTGCAATCTAGAAAATGTAATTCCAAGTCTGATAACAATTCTATTGCTGTAGAGTCACCTCTATTCTTAGCATATTCTTAATAATATTAATAATTGGTGATATTTGTTTGATTACTGCATTCAAATTCTTCATCAGAGTCGTCAGATAGTGCTGTGGTTTCAGTTTGGACTACATAATCGGTAGGAATGGGGTCACTATTATCTTCTAATAGCACATATCAATGTTAATGAACACGCCCAAATCATTGTTATCAATTTACAAACTTCCATAACATCAATATTCTCTTTCAGACTCAAAACGCGGCATTTTTCTGCCATCGCACATACTTTCATTCGGCGAAGTCCTTTCGCGCTGCCACTCATACGCGATTGGTTGCCGGTCTGTCTTCAAAGAGTTTTGCACCGTACTTATTCGTCTCCCAAATACTTTAAAAATTTTTTTTGTCCGTTTAAAAGAGGGTTTTCGCACTCTTTGTATGAAAACGGCCTGTCCGCGAGAGGTTGATTTTCATGGAATTTCATATACCTAGTTCCGGACTATGAAAAAATGTCCGCTTAATAGATATGCCCGCTTATTAAGCCGCAAACATACTATTATCACGTCACGTGAATTCACGTGTTGTCATATCGGCAAAATAGCATATATGCTGTCACGGCTTAGAAACAGACTACGTACACTGCAGATAATTTCTTATTACATATTTTGCGTTTGTCAAGATCGCAAGTGAATCTTTTAGCCTTCTAGCGCCATTTTGCAGAAATAAAATTGTGCTGTCAAGTATGACTTCCCGTGAGCTGCATGAGGTGACTATAGTGTACTTCTAAACCTATTTATAAGCACTCATAAACCGCTGTGCAGATATTTCGGGTATGCCGTGACATTGCGTGCTAGCATGTGATCCCACGTGACGTGATAATGGTGTGTTTGCAGCTTTAGAGGTGTTCGTTAAAAGAGGTTTCACTGTATACCCTAACAATAAAATAATTAAAGCAATAAAACCGACTAGTTAACTTGTATTTAACTATATGTTTATTTTAAGCCATAAATCACTTTTGTGGTCCTCCTGTAAGATTGTTCATTTCGGACGTCGATATTTACATCTCATGCAACTTGATACATAAATGGTTATATTATAGTCGAAGTTTACCATCGATAATTCATATCACCGCGACAAAAGAGCAACACTAATTATAACATTCGTACAGTACCACTAGAACTCGCTCCTCCCATCAAACGCGGTGACAAAACGCGCGTACCTGTCAACATCGGCAGGAATTAAAAGAATGAAGTCAGCCCGGGAATCTACGGTCCACGAGTGGAAAGAGAATCGAACAGACCAATGAAATAAAGAAGAACATACGAAGGCGGTCTGTGTACCATAGCCACCTCGATTTACTGAACCCACCGCTTGGTACGGCGATACTGCTACTCACGATAATGCTGCGGTACTTAGCGTACGTAGCGTAAGTATATCGTAGAAGTATTAAGTTACACGGTACTGGCGTGTGTGAGAGAAAGAACGCGCGCGCGAGACGCTTAGGAACCTAATATTCCGACGGTACTGATTGATGGACAGTTTTCTTTGTACATTACATTGAACCATTGCATTTTGTGAATTATGCAGATGAACTGTAGTCGGATCTAATCTGAAAGACTTCATCGACTACCTTTATAGTGACTAATTAAAAACTGTGAGTGCTATAGTGACTAACATATAGTGAGAATTTCTAGTGTGCATCCGAGACATTATGGATTCAGTAGTAAACATTTGTTGATATTAGTAAACGTTTTACTATTGTGGCGAGTGTAGTTATTCCTTGGACTTTTATGCGATTGTCGGTAAGTCATCTTGTTTCAATGTTTTCAATTTTCTTTTCATACAAATGAGCAAGGCATCGTTTAGTGATTTTTTACTGCGTATCCATGTCTTTAGTGACTTTTTGCTGCATATCCATGTCTTTTAAACAGCCCTATTTGTTTAATATATCAGCATTTCTAGGTATCAGTCAACACTGGTCTCAGTTCAGTAGTTTTTAAATTACTAAGTATTTTAAAAAATTCTTGATCCATTTGATGTTTACTGGGTATCCAAATAAAAGGCCTGCGTATCCAAATGGATACTCAAAAGTACGTTAAATAATGCCTTGCAGATGAGCACAAGTAATGTCTGTCGCATTTGTACAAATTGTTTCACTAAAACTCTCATTGCGGCTGTCCAACATTCAAACTTGTAAATGTACTCATCCTGAAGAGACTTCGGTTTTTGGATCTCTCTCAACTAAGATCAGATATTATTGAAGGCATTAAATTAGATCAGTTATACATTGATCCTTCTCGGTACTCAATGGAAAACGTTAATCATTAGTAAATTCATTGTGACAATTGTTGTGAAACAGTACCCGTATCCCACTAACAACACGCTTAATAATTCGCTTATTATATTCAAGAACTTACAAAACATGTCCATGCAATTTATAACACGTCAGAATAGGCACGGATCGATAATAGCCAAATAATCTATCAGTTAACCATTAACAATAACTCCTTTCATGTAATTTGCGCTATATATCAATCATAAACATACTTTCAGAGCCTAATATTTGCATAATCAAGGAATATTTAATATATAAATGCCCAAATCAACATAAAACCATATTTGCATATTTTGACACAACTGTACTACTTTTCAACTTCAGACAAGACAAACAAAACATCTTCCGTCGTAATAAATACATGCATGTATAGAAGTGACACACAATATATTCGTTCTTTGTCACACCTGCTAGCGAAGAATATTTAAATGCATTTTAAAAACCCTAAAAATGAATTATCGATTATTCTCAACCACGTGGTCCAGTCGACCTGTCTATTTTTCACCTACATTTAACCCATTGCTAATGATTGTTTAGCGTTCCATCTATATTACCAACGAGGCAACCGGCGGGTTCCAACGGAAATCTCGCATTTCTATTGGCCAGCTAATGCCTACGTGCAAACCTTTTCGGGCCAAGACGCGCGTTTTATTACCATTGTAAAGAGATACTTCAGCGTGTGTGCTACGTAACGACAGCCACGACAGGGTTGTACGGACAAGTGCGATGGAGTTTTGCAATCATTAAAGTGACATACTTTTCTTATCTACCGACATTGAGGTCATTCTTACTACCGACATTGAGGTCATTCTTACTACCGACATTGAGGTCATTCTTACTACCGACATTGAGGTCAAATACTAATATTTACTACCGACATTGAGGTCAAATACTTTACTAACGACATTGAGGTCAACTACCAGTTTACTACCATTTTACTACCAGTTTAACGTCTAAGTACTGAGTCATTACAGGTCGTCTCACACAACAGATTAGTGAACAATGTGTTAAAGATAATTAGTACTAAGACTACCATGTAAGTAAGCCCAACATCACAGATTGTATATACAGTAGAGATTGTACTTTCTGTATTCATTACTTACCCGAAGAAAATAGATATACTTTTAACCTACAAATTGTTTAACCTTACATTTTACTTAAAACGAATCAGCGACCAATACCTAAGGAGATACAGTGGTAACCAAGTAAGTTCGAGGATTGAACCACCCGGACCTATCATATGGCCCATCAGAGCCGGATTTGTAAAAGTTAAACATTTGTAAGAAAAAATAAAGCACTACCAGTCCCAGAAGTAGGGAAAGAATAAAAACACTACCAGTCCCAGAAGTAGGGAAAAAATAAAACACTACCAGTTCCAAAAAAAAGGAAAAAAGAAGGAAGAAAAAAGTTATACCAGCAGTCCCAGGAAGAGGAAAAAATAAAGTACCAGCAGCAAAACAAAATAAAAGTAATCTCCAACGTCAGTAACACACACGTTTAACAAAGTAAAAGAAGCAAAGTGAAAGCTAAAGTGACAAGTATAGTGAAAATTCAGCAGAGCAGTTCAAACGGAGAAAAATAAAGTGAAAAAATTAGTGCCAAGGTGCAGAAAGCTGTGATCGTTATAGAAGTGCAGTGAAAGAGACTTCCAGTTCCAGGTTCCAGTCAGAGACGAGACCAGTGATTAAAAACAGGATTTTACAACAAGTGTACAAGGTATCGAGGTTGGAAGGTCAATTAAAACACTTTCAACTGGTTTTTTGAGATTTTGATTGGTAGAATATTGTTGTAATTAATAAAAACAAGCTCAGCAGTGAGAAAGAAATCTAGATTCCAAAGGAAAACAACAATATTCTAGCCAAGAAGCAAATTTAATTTAGTTAAAAGTAGTCAAAAAGAAAAGAATAAGCACAGGTTAGTGTCAGTTCAACAAAAGGTGACAAAAAGAGGTTTTCTTTCAGGCAGTTATCATATATTTTTTGCAGGAATCTATTATTGTTGATATAAAGTACAGTGTATTCCATGGAAAGAGTTTAAATTTATTTTATTGATTTATGAAATCAAGTACAGTATATTCCATGGAAAGTGTCATATATTTTTTGCAGGAAATTTATTGAGAATTTATTTGATTATTGATACCGTACAAAGTGTATTTCATAACCAGTGTTTTGATATTTGTTTTTCAGGAAATTTATTAACCATTTACTGATTTTTTGGTAATATTAGTGTAACGTCAGTGCATATTGTTTTTGATATTTTTTACAGCAGTTTATAAAACCATTTTTTAAGCGCACAAGTGACAGTACTATTTTCAATCTCAGTACGGTAAAGTAAACTTTTTATTCAAAAATGGAAGGATACGATCTGGATACGTTAATAAAATTACGCGGTAGAGCGAAAGGCTCACTAACGAGAGTTCAACATTGGGTTGAACAAAATAACCAAGACACAGACAAAATTCTACAAGTCCCATACAGGGAAGAACTGTTGAAAAAAGCCTTCAAGGCCTACTCTGACGCACAAGACGTGATCGAAGAACTAGACGCGGACGATGTAGACAGGATTGAAGTTGAGGATAAGTACTGTCATATAATGGCAGAATTTGATAAAATTAAAGATAGTATTGCAGCGCCAATCATAATATCACATAAAGTATCGTCACCGCAAATAGTGTCGAATGTCAAGTTGCCCGAGTTAAAGGTACCCTTTTTTGACGGTAGTATCGCAGAATGGCGGTCTTTTGCAGAAGTTTTTAACGCTCTGATCATTCAGAACTCGACCCTCGGAAATGTTCAAAAGTTAATTTATTTAAAATCGGCCTTAAAAGGGGAAGCCTTTAAATTGGTAGACTCGCTTGAACTTATAGCAGACAATTTTGATTTGGCATGGGATATTTTAACAAATAGGTATGAGAACCTAACCTGTGTGCTAAATAGTTATTTAATTCAACTGTTGGACGCCCCTGTTATGACAAGGTCAAATTCAAGTAATTTACGGGATTTTGTAGCGACAAATAAAAAGACAATTGAATCTTTCAAAAAACTAAAATTAACGGAGACACAATTATTCGAGTACATGTTAGTTTACATACTGGAAAACAAGTTAGACTTTGCGACAAGACGAGCATTTGAACAAGACAGGGACTTAAACGAACTACCCATGTTACAAGACTTGTTTGAATTTTTAGAAAAACGTTGCATTATATTTGAGAACTTATCAAGTACAAGTAGTAGTCCAAAAGTTAAAAATGACAGAATATCTTTATTTGCAAGTAACAGTCAGAGTAAACGTAATTGTCATATCTGTGGCTCGACAGACCACATAGTATTCAGATGTCAAAGATTTTTAGATTTATCAGTGGAGCAACGCACAGAGTCAATTAAAAGGAAAAATTTATGTTTAAATTGTTTTGGCTCGCATTCAGTAGCACAGTGTTTGTCAATAAATGCATGCTCGTATTGTAACAAACCACACAACACTTTATTGCATAAGCAACAGTTTCAGTCTAATTTCAATACTCCGCGACAGAATCAAAACCCGAACTACGCAGGTGAGCATCACTCATTAACAAACCGAAACAATCAACCGTTAAGATCGCAACCGCGCGCGACTCCTACAAACTTAAATAGACAACGCGTTCTTCCAACTACACAGACACAAGAACCACACTTACCACCTGGTTTGACACGTGACGTAACGACGCATCCGAGGCGTGAACGCGATGGCTCTAGTGAAAATACCGAACCGGAAACAGTAGCTTTGTCAGCAACAGTTAATAAACAAAGTACAGTGTTATTGTCGACTGCGCAAGTCAACTTAATTAACGCAAAAACCGGAAAAATAATATCTGCCAAAGCGCTCCTCGACAACGGAAGTCAAAGTTCTTTTATAACCCAGAGATTGGTAAATAAGATAGGAAGTGACGTATATAGACATAATTTAAACATTTCAGGTATCGCTCAACACGGGTTCCCTTCAAATAAAATGACAGATGTCACTGTTCATTCAAAAATACAGGAAGAAAGTTATTCCGTGTCATGCGTGGTTTTAGATCACATAACTTATAAGCTACCGCAGGTGGCAGTAGAAGTAAGCGCATTAGATATCCCTGAAGATTTAAAAAGTAATTTAGCAGACGCGACTTTCCATATACCATCAGAATTAGATTTACTTATAGGTGCCGATGTGTACAGCGACATTTTACAGAATGGACTTCATTCATTAGGGAAAGGTAAACCGACATTAGTTTGTACCTCGTTAGGTTGGATAATAGGAGGAAACATTCCGAAAAATAAAACGGTTAAAAACTCGGAAAACAAAGTGTCATTTTTTACACAAACAAGAGAGAGAGACAAGAGTAAAGAGGACTGTCCGCCTCTTAAAACATTGAGACATCCCAAGTCAAGGTTTTGCCGACGTCTATACAGTGGCGTACGGAGCAGACAATATTTTCCAAAATTAAATTAAATAATTTTACATCAACGAATTTTATAAATACTTTTATCACGGGGTTAACATTAACATCAGTTTTACACAACAATTTCAAATTTTTGGTTTCACGGTCCTAAGTTCTTACATAATTTTGATGTAGTTTTGGATTCTTTTGATAAAGAAGTAAAGATAGAGAACATTCCCGAACAAAAGAAAATCTCACTTATTTCAGTTCAACAACCAAAGGCGTACGAATTTTGGGTGGAATATTTTTCACATTTTTCAATATTTTCTCGACTTACACGCTCATTGGCGTACGTGTTAAGGTTTATTCATAATGCAAAAAATAAAAATAATAAAATTACAGATTCAATCATTACAGTTAATGAGATAACAAAGGCTCAAACATTCATAGTGAACATTTTACAGACTCAATCTTTTTCAAAAGAAATCTCGGAATTAAAAAAGAATGGAATAATTTCACACCATCAGTTAAAAATGCTCAAATTATTCTTAGATGAAGACAAGTTAGTCAGAGTTGGAGGTAGGCTAGAGAACGCTGACATTTCTTTCGATCAGAAACATCCTTATTTACTACCATCTCACAACGCCACTGTCAGAATCATGCTGAAGCAAGAACATTTAAGGTTAGGACACGCAGGTGCACAATCAGTGTTGTCAAATTTTAGGTTACGGTACTGGCCTTTGAACGGCTTAAAAGAAGTTAAAAACGTTATACGGAACTGCATAGTATGCAGTAGATTTCGAGCTCTTCCAGCACAACAAGTTATGGCAGATTTGCCAGGAGACAGAGTTCAAATTTCACGCCCATTTCAGAAAGTAGGTATCGATTACGGAGGCCCGTTCCTAATAAAATCATCACGGTTAAAGAAAGCACCAAAAATCAAAGCTTACATTGCCATCTTTGTTTGTATGACTACAAAAGCAGTTCACATAGAATTAGTTACAAGTTTATCGTCTGAAGCTTTTATTATGACCCTGAAACGTTTCATTTCACGGAGAGGTAACCCTACAATTATTTATAGCGACAACGGTACCAATTTTCAGGGTGCTAACAACCAGCTGCACGACGTGTATACTTTTTTCAAAAATTCGACAGCTTGTGAAACTTTTATAAACTATCTCTTACAAAATGAAATTCAATGGAAATTTATTCCACCGAGATCTCCACATTGGGGCGGTCTATGGGAGGCTGCAGTGAAAAGCACTAAACATCATATTTATAGAATAATCGGAAATTTAACTTTTACGTTCGAGGAATTTTACACGATCCTAACGCAAATAGAAGCAATCTTAAATTCACGACCTTTATGTCCAATGACAAACGATCCTTCAGATTTCAGTTACCTTTCCCCAGGACATTTTTTGATTGGTGAAAATTTAACGGCTTATCCGGAAAAAGATGTAAGTGAAATTTCAGATAACAGATTAAAGTTTTGGCAACAATGTACTAAGATCCAACAAATATTCTGGAAACGATGGTCTGTAGACTACTTGAGTCGTCTTCAAAATTGCCCAAAATGGTTGAAGAACACCGCGAACATTAAAATAAACGACATCGTGTTACTACTAGAAGACAACGTACCTCCGTTACAGTGGCCTTTAGCCCGAGTGTTAGAAACATATCCCGGTAAAGACGGTAAAGTTCGTGTTCTTAAATTAAAAACTCCCACTAGTACGTTCACTAGAGCTATCACTAAAGTATCCCCGATTCTATATAATGACTTAAATATAAATGTTGACTAAAAAATTATGCAGCAACGAAAATTGCGTATACTTTTCTTGCGTTGAAATACAATAAATGATATTGTGTTTATATTACATTTTACTTACTACATCTGGGTTTGGTAGCGTACCCTTAAACGTTACTGGGAGATACGGCCTACCTCCCTGGGAAACCTAAACAAGTCAATGATCTTTGCTTTTTTTGTTTGGCCCTTTGTTTCAAACTGAAACATCGTACGAGTTAATCTAAGTATAATCCTTCAACAACTCTTTTAGCCTACTGCTTGTGGAAACGTATCTCAGCTTTACGACCTGGTCTACGATTTTCATAAGTATTCCTACCCAGTTTCTGCCAAGAGGGCAAAAGTATTTTTCTAAGGTTCGTGCCAAGAGAGCACAAAGAAAGTTATGTAAAAGGTTAACCTGAGGTTCGGTGCGGAAGAGAATTCCCGTAGTCGGCACAGGCGTGGTATCGGAGAATCCGGTGGCCATTAGCGGATGGAATCCCGTGGCGTACAGAAGTTGTATTAATACAAGTTAATTACTACAAGTGTAACATTCAAGCAAGTTTCTTCACAATCACATTTCTAAACATTACTCAGTCATTACTTCGGTTTGGTATCGTACCATAAACGTTACTGGGAGCTACGGCCTGTCTCCCTGGGAAACCTAAACAAGTCATTGATCTTTGCTTTTTATTTGGCCCTTTGTTTCAAGGTGAAACATCGTACCGAGTTTGCTTAAGCTTAACCGCCTAACAGCTCTTTAATCTATATTCTTTTTCTACACTAGATACGCTCCTAGTGGCTAAACTTAATAGCGTGTTTTCACGGCAGATTTTTCTTCTGCACTTTCGTTGTATGTTACAGTTTACCTGTCCGCAACACCGGCTAGACTCTCTAGCACGCTCTCAGAGCATTTTTGTTTGTACCTTTCTCACTGGGGCATTACAGTGTCTATCAAATCAAAAATGTCAGTGTTCAGGAACAAGGCACCCTTCTTTCATTCTACCTGTCTATTCTTCTAGGCAGCAAGTTCTTTTTTAGGAGAGTATTCCTAAAAAATAAGTTTCTACCCGTTGCCAAGTGTGCAACACAAGTTTCTACCCGTTGCCAAGTGTGCAACACAAGTTTCTACCAGTTGCCAAGTGTGCAACACAAGTTTCTACCCGTTGCCAAGTGTGCAACACAAGTTTCTACCAGTTGCCAAGTGTGCAACACAAGTTTCTACCCTTTGCCAAGTGTGCAAAATAAGTTTCTACCCGTTGCCAAGTGTGCAAGATAAGTTTCTACCCGTTGCCAAGTGTGCAAAACAAGTTTCTACCCGTTGCCAAGTGTGCAAAAAAGTTTCTACCCGTTGCCAAGTGTGCAAAACAAGTTTCTACCCGTTGCCAAGTGTGCAAAAAAGTTTCTACCCGTTGCCAAGTGTGCAAAAAAGTTTCTACCCGTTGCCAAGTGTGCAAAACAAGTTTCTACCCGTTGCCAAGAGGGCACAATTTTCTATCCATTACTTTCTACCTTCACTACTTGTGAAACCCATAGTTCAGCCTTACAACCTGTGCGGTGGTGTTCATGAGTACTGATGTCTACCATGGTAAGATGTTACCATTACTACACTCGGATTGAGCTTTCTACCCTTTATTTAGTTATTATCTTGTTCGATGAAACCTAGGTGGATTTACAACCTATCTGGAGCTTTCATTCATATTTACATTTATCTAACATTTATTTTCGTTAACGCCAGAGTGGCATTATTCTTTATATTCTCTTCAGTCGTATTAGCTTAATAATACTGGTCCTTCGAGCATAACTTCATTTACTTCGAGCTTAACTCATCAGATCGATTTTTCATTTAAAGTTCAAAATATTGTGAGTCAGTTTAGTTGAATCGCAGGAGGATTCAACAGGGGGGAGAATGTTGTGAAACAGTACCCGTATCCCACTAACAACACGCTTAATAATTCGCTTATTATATTCAAGAACTTACAAAACATGTCCATGCAATTTATAACACGTCAGAATAGGCACGGATCGATAATAGCCAAATAATCTATCAGTTAACCATTAACAATAACTCCTTTCATGTAATTTGCGCTATATATCAATCATAAACATACTTTCAGAGCCTAATATTTGCATAATCAAGGAATATTTAATATATAAATGCCCAAATCAACATAAAACCATATTTGCATATTTTGACACAACTGTACTACTTTTCAACTTCAGACAAGACAAACAAAACATCTTCCGTCGTAATAAATACATGCATGTATAGAAGTGACACACAATATATTCGTTCTTTGTCACACCTGCTAGCGAAGAATATTTAAATGCATTTTAAAAACCCTAAAAATGAATTATCGATTATTCTCAACCACGTGGTCCAGTCGACCTGTCTATTTTTCACCTACATTTAACCCATTGCTAATGATTGTTTAGCGTTCCATCTATATTACCAACGAGGCAACCGGCGGGTTCCAACGGAAATCTCGCATTTCTATTGGCCAGCTAATGCCTACGTGCAAACCTTTTCGGGCCAAGACGCGCGTTTTATTACCATTGTAAAGAGATACTTCAGCGTGTGTGCTACGTAACGACAGCCACGACAGGGTTGTACGGACAAGTGCGATGGAGTTTTGCAATCATTAAAGTGACATACTTTTCTTATCTACCGACATTGAGGTCATTCTTACTACCGACATTGAGGTCATTCTTACTACCGACATTGAGGTCATTCTTACTACCGACATTGAGGTCAAATACTAATATTTACTACCGACATTGAGGTCAAATACTTTACTAACGACATTGAGGTCAACTACCAGTTTACTACCATTTTACTACCAGTTTAACGTCTAAGTACTGAGTCATTACAGGTCGTCTCACACAACAGATTAGTGAACAATGTGTTAAAGATAATTAGTACTAAGACTACCATGTAAGTAAGCCCAACATCACAGATTGTATATACAGTAGAGATTGTACTTTCTGTATTCATTACTTACCCGAAGAAAATAGATATACTTTTAACCTACAAATTGTTTAACCTTACATTTTACTTAAAACGAATCAGCGACCAATACCTAAGGAGATACAGTGGTAACCAAGTAAGTTCGAGGATTGAACCACCCGGACCTATCAACAATAAAACAATTTTGGTTTTGTCCAGGTTTTGGAATTCACACTACGCAAAACGTAAAAAACAACAAAATGGTCGTTCATAGATCAGTTATACATTGATCCTTCTCGGTACTCAATGGAAAACGTTAATCATTAGTAAATTCATTGTGACAATAAAACAATTTTGGTTTTGTCCAGGTTTTGGAATTCACACTACGCAAAACGTAAAAAACAACAAAATGGTCGTTATCCGCCCTTTAGTTAGTCAATCAAAATGGGAATCTTTTAGTTTAATAACATGGTTAATCGAACTTTTTACGTTTTGTAATTGACGTAACACTTACACTTAAAGTCGAAGAAGTCAGTATTTTTACAAGAAATAGAAAATAATGCAAACCGAATTATACGATTCAACCCGGTCTACAAAGACAAATCATAATTTATTTGACAAAGTAAGAATTTTTCACTTTGTATCTGGTTTCTTGTAGTATGCGATTGTCAGTAAGTCAGCTGGTTTCAATGTTTTCAATTCTTTTTTTCATACAGATGAGCATAAGTAATATCTATCGCATTTGTCTAAATTGTTGTGTAACACATTTCAAACTTCTAAATGTACTCATCCTGAAGAGACTTCGGTTTTTGGATCCCCCTCAACTAAGATCAGATATTATTGAAGGCATTAAATTACATCAGTTATACATTGATCCTTCTCGGTACTCAATGGAAAACGTTAATCTTTAGTAAATTCATTGTGACAATAATACAATTTTGGATTTGTCAAGGTTTTTGAATTCACGCTACGCAAAACGTAAAAAACAACAAAATTGTCTTAGATTGTCATATTTTTGATTGTCTAGATTTTTAAAATGTAATTTTATTCAATTTTAACTTGTTTTTAAATGTGTTTTTGTTCCTGATTTCAAATTTGGCCTACCTAATGTTGTTTGCTTGTTGTCTGTTATAAATTAAGATATCTATCACCTAAAATAAATGAACAACATTCTCCATGAAGATGGAAATTGAGATTTAGCGCGGTTTCACAGACGCCGATATTATCGGTGTCATTATCGGTATCGGTGTCGGTCATCCTACTCCCACAGACCGATATACAGGGTGTTATGGAAAGGACGTATTATATTTAAATGGGTGACTCCTTGGGTGTCCTAGAGAAGCGCTACATACTTTTTTTAAAGTCGACCGTTTTAAAAGTGGGGTAACAAACACTCTTGCTCACAGGTTAGTCTGTTCTACCTACTTGTATTTATCTTTATACCTAAAGTGCAAGGAAATCCAGGCACAAACACAATCAGTTTTTTTCTTTTTTCATGGGAACACTCCTGGAAACACTTTACGTACACACAGTAATAGTGAAACAGAACCGATAGTTAGCTTTTGAAAATACAATAATACAGATTATACTACAGATGATTAGATTTTATTACACGTGACGAAATTTGACGTCCAGAAGAAACGCGTCAATATAAAAAATAATCCAAGATTATTTATGGACGGGCAAAATACACGCGTGAACCGAAAAATCAGAGCGGATTGCTGAGAGTGTGTTGGTGATTGACGAGACACAACGTATCCGACCGCTGGTTGATCTTCAACTAACAGACCGCAAGCATGCGGCGCTATACGAACCTAGTCAAAAGGTCATTAGCATTTGACCTAGTGATGTACGTGCCTATTTCAAACTTATTTAATACTATTCCATATGTTATTTCGGGTTGTTTAAAACATAGTCCGTCGTAAATATTCTTCAATTAATTGTACAAAAAGGTATTACAGAATGGAAAAGTGTTTAAATTATTTTATTTTCTCTAAAGAGTTTAAGGTGTACATATGACAACACCGGTCAGAATTCCTTGATTGCTTACATGTATCGCAGTGCCACACAGGTGTTTTTCTGGTTTGACGTCATGTCACTTTTATCGCTGAATGAATTGAAAGCGCCATTTATGGGTATATTTCTTCAATTTGTCTTTATCTCAGGAATTGCCGGTTTAAATATAATACGTCATTTCCATAACACCCTGTATAAACGTCGTCGCCATAGAATATCTTGCTGGCTAAGCCAGTACCTTTAGTGGTCATCATAAACGTTCATTAAAATAATTGTTGTTTCGGTTATTTTAGTGAAATTACGTTTTTACTCAAAACTCACACCAGTACCAATATAGTACTTGAATTTTGCCATTATGTATGATGCCCTCTCACCTACGACACTGCACTGACATTAAAAATCAAAATACGATCCGATAACGACAATTTTGGTTTGTGTGAATGACCGTACTTACTTTACATTGCGTACTAAAACGGATGATAATTAACTGACCGATTCTAACAGAGCACTCCGACAGACACAACGATTTCCGTAACGGCCGCCGACTTCATCTAAAAACATTAATTTATCGTCAATCCGAGACCGATACCGATAATATCGGCGTGTGTGGAACCCCCAAGGAATTGGACAGAAACCGAACAATCCCGAACAGAAATGAAAGACAGCTATTTTAAGCTAGTATGTTTGTTTTGTAATTGGACGCATCCAGACATTTTTTTCGGGGGGGTTTTATTAAAATTTCGTGAGGATTTTGTTAAGTTTGTGGTTTATATGAACATATAGTTAAATGTTATATTTACTTAAAAAGTCTATGACAAAGAATTTGGGTGGGGTGGCTTTCGACCCAACAAATCTCCCTTTATCCGCGCCACTGATTGGACAATTCTAGGTTTCGCTGATTGAAGTCGACCAAATGAATGAAACTTCGGTCAATTAAAAACGTCCAAACTAAACATTGCGCATAAGTATCGACCATTGACCATTTTACAACTCTGGGCTCAAAACTATCTATATCATATTAGAAAATAAACATTTAAAAAAATTTGAAATAAATTTAGTTTAGTAGTTTGTAGGTATAGAACGTAGATGTACAGATAATTAATTAATCACTATTTCAAAATTTCTATTTGGGTTCCATAATGGGTTTGTTCAAAAAATTGAATAACCTGCCACTTTATGAAACTGAAATTTTAGGTTTACTTCGATTAATTTTCTAGGCATTATGGATTCGCCAAAATTTTTTATAGAAAACAAAATACTAACCTTTAACCCTGCAAATAGATCATTTTTACTAGATATTTATCTGAAATACCTATAATATATAACATGCTGCCGCTGTCCGTCAACTAATTTCTAGACACAATATTTTGTTCAATAGTATTATTTATTATTTTGTTCAATATTTTGAACTTTGTTCTGCTCGCACCATAACTCAAAGTTCTTTTTTTAAAAGTTTTTCTAGATTATTTTCTGCAATTTCTTGTATTTCTGACGGAGTACAACTTTCTTCCTGACTCATTTTTATTAACTTTAATAATATATTTATTTTTAATTATGACGGATGGGAAGAAGCTTTGTTGTGTTCAATTGTTTCTATCATGGCATATTTGATACTTGTAACATTTTATTAAATTGTAAAAGTATTGCCAACCCAAAAAGAAAATGTTAATTCAAATGGAAAAAATCTACTATTTTTTTAAAGTTTTTCAGACTTTAAAAACCCAAATAGAAAAAGTATTATAAAATAAACGGTTCATAAGACAATTAGAGCACTTGTACTTTAGAAAATTCCCCGCTACGCGGGTCATTTTCTAATTTAAAGTCTTATGGAACTACTATAAGGAGTAATCAAACATTTTTTTCGAATAATAAATTAATTTATACTTGTACCTATGTTATAATGTAATGCGTTTATTTGAAAGTATAAAATGAACTACATGTAAATAATGAACATAATGACAATAATTGTTTTGGTAATTATTATAGTCTAGTTATTATTTATTACCTTTTTGAGGTCAGTAAAGAATAATATATATTATTATTATTAAATCAAGTAATTTATAATTTGCTCCTTAAATAACATTAGTTATAAAAATTTATAAATTCAAGGAACAGGAAATTCTCATGTCTTAAAAGTAATGTCTTGTAAATGGCCGCTTTCCTGAGCAATGCATTTTTCCAAATTCTTGACAAATCTATGCATTACTGCTCTAAGAATGTTCTTTGGAATATCCATTCAAGAGGTGTAGAGTCACCTCTATTCTTTGCATACTCTTATAATTCCTTTACCATACTAATGGCTTGTTGATAATTTGCGACATTTTTTTGATTACTACATTCAACTTCTTCATCAGAGTCGTCAGATAGTGATCTGGTTTCAGTTTGGACTACATAATTTGCAGGAATGGGGTCAGTATCATCTTCTAATAGCACATTGCTATCAAAGTTAATGAACTCGCCCAAATCATTGTTATCAAATTACAAACTTCCACAACATCAATATTCTCTTTCAGATTCAAAACCGCGACATTCTTGTGCCATTGTTTACGATTTTAACCTTACAACTCACAAATAAACGGCGGACTGCTGTAGGGGAATCACACATACTTTCATTCGGCGAAGTCCTTTCGCGCTGCCACGCATACGCGATTGGTTGCCGGTCTGTCTTCAGAGAGTTTTGCACCGTACTTATTCGTCTCCCAAATCCTTTAAAAATTTGTTTGTCCGTTTAAAGGAGGGTTTTCGTACTCTTTGTATGAAAGCAGCCTGTCCGTGTCCGCCCAAGAGAGGTTGATTTTCATGGAATTTCATAAATACCTAGTTCCGGACTATGATAGAATGTCCGCTTAATAGAGATGTCCGCTTAATAGAGATGTCCGCTTAATAGAGGTGTATGTTAGGAGAGGTTTCACTTTAATCCTATATTTTATATGAAATTTTACAATAAAATTTTTACTATAATAATTTTACTATAGTCTCTTTTCAGTGTAAAATCACCATTGGACGTCAAGTCTGCGCGGTATTATGGGTAACCAATTAAACCGCGAAACGTGTATAATTTACTTGGAGGCGATTCGACTAATTTAAATTCACTACTAATTGACCCCATCCCCACTATTTCCGATCATGATACTTATTCTCGGTACTTAAGCATGCGTATTAAAATTAATTAATTTTTTTAATAACTACTAATTACCTTTAATGGTAAAGTATACGTCCACTAAGATAATTGATGGTTTCAATGCAATTTTTTTTTACTAAGGTGTGGATTTATTATGATTTATAGAGTTTGATAATCATGATACCGTAGGGAATTCAACATTTTTTTATACCCCGTTAATTTAATAATGTTTTTGCCGATGCATTTCTTGTACCTTGTGAATTTAACAAATTTCTTCCAAATCTTAAATTATTTTTAGGATTATATTTTCGAAATTACCTGGATCAAGAATAATCAATGCAATAATTCCGGGATCGACAAGTTGTGAGGCGACCTTGAAATTTTAGTCGCCGCTACTTACTGCCCTCTAATAATAGTATATTTTATAATACTTTTTCTATTTGGGTCTTCTATTTCTGAAAAACTTAAAAATACAGTAGATTTTTTCCATTTGAATTAATATTTTCTTTTTGGGTTGGCAATACTTTTATAATTTAATAAAATATTACAAGTATCGAATATGCCATGATAGAAACAATTGAACACAACAAAGCTTCTTCCCATCCGTCATAATTAAAAATAAATATATTATTAAAGTTAATAAAAATGAGTCAGGAAGAAAGTTGTATTCCGTCAGAAATACGAGAAATTGCAGAAAATAATCTAGAAAAACTTTTAAAAAGAATATACAAAACTTTGAGTTATGGTGCGAGTAGAACAAAATTCAAAATATTGAACAAAATAATAAATAATACTATTGAACGAAATATTGTGTCGACACGGAATCTGACAGGAATAACAATTAATGCCCAGGAAATGTGTGCAGTAACTATAAATATGTATATAGAAAGTAATATGAATAATATCGCCCGTCACTTGATAGACGACCTTCCTTCTACGAGCCACGCCATCCGATTGGCGACGTTCGAGTTTGACGCTGAGCAGGTACACGACATACGTCTTTCTTAAAGGCACATATACGAGAAGGTGCATATAAAAAAGTATGCCAAATCCCTTAGCGAAGTCATCGCGACATGGCTTTTGTAATGTTTTGTTTTAACTGGCTAGCCAGCGGCGTAGTTTAGGTCTCCGATTGTAAATATTAAAAAATTAAAGGATATAATTTTTAAACTTTTATTTACTATAAACTCGAGAAAACTTCTCAAACATAGCATAATAATAGAAATTGTAAATAAAAATAACAAAACGAACAAAATGGTTAAGCAAATATAAAGAAAAATTCGTTGGTAATCTTATAGTAAACATTTTTAAATCTTAACAGGAACTTTTTACTATTAAACTCAAGAAAATTTCTTAAAAATAACATACATTATAGAAAATGTTAATGGTAAATAAGAAAACAAGCAAAATAGTTAACAAAACATAGGTATCGACAAATTTTTTGGCGACCAAAAGAAAACATTCTCAAATTTAAACAGGAACTTTTAGGTAACTATAAACATGAATTAAAAAAATAATCACCTATTTTCTTATTTTGTCGCATAACTAAGCCTACATTTTTGAAGGGCACACAGTGGGCACCTGATAATTTAAGGTGGAAGAATTTGACAAGCCATTTTAAATATCGACTTATTTTATGCTCGTAGATTGAGAAAGATGTGAAGAAAAATAACTCTTGGTGATACTTTTTGTTTTAAAAAAGCACAAGAATAAACCCGAACAATAAATACATATTTGGGTGATTTTTTGCAGATTTTTGTTTGGTATCGAGATACGTGGTAAACATTCTTTATTCACAAATAAATAAATTTCTGGAATTTTTTTGGTGGCTACTACAATTTTTTAGCTAAACCTGTGCCCACCCGTAGTTACGTGCCTGCTAAATACCCGACCTGATCACATGTAAACGGCTAAGCTGCCGGTCGAGCAGTCGGTGACGTTATCGCTTGGTGAATTGTAATTTCAAGCGATTCACTCGATTATCAAAATCGCTCGAGTATCAAGTACTCGATTATTAAAATCTTCGGCTTTTCGCAACAATAATATTTTTGCAACCTTGAAATTTCAATACTTTGTCGTATATAGCACCATACTAAATCGAATAATTTTTGATCTATTAATAATTGTAAATTGCCTTTTTAACATTGGCGCCCTGTAAAATCGAAACGGTTAAACTAGTAGTAAAAACTATATGGTACATACCTCAAAAGGAAAACGAGTTTCTTCCCTTGAAACTATCAGTGGAAGGAAACACACTATTTTTCTCCCTCGGTATGTAAATTATTGTAAATAGCTATTTTTTAATCAACTAAAACATTTATATTAATGTAACACGTTTCTCTACTACAACCGTTTTAAAACGTGTGAATAAAATACGATCGTTCTGACAAATAGCAGATAAAACCACCGCACGTAACAATAAAAATAACATAATAAATCCCAAATGCCATTTTATCAATCTGTTCGGTGAAAACACATGCGGAAATGGGGGAAAGGAAGGAATTTCAGCACCTAACAAAGGCGTATCATCGAGGTTTCCTTGCTAGCATAAAAAAAAGAACGGTGACTGGTATTCAGATGGAGAATATAAAATCGGTTAATACGAAGAGTCGGGAGTGCCCAAAAATGTCCTAATTCGATTTGTATTTGTTTTTAAGGTATAGCGGGGGAGAACACTACTTAATTTTTTAATAAAATTAATTACAATTGTTTTTGCTATTCATTATATTCTATTATACAAAGTGTCCAAGATAAGGAGGGCCAGTACAGGGATCTCGGAAACCGTAAAAGATACGAAGTCGGCTAAATGGAGGTAAAGTTTCGCATTTACGTGCCTAATAATATGCCGTTTAGAAAGTTGTAAAATACCGAGTAGTTCCGGTGATATCCGGAAAAAAACGATATTCTGAAAAATCGCTTTATTGTTTTCCTGGATTTTTTTGAGATCGAATTCTAAAGTAAATTGCACTTTTAGATTGCCACTTTTTCCGCTCTATCTAACGGCGTTAATTGTTTTGTAATCCGACGAGTCGTCTTCGAAGGGCCATTATCAACTTTCTTTTTTTAAATACGGTCCTGTTTTCCTGATATTGGAATTAGAGAGTTTTTTTCTTCCAAATGCAACGATGGCACATTGTGGTTTAATGACGTTTCCAGGGTTTTTTGAACAACATCAAGAAATTTTGGGATACGATCCTGCATTTCTCCTAATTTTATAAATAATATCTCATAAGTGAGCTCTAAATGTTTTACTTGTTATTAGTTCAATAAATATCAAATAATTTACTAATAAACCACAAATAAGTGAACAAAAATCATACCAAAACAGTAATAAAACGAACAACGAAAAAAGTAAGGAACCACATAATCAGGTGTTCAAAATGATTTGCTTTATTCTCTAAGCACAAATAACATCTTCTAACTGCCACATAACAGTTTTTTTGAGATAAAATACAACACGATAGAATATCAAACTTTTCAGCATTTGTAAAATTATGTTCCATATTTTCTGGAAAATAGAAAACCTCTTAAAACGCTCTCAAACGATCACAATGGGAACGTCAAATGAAACAAATCACGCGCCATCATCTTAATTTTTTTGTTTCAAACTCTTACTTTTCTTTAAATCCGGAATCAACAGAAGTTTCAAATAATGTTCCTGTATTTTGTTCACTTATTTGTGGTTTATTATTAAATTATTTGTTATTTATTGAACTAGTCCAACATAAGTAAAAATTTAGAGCTTACTTATGAGACATTATTTGTAAAATTAGGAGAAATACAGGACCGAATCCCAAAATTTCCTGATGTTGTTCAAAAACCCTCGAAACATCATTAAACCACAATGTGTCATACATCGTTGCATTCGGAAGAAAAAAAGCTCTCTAATTCCGATATCAGGAAAACAAGGCCGTATTTAACAGAGAGCGAAAAAAGTGGCAATGTAAAAGAGCAGCAATTTACTTTAGAATTCGATCTCAAAAAACCCAGGAAAACAATAAAACGATTTTTCAGAATCCGGATATCTCCGGAACTACTCGGGATTTTAAAACTTTCTAAACGGCATATTATTAGGCAAGTAAATCCGCAACTTTACCTCTCTTTAACCGACTTCGTATCTCTTACGGTTTCCGAGATCTCTGTACTGGCCCTCCTTATCTTGGACACGTTGAAATTAAAAATGTAAAAAAATGTTAAATGTTATTATCAGCATGCTGAAGCTCCTGCACATTGCGCTCATCAGGCAAAGCAATATTTGGACGAAAGATTTCCAGGCCTTCCGATTGGTCGTGGTGGTCCTCCGAGATCTCCACACCTCACATCACTAGACTTTTGTTTAGGGGACTGGTTCAAAAATGAATCTTATACAGTAAAAGTCAACACTCGGAGTGCACTAGCTCGACGTATTAGAAATACTGCAGCCCCCACCATCCTTCTTGGTAATTACTAGTTCTAATTGATCCGTTACATCTGATTTAAACTTCTCATTCTTGTAAATAGGCATTTTTACAACATTTTATTTAAACTTGACATTTTGATAATAAAAAATACTTTAAAAGTTAAAATATATTTTAGTTTATTCTGCTAAATTTATTGGACATCCTAACTATAGTTTTTAGTAAATTATGTTTACAATATTATTTTGGTACGTATTAACAAAGAAAATTATAATTAAAACAATATTTTATAGGAAATCGTATCGTCTTTTTTTTAAATTTACTATATTTTAGTAAATTTGTTAGTAATTGTATTTCTTTAGAAAAACTATACTTTTTTAGAAATTATGTTTACAATATTTTGGTACGGAATACTAATAAAAAATGTAAATAATACTATAATATATAGGAAATTTTACAATAACATTTTTACTCTAACAATTTTACTATTATAGTCTTTTTTTCGTATAAAAAAAATAAATTCATTGATTTGACCTCTGTTATATCAAATTAGGTATTAACAAAGATTAAAAACGATTTACTAGATAAGAAACAAATTTTTAAACATAAACAGTTTTGACAATTATCTACCTAGTCTAGCTGTCACGTATTTAAGTCATTAACCAACAAATTATTAAAAAAACATGAAAATCTTTAACACCTTGCATCTCAAAAGTTAAGACGTTTAGGACATATGTTCATATGAAGTTTTTTTTCTGAAAATAGACCCAAAAATAACCTCTTAAATATTAGCATGTTATTAAGATACACCCTGTGTATAAGGCCTTCTTAAATTTTTTTTTAAATCGTTTAATCAACCCGTTTAGAAATAATTCATGTTGAAGGTGTACGAAGTGCTCTTGAGAGCAACACTAACTCCCAAACTAGCAGACTTCCTTTATAAGATTAGCTTAAAAGATATTTGTGATTTACAATAGTTTTATAAGAGCTCACGATTTACAAATTTGTTTTATAAAGGGCTCCCGTGATACACTTTTGTTTTTAGGATAAAATAGGACGTGTACGATGTAAAAATGTTCTAACCACCAAATTATGAAACTGTTGGGAATTCGATCAGAGATTCAAATATTAACTAAACGTACTGTACATTATGCAGCCAGATGGTTTCTTGGGAAGCTTTTTTTCTGTATAATTTAATAGTTGATGTTTCCTAATATTCCACTACTTTTGTGAATAAAATTTGGGGTTTTACATTTTCTTATTATAGTTCTCTTCTAATGGTCGTAAGAACATTCTCAGGGAAAATTTATGAAGCTTGAAGCTGCAGTGCAGTGCGCATACAAACGAATGTTCTATTTATAAAGAAAGAAAGAGCGAGATAGTTTTCCGATAAGATACCGATCCGATCCGACAGATATAAAGAGAAAATGGAAAATTGTCGCCGTCTACATCAATACAAATAACTCGCTGATGACAAATCGATGGAATCTAATAAAATTCGATTTTTTTAAGAAGCTATTTGTCATTTGACAGCGATTTATGTCAGTTTTGTGTGTCAGGTTGACGAGTGAAAATTATAAAGAATGACGAACGAAGCGGATTATGATTATAAAAACATATTATACGCGATCTCCGCTATGGAAGCGGAGCATTCAAAATTAAATTTTTCCATTTCATACAGCAACAAAACGCATTTAGCAGCACTACAAATCGATAGGCATCGTGACGTTATCGATTAATAAAAATCGCGCATAAATCGATGGGCTCTGCTGAATGCAGCCAATGGCTTTTATTAGTACTTTTTCAAAATTTCATCCCCTGCCACTGGCAAAAAAGGAAAAATGTCACCACGCACTCGTGAAAGCCCCCAGGGCGAGAAGCGAATGTGTGAAACATCGGGAAACTATCAACAGGTTGCAAAGGAAAATGTGGAAAGCGGGACCGGAAAACTGTTCTCTTTGTGTCACTGAATCATCACATTAAACCGTTTACCTTCAGAGTCAAACGCTAACCCTTTAAAATATAGTTATGGCTTTGGATTAAATTGTTAAGTTGTGAAGGAATGTGGAAATTTATGTTTAAAGTTTGACAGACGGTGGAAATTTAGCAGGGCGGGAGATACACGGAAGATAATTCTAAATGAATTTAATAAAAATTCACGCGCTTATCTACAAACGGCAATTTTTGGATAAACTATGTTGTAACTGGTGTTCTTTTGAATAACAGAATGCGCCCCATTTTAAATTGCGAAAAGCTAAGAAAAATAAACTAATTATGTAGAAACACAATGTAAAATATCTACTTTATTATTAAAATCATTTTAATATTAAAACTGCAACTTTTTTCATTACATTATTTTTGAAATTATCCCACATACAGGGTGTTTAAAAACATGTGCCATCGGTCATATGGTGGGGTGCTTCCTTGCCCAAAAATTAGACAAATAATTCCTATCAAGATGGGTCCGCAGATTAGTGGCGTCGAGCCGGAAAAAAACCCCGAAAAATCGAAATATTTTCAGCCGGAACAAGAGTATCTACCCCCCCCCCCCCCCCTTTTCGACGATGCAGAACACGATAGCGGCGTCAGAATTTTTTTGGGGTTGGGAAACCCCTCAAAACGGCCAAATACCACCCCCCACAGGACTTAAAAGCTCTTCAAGAGGTTTCCCTACAGAGAAACACACTTTCCCCTTGTTTTCGAGGATGCTGAGCAGGGTGTTGGTGTTGGATATCGCGTCCGACTCCCTCCCCCCTCACCCCCCGTTTCCGAGGATGTTGAGAATGGGGAAAATAGTTGTACTTCTCTTTTTGGTTGTAATGGTCTCTCATTCCGGTCCAACTGAAAAATAATCAAATAAGGCTTGATCAGTTTATTTTTAATTTTTTAGAAAATTTTTTTTTTCTAAGTTAAATTTTTTTTCAAATTGCAATTAAATAAAAAAATCATAAAACAGAAAGAGTAATTTAAAAAAAACACTTGTAATTTTTTTCTAAATTTTTCTTTTATTAAATGGTAATGTCGTTCCATAATGGGGGCGAGTATTAGTCGGTGGAGTGGTTGGAAGGGGTCGGACGCTATCCAACACCACCACCGTGCTAGGCATCCTCGAAAACGGGGGGAAAGTGTGTTTCTCTGCGGGGAAACCTGTTGAAGCGCGTTTAACCCCTCTGGGGGTGGTTTTTGGCCGTTTTGGGGGTTGCGCAACTCCAAAGAGAAATTCTGAAACCGCCATCGTATTCAGCATCCTCGAAAACGGGTGGGGGGGGGGGGGGGTACTTTTGTTCCGGCTGAAAATATTTCGATGTTCGTCATACTCACAGACACCACTAGATGCTTTGTTTGAAGGATACAGGGTCGCACATGTTTTTTGAAACACCCTGTATATCCTCTCTTTAACGAGATATAGTTTTTAAAAACTTTCAATAATTCTGCATTAATATAAATAATAATTTATAATAGCACCTTTGGTTTGGTCTGGAATTTCCACGAAAGAACGCCTCTTCTTCTTTTAAAATGTTGCTGGTTTACCTTACTTTGTATAAATTAATTAATAAAGAATGACTTACATTAACCGTAAAAAAAATTATAGTGATGTATCTGCCGAAGCAGAAATCAAGATATAATTTAAGATTTAAATGGAATAATTATTTATATATTTCTGTGAGCCAGAAAGAAGAAGATAGATTCATCAGTTCAATATTATTGTGTTGACTGCTTTAGTACACCATTTCCAATTTTTTTCCAGGAGGGCAGTCACCGTTTAAAGACATTACGTATAAGTCCATTTTTTGATCGCGATTTCTTGGAAAATAATAAATTTTGATATTATTAGAAGCGACCTTTAAAATTATGTGCCACTTTATCACCCTCCCACTAAAGATTTTAAGGGTAACAATTACCCCTCCTGGGGGGTTAAACCACGAGGGCTGTAAATATTCTTTAAAAACGTCCCCCTTCACAATAAGATATTAAGGAGGTTTTCAATTTGACACCCTGTAGTGTAAGTTATACAATTGTTCCACCAGTGGCGTCCTCTGATATTTTTTATAAAAACGATGATACGCCACTTACATTTTTCCTTGTGGGTTTGTTATTTTTTTTGATTAGCCTGGTCATATCTACATGAAAACGGTCTCTTGAGTTTTTCTCTTCAGATGCACCATTCTTGATTAAAACCACTAAATTCATATTGAAACTCATTATTATTAACATTGATAAAATAATGAATGATAGGTAAATTTTGTTTTATAAAAATTGTTGGAGTGGGCAATTCGATGCGAATACGGGCGGAAGCATGCCTTTTAAGTGAAGGTGGCCATTTCCAACAATTCTTATGAAACAAAATTTATCATTAATTATTTTATCAATGTTAACAATAATGAGTTTCAATATGGATTTAGTGGATTTAATCAAGAACGGTGCATCTGACGAGAAAACTCAAAAGACCGTTTTCATGTAGAATTGACCAGGCTAATCAGAAAAATATCCACATGGAATAATATCAGTGGCGTACCATCTTTTTGCAAAAAAATATCAGAGGACATGTTTGGATGGACGCCACGGGTGGAACAATTTGAATATCTTTTCTAACTAAAATTTGTGGTTCTATATCCTATTAATACACACCAAAATTGAAAATAATATCTAAAGTACTTTCGGAGATATTAAAAATTAACCATTTAAAAAATAAAAATTCAACACCCTGTAGCAAAAAATTTAAGCCGTACGGACATATGTTCATATAAACTTTTCATTATAAAATGACCTAAGGAATCACACCCTGAAATATTAGCACGTCATTAAGGAATACCCTGTATTATCATCAGCCAAACATCATTACACCCTTCTAATTAAAGCACTAGAACCCACTAATTAATTTTTATTTTAAGTCGTAAAATTTAGTTTTTATTTATCTTGTAAAATTGTTTTTCGGACTTGTGCAATTTTCATACTAGGCCAACGATATGCTGAACGGAAAAAAAATCGTAGATTTCCCGAAAATTCACCAGTAAATACAAGTTAAAGATTGTTTCACGAAAAATGGATACGACTTAATGATTAATGATTTCCTGTGTCGGTCCCATTGTGTCGACAAGAGCTTGGCAATAAACAAGTGAAGTATGAAGGGACGGACTAAGGAAAACAACTAATGATATGATTATATTAATGTAATTAAATGAAATAAAAATTTTTTAAATATTACTAGTCATATTTATTTACATTTATAATGTCATTCTATAGATAGTTCTGTTTCGCCATCGCTATCCTCATCAAAATTAATTATAATTGGATTAATTATACGATCCAGACTAATATACGAATTTTCTACAGTTATTACGTGACGCACTGAATTTTTCCAACTACCTGGGGGAATATCATTAAAGCATTTTCGTATTAATTCTACAACACTAGAACTTAAAGTGGGAGAAATATTTTCAAACCTAACCAGTAATTTTAACTGGTGCCACATGTGCTCTATGGGGTTTACAATGCAATAATAGGGTGGGAGCCGTAGCACTGTATGTCCAATTTCTTCTGCCAATGTGTCACCAACATATACTTTTTTTATACAAAATGTCTTTAAAACTTCTAAAAGATCACTTTTTTTATAACTTTCTTCAAAATATATATCATTCACCGCCATGTAGTTCTTTTGTATTATTTGAGCTTGGAGCTTTATGTAATTGGCGACTGTGATAGCTCGCATTGTCCATTACTATCACGCTATTCTGAGGAATGTTTGGTAAAAGACAATTCTTGAACCATTCCTCAAAAACTAACAAATTTTACCACAAAAAGATATTTAAATATAAATTAAGCAACCTAACCTACCTGATGTGCCTATATTTAATTATAATTATTACAATCCGGTCCTTTCCACATAATAATAACAAACGGTCATAAATAATGGGATGGCCACAGGTACTTTTATTGCAGTCATTAAGTTATATCCATTTTTCGTGAAACAATCTATACCGAGGTCAACACACCTTGTAAATAATCAAAAATCGTCAAAAATCTTTTAGTTTATTAATTGTATAAAAAACGATGGGTATCCAAACCTCATAAATCACAATTAATACACACTTCAAAGAAAAATTGCTACTAAATTATACATTATTTCTACCGTCATATATTATCACTATTAAACACAGGTAATTGGGAGTTATTAAAAAGTAGTAATTTTGAAACGCATACTTTAAGTATCTGTATATTATTAAATCACCTGCATTTATTAAAGGGTGTTTACCTTGCTGCAAGTAGCAATTAGACCATTAGCTATATCAGTTACTGTGATCGGCGGTATTAGGTTCGCTTGCAGAGCAATCAGAAATAGACTTTACGAGACATGCACAGTTTTTTAAAAGTGTTCACACAAGCAAAATCTGCTGACCGAAAATTCGGTGTTCGTAAAGCAAAATGTATCGATATCCAACTGATTTGCAACCGCGTACTGGTACGGAATTGTGGGTTTGGATTTTGCGTATTTGCTCCATCGGGCTGTTTACTTACTTTTGACTTTTTTCCGATTCGTTTTATGTTCTTCAGTTTTGGTATTTTTTAGTTAAACTTACTGTTCATTCTATTCCAAAACCAAAAGCTGGCTCTAAACAAAGCAGAAATGAACAAGAATAATAAGAATACCTGTAGGTTAAGCTTTAAGAAGTAAATTTTCAGATTTGGCAGTTGAAGAGGAAAAAGTTGAGGTTAGGACGTGAATTTTTTGAATATTCGATAATTAAATGGCGTAGTGTATTTACCTTAAGGTGCATTTACACATGCATGGATTTAGTGGCGCCAGTGGTCGCGCCAGTAAAGGTTTACGCTTTGTTGAGAAAACAAGAATAAGTGGCACGCCAGTTTCATTTATAAAGTGTTTTTCGCAGTGCGAACTATATCGAGTGAATTTTCCGAAGCCTGTCAAACAGTCGCTGAACTTTTAGTGGAAAAAAATTAACATAAAGAAATACAGAAAAAGAAACGACGAAAAGGCCGTGTCTGGGTTAAACCATGAATTGATCGTCGACCTGCTTTGGGTGCACATCCGATAAACACGGATGAAATTCGTACCCTACAAGAAATTTGATTGTCAGTTCTGCTGACCACCTTTTTTTAGCCATAATCAACAAATATTTGAAGCGCAACCCAAACGAAATTCGCGCGGTCGCCAACGCGCAAACACTTTTTAAGGTGCGTTTACACATGCATGGATTTAGTGGCGCCAGTAAATATAATTAGCAAGTGTAAACATCGACTTGCATAAAAATTTTTTTCTGCATGCATAGATAAAAAAGTCAGCATCCTTCTGAAATCACTGGCGCCAGTGGTGACAAATTAGTACAGAAAATCATAACTTGCAAGTATAAACAAGTGCTTGCACGTCAGCGACCGCTCGCCAGTTTTTCGTTTAGGTTGCGCTTCTAATTTTTGTTGATTGTAGTTTATATAGTTGGTTGGTAGAAGATGATTTTTATAGCTAGCAGGATCCTCTGCTGCGAATTCTACTAGAAGTTCTACAGAAGCACCAAAGCAGGTCGAAGATCAATCCATGGTTTAATCCAGATACGGCCTTTTCGTCGTTTCTTTTTCGGTATTTCTTTTATCTTTTTTTCCACTAAAAGTTCAGCGACTATTTTACAGGCTTCGGAAAGTTCACTCGAAATAGTGCGCACTGTGAAAAACACTTTAAAAATAAAACTGGCGTGCTACTTATTTTTGTGTCCTCAACAAAGTGTAAACCTTTACTGGCGTGCAAATAGAAATGGTGCGACCACTGGCGCCACTAAATGCATGTGTAAATGCTCATTTTTACACTTGCAAGTCTTGATTTTCTCTACAAATTTGTCATCACTGGCGCCAGTGATTTCCGAAGGATGCATGGTCTATGCATGCAAAAATAAATTTTTATGCAAGTCGATGTTTACACTTGCTAATTTTATTTACTGGTGTGCCAGTTTTTATTGGCCCCACAAAATCCATGCATGTGTACATGCACCTTTAAGCATATTCTTACAACTTTTTTAAAGAAAACAAAATGTTTGTTATGTGCTTGACTTGAACACTCAATTCTGTTGAATATTAGGGTTTTGTTTTGAAAAAATGATTGTTCGTCCGTGTTTCAGCTAACACAAGCAGTCAATTCACGCATAAATTTCACAAAAGCAATTCAAATTACAGTAATTAAGAGTGAAAAATTATTATTTATTATAAGATAATTATTTTTAACAACAACAAAGCGATACAATAATTCTATTCTAATAAATTTAATAAATGGCCTGAATAACAACTTACTTTCCGAATTCTAACACATCCTAACAATTTTATTCTTTTTGCGTGTAAAATTTATGTTAAAAGATTTGTTATAATTTTACAGTCGAGTGCCGAAAGGCTACCAGTTTTCGTTAACAACTAATGTGTGAACTTACCAAGCATTTTAATTGTTATTTGTATATGTAAATTTGATTGCACGGGCAGCGTTAACACATCGTTAGAGGCAAATTTGTACAGGTTTAAATTGACTTAATTCAAAATTAATTATAATAATGTATTACATTAGAAATGCGCAGCAATCTCACTCTCCCATAAATTAGTAACGATAAATTATACATATTACGGAAATTGCCTAATTGTTGAAAATCATCAACACTCTTTTAACACGATTATTAACGTTCCAGGTATTTATTTCAAGCACTGACACTAACTTATGCATTTCTATCAAGATCATTGATAATTGCTTCTTATAATCTCCTTGTCAGCCTTTTTAATCTACTTTGAAGCCTTCGCACTGTGCAATTGCATACAGGGTGTTATGGTCTATTTTACATTATATTGTTTTTTTGAGTAGTAATGTCCAAGAAATCGTATTCCAAAAGTGGACGAGATTTATGGTTTTTAGATTTGGTAGAGTGGTTAGAGGCACGTAAGCAGAGCTGGGAAAATACTTTAAAAAGTATTTAATTTCAAAACACCCTGTAGGAAAAGTGAGGTGGATAGTTTTATTTACTACATACTGTTTATTGTCATCTTTGATGTATTCTAAACATTTTATTTCTTGATTCATTCCATTATCTCATTTCTGCTGCGAGCTGCAGCATGAAACGATGTTATTTTTTGAAAATGTATGTCATGGGTATTTCTACCGAAGCATGCACAAATCTTTTATTTGTTGAGCTCTAATCGAATCGCCCATCATTACATTAAGGAAATCATTCAAGAAGTTGTTCCATTTGCTCCTTTCATTGGGAACCAATTTACAGTAATGCATGATAATGCTAGACCTCACGTTGCACATGTAGTGAGCGAATATCTGGATGAAGTTGGACTTGCAAGATTGGAATGACTCGCATGTAGGCTGAATCTCAACCCAATCGAACATCTTTGGAATCAACTTAAAAGGGCTGTTCGTCGTTGTCCTGTACAACCACAAAACTTGCAAGACTTACTACTGGCGCTGACCGAAGACTATCAGGCTATCCCTCAAGAAAGGATAAGTAACCGTATTCGCTCGATATCACGAAGACTGCAAGCTGTCATTGCTTCGAGAGGAGGAAATCCACGATATTATATCTAGTGTTTGTTTCTCTTAATGAAAATAGGTTTCAAATCAGCGTTTCATTTAAAATTTTGCAGCTCGCAGCAGAAATGAGATAATGGAATGAATCAAAAAACGATATGTTTAGAATACATCACATCAAATATTACAAGGAACAGTATGTAAATAAAATTATCCATCTCAATTTTCCTACTGGGTATTTTGAAATTACGATAAAAAAAAAAACAGTTTGATTTACTCCTGTATAATATAACCTAATCAAAAAATGTTACTTTATAAAATAATTAAGGAAAAGGACAATAAACAAACTAGTCTACAAACTGATAACAAAATCGCATAAGAAATAAGAAAGTTATAAAATATCAAACTTCACAAAAATTTCAGGGTGGCGGAATTTTGTGCCGGCGAGTGTATATATTTTATAAAACCACATATTTTAGTTAGAAAAGTTATTCCAATACCACCAGCGCCATCCCTGGTAGTTCCCATGTGGATGGGCGTTTAAATTTTAAATGGGGTGAGGTGGGGTATCAAGGGGCATATAATTTTAAATTACGTTTAAATCTCTTTCCAATAATACCATAATTTATTATTTTTTGCGTAGTATTTTCTAAGAAATTAATTTTTAGGGTGCTACTCTGCCCCGGTAATGAATTGGAAAGGATGTCACCCAGGAACCCGTAAACTGCTACTGAAAAAATAATGTATGGTATTATTGGCAAGAGATTTAAATAACCTTTAAAATTATGCCACTTAACCCCTTCCTATTTAAGGTTTAAAGCCACGAAGGCATATAGCATAATAATATAGTAAAAGCGTCCCCCTTTACAATAAAGTTGACGTGTCTCCGATTTTTATTAATATTTACTGGAAACGGGATATGGGCAGTTTTCAAATTCACATTGAAATAATCTTTTAAAAAGTATAAGATTCTACTCACAGTACTACATTATGAAATGCAAAAAATTGAATAACCTGCCACTTTATGGAACTGAAATTTTATTTTTTTTATGTTGGCAGCAAGTAGGGTTAAAATTTAAGGCTTACTTCGATTTCGTTGAAATTACTCTCTTCTCTTGCAAACCTTGCAAATAGATAATTTTTATTAGATATTTATCTGAAATATCTATACTCGGAAATATATAACATGTTGACGGTGTCCGTCAACTAATTTCTAGTCACAACTATAAAACAACATAACCTAAAAATAATATAAATATCTTCCAGTTTATGCTCTATTTCTAAAGTTTTATTCAATAAAGTATTATACATATTACTATAGTAAGGGTAAACGTTGCTGACTAGTTAGGGAAAACGATTTGGGTAATATTGGGTTTTGCAGCAAATGAAAGTGTACTCTTTAAAGTTGGTCCAAGCTTTCGGAAATCTTTATTTCCATCATCAGGGAGAAACTTTGTTGAGGATGTTCATATAATTGTAGAAAATTACTAATAGTAACACAGCAAAGTTTGGAAGCAATGGAGTAATAAAAAGACCAAGTCTCTTAAAAAAGACGAAACAGATTAAAATTGATTTAAAATTTCAAATAAAACTACTGGTCTTCATAGACCATGGTTATGGCAAACGGCCATTTTTCTGGATTCTAAATCAACCAGTAATACCACCGGTATATATGGTATTTTTCGTGTTAAATTGATGGTTGGGGGATACTTGTAACATTTTATTGTAAAAGTATTGCCAACCCAACAAGAAAATATTAATTCAAATGGAAAAAATCTACTACATTTCTTAAAGTTTCTCCGACTTTAAAGATCCAAATAGAAAAAGTATTATAAAATACACGGTTTGTAGTTCAGAAAACTCCCCGCTTCGCGGGTCGTTTTCTAAGTTGGACGCGTGCTCTAAGATAATGTCTTATGAAACTTGTATCTTAATATACTATTATATTGTATATGTTTTATTGGTCATTATTATATTAATAATAATTATTTAGCATCTACTATTTCTATTTTTTTTGTGTCTATTACCAAATGTTCCAATTAAGCAAGTAAAAATATTTTTGTCGAATTTCACGCAGGTACCTGTATATGTATTAAGTAACACTATCTAACTGTGCAAGATTTGAAAACGTATAATTTGTGCTCCACTGAATATAAGATACTCTTTTTATTAACTTATTTATAGTATATAAGATATACAGAATACGAGTCGAGAAATATTGTTTTATTTTAGTTTTGCAAGAATCATTTAAGAGTTAGTTTTAGCACTTAATAGAATAGAATTAATTACTTTAGATTAAAACCCATATAAATATACAAGGAAAATAAATAATGCTAAACAGATATTCTCCAGCATTCGAGCGCTGAGTTATGTAACAAAAATATGCCATATTTCTTTTTCTAAAACAGTTAGATATGAATATATTAATATAGATTGAATGATACTACGAGGGAAAGAAAGTTTCTGTTGGTGAGATGTCTTCACCGACATACCCGTTGCGAATAATTTTGTTCTCATCAGATATTTTTGCCATCAATCCAGGTGTTCCTCAAGGGTCTATATTGTTTACCATCTTCCTCTTACGCTACATTCCTTCTAGTGAAAACTAAAAATTCGATATTTAGCTTTGCTGACGATAGCACACTTTTCTCATCTTCCTTTCTGAATGCACAAACATCGGCTGCCGATGCACATCTACGCAGACAGCATAAAGTATCATGGTTCAACAAAGACCTGGAAGAAATTTTGGCTTGGGGTGACAATAACCAAGTCGAATTTAACGCTAAGAAAACCCAGGCAGCAGTTTTCTCTAAAAAGGTAAACATTACAGAACCGGATATCGTCATGGCAGGACACGCCATTCCACTGGCTTCATCTATTAATTTGCTGGGCGTTAATCTGGAAGGAAATATGTCTTGGCATAACCACGTTGTGGCAATCGCCAAGGTAACTTCACAGGAACTTGGTGTACTCTTCCGGAACAAAAAGTTGTACACACCTCAACAACTTTTGACACTATACAAATCCCAGATTCGACCATCACTAGAGTAATGCTCTCATGTATGGACCTCTGCACCCAAACATACTTTTCGGCTACTGGATTCCATCGAAAGGAGGGCTATTCGTCTGATTGGAGACCACGAGCTGACAAAAAGGCTCGACAGCCTGGAACATCGAAGACAGGTTGATGATTTGACTCTCTTTTACAGATATTTCCATGGGAAATGCTCGGCATCCATATGTGGTTAAGCTTAGAACTCCTTGCACTTCATTATTTAAGAATTCTGGCGGACGTCATCCTTATGGAACGACCTTCCCGAGTTCAAAACCAACATGAATCGGTTTTTGCGCACACGCACCACTCCCAGAGTGCCTTAAAGGATTTTCCTATGGTGCTTGTGTTTGATCATAAAAAAAAATACAGGATAGGTGATCATAACTTGATCTTAACGCCACCATGTCTATAAAAAAACGTTTTCCAGCAAATCAACATATTGTCACAAGTTCACAAATTATTTTTTTTTTGGAAATTTGCCCTTCACAATAGATTATGGTTTTTCTCGTCACTTTCAACAGATTTATTAATTGGTTGAATTTTTCAAAATTTTCTGTACATTTCTGCACATAAGTGAAAGGACAAAGTTATGCCGAAATTAAACAATCTTATGAAGTTAGAGTTTTAAAATATTTTCTTAAAATCTTTGTAACGTTAAATTAGTGGTTTCTGTTCGGTAAATTGTCATACCGATATTGGGAATCCCCTTATTTATCTAGAGTGGTATAGAAAAAAAAACATGATGATGTAAGTAGTAATGATGGTGAACAAAATTTAACATGCTTTTTACGCAGCAAAAAATGATCAGCTTTTTCGTTTTTTGATTAATTTACTTCAAAAACCATAAATTTCTATTTAAGATTTCCTGGGACCGATTTGACAAAAAGTAGGGGCTGCCCGTAACGTTGTTAATTTAGTTCAAATTTGGAACTGTATAAAAAATTGTATTAAGCACCCAGTATTAACCCAGTCTACGCGTCCGCAAAAATACTACATTCAATATAATTTATATATTAAAAATAAGGAAAATCTAAAGTTATAAAAATCTGAATTGTCAAAAAAATTAAATTTTATACCTGTTTTGACCTTCGTCTTCAGTGAAAAAAAAACACAGGAGAAACTTAGGACATTGCGTAATGAAACTACAAACTGTAACAATGAAAAAAATTTTCTAATATACACTCGTCGGCACAAAATTCCGCCACACTGAACTTTTGGTCAAGTTTGATATTTTATAAAGTATTTATTTTTTATGCGATTTTCATGATTGTATTATCAGTTTGTAGATCCATTTATTGTGTTTTTCTTGAATTATTTTATAAAGTAACATTTTTCGATTAGGATATATTATACAGGAGTGAATGAAACTGTTGTTCCTGTCGTAATTTCAAAACACCCTGTGGGAAAATTGAGGTGGCTAATTTTATTTACATTCTGTTTCTGGTAATCTTTGATGTATTCTAAACATTTCGATTTTTGATTCATTCCATTATCTCACTTCTGCTGCGAGCTTCAACGCTAATTTGAAGCCTATTTTTATTAACAAACACAAACACATATCATAAAGTTAATGAACAAAAACAATTTTAATATCGTGCATTTCCTCCTCTCACAGTAATCACAGCTTGCAGAACTCGTGGCATCGAATGAATAAGGTTACTTATCCTTTTTTGAGGGATAGCCTGATATTCTTCGGTCAGCGCCAGTTGTAAGTCTTGCAAGGTTTGTGGTTGTACAGGACGACTACGAACGGCCCTTTTAAGTTGATCCCAGAGATGTTCGATTGGGTTGAGATCCGGGCTACATGCAGGCCATTCCAATCTTGGAAATCCAACTTCATCAAGATATTCGCTCACTACATGTGCAACTTGAGATGAATATTGTCACTGTCAAATATTCTGTCACAATAATCACGTACTCAGCCAACGTCGATAATTTTTAACCGAAAGTTTGACATACATTTCCTAAAAATAACATCGTTTCATTTAAAATGTTGCAGCTAGCAGCCAGCAGAAATGAAATAACGGAATGAATAAAGGAACGAAATGTTGGGAAAACATCAAAGATTACAAGGAACAGTATGTAAATAAAATTATCCCACCTTAATTTTCCTGTGGGGTGTGGGTGTTTTGAAATTCAGACAAAAACAACAGTTTAGTTACTCTTGTATTATATAGCCTACTCGAAAAATGTTATTTTATGAAATAATTAAGGAAAAAGACGATAAATGGATCTACAAACTGATAATAATATCAAGAAAATCGCATAAAAAATAAAAAGTTATAAAATATCAAACTTGATCAAAATTTCAGGATGGCGGAATTTTATGCCGGCGAGAACATTTAAGAATTCTTAAGGAAAAAACTTCAATACAAATGAAAGTTTGAAGAAAAACCTTTGTAGCAGAAAAAAGAAAAAGGAAAATTAATTAAGTACGCCAAAAATTGGCTAAATAGTAAATTATATTTGATTTGATAATTATTTATCCAATTATTGACTTACTTTACTTACTTTTTTCCTTCCTCCTTTTCCCAAACTTCCGTATGTATTGAAGGTTTTTCTTAAAAAATAAAAAAAATTTAAGTACCTACGTAAATAGTACATTACGTATCAAGGGCCGAAAAGAGGCTTTTACGCACGAGTCCGGAAAAGCCTCCAACGGCCCGAGATATATACCGTATTTTTTTTTACAAGTGCTCTGAACCTTTGATGCCAAATAAATAAAGAAATTCTTCAGACAGTTTTCCTGTCTAGATGACATGAAAACACTCGCGCATGGAGAATGTAAATATCTATTTATTGTTTTTGAAAAATAGGCTCGGTTGCCTAGTGGTATAGCGTTCGCCTTGTGATCTAGGGGTACCAGGTTCAAATCCCCCACCCGACATCTTTGGTTTATTTATTTTTTTACAAGTGCCCGAGTCTTTGAGGCCATATAAATAAAGAAATTCTTCAAACATTTTTCTAAAACATCTTTGAAAAATTAACTGCAAATTTAAATTATATATAATCCGCTATTTATTATCGCTTGTAGTATGGCTCGGTGGGTATAGTGTCCGCCTGGCGATGTGAGGGTCCCGGGTTCAAATCCCGTACCGACAATTCTGGTTTTATTTATTTATGAGCACATGGTGACTCGAAGCGGGCGGGAAAAAATCTTTCCCGCCCGCTTCGATACTTTCCCGCCTGCTCTCTTGGAAAACGCCACTTTCGGTGAAGTGAACATGCATGAAAAGAGGCACTTTCGGAACACTTGTAAAAAAAAATATGTTTTCATTGTTACAGTTTATTCTCTTCTGGCAATATCATAAGTCTCTCCTGTGTTTTTTCCACTGAAGGTGGAGGTTTATGCATTAGGTTTTTGAATACAAATTTTCTTTATTAAAGCGAATCAGATTTTGGGTTGCTTTACCTGTTAAGAATTTCACTCCGCTTAGAGAGACTCAGTCGCAACATTCCTGAATATGGTATACCTACAATTTTTGCAACGCATGTCGACAAAACCACGAAACATTATCATTGGCTTTTTAAATCTAGATGCAATATTAAAATTAATAGGGACAATCTTGTTCCGCCTCTGAAGCTAATTTCATCCGCGCTCACGTCTTTACGAAAAGAAGATTTAACCGGAAATCATGCCATTCGAGGTGCGATACAATGTGCGAAAGTCCCAAATGATCATTTTGTAGCGAATTCATTACGGTGGATGGAAGTTTATCCCCGCTAATTAGTACGAGCATTAATATGTTTCCTTATCTTGATATGTGAACTGGGGGGCGAGGAATATTTACGCCAGTGGTCTTGTGCCTTAGAATGGAATATAAATAATGGAGAAGATAAGGAAATATATATAATTTAACAACGGCTTAAATTTTCATATTTTGCACTATTTTAAAGTGACACATTTAATACATTTGTATAACAGCTATTAAATATAAAATACGTAAATTTACCAACTCAAAAATTATTTCTTAAAAATAAACTTAAACTTAAGATATACCGGGTGATATGCATCGATCGTTGAGTGGAACATAGGAAATTCCATGTAATTTTTGAGGGGTCTGAATGTTGGCTCCCATGTACATTTGCATTATACCTTTTTGCAGAGGCGGACATGGTAAATCCATGTGCCCACTTTGAATTCATTTTGGTGAACCAAACCTAAGCTATTCAATTAAACGTTATGGGAAAACCACGAAACTCTCATAGTTCAGGTAATATAGTAAACACCAGCAAGTTCAATTTTGACATTGATAAAACGAAAATTAGTGTCTGTGTGTGTGTGTGTGTGTTTGCTGAATTAACTACTTAAACTACGAGAGTTTCATGGTTTTGCCATCATATTGCTCACCAAAACGTATTCAAACTGGGCTTAGCCAGAAGTTATAACACAGTTTTTCTATAAAATGTACAGGGGAGTCAATATTCAGCCACCTTCAAAATTAAAGGGGATTTCCTATTTTCAGGCATCACCCGGTAGATAGTGAAACGGGGGAATTTTATGCGTAAAGTAGACACTAATTTAATCCTATGCCAGATAAATAACAGCTAAAAATGTTAAATCTATATTGGCACGCGCTGTTTGTACATAAAAAGTGTGGGAGTGACGAGAAATTGAAGATCCATCTAAGAAATAAAAAGTCTATGCTTGTCAGGTGGTATTAATATCAAATACCAATATGGAAAATTATTATTTTCAGACCACCCGATGATCCTTATACAATAAGGGCGTATTTTTATCTACACAGTAGCACTTTAAAATACTATTTCAGATTGAATGGTACTACCAAGAAAAGGAAGCCCTCTCCATTGATAGGATGCAACCACCTGTACACCGGTTTCGAACTTATTTGTTCTCGTCAGTACAGATTGTGTGGGACTACTAAGAGTTGGCGCTGCGCGCTGTATTTTGTCGACTACCGTCGATAGTACGGCGTTAAAGGTAAAGTCCTTCCTGATGATTGGTATGTACACCTACCCTGTACTGACGAGAACAAATAAGTTCGAAACCGGTCTACAGGTGGTTGCATCCTATCAATGGAGACGGCTTCCTTTTCTTGGTAGTACCATTCAATCTGAAATAGTATTTTAAGTGCTACTGTGTAGACAAAAATACGTCCTTATTGTATAAGGATCATCGGGTGGTCTGGAAATAATAATTTTCCATAATGGTATTAGAAATTGAAGGTTTTTTAATATATCACTGCATTCCGCTCTATCTTGCAAGATTTTATTGAAAAATGTCAATTGAGCATGAGCTATTCTCTAAGCAGCAAAACGAATTCCTGCATAATAGAGCTTTCTCTGGAATACCTATCTCAGGATACTGGCCATCATTTTTAAGGCGTACTCCAAATTCGATCTTCCAGATTAATAGATAAAAAGGTATTTTTAATGTATGACAATTTTAAAAAAATCATGTTTTAAAACCTATAAACCATTTTTGTTGCAAAAAAGATTTTTTTTATTTGGGTTTCATAATGGCTACATTATGAAATGCACAAAAATTGAATAACTTGCCACTTTATGAAACTGAATTTTTTTTTTCATGTTTGCAACAAGTAAGGTTCGAATTTTAGGCCTACTTCAATTTCGTTGAAATTAGTTTTCTAGGCATTATGGATTCGACAGAAATTTTTTATAGAAAACTTTAAAATACTAACCTTTAACCTTGCAAATAAATAATTTTTACTAGATATTTATCCGAAATACCTATACTTGGAAATATATAACATACTGATGTCAACATAACCTAAAAATAATAAAAATATCTTCCAGTTTATGCTCTATTTCTAAAGTTTTATTCAATAAAGTATTATTTTTATTTTTAATTCAATATAGTATTATACATATTACTTTATATATTATACATATTTATAGTTACTGTAGACATTTCGTGGGCATTAATTGTTATTACTGTCAGATTCAGTGTCGACACAATATTTTGTTCAATAGTATTATTTATTATTTTGTTCTGCTCGCACCATAACTCAAACTTTTGCATATTCTTTTTAAAAGTTTTCGTAGATTATTTTCTGCAATTTCTGGTATTTCTGAACTTTCTTCGTAACTCATTTTTATTAACTTTAATAATATATTTATTTTTAATTATGACGGATGGGAAGAAGCTTTGTCGTGTTCAGTTGTTTCTATCATGGCATATATGATACTTGTATCATTTTATTAAATTGTAAAAGTATTGCCAACCCAAAAAGAAAATATTAATTCAAATGGAAAAAGCTACTATAGTTTTGAAAGTTTTTCAGACTTTAAAGATTCAAATAGAAAAAGTATTATAAAATACACTGTTCATAAGACAATTAGAGCACTTGCACTTTAGAAAACTCACCGCTTCGCGGGTCGTTTTCTAAATGAAAGGCGTGCTTTAAGATAATGTCTTATGAAACTTGTATCTTAATATACTATTATAGGTTCTCAAAATCGAAGGAGATCGATTGATTAACATTATTACGGTATTACATTTTTCAAGTAGTAAGAGGCCACAGATTGCGTAACGGACTTAGGGTCCTCTATAACCAAAAGTAGACACTGGCTAAGTGGGGTTCTTCGGTTGGATATCAAATACCATTCTACCACCCGTTTCTTCTAATTAAAGGCTTAATAATTTCCAATCCAATGACGATATAGAACTTACCTTATTGATAAATAAATAAATTTGAATCATTAAATGACCTGACAAAATTGTTCATTTAAAAAACGGGTTATTTTAAAAGGACTCTCAATGGTGCAAACTTTCTCCGCCTTGGACGTGTGAACGCTGGATTAGCATAAGGTAATACTACAATGATTTCCGAGTCAGTTCAACATGTGTTAACATATTAAGTTAATTAACAAGATAGGTATTCGTTTTGTGCTTTAATTTATTGTCTTCCTGTGAATCTGCATTATAAAGTGCCGATTTGGGATTTTAAAAGATGTTTGTTATGTTATATATTCATAGATTATGAGGAATTTGTTTTTATTTAAATTCATGGTTGCAGTCGAAAACATTTAATTAATAAATAGACAGGATGGTTTTTATGCTGTCAGAATCATACATCATCAATAAACAGTAATCAATGATGCCAAGTCGGTACTGAGACTCCTAAATCTACCGCCTGCGTTTGAAACCGAAAAGTATAATTTTAATTATATTGAATGCATTTCTGATGTGTACCTAAGAAATTTTTAATTTTCTACTCGTAAGTTGTATACAGAGTGTCCGCTAAGTAATGGGACATGGAAAAACCACAGACTCATTACGTAAAAATATTAGGATTTAATTATACTTACCTATATCCGAAAGTTGATATTAACTGAGATACAGGGTGTTAAATTTAAAATTTCATTTTTGTTTTTCTCTAATAACTTTGACAGAAACCAACGGTTCTTTACAAAATTTGGCAATTATGGTTTTTTTAGGATGAGGTATTGATTTTTTGGTGAAATTTTAATGTACAATGTAGGGGGCGCTGCCTGCGGCATTTTTCGAACATTTATGAGGTCATAACTTTTTTGTGGCTCTGTGTATTTAAGTTTTTAATGAAAATAATACTTTTCTCATATTTATTACGTAAAAAAGGTACACTAATTTCAGGTCGCCCAGAGTTACCGTTTCGGAGGTATATGCATTTATATTGTTTAGTGCCTATTATTAATTTGCAAACAAAATTTTTTTTTAAAGTAACCTATGAGAAAACAAATGAAATTTAGAGATACAGTTGCTATGAAATGTCCATGTTGTTATTTGCTTGTTTATTATTGTAAAATAGCTGTGTAAAAAAATGTTTCATTTTTGAGTTTATCCTAAGTTAAGTAACAATGCCGAAACACAATAATCAACAACCAAATAACAACATGGAGGTTTCATAGCAACTGTATCTCAAAATTTCATTTGTTTTCTCATAGGTTACTTAAAAAAAAATGTGTTCTCAAATTAATAATAGGCACTAAACAATATAAATGCATATATCTCCGAAACGGTAACTCTGGGCGACCTGAAATTAGTGTACCTTTTTTACGTAATAAATATGAGAAAAGTATTATTTTTATTAAAAACTTAAATACACTGAGGCAAAAAAAAGTTATGACCGTATGAATTTGCGAAAAATACCGCAGACAGCGCCCCTCTCTCTCAAAGATATTAGAGAGAAACAAGAATGAAGTTTTAACTCAATAACTCTAACACCCTGTATCTCAGTTAATATCAACTTTCGGATATAGGTAAGTATAATTAAATCCTAATGTTTTTACGTAAGGGGTCCATGTCCCATTACTTAGCGTATATCCCAAGAACATCAAATTGCAATGTTTTAAGAAAATCACAGGGGCAACGCTGTATGCTCATTTTTACCTGCTAGTGTAAAAATGAGCCTGAAGTTTACTAATTTCATTCATTATCGGTGGCGGTGTTGTTACCGGTTTATCGCTGCTGCTATTGAGATTACAAACAATCTCAATAGCAGCAGCGATAAACCGGTAACAACACCGCCACCGATAATGAATGAAATTAGTAAACTTCAGGCTCATTTTTACACTAGCAGGTAAAAATGAGCATACAGCGTTGCCCCTGTGATCTATCTTGTTTTTGGATTAATTCTAACTAAACCTATTTAGAGCTATTTATTCGCCATCTACAATGATTCGTCAGTGCGGGGTGTGTAAGAAATTCGACTATTCTAACCCCGGATTAATATTTCGTCGGTAAGTGAGAATTACGAGGTTATGTTTTTAGATAAAGCAGTGGTGTAGCTAATTCTATATTTTAAGTAAATATTGCAAAAATATGGATTATTTCCTTATATTATCTGAATTTCTGTAAAAAATACCTACAACGATTACCTATTTATTACTAATATTAGATGGAAATTCTCTAAACGTGTACCTTATTACAGCGTTGCCATTTTTTAAAGGCTTCTTCTAACTTATTTGAAAATGTAGAACTGTGCACGATTGAAAATAAATGGCGAATGGAATGTTTTATTTCCCCTTTTATATTATATTTTTATGGTTGCAGTCTTGCAGGTCAGCAGAAAAGATGTCAGGGTAAGAAACACGTAAAACTGTTTATATTGGAGGTTATACTCGTTGAGGAACACGACCTCAGGAATATCGTTCCGTTCCGCAAAGATGAAAAGAATTCTTAAACAATGAAGTTCGGGTGTTCGATGAGTACCAAGCTGAACCACATATAAATGGATGGCAGTGATTCGTCGTGTATTTCTGCTATTCGCCGCTCTAGGTGGAATTTAACGAACAATTACTACTTTATGTTTATACCACCGACCAAATCAGATATTGTCGACTACAAGTGAGAAACATTTTATAATTTGAGAAATAATACGACGTCAATTAATTCATTACCATGTACCTGCGCCGGAAACCTTGTACCAATTAATTGACATCGGTTTCATTTTTCTTTTGTATCGGTACGATAGTTCTGTATCTGTGTATGGCCTTCATGCAAAACGTCAAGTCATATGATATATCAATTAGATTTATTTAAAAATAAAATAAATTTTGTACGACGAAATAGTCGAAAAAATAGTAAAGGAAATATAAGTACGGTCTGTACGATGGATAATAGTAAAGTATTCTTCCTAGCAAAGAAATAGAAGAGTCGGGACTTGAGAATGGAAACTGTTAATAAATAAATAATTAAGAAGATTGCCAAGAGTCACCACTGTCGTTTTTCCATGTAAATATTTCTTTTGATATGCCTTGTCAATTTTACATGAAAACGGTCTCTTTTTCGTCAGATCACGTTCCTCACTCATCGTTCTTGATTAAAACAATTAAATTTAAACTCATTATTATTAACATTGATAGCTAATAATAAATTTTGTTTTATAAAATTTGTTGAAATGACCATCTTCATTTAATAGGTATGACCCCTTCCCCCCGCCGCAATTTGAGTTTAATTGTTCTAGTCAATTATTTTCATATCGAATTGACCAGGCTAATCAGAAAAATATTTGATAAAATTGTGATTGCTGTACCGATTTTCTTCTAAAAATATCATGTTTGAATTTCTCACTAAAATATATTGTTATACAGGGTGTATTGGGAGGAACGGATCAATCTCCTGAATCGTATTGTAGACTATAGTAAAATTACTAGAATAAAGATTTTATTGTAAAATTTCCTATAAAATATAGCAATAATTACATTTTTTATTACTAATCCTTAACAAAATAATATTGTAAACATAATTTCTAAAAGAATATAGTTAGAATTTCTAATAAATTACGTCAAATCTAGTAAATACTAAAATGTATAGCACATTTTCACAAACATTATAGTAAAATTATTATATTTTATTACTTTATATTTATATATTATTAATTATACTTTTATTACAATAAAATATTTATATAATGTGGTTTATTATTAAATTATTTGTTATTTATTGAATTAGTCCAACATCAGTAAAAATTTAGAGCTTACTTATGAGATATTATTTATAAAATTAGTAGAAATACAGGACCGTATCCCAAAATATCCTGATGTTGTTAAAAAAAACCCTCGAAAGGTCATTAAACCACAATGTGTCATACATCGTTACATTCGGAAGAAAAAAACTATTAAATTCCAATATCAGAAAAACATTACCGTATTTAAAAAAATAAAGTTGATAATGGCCCTTCGAAGACGACTCGTCGGATTACAAAACAATTAACGCTGTCAGATAGATCGGAAAAAATGGCAATGTAAAAGTACAATGTACTTTAGAATACGATCTTAAAAAACCCAGGAAAAAAATAAAAAGATTTTTCAGAATTTCGGTTTTTTCCGGATATCTCCGGAACTACTCGGAATTTTGTATCTCTTACGGTTTCCGAGATCCCTGTACTGGCTCTCCTTATCTTGGACACGTTGAAAATTTAAAAAATGCACACATATTTAATACAATATTTTTACTTAATAAGTACACATTAGAAATGTATTCAATATAATTAATATTATACTTTTCGGTTTCAAACGCAGGCGGTAGATTTAGGCATCATTGATTACTGTTTAAAACTGTGTATGATTCTGTGAGCATAAAAACAATTCTATATATTTATTAATTAAATGTTTTTGGTTCGTAATAACTTTTGCTCATTAAATTCTCTAAACAATCATAACCTGAAATATTAACACGTCATAAATCAACACCTATACTAAATTAATTTTCACCAAAACATTTATAAGATGGTACGTTCGAATTAGCTATAAGAAAATAATAAAAATAGGATGGTGAAATTCATTGTCATTCTGCATAATCATCTATAACATAATAATATACGTTCTTCTCATACAAAAAAGAAATGATACATGGTATTGCAAGTACAAATTAATTCTATTTCGAAATAACATTAAGGCGTAATAAAAGTAAAAGCAATTTGTTGAATCAAGATAGAAGAGCACTTGCGTCTAATCGTTACAAAGGTGTTCCCACGAGTAAAATTACAAGAAATTAAGTAGAGTTAGATTGATAAAAAGGAACAAGAGAATAAAAGACAACAGTGGAAAAAATAGCACTTTAAAAGTGTGTTATGCGTGCATGTAAGTATGTATAATGATGTTTTAATGATACTTTTATGTAAGAATATTAGGCAATTGTAGGTACGTTAAGAAGGAGGGGCGCCAATCTGGAAAATATTTAGCAAGATTTAACATATTTTATAATTATGGCAAAAAAAATGTTTTGAACTTGTACTCCGTTAAAATGAATGTAAATATGCTTACTCAATGCCTACTTATAATAGTATATTAAGATACAAGTTTCATAAGACATTATCTTAGAGCACGCGTTTAATTCAGAAAAAGACCCGCGAAGCGGGGAGTTTTCTAAAGTACAAGTGCTCTATTTTCTTATGAACCGTGTATTTTATAATACTATTTGGGTTTTTAAAATCTGAACAACTTAAAATAATATAGTAGATTCTTTCCATTTGAATTAATACTTTCTTTCTGGGTTGGAATACTTTTATAATTTAATAAAATGTTACAAATATCAAATATGCCATGATAGAAACAATAATTGAACACAACAAAGCTTCTTCCCATCCGTCATAATTAAAAATAAATATATTATTAAAGTTAATAAAAATTAGCCAGGAAGAAAGTTGTACTCCGTCAGAAATACGTGAAATTGCAGAGAATAGAAAAACTTTTAAAAAGAATATGCAAAACCTGAGTTATGATGCGAGCAGAACAAAAATATTGAACAAAATATTGTGTCGACACAGAATCTGATGCCCAGGAAATGTCTACAGTAACTATAAATATGTATATATAAAGTAATATGTATAAACATAAAACGTCTAACTTGTGTTCAGCGTAATATAATTCTACCAAACGCCTAGCGCTTTCGGCATCTAAAAGGTAATAATAATAATAATTTATTATTTATTTATACTTAAGAGACCACCACACAGTTAAATTAAAAAGGGTGTTTAATATCTTTTTGGTATGTTTCTTGTGTGCCTGAGGTGACTTTGACGAAGCCGTAGCTCTGATGATGTCCTTTTAGAACCCGAAAGCGCTAGGCGTTTGGTAGAATTATATTACGCTGAATACAAGTTAGATATTTTGTTATATTTATATGACAAAATCAGCGTACAACCGACAACCCCCCCTCCCCCATGTAATATGTATGATACTATATTGAATTAAAAATAGTACTTACTATAGAAATAGAGCATAAACTGGAAGATATTTCTACTATTTTTAGGTTATGTTGTTTTATTATTGTTGTTATACTATTTCCGAAATCTGACATTTAATGAGGAACTTCTTAAAACTGACTAGCGTTTCGAAACGTTCTATATTTCACTAGTTACGAAAAATAAAACTACAGTAAATGTAAAACTAGTTACAAAAAGAATAACTTAAACACTAGTTTATTGAAGTTCGTTTTGATGAGTAAATAATATACATTTTCAGACAAAAGCCATTTAATTATTTTCGCGTCTACAATTAAGAGTTAATTAGTATCAATATCTTCTAAATAATTTTTTTCCTTACGGGATTTACTGGTTAATTTAATGCAAACTCAAAAAAAAATCCGGTAGGTATTACACCACCTGTCTGCTAAAATTTAATCTCAAAGCAAAGCGGCCGCAACTGGTTTTTTAAGTTCTAATTAATAACTAATCGATTGCTGTAATGTACGAATCAATCAGTTGATTAATTAACCGGTGCAGGAGAGAATGTTTTCCGCATATCGTGGCTTTGGATATCCCTTTGTGGGTAATTATTTTATATGAGTAAATACTTAATTGTTTTCTTTATCTATAACTATTAAATGATACATATATAAATAATTGAGGTGCTTGTAGTAATTATATTTATTTTCCACGGTGCACACTACGGACACAAAGTTGGTATTAGAATAATACAAGTCAAACCAATTTTCGTGATTTTTTTCTTAACTTGGTCAGAACACCGACCTATTATATCTATGGATAGCTAAACTGTAAAGGCAAAAGTGGCAAATTTATGGCCTCGCGCATGTAAACAAAGCTGATCGTCAGATATCATGCGCAATGCCGACTGATAAATTATTTACCTCAGCCGGCGACCGTACTTCGCCCTTAATGAAAATGATTACACGGCAATATTTGGTACATCATTAGACAGAAATTTCAAATAACCGCAGGTGGTAAAATAACGTAGATAATAATACACATCAAGATGGCAAATACCATTTTTTGAATATGGTTTCCATGTCACTAAACAATATATTTTTTTACAACAGAAAAATCAGATGAGGAATTTGATTTTGCTGCAAAAATAGTAGAAGATGATCTTCTTCCAACTAAAAGCCGCCCGAGATATGACAAGGCACATAATTGTTTCAAAGAACCGGTGTACGCAGTGGCGGATTTAGTGAGACTTGGGCCCCGGGGCAAAATATGTTCATGGGCCCCGTCATGATAAAAAAATACGTAGGAGAAATAAAATGTACTTATTGAAAAAATATTCTTTAAAAATATTCTTTAATAAGAACAAATTACTAATAACAACAACAATAATGAAATAAAATAGGAAACTATTTATATAATAAGTATATAAGGAATAAGGATATAGGTACTGACTTAAGTCTAAAACGGTCTTTTCCTGACTTTGGCATTTGCGAACCGATATATTAAATTTGTTATATCTAGTTTTGAAGCAACTTTATATTCTATGGTCAATATAGCTAAATTACGCAATCTTTTCTCGCCAGTTGTAGATCTCACACAATTCTTTAATAATTTTAATTTACTAAAAGAGCGCTTTAAAGACGCAACCTTTACAGGCAGGCTAAAATATAATAAGAATGCTGTGTAAACTTCAAAAAAATCATCTTCGAGATAAGCATATTTTTTATTATAATTTCAAAAAAAAAGTTCTTGTTTAACTAAATCATACATCATAGCGAATTGATTTACAAAACTAGCAGATAGAAGGTGGGGGTACTTAGTTGATAAATTTTTGCATTTTTCTCGAATCGCTTCTGTTCAACTTTTCAGCAAATTTTGTGGTTCCAAAACCGGGAAACTTTCTTTAACGGAAAGCATGCCTGAAAATCTGTCTTTGATTTGATTGCAAATTATGTAAATAGTAAAATAATAAATTTTAACTATAAAATATTGTTTCCTGATTTCAAATTGTTAATCTAAGGAAGGTTCGTCAAAGTGCCTTTCTACTCTTGGTTGTCTTTTATTTGAAACGAGGGTTCTATATTCCACTTTTTGGCAAGATCTATTGCTTCGGATTTAATTTTGTTATATTCTTCGGGGTCCCTTTTAGAAATATGTTTGTATACGCGATCTAAAATTGATGTAGTCAAGTAAGTCAATATCCGATTTTTGCAAAGTTTTTGACGCCAAATTTATTTGATTTAAAGTTTTGAACATGAAAACAGTCATTACAACGAAGTCAAAATTAGCCATATTCTTTTTTAAACTTTTATAATTTCATCTTTTTTTGTTAACTTTAACTCAATTTCAGTCAGAGCTACTCTTGATCCTAATCGATTAAACATACTCGAGAAGTGAATAGTCAAGACTAAGTTTACAAAGTCAAAAAATACGTAGTCTTTAACCGAAAACTCCTTACTGTTTAAATGAATACTTTCAATCCACACCACAATTCTTATTAAACTATACGTTATTTTAATAATTAGAAATCTGGAATTCTGGCCGTAATCACAAAGCGGTAATGTGCGGTGTTGCCGCGTGTAGACAAAGAATCGGCGCTCTTAGGAATGTTTTAAGTTATTTCTAATTTCAGATTTTTTTAGTGGTTTGTTGTTTTGAAATCTTAAATTGGATTGATTAATGGGCCCCCTTAAGGCCTGGGCCCCGGGGCATTGCCGTTAAATTTGTGTAATGAGTTCTATGTTGGTGTGTTCGTATATTATTTTGAGATATCGATTTTTAAAAAAATTACAAAAAAATAATTTACTTTCCACCCGGGTGGAAAGTAAAGGTAAAAAACCCTCAACTTTCCACCTTTCAAAGCTGAAATGTCATTATTACATGCATGGCTGTAAACAAACAATCTATTTTCACGCATAAAACAAGGCCTTGTGGCCATCACTGAAAAGCCACTTTCAGAATTAATTTTAATATCTATTGTCCAAGTATCGATAGATTTTCAATATCGTTACATCGCTACGACTGATTTCGGTTCTGGACGGTCGCCGTTGTATACATTCTATAACCTCATATTGAAGTCGCATAGTTAATTAAACTAATACAATAAGTACCGTTTATTAATATTTTAAATTATTTATTCTTACTTCCTCCTTAACCCCTCTAGATCTAGAATAATAGGTTAAATAATGTTAATAGAACTCAACAATAATGAATATGGATTTGGGGCGTGCTCTATATTTACCATCAAATTGCAAATAAGAATGGGGAAACTTTGGTGACCTGTATACGTGCACATGTCGCCGGTGGGATTTATGGCACTTTGGGCATTGCGTGGTCACTTTGCAATCAGATAGATGTGCTGAAATATCGAAACTTGACGGATAACTGAAAGAGAACTTCAATCCGAATATGAATACCTCAATGTAATGCTAATAGTTACTTGCGTTAAAAATTTATTATAAGGTTTATAATTTCTAAATTGTCATGTAAAAGTATGTAGATAATAATACAGTTTTTAGCTATTTTGGATTCATATCACGTCTACTTCAATATCGTCTTCAATATCCTAATAAGGCTTTTAATGAAACAGGTTATTTTTTCTTCTGCAAAGGTTGGTAATTTTTTTTTTTTTTTTTTTTTTTATGGACATGTATGTTTAGTTGCCGAAACAATTATTAAACTAACCCCCACGCCTGATCGTATGAAAGCAACATACGATTTCACAAAGCCTTTCAAGATTGACTGGAACTTTGATAAATGGACAAACAGTACATCCCCGTCGACAAGGGTCTAGTTTGGTACACCGATGGATCAAAAACCGCCAACGGTGTGGGCGCAGATATATTTGGGAACGGCCCAGGATGGACATGAGCATTCCTCTGGAGAACTACGCCACAGTATACCAAGCGGAAGTTCATGCCATACAAGAATGTGTACTAGAAAATCTTGAAAAGGGCTACCACGACCAAAAGATTTACATCCTTTCGGACAGCCAAGCTGCTCTTAAATGTCTGAGCTCCAATCGGTTTACTTCAAAACTTACACTGGAATGCCATGCCAACCTAAAAGTACTGGCGGCCAGGGAGAACAAGGTGGAACTCTTGTTCCCCCTGTACATTAGATAGATGGTCGAAAAAACAGAAAACCATCGAAAATACTATCGAATGGGATGCTAACTCTGATGCGGCTCCAGTTGAAACAAGTGATGGGTCTGCTTACAGCCCACTGAAACTTGCGAAAACACCTTCAACGGATTGGGATAAACAACTGATCCATTGAATGTAGAGTCTGCGGCGAAGAGGATGAAACCGCCTCACACATAATATACCGCTGCGTAGCGCTGTCTCGTAGAAGACCAAATATCTTCGGGAACATACAACGTGGTGACAACCTCCCACTTGACAAGCTTGGTGGACCTCATAGAAGGAACAAACATCTTCTAACAAGATCGGGGTACACAATAAGCCGAAAGGTTGCAGTGATTTGAAGTTCGGGTTTGTTCTTTAAACCGACCCCCAGCTAACCAACCAACCAACCCCACACCTATCAAGTTCGATTCATTCTCCATGTTTCGTACACGTTAAATATTTACCTGACATATTTCGTTGCGTACACTGAATTATTTAAATTACGGCATTTTCTAAACTCATGATGAATGCGATCGTTGAATAAAAAGGTACATGTAGGTAGAACTATGTGTTTAGAGAACGCCCCGATGCTTTAAAGACTATCTTTTTGATAGGCACCACCCCAAACAATAATTCCCTATCGTAGGTATTAGCGACTCCACAAATGTTTTATACACCATCACCAATGTTTTTTCATTTAGGAATTCCCTTAATATATAAAATTTGTGTATGAGTCTACCTATTTTATTAGAAACATAGTCAATATGTGGACTCCACTTCATAAACTGGTCAACCAGCACACCAAGATATTTTGTGTGGGTTACTTCAGCAATTCTATCACTATTGATAGTAATTGGGCTGACCAGTCCTTGTTAATGAACAGGCTATGTGTAATTTGTTTTATTTAGATTAAGTTATAGTTTATAAGTTTCCAACCAACTCTTAACCAATTCAAAATCTTCTATTGCGTTATTTTTAACTTCTTCCCAATCTTTACCAGTAAATATTATGGCCGCGTCGTCAACATAAGATATAATTGTACCTCCTATATCTTCTGTTAGAAGAGCATTAAGATAAATGATAAAGAGATGCTTTTATAAAACTTGTATTTTAATATACTATTAAGACATATCGAATGTTTCATAAAATATCGATATTCTAGCTCTAATAGGAGACCAAATACCGTTAAGATATTTCGCTTTGTCATTTGGTAAAATTAGTTAGGTAATATCGTTGGCTGTCTTGCTGAGGAGCCCAGGGTCGGACTCTAATTTAAATGTCACTTGAGGCTGGCTAGTTCAGGTTCAGGTGCGGTTTGTCCACGTCTAGTTATTCCGACTTGGGTTACAGAACATAGTTTTCTAAGTATGCTGAGAAATTGCAAAATGCCATTACAGTAATTTTGCATATAAAGGTTAACTAGCAATGCCCCGACTGCTTGTAACAATACGTGTCAGTTCTTTCGTTAGAAAATATTTACTTGACTTTAAGACAAATAGTAATATTGGAGAAATTATTTGCAAATTGGCGTTAAAGTGGAAAAAGTCGCCGCTTCACCTTATAACCAAATAAGCAACTAACATATATACAGGGTGTTATGGAAGTGGCTTAAAATACAGGATGCACGTAAAAAAGACCATAGTAAAATTATTGTAATATTTTATTGAAAAATTTGCTATAAAATATATTATTAATTACATTTTTTATTGGTAATCCGTACAAAAATAATATTGTAAACATAATTTACAAGAAACTTTAGTTAGGATGTCTAATAAATTTGGCAACAGCAACTAAAATATATAGGGTGTTATGGAAATGACGTATTATATTTAAATGGATGATTCCTGGGGTGTCCTATAGAAGCGCTACATATTTTTTTTCTAAATCGAACGTTTAAAAAGTGGGGTAATTCACCCATAAAGCTACAGGTTACTCCGCACACAATCATATTACACTGCCCAGCTGTGTAATAAACAGATGTTCTGGCGCAATGTTGCCAAACTGTGGAAAAGGGTAAAACTTTAGATTCTTATAAAAATAAATATTTAGCTTACTTAGAAATTAAATCCAGGCCGCCGACACGAGTAAGGAATCCAGGGCACAGACACCTTCAGATCTTTTTTCTATGGAAAGAGGTTTATGCACATCACGTGCCCTGTTGATAGTGTGGGACTGCATAATAAGCTTATATATCCACTAAACCCCATTCGGCATCTTCTTTCCAATCTCGGAACATAACCGGCATGTTGTCGAGAGAAAAAAATACATAGTGAACAGAACAAATTTACACTAAATCATTTAAAGAAACACACAGACACCCACGAGTTTCAAATTAGTTTTTTTTTGAATCTATGCACCTATCAGATTACACAGAAGCGCTAAACACTAACGCATAATTACACTTTACAATAATAAAACATAGAGCAACAGCATTTGATACCAATTATTTCACAATAGAAAATCAGACATAACAAAAACGCTAATTTCTAATGGATTGGCCTAAACATAAAATTTATTAATCCTTTTCTGAAGAATGATGAAATAATTTGACAGACAGGACCCTTTCAAATAGATTATAGATGCTTCCAAGGGTAGAATGCTTCGTGCATATTCGAAAAATAGCGCGCTAACTAGCGCGGTTGCCATTTCGAAGACTATAATTATACAGGAAATAATATTACAGAAGAAAATTCCCCACTTTATGAATATAATCTTATAAAACATCGAAAGTAGCAACGCTGTATTTTTAGATATTAACCCAAGTTAGCACAATATCGATCGACCGAGTAAACCCGAACGTGTCAACCAGACTTAAACGTGTTTCACTTCAAAACTTTAGATGTCAAATACGTATGTAAAAATTATATTATTTTCCAGACCACCCGATGAAACCTTATACAATAAGGGCGTATTTTTGTCTACACAATAGAATTTTAAAATACTTATTCAGATTGAATGGTACGGTACTTAGATGTGTTCATGAGACGCATACAAATCTACGCGAAAACTAATGTGAGTTTATGTATTTTTGTGAGGTTATTTTTAGTAAATTTAACAAAAAGTATAAAAAAATGGTTTAGTAAATATTTTTTTAGTAATTTTGACCAAAAATTTTTGGTAAAATTTTGCTTTAAATTGATGGTAGTTCTTACTAAAAGTTATTCCAGTCACATAAAGAGCCATAAATTATGGTTAGCATTAACTAAGTTTTTCGTTCCGGATGTTCCGGATAAAAATGAATTCTACACGCATCTCATTAAGAGGAGGACATATAGAAATGATAAAATTAGACAAAAGTTTCACATTTGTGATTTTCAAATTAAAAAAATTCTGAATTATTTCCGACGATATTTTATACAAAACCTAATTTTGATCATTATTTTCTGATTCTATTTGAAGCGATATATGAAAATACATTTTACAATTTCATGAGAGACAAACATTATTGCTGGGAACGCTTGACTAGTGGTGTTCGTGATTTTTCAATCACGTTGTGAAACGTGATTGTTTTTTTTTTGATATCAGTGAAATTAAACGTGATCACGGTTTATAAACTTTTATCACTGCTAAGCGAGATATTAACTAGATACTATACGTAAGAGAATATTGGAAGCATCGTAAAATAATTAGTGGGTGATGGTTGATGGATTTAAATTATTTTTATGTATACTACTTTACTACTAAAAAAACTGTAAAAATAGAAAACTATAATCTGTATAAAATATTACACAACATTGATAACAAACAGAAGAAAACGTTAATTCTAATGCGCTTCTGATATATAGAGTGTCCCATTTGAAATAGAAATAATAATTGCGTTTCGGTGTGACATATGACACCTACTATCATTTTTGACAACACTCATAAAAACTTGGCTAAAAATGCTACATCTTGTTTTTTGATTGAACGCGCTAACTCAAAATACAAAAAAGTTACAGGCTCTTAAAAGTGGGACAAACTAAATTGATAACCCTGTACACGCATCGATAGATTTTTAATATCGTTACATCCCTACGATTGAGTTCAGTTATGGACGGTCGTCATTGTAAACATAATATAACTTCATATTGAAGTCGCATAGTTAATTAAACTAATACAATAAGTACTGTTTATTAATATTTTAAATTATTTATTCTTACTTCCTCGTTAACGCTTCTAGATCTAGAATAATAGGTTAAATAATGTTAATAGAACTCAACAATAATGAATATGGATTTGGGGTGTGCTCTATATTTATCATCAAATTGCAAATAAGAATGGGGAAACCTTGGTGACCTGTATACGTGCAAATGTCGCCGGTGGGATTTATGGCACCTTGGGCATTGCGTGGTCACTTTGCAATCAGATAGATGTGCTGAAATATCGAAACTTGTTGACGGATAACTGAAAGAAAACTTCAATCCGAATATGAATACCTCAATGTAATGCTAATAGTTACTTGATTTAAAAATGTATTATTAAAAAGGTTTGTAATTTCTAAACTGTCATGTAAAAGTATGTAGATAAAAATAAAGTTTCTTGCTATTTGGATTCATATCACGTCTACTTGTGTGCCTCAAGGGTCCATATTGTCTCCCACTCTCTTCTTACTCTACATTAACGACCTTCTAGTGAGGTGCCGACGCACACCTTCGCAGACAGCATGAAGTATCAGGCCTCAACAAAGACCTGGAAGAAATTTTGGCTTGGGGTGACAGTAACCAAGTCAAATTTAATGCTAAAAAACCCAGGCAGCAGTTTCCTCTAAAAATGTTAACATTACAGAACCGGATATTGTCATGGACGGACACGCAATCCCACTGGCTTCATCTATTAATTTGCTGGGCGTCAATCTGGGAGGAATACCTTTAAAAAAAAACAACAAACTATTTGTTCATGCAAATACGCATGGTCTCTGAATCATTTTGTGCGTATTGTATATTATCATTTAAGAATAGAATCATTAATAATTTGAGTTTTCTTATTACTTAGCCCGTTTCTTTAAATAATGCCCAGAGCTCGCTGGTCTTTCGAATATTACTACTCATTTTTATTTCACGGTTTCAAGTTCAAGATTCAGAAGTCACAGTCAAGTACCAAATAACGACCTGACAACTTCACAGAATCACCTTTTTAAATAATATATGAGATGTGATTTGAGAAAATCCACCAAAAAGCAATAAGGCACGAAGTCCCGTATCACTCATGTTATTCTAACGGTGATATGCGAAAACCGACTTTATTATTTTAACACAATTGGTGTTGCTACAACACAATAAGGCCGATTATGTCAAATGTAATAAATCTATTTCTAATGGCGTTCCAATAAGTCAACCCCATGCGAGTAACTGTTAAACAAAAAGATAGGTTTAATGATTAGTAAAAGTGAAATTCGTACTAAAAAGTGATTGGTTTAAACTGTGATTACATGACACTTTTTGTTGCTGCTAAGAAACTGTGACTATCTGTGATTTGTTGGTATCAGTGATTAAATCACAGTTCGTGAAATATCGCTTACCACTACGCTTGACCACTCGAACATTGAGGTATATGCCGCGACTTCCAATCAACATGCATTTTTACGGTATTTTTTTTTAATAAAGAATTTTATTCGCACGATCGTCTTTTTTGTCCTACTGCTTGATAATTTTTATAATTACCACAAAACAAGGACGCAGTAAAACAATTTTATGCATGGTAATTACAAAAATAGGATTTTTAATTATGCTCACCGCAAATGCGAAGTTAATCTTTAATATCGTACTTAACATATTTTTTTTTCGTCGTTGACAAGGACTCATGCTTGGGTTAATTTTAATTAACTTGTCTTCAAACATTATAATATTTTTATTTTTATTTTAGCATATATGCATTACTACAATAATCAATAATTATGTCATTTCTAAATACATCAGGGTGTCAATTTGAGAACCCCACCCTTAATATCGCGCTTCCAGTAAATAATATTAAAAAATCGGAAAGATACGTTAATATTATGGTGAAGGGGGACACTTTTAAAGCATATTTGCAGCCTTTGTCGTTTAACCCCCTGGGAGGGATAGAGTTTACCCTTTAAATCCAGTGTCGGTTGTTCCACAGGAGCACATGCGCACGTGCCCCCAAAAACGAATAAAAAAATATTAATTTATATTCATTGCATATTATTTATCGTATAAGTCCGACCCTCCCTAATAAATTATCGTACCGTGAACCAAACTGTATATTATAGGCTCTCGATCCGGCAACCATGTCTCGGTCGAGGTTAATGACGATTATGACGCATGTGCGATTAAGTAGGCGGGACAGTTTCTCTGTAGTGACAGGTGGCGGGAGACAGCGGGGGATAGCGGGGCTATGGTGATTTAACATGGGAAAGGCGCACAATTTTAGTGTGCGCCGCGCCGTTGTCTGTTCGTGCATCTAGTTAGAAATTCGATCCTGTATGTTTTAATATTTTAATATTATATATATATAGAATGAATAGTTTGACGGTGGACTATTTAAAAAATAACTTTAGCTCTTTGAGTTTGGAGCAAAAAATTGAAGTGAAGAATGCGGGATGACCTAAACCCGAAATTAATTTAACGCAGACCATAAAGGGTAAATCTAGGGACTTTATTAGAAAGTTTAAAAATTAAATATATGAAAAGAAATTTATAGAGGGTACTTTAATGATCAATTTTCTACAATTAAAAACCGAAGAACGGACTTTACGTTTAAGCACTATACACACTAAGAAAACCTCTCTTATTTTCCAAAAGTTGTATTTCCTTGTGTAAAATTAAAAAATAAATAAAAATAACGCATTTTTTTATTACTTCTTTTCTTTCGAAGTACATTTAAAACGCCTAGAAAGTAATTGTTAGGTCGTTACACAAAAATAAAATTTTAAAAATAATTTTGTTATTAGGTAATATGTAAATGCAAAATTATTACTATGTATATGTATGTACAAATAAACATAACATAACAAAAAATATACTAGTTTTAGTTAGGATATAGCACTAAAAAATATAATAACGTAGTTTGACGTGTTTGCGTTCTATACATGCAATCTAGGAAACGTAATTCCAAGTCTGATAAAAATTCCATTGCTGTAGAGTCACCTTTATTCTTTGCATACTCTTATAATTCCTTGACAATACTAATGGCTTGTTGATAATTGGTGACATTTGCTTGATTACTGCATTCAACTTCTTCATCAGAGTCGTCAGATAGTGGATGTGGTTTCAGATTGGACTACATAATCGGTAGGAATGGGGTCACTATCATCTTCTAATAGCACATTGCTATCAATGTTAATTAACTCGCCTAAATCATTGTTATCAAATTACAAACTTCTACAACATCAATATTCTGTTTCAAACTCAAAACGCGACATTTTTGTGCCATTGTTTACGATTTTAACCTTACAACTCACAAATAAACGGCGGACTGCTGTCAGGGAATGACACATACTTTCATTCGGCGAAGTCCGTTCGCGCTGCCACGCATACGCGATTGGTTACCGGACTGTCTTCAGAGAGTTTTTGCACCGTACTTATTCGTCTCCCAAATACTTTAAAGAATTTTTTGTCTGTTTAAAGGAGGGTTTTCGCACTCTTTGTATGAAAACAGCCTGTCCCCGACCGCCCAAAGGAGAGTCCGCCCAAGAGAGGCTGATTTTCATGGAATTTTATATACCTAGTTGTCCGCTTAATAGAGATGTCCGCTTATTAGAGGTGTCCGTTTTAATATACAGGGTGCTGATAAAGTCTGGAATAATCGATTTTTCTTGAAAACGCAAAACTTTTTCGAAAAACGCTCGTACCCGTCGATTTTATTTTATTCTTTGAAATTTTTTGGCGTTCTTCAATATTATACCGGATGCGCCAAAAACGCTAGGCAAGTGTCAACTTCACTTTTTCAAATAGAACACCCCTTTTTTTCTGCAATATTCAGATTCCTTTCTAAACTCTAGACAAGTTTCATATAACATATTGTATGGCTAAAGTCAACAGGAATTGAAATACAGGGCCCACAATAAAAATCAAGGTATAATTTTAAAGCTTGTTTTCCATGACAAATACTTAGGCTAGAAAAAAAATTCTAACAGGAAATTGGTAATACAGTGAACAATCTAAAAAATTATTTGAGTAAGTGTTGAAAATGGTGTCCATTTACGGCTCTACAATGTCCCAATCTCTCAATAAATTCTAACTGTACATTATGTACAATTTCTGGGGTAATTTGTCTTATGGTTGTTGTTATACGCGTTTTGAGAACATCAATATCTTCTGGTTTATTTTTGTAAACCCTTTCCTTAATATAGCCCCACAGAAAGAAGTCCAATGGCGTTAAGTCGGGGGACCTCGCAGGCCACTCTATTTCACCCCGTCGACCTATCCAATGATGATGAAATAACTCATTCAGGTATCTACGGACTTCGACCGAATAGTGGGCTGGTGCACCATCCTGCTGAAACCACATAGTTGTATCATGTGAGTCAGGAATGTTCCGATCGGGAAATAGGGCAATCAACGCTGGAGCGAGGTCTTCTTCAAGAAACTGCAAATATCTTTGGCCAGTCAAATTTTCCTCCAAAAAATAGGGTCCTATAACAGTATCCCGAATTATTCCTGCCCATACATTAATTTTTCTCGGCCGCTGGGTATGAATTTCTCGGAACCAATGGGGATTTTCGCTGGACCAATACCGGCAATTTTGACGATTTACCATGCCATCCAAGAAAAAAGTAGCCTCATCGGAAAAAATTATGTTACTCGGAAATAATGCATCGTTAATCAAGTAATTATCCATGAGAATTTCGCAGAACTCATTCCTTCTGTCAGGGTCGCCTTCCAAAAGTTCCTGTACTCCTTGACATTTATATGCATGCCATTTTTCCTTTTTCAGGAACTTTGCCACCGTTGAATCGTGGATATTTTGAACATTTTGGGAAATGCTTCTTGTGCTCGAATGTGGTCTCTCTTCCAACGAAACTAGAATATCAAGTTTGACATCGTCGGAAATTTTAGGTCGTCCACTTCTAGGTTTATCCTTAACGTGACCAACTTCATTATACTTCTTAACAATTTTGGAAACAGTTGCCTGATTTATGTGTTCTCTATTTGGATATTTATCATTAAAATACTCACAAACTTCTATTTGTGTTCTCTTTCGATCTCCACATCCTACTATTATTAATATTTCGATTCTCTCAGCTTCCGTTAGAAACATTTTTATGGGTAAAAGTGACAACTTTGGAGTAAATATTAAATGTTTTGACATTTACGTAACTAAGTTATTATGTAGAAACCGGTAAGAAGGTAAATACCTAGACCTTAAAATTATACCTTGATTTTTATTGTGGGCCCTGTATTTCAATTACTGTTGACTTTAGCCATACAATATGTTATATGAAACTTGTCTAGAGTTTAGAGAGGAATCTGAATATTGGAGAAAAAAAGGGGTGTTCTATTTGAAAAAGTGAAGTTGACACTTGCCTAGCGTTTTTGGCGCATCCGGTATAATATTGAAGAACGCCAAAAAATTTCAAAGAATAAAATAAAATCGACGGGTACGAGCGTTTTTCGAAAAAGTTTTGCGTTTTCAAGAAAAATCGATTATTCCAGACTTTATCAGCACCCTGTATATAATATAATAAAACATAATTAATTATCAAATACGGTAGTGTTTCTAAATATGTAGGTAATCGGAAAGTATAAAAATAACAAAATTTAATTTGAAGTAATTTAATACTTGAATTCTTCCAAAAACACCATAAATTTTAATGGCTTCTAGAAGATATCAAAGTGGTATATAATAAACCATTAATCCACTAATTCCAACCTTTAACTTTTGCTTCTAAGCAAGGCACGTTACTTCAAGTGAACAATAATTGTTCTGCAATACAACAGGTGTGGAGCTTTCTGCAGTCAATAATTTTAAAGTTTCAAGGATACAATTTATCTATCTGTAAATCGATTGAGTTAAACTTATCAATTCGCAATAGTTCTTAATCTTCGATTATTTATTGTACCGATTAAATTAAAAGCAATGTGCAAAATTCATGATGATGTATGTGATGACAAATATATTATAATTAAATTAAGTTATATCTGATATATTATGTATGTATAATATCACCATTAACCATATGGGGATAAAATGTATTTTTTTTTACATGTGCCCCGAAAGTGCCTCTTTTCATGCATGTTCACTTCACCGAAAGTGGCGTTTTCCAAGAGAGCGGGCGGGAAAGTATCGAAGCGGGCGGGAAATATTTTTCGAGTCACCATGTGCTCATAAATAAATAAAACCAGAATTGTCGGTGCGGGATTTGAACCCGCGACCCACAGAGCGCCAGGCGGACACTCTACCCACCGAGCCATACTACAAGCGATAATAAATAGCGGATTATATATAAATTAAATTGACAGTTAATTTTTCAAAGGTGTTTTAGAAAAATGTCTGAAGAATTTCTTTATTTATATGGCCTCAAAGACTCGGGCACTTGTAAAAAAATAAATAAAACCAGAGATGCCGAGTGCGGGATTTGAACCACTAGGCCACCGAGCCTATTTGTCAAAAATAATAAATATATATTTACATTCTCCATGCGCGAGTGTTTTCATGTCATGTAGACAGGAAAACTGTCTGACGAATTTCTTTATTTATTTGGCATCAAAGCTTCGGAGCACTTGTAAAAAAAAACGGTACATATCTCGGGCCGTCGGAGGCTTTTCGGCCCTTGATACGTAATGTACTATTTCGATTTACGTAAAATTTAAATTTACATAATTAAATGGGACCATGCGGCTTTTCTTAACAGTCAAATTTGATAGTTTCTCCACAAAATGTCAAAAAATGGCATTTATTGGTCGATATTTAAATAATAGAGACTTAATTATAAGCAACGGCAGGCACATTTATGCTAATATTTTTATTCTTGCAACGTAGTTATTATTTAAAAAACAAGACTTCTCCTCTTCGTTGGTTAAATCTTTACCATTATGAGCAGTTTGCTCCACATTTTTAACCTGCAACTTAATTTCTTGAGGAAAATGAACAATTTGTTAAAATTTTTGATTTAAAGAATAAATTTAGATGATGAGTATTGTATAAATAAATAGATTTACGGTGGTAGGGTCGACTTCCGTTTTCAATGAAAATAGATATTGAAATTGTTGTGAAACAAAAATTGTCTTAAATCAGTCAAATTTGGTATGTGGGCATAAAATTAGAATACAAACAACTTTATCAAATAAAATTTCTTAAAATTCGATCAATAAATGACGTTTTACGACATTTTGTCGAGGAAATGTCAAATTTGACAGTTAACAAAACCGCACTGGCTTCATCTATTAATTTGTTCGGCGTCAATCTTGGAGGATATATGTCTTGGCATAACCACGTTGTGGCAATCGCCAAGATAGCTTCTCAGAAATTTCGTGTAGTCTTCCGAATAATCAAAAAGTTATACACACCTTAACAACTTTTGATACTATACAAAGCCCAGATTCGACCAACACTAGAGTACTGCTCTCATGTCTGGAGCTCTGCACTCAAACATACTCTTCGGCTACTGGATTCCATCGAAAGAAAGGCCATTCGTCTGATTGGAGATCACGAGCTGACGAAGAACCTCGACAGCCTAGAACATCGAAGACAGGTTGGGGATTTGACTCTCTTTTACATATATTTTCATGGAAAGTGTTCGGCTGACCCTGCCAGATAGAATACACGACGAACTACTGTCACCCATCCATATGTGATTAAGCTTAGTACGCATCGAACTTCATTATTTAAGAATTCTTTCATGTGGAGGATTTCATCCTTATGGAACGACCTTCCTGACATCGTATTTCCCAACTAATATATCCTCCAACGAGGTATTTTTCTTATAGTGCTTGTATTTTATCATAAAAAAAAATCAGTTAAATTAGTAACGAAATAATATCTTATCATTTTGGATGGAATACTCGATAATTAATTGGGGTAGTGTATCTATAAGGGTCCACAAAATCATTATATGAAAGGAGATTAAAAACATCTTAATGGATGAGTGCGATATTACTTATTATATAAAGATTGCGGATATTAAAGAACTAACTACATTTTTTTGACTATGCTTCCGTACACAGCAAATCATTATTTACAGTTTTCCTATTATCAAACTCTCACAATCCCGAGTACAATTTAGTGTTTTCCATATCTTCAGCACAAATCTTCCTTCCCACACGTCGTAACGTATGTATAATCGTGCGACTCTTTACACGATTTGAGACACATCGGGCCGCCCAAAAACAATGGACCCGCGAGATCTTATTAGGCTAATGACCGCCTTCTGATGTTGCCATTGTCTTAAGCGATATCTCTTTCACCTTTTTGTTTCACCTTGTAGAACGGTACTTAAGTGGTTTAATAGATCAACGGGACCGGGTGTGATAAAGAGACGTTGATTAACGTTTTTGTGATAGATGAAAAATGCAGTATCAAAATAATATATATATATTTATTATATTGTTATTTTCACTGATAAAATATTAAAAATAGTGGGTAATTCTTCGATATATCCTATAATATCATGGATAGAGGAAAACTTTAATGTTAGTTGACTCTTGAAATCTATAGTTTAAAAATATTTTTAAATAAACAGTGTGTTTTATAAAAGCAGGGTGCTCAATTCAACAAAAATACAAAAAAATACAAAAATTCGGGTTTGTTCATAATCTAGTGTAGATTAAATTTACTCAATATGTTGAAAAGCTAGACAACCATGCACAGCATCGACTTGTCATACCATAGGATCACAGTTTACTTAGAAGCCCCTAATGCAAACCCGATCAAAGTTTGCATTGCTCCTAATTTTTATATTTAAAGTTTTCGTCTATCGATATCGAAGTTACCATGATACAATAACTAAAGGTAAGATATCTAACCGTCCCAATTTTGTCTGCCGCGCGCAGTGACGTCTCAGGGAGAGCGATTTTTAAATTTCTTATGGGGATTTATATTTCTCTTTAATTCTATTTTAAAGGTGTTAAAAGGTTTTATGCATGTAATGGTATATGAAATGAAAGAATAATATATGTATGACAAGTATTACAAGTATACCTACTAATATCATAGAAATATAACACACATTACAGCTAAATTACCACTCAAATAAGGAAATATTCTGACAAACTACATCCGTCGCGCCATTCCAACCGGTCGACGATAGCCGAAGCTGCTCGGCCACCCTTGCTTGTTGCTAGATGGCTTCATCTATCCTACTGTTCAACTACCCTAATGTTCATCTGCCCTACAACTCGAGTGCATTCGGGTGATGTTCGGTTAAGCTCGTATGACCTAATCCGTTGGGAACGCCTTTTCCCCCTGTTGACATGCATTTTTACTGACATGCTGTGATAATATTATTGGATAGAGACTTAAAATATTGCTCTTAGGGCCAATTTTATAAAGTGGGTTTAAATCGCACTGTACGGTTTACACCTCAGATTATTGAAAACGGTGATTTTATAAACTAGGATTGACAGCGAGGCTTGACGTAAGAGCAACCATCCTGGTAATAAGTTAATCGGTAGAAAGAGTACCGCTTAAACTCAATAATACGATTTAAGAACACAGTATTATAACCCTAATATTTGAGTTTGTTTCTGGCTGCAAATGCCTTAGAAATTTTTAATGAGTTATTATCGGACGACGAAGATGATTTTGTAACTATTATTGAGCAGCGTAGGCGGGACAGAATATTTCGGATACGCCCCAATTACATGAAAACCTTAACCGAAGGTTCAGGATTTCAAAAAATTCTGTGGAACAATTGTTAAGCCTCCTAAATCGTGTTTTAGAGCGTCCAAGAAACCGATGAGTATATACAATATATTATATTAGCTATAATCCTCCTAGTAATAACCCTCTATAATCACTTTATAAAATTGGCCCTTAGCGTCGAACGATTGAATGGTTATGTCATATTTATTCTCATATTAGAACTGTAATATTTTTGGGCTTTCCTGCATCCTACCTGACTACGCCATTAGTAGTGGTTATTTTATTATCGAAATTTTATTCTTACATAGAGATGATTTCCTATTGCATTTTAATTTGGAAAAACAAAATTCGAGCGCAAACCGCCCGACTACTACTACATATAAATAAATTAGAGAACTATAACAAGTATTTATTATTTCTATCCTAACGTTGATCTGTCCTACACGATCTCATTGGCCAACATGTTTATTCCAAAGAACAAATTTCGAATCATGCTCGAACCCGAAACTTACACACTATACGAAATAATTTTTCCATAATGAAACACACACGAAACAATAAAGAAAATATGCATATTCGATCCTTGTTTCTCGACTTCCGCTCCCTCCGCATCGTAAGGGTGGGTAGGGCAATTGCAGAAACGAAGATTCCCGGTTCAACACGAAGTGACCTCCGAGGAGTAAGGCAGATGTACTTTAGGACAGTTGTGGTTTCCCCGCTTGTTTCCACCAGCGTTGTCAGTCTTTTACAATTGTAATATAGTATATCCATTACTATTTTAACAATTTTTGAGATGTTCAATCTTGTTGTGGGGCTCCCCAAATGACATTTATGTCCAATCTGGAGGTGGCTCCCATATCATAGGAAAGTAACGACCTTTTTTTCGTACTGTTCTTAATATGACACCGTTTTTTACTATTCTATTAGGTTTCGAACTGTCAACCTATTACTTTTGATCAAAGAGTTCTGGCAATACTGGTAATCACGTGATGCGTGCCGTTTGCCGTAGTTTTCTATGGAAATTTTGAAAGTTCACCAGAATAAATAAATATCTGAATTTTCAAAATATGACGTGCGCTGTGTTCGGTTGTGCAAGTCAAAGAAATTTGACAGAAATATAAGGTTTTTCCGCTTTCCTATAAAATCAAAGAAATTAGAATGGATACGGTTTTATTTATTTTATTAACATTTACTTCTTAAGTATTTTCCACTGAAGCTGATTAGGGTATATGCATTCGAAACATGTACGGAAATTAAAATATTGTTTATTTTTATACTGTAGCAGACTATTAGTGTTTACCTCTTCATAATTTCACTCCAGTGAGAGATGGACTATTTAAAAAAAAATAGTTTAATTTGTTTATAACTAAGTTGTATTTTAGCTTCCATCTTTGTTGTATGTTCATGAAATAAATATACCTAAATAGCATGATATTATTGTTTCATTTCACATGCCATTAAATGAGAAAAACGTTTTAATACCTTTAAAAGAGAGTTACAACACGCTGACAGCAGTATAAATCTCCATACGCGATTTCAAAATCACTCGCCCGTTGACGTCACAAGCCACGCTCCATCGGTGTGGAATCATACCTCGAGATCTTTATACCACCAAACCAACTACCAAGAAAATGAAATTGTAGTTCTATTTTTACATAATATTCAATAAATTGACATGTGTACTCGTGTATATATCCCTTTGTTCCTTGGCTTATACAATAGAGTTAAATAGATAATGCACGCGAAAGTAGCCCGGGGACTTCTGCCCACACCAGATTTAAAGTTTTTTTTTTTCGGCTTGCAAATCTGCATCAAGTCTGTAAGAATCTTCTAACTACGTTATTAAGAATAACAATCGCATTGTATGTGTGGGACGATCTATAGAAATTTCTGAAAAAAAGTCCTGTCTATGTATACGCGCAGTGGAAGATTTACGACGGTTCAGATCTGCTTCCTTTCGGTCTGTAATTATGCATGTAACGGAATTTATTTGAATAGATACTTTTTTATTAAACATCGTTTAGAATATGAGTTTCCTGAAAATTATCGTTTACGAACTTTTAGACGTTGGTCGGTATTCCATGACCAACCAGCTGATTTGCAGGAGATTTTTTGCTGAAGAAAGGTTTGTGATTTATAGCAGCTCTTGATTTGCTAATTTTTTTGTATGAAGGTCTTCCGTGATATATCTTTTCTTTAGGGTAACTCCTCTAAGAATTTCTTCAACCAATTTATGGAACTTTTCTATGGCATTCTTTTTAGATAGGTAACTACAAGAAGACGCAAAAAGGGTCTGCAAGCATTTTTGCTGTATAGCAAATTGATATTTCCTAAACTGGTATGTAGCAAATATACATTCACCGGCACAAAATTCTGCCACCCTGATATTTTGGTCCAGTTTAATATTTTATAACTTTTTTATTTTTTATGCGATTTTCATGATTTTGTTATCAGTTTGTAGATCCGTTTATTGTGTTTTTCCTTAATTATTTTATAAAGTCACATTTTTCGATTAGGCTATATTATACAGGAATAAATCAAACTGTTGTTTTTTTATCGTAATTTCAAAATACCTTGTAGGAAAATTGAGGAGGATAATTATATTTACATATTGTTTCTTGTAATCTTGGACCTATTCTAAACATTTCGATTTTTGAGTCATTCCATTATGTCATTTCTGCTGCGAGCTGCAACACTTTAAATGAAACGCTGATTTGAAGCCTATTTTTATTAAGAACACTAGGTATGTATATCATAAAGTTAATTAACAACAATTTTAATATCTTGCATTTCCTCCTCTCGCAGCAATGACAGGTTGCAGTCCACGTGATATCGAACGAATAAGGTTACTTATCCTTTCTTGAGGGATAGCCTGATATTGTTCGGTCAGCGCCAGTCGTAAGTCTTGCAAGGTTTATGGTTGTACAGGACGACGACGATCGGCTCTTTTAAGTTGATACCAAAGATGTTCGATTGGGTTGAGATCCGGGCTACATGCGGGCCATTATAATCTTGGAAGTCCAACTTTATCCAGATATTCGGTCATTACATGTGCAACGTGAGGTCTAACATTACCATGCATTAATGCATATTGGTTCCCCAAGAAAGGAGCAAATGGAACAACAACATTTTGGAGGATTTCCTCAATGTAACGGTGGGCGATTACAGCTCAACAAATACAAGATTGATGAGTGCTTCGGTAGAAATACCCATAACATACATTTTCTAAAAATAACATTGTTTCATTTAAAATTTTGCAGCACGCAGTAGAAATGAGATAATGGAATGAATCAAAAATCGTAATGTTTAGAATATATCAGAGATTAAAAGAAACAGTATGTAAATAAAATTATCCTCCTCAATTTTCCTATAGGGTGTTTTGAAATTACGACAAAAAACAACAGTTTGATTTACTCCCGTATAAAATAGCCTAATCGAAAAATGTTACTTTATATCATAATTAAGGAAAAAACACAATAAACGGATCTGCAAACTGATAACAAAATTAGGAAAATTACATAAAAAATCAAAAAGTTATAAAATATCAAACTTGACCAAAATTTCAGGGTGGTGGAATTTTGTGCCAGTGAGTATATAATGTCTTTAGAGGAAATGGTCATTTTTTTTGGGATAGTGCCTAACCCAGAAGTATCTCTAATTGGTTTAGTTAAAAAAAAAATAAATTCAATTTTTATATAAGATATGTCAATTTTAAATTTAAGGAAATTTACAACCATCTATATAAGGGTTGCAAGGGAAGCACCACCCTCGACAAGAAGTGTGAACGAGGTCCGACGTATGTAAGGAAAAACCTGCATTTCTTAATACCTGCAAGGTACTGTCTAACCAATTTTAAGGCATCTGTTTGGCCTCCTTCGATTATAGTAAAACATTTTGGCGTAGGAGTTTTAGTTTCTGGGATCTTGACAAGCATAACAGGCCCCTTATACTCAATATCACCAATGGTTATTTTTACCATCTCATCCCGTTTTAGACCACCAACAACTCCCATAACGAGTACCACTTTATGCCGCAGGAAGGTATCGTTCACCTTTCCAAACTTTTGGCATTTTAGGAATATACCCCTTTGATTTAACTTTTAAAAATGCTATTAATTGACAACATCTTGAAATATTAATGTTTTCCTTTACTATAAGTTCAGACTTCACCCGGGAATATTTTGTCCAAAGGCTATCTGGGGTATATTTTTTCGACTAAATTAAAGTAAAAATATTGCAAAATTGTTATTGCCAATGAGCAAATGGGTTACACATATACCAATTCCTGAAAGTAAACCATTATTACTGTTTCAGTAATCGCCGTAATTTGTTTTTTACTTTCCAATGTAGAAAATTTTCGTACTCCTTGTCGTTCAAGACTTTAGACTTTGTAGGTAATAAATAAGTTTTCCTAATTTTTTTCAGCATTTTCTAAAATATTTTATGGAATTTCCATATTTTCGTTTATTAAATGAAAAAGATGCTTCAAATAATAGTTATTTATGTATCAAGGGTACTAAGTTGATGATCATGCCCTGAGGGCGACAGTCTTACAAAGCCGAGGACCTCTGGCCCGAGGGTTCGTAAGTCGCCCGAGGGTATATATCTATTAGTACCCGTGGTGCATACAAACTTTTATGTCATACCAGTTCGTTTTAATAATAAACATTTTTTAAAAATTTAATTTGATTTACCAATTTTTTATTTTTACCTGCGACATTATCTTGACATTATTATAGCATGTGTATTTGTTGCTAGGGAGATAAGTATTCAAATGTTTAATGTGTCAAAGTCAAAAATCAAAAATGGAACAAGGTTTTGAAATTCTCGACGAAATTGAAAAAAAGGCTGAAAAGGCAACGCAAAACCTACAGACAAGGCCGCTGTACTGTACAACCTGTTGGAAAAAACACGTTTGTAATTATTGTAAAATATTTGGGTTTGAACAACCCCGAAAAGCACACTGGTCATTGTTTACGTCGAATGTCGGCAACTCTTTTAGCAGAAGCTGGAGCAAGTATGACTACGCTGAAGCGCTATGGTGGATGGAAGAGTACCACAGTTGTTGAAGGATATTTAGAGAATCCATCTGGATCTCGCATTTCTTTACAGAAACTAGAGACCCAGACAATGAATCATGAGTCAACCTTTGCTGCAGGAAATTTAGCTATCAGCGGAACCTTCCAGAATTGCCAGTTCTATGTAAATACAACAATAATAATATATAAACGTAAATTTATATTTTGTTATTTTGTTAATAAACAATAAGTTAATCGAAAACTGTTTTTTGCGTCTTAATGCCAGCGCGGATCATAATGTATACTTTATGCCTGCACGGGCATAAAGTAATCCATTATGTAGATGGTATCTAAGGTATAAAAACACAATAATGCACTGGTATGACATAAGCAATCTTAGCAACCGTCAAACTTATTCTATGACAACCGATCAAAGCTTACTAAATACTAAAAATTGGCGAAAATAGTTTTAAAAAATGCAGGAATTTACCTATTTATATTTTAAATAGATGAAAAATAAAGTATTGCATACACCACAGGCATTACTAGACTATAATGCCCATCACTATCCCTCGAGTAGGCTAGTTGCTTTAGCCTTCCGGGCATTATAGTCTACTTAACGCCCGTGGTACATTAATACCTATAAAAAATTATTAGCGTTTCCAATTCCCTCATAGAAAATTTATTAATGGAAACGTTTTCACTTTTCCCCTAATCATGCTCTCGTTAGTACGTCTACTTACTCTAACAACTTGTGTAAAAGTTTCAACGACAAACAGTGTTGTTAAGTATAATAACATATCGAGTTACTACCCTAAAATTAATTAATCTTCTACAATACAAAAACCCATACCGATAAATTTAATATTCATCGTATGCCTTAAATAATATGTTATTAGACTAGTATTAAATTGTATGTGCTGACATCAAATCAATAGTAGAAATAATAACGGTATGATACATTCCGGGCTTGATTAAAATTGTTTGCATGACAACTCATATGAATTAAAAACGAAAATTGAGCAGGTTTACACCCTCGGATACGAAACGTTATTGTAGGAAACTCCAAAGGCATAGAGGAAGCTGGCCGATTTCCACATACTATGTATATGCTAACTACTCTTACTTATTAAAGTGGGTATGAGAAAATCCTGGATATTATTTGCAAGTTCCGCATTTTGCCTCAAGGGGGCACAATAATTGAGAAGCAATTATTAAAATTCTAAATTTCTCCAATCCCACATTATGGTAACATGGTTCGGAATTTCCAACAATTCTGTATCATTTCGGTCTAAAGCTCATTGGCGTACTGACCTTGATCAGAGTGGGGGCGTGATATTTAGACTGTAGCCATTTAAATTGCTATATATCTTCTAACCGACTTGTTACTGAATTTTGGCAAAACTTATTTGAAAGTACTATCGTGTCCAGAAGCACACGATAGCCCGGAAAACATACAGGGTGTTATGGAAATGACGTATTATATTTAAATCGGCAATTCCTGAGATGAAAACAAATTGAAGAAAAATATCCAAAAATGGCGCTTTAATTTAATATGCCCTGTACATGACCTTATGTCAAACCAAAAATGACCATGTGATGCCCCTGTCAGGAAGGTAAACAAAGCAACATATGTCAACAGTGTTGTCATACCTTCAGGGTAAACTCTTTAGAACGTCAATAACCGTTTGACAGATTGCAAGTTGTTTATTTTTCAGGGTACATTATTATACATTTTTACGTTCAGTTCAGTTCGCTAGGAAACAATCTCTGATTTATAAACTTGAACTGACTTGAACGAACCGCCGCGGAGTTTTTAAATGGTCACGTATGTTCTCATTTGTTCAATTCAAACGACACCCGTCAGATCTGGACAACTTAAAAGTTTATAAATGCCACTTACCCTTTAGAAAAAAAGATGCAAGTTTATTTACCTTTTCGGACTAAATAACACGTTGGTTCCGTCGATCAATATTGAACTGCTGGACTGGGACACTGCCGTCGCGAAAAGAACAAATAACTTAATAATTTAAACTCGGGTTTAAGTATTAACATACAATTTAACACACAAATCTGCTTGAAACAGCAGTAGAAAACCGGACGGGTAATTTTGGAGCTGATCTTTTGGAGAAACGGGTTGCATATTTACGCGACTGGGCAATCTTCCGGGTTCAGATAGAACACTTAAAAATAACATGAGAAGTTTTTATAAATTTTTTCTCCTACGGCCCCCCCTACAGAGATACGGGCCGGGCCCATAACGGACGTCCCTGGAAATCATTGTTGTTTAGTACTAGGTGTAATTTAATAATTTTTTAGTATAGTGGTTAGTAGATGAGTCTCCTTAAAATTCGCTTTTTTAAAGACATTTATACAAATATATTTTTTTCTCGAAAACAGTTCACTTTATCGACATTGATCAACAGTACATTTTTTCAGCTTAAGGTTTAGAGTATCCAAAAATATTATTGTCGTTTCTTCATCGTACAAGGTGTACAAAAACACATTTCTGTGTTACTTCTAGTCCGTCCCTGGCAAACTAAATAAGCCAAATATGTTTAAAACAGCGAATTTTAAGGAGACTCATCTACTAACCGTTATTCTAAAAAATTATTAAATTACACCTAGTGCTTAATAAATTATTTTAAAAACAACGATTTCCAGGGACGTCCGTTATGAGCCCGTATCTCCGTAGTGGAGGCCGTAGGAGCCGGACTTCTCCTATTATTTTTAAGTGTTCTATATGAACCCGGAAGATTGCCCACATATTCTGGGATACCCTGTATATATTATTATGGAGGCAACTTTTCCTTGTAGTAATTTATCCAGTCCAAAACGTTTACGAATTAAATTATTTCGAATTAACACAATGTGCTGTGTTCCGCTAAAATTCGCCAAGTAAAATTTTATAGCATCTGAAAGATGCAAGATACCAATGTTCCATCTTTAATGAGGACACAACAGGAATATCTGAACTCTCCGATTTTTCACGTTTCCTTTTCTTACACCACCACCAAAATTGACACGAAAATGTAAACGTAGCCAGCACTAGATCATGGGAAAACGGCATATGTGCGAAACTGGTAAAAACTTATTTATTATAAGACTAAATAATTGATGGTCTCATTTCTTTGTGGACGCAAATAAGACCCGAAAACTCTAATTATTTACAAAATTAAGATTTATATCCTTGCGTTTATTACGTGAACAAAGAGGGGCGAGGGCAAGGGGGATGATTCCGACAGAAAGAATTTGTTTTACGTCCGAACAAACCCGAACAAAAACTCATTTTAAAGCTGTTTTTTGTGTTATAAAAGATAACGCTATAATTTTAAAAATTAACGTTTTTTTTAGCCACTTGCATCTTTCGTTTCGTTAAAAAGTAGAAAACTAAAATGAAAACGGCAACGTTCTATCTTCGATAATAACTCTAATATCACCGGGAAGTGTCGATAGTGAGACACCCTGTACATAAGTTCTAATCGTCCTTATTTGGGACAGATATTTAGCTCAGTCGAATTCTCTGAGCAGAAAACATTGAACTGAAAATCTATAGGAAACAACATAGGAAACATGCAACATTACAAAGCCTTTTTTCAAATCAGGGCAATCCTTTAAGCCGGGCCGTTATACTGTTTAACCTGGACAATTGTTTCGTTAACAACATGCAATTAATAGTGAATTTGCATGCGAACAAGTTACGAACGTTTAACAAGAAAGGCGTGAGAAAAACGTAAAGCAAACTTTACAACCGAATCGATGCATCGAGTTTTAAAATATCATAGGCTGAAATATACAGAGCGGTCAATTTGAAAACTTCCCACCCTTAATATCTCGATTCTAGTATGTAATAAATTGGGAAGATACGGCAATTTCATTGTGAAGGGATGCGTTCAAAGAATATTTGCAGCCTTCCTGATTTCGCCTCCTGGAAGCGGTAAATGCTACCCTTAAAATTTTAAATGGGAAAGTGGGTGAAGAGTCACAACACATTTATGTTATTATTTAATAGTATATTTATTAGTGTTGGGAAAAAACCGATGATTTTAATAAAGGATGATGTCACCGAGTGCTCCACCGGCAGCCTAGTCGTTTACATGTTATCAGGTAGGGTATTTAGCAGGCACGTAACTACGCGTGGGCACAGGTTTAGCTAAAAAATTGTAGTAGCCCCCAAAAAAATTCCAGAAATTTATTTATTTGTGAATAATGAATTTTTACCACGTGTCTCGATACCAAACAAAAATACTGCAAAAATCACCAAAATATGTATTTATTGTTCGGGTTTATTATTGTGCTTTTTTAACCCGAACAAAAAGTATTACCAAGAGTTATTTTTCTTCACATCTTTCTCAATCTACGAGCATAAAATAAGTAGATATTTAAAATGGCTTGTCAAATTCTTCCACTTTAAATTATTAGGTGCCCACTGTGTGCCCTTCAAAAATGTAGGCTTAGTTACGCGACTGGCAAAATAAGAATATAGGTGATTTTTTTCTAAATTCATGTTTATAGTTACCTAAAAGTTCCTGTTTAAATTTAAGAATGTTTACTTTTGGTTACCAAAAAATTTGTCGATACCTATGTTTTCTTATTTACCATTAACATTTTCTATAATATATGTTATTTTTAAAAAGTCTTCTTGAGTTTAATAATAAAAACTTCCTGTTTAGATTTAAAAATGTTTACTATAACATAACCAACGAATTTTTCTTATGATAACCATTTTGTTCGTTTTGTTATTTTTATTTACAATTTCTATTATTATGTTATTTTTGAGAAGTTTTCTCGAGTTTATAGTACATAAAAATAAAAAAATTATATCCTTTAATTTTTTAATATTTACAATCGGAGACCTAAACTACGCCGCTGGCTAGCCAGTTAAAACAAAACTTTACAAAATCGATGTCGCGATGACTCCGCTAAGGGATCGGATGGCGCGGCGCGTAGACCGAAGGTCGTGTATCAAGTGATATTTTTCGGTTTTTCACCTGAATTTATAACTAGAGTATTTCCTATCGAGCGAAAAACTGTTCGAATATACGAGCAATTTTTTAACTCGATCACACTACAGCGGTACATTTTCGCCGGCGTCAAGCGAAGCTCGGGTATCGAGTGAAAGATAATAAGGGACGAGCGACGGTTTTCGTCTGAATAGATAACTCGAGCGGTTTTTTTAATAATCGAGCGATATCGGTTATTTCAATAATCGAGTGATCAAGCGGTTTTTCGCTCGAGCGATCATAACACTAATATTAATAAGAAGTAAGTTTCGAAATTGTGTGTAATAGGCTTACCACTCGAGTTGTGTATTATGCTCTTTCTATGACTTCATATTTATCTCTATGTTAAATTATCGAAATGCCAATCAAACATTTTCTGAATGGTACTCACATGGTTATCGTCAGTACACCAGTCGATAAATTCTTGATACACTTACTTTTTATACCTCTCCCTGGATTTCTCAAGCAATAAATCATTTGCTGTAATTTTCGGTGGCGTTCCATCAATCTGAATATCGTAGTCACTCATACTTTACTAATATACCCAAAAATAATATACAAATTAATAATGTTGACGTTTAAATTTGTAAATTGACATTTGCGTTGTCAAGGCGACGATACTACACAGCTAACTAGATATATTGGAAACATTCACGGGTTTGGCATATCGCGGCTAATGTGATTTGTGGAACTCTTATGTAATAATACTAAAACTCCTGGACAAAATTAACGCAACACATAAATTTGCCATATTTTTGATGCTATTTTTTTTCTGAATTTATGATCCGATTTGAATGATTTTTTTTTTGCATTGTAGATTGGTGCCTTGACAATGTCATCGTTTTCGCTGCTTATGATAAAAATTTAATTTTCGATTTATACTGGGTGTACTAAAAATGATATGTTTTTTTCCGAAAATTCGCATCACCCTGTGGAGTATATTAGCAACCGAAACATATTGCAGTTGACATTAAACGGTAGGTCCATCTTTCCCCAACATTTTCTTTTTTGGTTTACTTCATTATCTCTGTTATTAAAGGAGATACAACGTTTTATAGAGTAACATGTTTTTATAGACTTTAATACTTTTTCTGACATTGCAAGCGATGTGTCAGCAGATGTTGTGTTTTAAAGTTACAAAAGTCAAATTAAAATTCACAATACTGATAAAAACTGTTCGCAAACTGCTTATTAAACTTTCGTTTCATATGTCCAGTTGCCCGACGAGTATTTTAATCTTGAAACCTACTTGAAAACATTTAACAATGAATATGTTGAATATTAAAGTCTATAAAAACATGTTACGCTATAAAACGGTGTATCTCCTTTAATAACAGAGATAATGAAGTAAACCAAAAAAGAAAATGTTGGCGAAAGATGGACCTACGTTTAGTGTCAACTGCAATATGCTTCGGTTGCTAATATACTCCACAGGGTGATACGAATTTTCGGAAAAAAACATAGCATTTTTAGTACACCCAGTATAAATCGAAAATTAAATTTTTATCATAAACAGTGAAAACAATGACATTGTCAAGGAACCAACCTACAATGTAAAAAAAAATCATTCAAATCGGATAATAAATTCAGAAAAAAAAAATAGCATAAAAAATATGGGAAATTTATGATGTTGCGTTAATTTTGTCCAGGAGTTTATATTACGTCACAGTCCTTGGCTTCTAACATTCTAGCGTGTGTTATTCGACTCTTATACTGATAAAGTAGACATTGAGTAAGTAGATGCTTAGTAATATAGGAGTAGCCCTCCTTTAGTGGAATGATTATTGGAAATTTAAACGTTCATTAAAATGATGTGCAACTCGACCCCATTTGTCAAGAAATATTATATTTTAATACATAGAATAGATTCCTGAACGTTTGTTCTAAACATATTTTTTGTTTTTAACAGTTAAAATTGAACAGTTAAAACTTAAGACCGACGATGATGCGACATCTTCACCAAATTAAAAATGTAAAGTGCTAGTGATAGTTAAAAAACTAATAAGTCCGATGATAGATTAATCTGAAACTAAACGGAAACATCACAAAAAAAATAAACACTTGTTTTAATACAAATTATCTTAAAACCCAAAGTAACAAATATAGGGTATTATGGAAATGAGGTATTATTTTTAAACCGGCAATTCCTGAGATGAAAACAAATATCCAAAAATGGCGCTTTAATTTAATATGCCCTGTACAGTGTACATGGCCTTATGTCAAACCAAAAATGACCACGTGATGCCCCTGCCAGGAGGTGAAAAACGTCAGTAAATCTTGAACAGTGTTATCATTTCTTCAGGGCAAACTCTTTAGAAAGTCTAACCGTTTAACAGATTCCAAGTTGTCTATTTTTCAGGGTACATTATTATAAATTTTTACGTTCAGTTCAGTTCACCGGGAAACAATCCCTGATTTATAAACTTGAACTGACTCGAACAAACCATCGCGGAGTTTATAATGGTCAGGTATGTTCTCACTTGTTCAATTCGAACGACACCCGTCGGATCTGAACAACTGAAATGCTACTTTATCCTTTAGAAGAAAAAAAATCCAAATTTATTTACCTTTTCGGCCTTATTTAAAACCAACTTAATTTATAAAAAATAACAGGTAACCCGAACAAAAACCGTCACAAAACACCAAAACAAACTCACATAAATTCACGGATCTCATGAACACATCTAAGTACCATTCAATCTAAATGAGTATGTTAAAGTGCTACTGTGTAGACAAAAATAGGCCCTTATTTTATAAGAGTTCATCAGCTGGTGGTCTGGGAAATAATATAATTTTTCTATACATTGGTATTTGACATCTAAAAATGTTGAACTAAATAATACCTTTGAGTCTGTTCGTGTCTTGACGTTGTCTGTTCGGGTTTATTATATTCAGCTCATCGGTAAAAATACAGCGTTGCCACTTTCGATGTTTTATAAGATTATATTCATAAATTGCGGAATTTCCTTCTATAATATTACTTTCCTGTATAATTATAGTCTCGGAAATGGCAACCGCGCTGGCACCAGTAAGTTTTCGGAGAAAGAAAGCACCTTGGACTCTACCATTTATTTCAAAGGGTAGTTCCTATGTCAACATAATTGTTTCATTTTACCTTTAGTACAGGGTTCATGCCCCATAGAAATTAGCGTTTTTATTATTTCTGAATTTCTATTGCGAAATAATTAAGTGCTGTTGTTCTATGTGTGCGATAGATTGTTATTGTAAAGTGTAATTATGCGTTAGTGTTTAGTGCTTTCGTGTAATTTGATAATAGGTGCATATCTAAAACTAATTTGAAACTCGTGGGTGTCTGTGTGTTTCTTTAAGTGATTTAGTGCAATTTGTTGTGTTTCACATGTGTTTTTTCTCTCGACGATATGCCGGTTATATTCTGAGATTGGAAAGAAGAAGCCGAATGGGGTTTAGTGGGTATAAGCTTATTATGCAGTTACACACTATCATCAGGGCACGTGATGAGCGTAAAGCTTTTCCCATAGAAAAATAACTGAAAATGTCTGGATTTCTTACTCCTGTCAGCGTGGATTTACTTTCTAAGTAAGCTAAATATTTATTATTATAAGAAACCTCGTAAGGAACTAAAGTTTTACATTTTTACACAGTTTGGCAACATTGCACGTAACACCACTTTTCTGATATGCCACTACAGGGTGACATGACGAACAAACCCGAATAAACGCCGGATGAGATGTGGGTTTATTGGGCTGGACCCCACTTTTTAAACGGTTGATTTAAAAAAAAATAATTTAAATATAATTCCTCACTTCCATAACACCCTGTATAATTACATTTTAAACAAATGAATTTTAATCGTACTTGAATTGATATAATTAAATAAAATGTAAAATACATAATAATGCATCAGCGGTCATTTTAAGATGTAATTGTTGACTTTAGCACGAATGAGAACGGAATGCACGCAGAGTTCGTATTCCATGAGTGCGTAATTGCATTACAACTCGAATTACGTACCGTCCTTTATCTACGATTATATTTATTAATTTTAAATCTTGGGTTGAATATTTCCTTCAACAATATTTGTCAGCAAACTGTCAAATCGTTATCGTAATTTTAATAAAGTTATGTTTGAAAAAAAACTATATTGGAAGAAGAACGTTGCTACACAACGTATACTTACCGCTGAATGAATTGAAAGCGCCATTTATTGCTATTTTTCTTCAATTTGTCTTTATCGCAGGAATTGCTGGTTTAAATATAATACGTCATTTCCATAACACCCTGTATAAAGTAACATGTTGTATAATTACTATATTGAATTAAAAACAAAAATAGTACTTTATTGAATAAAACTATAGAAATAAAGCATAAATTGGAAGAGATTTCTATTATTTTTAGATTATGTTGTTTTATAGTTGTGACTAGAAATTAATTTCAACGAAATCGAAGTAAGCCTAAAATTCGAACCCTACTTGCTGACAACATAAAAAAATTAAATTTCAGTTTCATAAAGTGGCAGGTTATTCAATTTTTTTGCATTTCATAATGTAGTTTGTTTTTATATTCCACCTTCATAATGTTAATCACGTCCATTATGGTGGTTTTAGCTTATTTATAATCTCGATCTGAATCATACTGTTACAGGTGATGCCGCACGTTCAATCTTTCCCCGGTTACTATATATTACTTTATAAATTATTCATTTTGTAGCGTCATGTGCCCATTTTTCCAATAATTGATCTCTCTTACTCAGCTAAGCACCTATACTGGAAAGTGCATTATCATTCCCTTATTGCAGAATTTGAAAGGTAGCAATTTGTATGTTACTTGATTGACAATTTTATTGTTTAACTGTATCTTAATCTCACAGTAATTTTCACATATGCATTAAGTATTACGATTCTAAAATGTGGAGGTTAAAAAGTGTGCGGTTTGTAAAAGAACGACCCATATAACTAATCGTTAAACATCAAGCCACAGAAATAAATCCCGAATCGGGCCCTATGCAGAATCGTATTTACATTCGCCCATAATCTCCAGCAGATATCTCTGACCACATGTGGGTATTTAATAACACAAATGTCAAACACAAACGCCGGAAACCCCAGAGTGGCGCACATTTGTAATACGGCCACAATGCGCCGTATATGCCTTCGAACTTATGGAAGTAGCCATGTTCTTTGGATAATCTATTGCAATTTGCCCAAGTAATTTTGAGAAAGGGATTTCGGAAAGGGTTGTGTTTGTCCCCAAGTTTCGGTAAATCTATAAACGAAATAAAAACAGTATCTAATATTTACCATTTACGAGGCTTTCCGGACTACGAATACTATATGATGATGCCAAAGAATTTAGTTTCTCTCTATTTTTATACAACACAATTTATCACAATTTTCAATTTTAATTTCATTGTTTAATCAAAGGTATTGTAAACTACAGATCTCATAATCCATTTATAAAACTCAAGGAAAGTCAAGCTGTGATTGTTTGAAATGTTATTGAAAATCAGTAATGGGTGAAAGAGAAAACTACATGTTTGTTGGCTGAATGGCCCGGTACAAAACTTTAGCCGCTCCACATATACAGGGTGTCCGCTAATTAATGGGACATGGAAAAATCACAGACTTCTGACGTAAACATATTAGGATTTAATTATACTTAGCTATATCCGAAAATTGATATTAACTGAGATACAGGGTGTTAAAGTTAGAACTTCATTTTTGTTTTTCTCTAATAACTTTGACAGAAACCAACAGCTTTTTACAAAATTTGGCAACTATGGTTTTTTTAGGACGAGAAATTGATTTTTTTATGAAATTTTAACGTACAATGTAGGGGGCGCTGTCTGCGGCATTTTTGCCCATTTATTAGGTCATAACTTTTCTGTGCCTCAGTGTATTTAAGTTTTTAATGAAAATAATACTTTCCTCATATTTAGTACGTAAACAAGGTATACTGAGTTCAGGTCGCCCAGAGTTACCGTTTCGGAGATATTTGCAATTAAATTGTTTAGTGCACCCTGCCCAATTACTATTAATTTGCAAACAAAATTTTTTTTCAAAGTTACCTATGAGAAACAAATAAAATTTAGAGATGCAGTTACTATGGAACAGAAAATGTTTCATTTTTTATCGTTTATCGTCAGTTTGTGTTTTCATTGCAGTTGGTTTCTTTCGACACGATATTTTCTAGGGTCAAAGTTATTTTAATTAAAGTAAATTAAATAACAATCTAATTGGAGGTAAATAAACTCACAGTATGTTCCACTAGTTTAATAACCGTTAATAAAAACATACATGTTTCGAAGGCTTAAACCTTCATCCTCAGTGAAAAATACAACATCAGAAGGAACTTATGACATTGTTAAACTGCAAAGAAGAAGAAGAAGAATTAACACAAGAAATAAACATCTTTTTTCTTCTTTACAGTTTAACAATGTCATAAGTTCCTTCTGATGTTGTATTTTTCACTGAGGATGAAGGTTTAAGCCTTCGAAACATGTATGATTTTATTAACGGTTATTAAACTAGTGGAGCAGACTGTGAGTTTCTTTACCTCCTTACAACTTCACTCCACTTTGAGATGGACTACTTCAAAAAAAAAATAAAAAATTAATAATCCAATTGGTGTATTTAATTCCCAATTACAATTACTAGAACATTAAATATCATGTAAAAGTGAATTGGTAAGAAGTAACAAAATATTATCTGCTTGCCTGAGCTAACGCACTAAACAATTTAAATGTAAATATCTCCGAAACGGTAACTCTGGGCGACCTGAAATGTGTATACCTTTTTTACGTAATCAATGTGATAAAAGTATTATTTTCATTAAAAACTTAAATACACCGAGGCACAAAAAAGTTATGACCTAATTAATGTGCAAAAAATGCCGCAGACATTGTACATTAAAATTTCACCAAAAAATCAGTTTCTCGTCCTAAAAAAACCATAATTGCCAACTTTTGTAAAAAGCCGTCGGTTTCTGTCAAAGTTATTAGAGAAAAACAAAAATAAAGTTTTAACTTTAACACCCTGTATCTCAGTTAATATCAACTTTCGGATATAGGTAAGTATAATTAAATCCTAATATTTTTACGTAAGGAGTCTGTGGTTTTTCCATGTCCCATTAATTAGCGGACACCCTGTATAGTTCTCATTGTTTATTAACTTATTTCTTCCTAAATTAAAAAAGAAAACTTTAATTAGGCAATTTTGAAACACCAAATTGTGAATGCAATAGGTACACCTCTTAACACGCGTTCCAATTAAACTCCAACGGCAAACGAATACATAAGATTGTCGGCTATAAATTTCTCAAAATTTGTAATTTGCATATATAGCAAACTGCCGACGGTTATACTACTTATTCAATCCGACCCAAACGATATTGTTCGTGCAACGGTGGTGGAATAACAGCGCTCCTCCCGTCATTGTTCTAAATGTCATTAAAAATCTCACATGTATTGCACTTGCTCTTTGTTTTAGGATAGTGGCGTGCCATTTAAATCCTTCGGGGATGACCGCCGCCGCGTCGCTCCACAGTCCGTTAAAATTAGGCCACCGAAGATAATAGGGGAGAGGCGGGCAAGAGTGAACACTTAAGTTTGGGTTTGCTTGTAAATTTTAATGGAAACTATGAAATTAACTTGCTTACCAGAGAACAATCATTGGTGATACAATAACACAAAATGTATAAAATTTGCTAAAAACTTAAAATCATAATAATTCTTTTAGAAATTGTCAACTATTCACTCTTGCCCCGCCGATATGAGGCAAGACTGAACAATAAAAACAATATAAAAATCACTAATAAACACTTTATCAAAAAGTTGAACGTCCGACCGTACAGTCCTCATATGACCATAAGCCACAAGTGGCACATCGGATCCAGTCCGCACCAGACTCGTTATTTTCCCTTTCTGTATCACTTGCCTTATAGTTTTAATACCTGATGAATCTGCTTCTTCATCATCTATATTCCTCTTGACTACAATGAATCCTCTCTTAGGCGGACCCCTACGGGACCGTCTAAATGTGTTCGCCTAATAGAGGTGTCCGCCCATGGGAAATTTGTTATTAGGTAATATGTAAATGCAAAATTGTAACTATGTATATGTATGTACAAATAAACATAACATAACAAAAATACACTAGTTTTAGTTAGATGTAAAAACATCTAATAACGTAGTTTGAAGTGTTTGCGTTTTATACTTGCAATCTAGAAAATGTAAATGTCTACAAACAATTCCATTGCTGTAGGGTCACCTCTATTCTTTGCATACCCTTATAATTCCTTTACCATACTAATGGGTTGTTGATAATTGGTGACATTTGTTTGATTACTGCATTCAACTTCTTCATCAGAGTCGTCAGATAGTGATGTGGTTTCAGTTTGGACTACATAATCGGTAGGAATGGGGTCACTTTCATCTAATAGCACATTGCTATCAGTTAATGAACTCGCCCAAATCATTGTTATCAAATTACAAACTTCCACAACATCAATATTAATAATAATAATAATAATAAATGTTTTTATTCACCATATACATAAATAATACGAATTACATAATGATAATAAATACTTTAATAATTGGTAACCACTATTACCTCCTAGATGACAAATAATATTACGTAAGTCTCACATAAACATCACACACATAATATAATATAACACTTTCAAGTTCATTGAGTCCTAAAAATTTTGTCCTTTAAATCCTTTCTAAACATGTTCTCTTTCAGACTCAAAACGCGACATTTTTGTGCCATTGTTTACGATTTTAACCATACAACTCACAAATAAACGGCGGACTACTGTCGGGAAATCACACATACTTTCATTCGGCGAAGTCCTTTCGCTCTTCCACGCATACGCGATTAGTTGCCGGTCTGTCTTCAGAGAGTTTTTGCATCTTACTTATTCGTCTCCCAAATACTTTAAAAAATTGTTTGTCCGTTTAACGGAGGGTTTTCGCACTCTTTGTATGAAAACAGCCTGTTCGCGTCCGCCCAAAGGAGAGTCCGCCCAAGAGAGGTTGATTTTCATGGAATTTCATATACCTAGTTCCGGACTTTAAAAATTTTTCCGCTTAATAGAGATGTCCGCTTATTAGAGGTTTCCGTTATGAGAGGTTTCACTGTATTTGTATTTTTTTGGGGAACTGTCATTTTCTCTTTTTCATTCTCTGTTAAATAATCTTTAGTAGTTTTTATGATCTGTTAATAAGCGGGTTTGTTTTGAACTACCTACTACTAGTGACCTTACGGACCAAAATGAATTTGTAGGTTATGTTCTAAAGATTGGTCAAAAAATACTAGGAAGTGAAAATTAACTACCACAGACGATCAAAATATTGTTAGACCAGTTTATCTTAAAAATAAATTTACGTTTTTGGCTTATTTTCCAGGGAAATTTAGTCAAAATAGCAAAGGCAACGTGGCAGTATATGGTTTGCACTACTATGCCCATTAACGGCGATAATCTCTTGCCCACCTGTTCACTCTTGTCCTGCTCTCCCCTAATCAGTTTTTGCAAATTGATTTAAAACTCAAAAATCTGCGAAATGACCAACTCAATTTTATCAACACATAGCTTGTAGTCAGGAGTGATCATTCCTGCTCTCGACCAACCAGTAATCCTGCTTCAGGACTTTTTCAGTTTGCATCTAAATAATCCGCCAAAGTCTTTGCAAAAACTGTCCAATAAAACGACGCGGTGCCGGTTTTCTTTAAGCGTAAGTTACGTGAAGTTCATTAGGTACATTGTAAAAATATTTCATTTAAAATAACCACGATCGTCATTGGGAACTCGACAACTTTATAATAAAGGTTGAAAGAATAGATTTACTGCAAATATTTTGATATTATTAACATAATAATGTAGTGGATGGTCTTGTGATAAACTCATCTACAAATATTCTTCATTATTACTAACAGTTTAGGTACTCATCATCCTTTTTTCTGCCTTTCAAGTGATTTATTATTAGTGTCCATTTACTTATTTTTTTAAATTTCACAGTGTATCTTATATCTATCTTATATCATCTACTATATTCGTTGATGTATATCCTGTGACTTCCTCCTATACACCCCTACAATTTAAATAATAAAATTACCTCTGTTGTTTTGCAAGAAACAAGTCTTTTGTTCCATGTTCTACCTTTTTGACTACAATTACAATAGACTATTTCCCCATAATATTTAATATTTCTATATAATAAACCCCATCCCCTCTACAACAATAGTTCAGACATTCAATATCCCCGAGAAATTTATCAATACTACAATACTTTAAATATGACTGTTTGCGTGCAAGAGCAACAGATGGCACCACATATGTATCTGATAGTTACCGACTCTGCACAAAGCATGCGCTTTCTTTCCAAGTATACAAACTTTTTTACTATTTCCACTTACAACATTTTAACTTTCAGCAATTTTATTTTTTGTTGTAATTTTTATGAAACAAAATTTATCATTAATTATTTTATCGATGTTAATAATAATGAGTTTCAATATGAATTTAGTGGTTTTAATCAAGAAACGTCTAACGGGAAAACTCAAGAGACCGTTTTCATGTAGAACTGACCCGGCTAATCAGAAAAACTATCCACATGGATGTCACTGGCATATCAGAATACATGTTTGCAGGGACGCCACTGGTGGAACAATTGAATAACTTTTCTAACTAAAATTTGTGATTCTATATCCTATTAACACATACCAAAATTGACAATAATATCTAAAGTACTTTCGGAGATATTAAGAAATAAAAATTTAACACCCTGCAGCAAAAAATTTAAGCCGTTGCGGACATATGTTCATAATGAACTTTTCTTTATAAAATGACCTAAGGAATCACACCCTGAAATATTAGCACGTCATTACGGAACACCCTGTATATTTGATATGATATGTTACGACTTCCTGGAAGAAAATTTGTATATATTATGTATATTTCTTCAACAGGTGTTTTTTGGAAACCCATGTATTATAATTACACTATTCCCTAATGGGTTAACCTATTTTCTACCAACGTACCTTGCGTTATTCTTACAAACATTGTATCTTCTTGTAGAGGTTCTGAAGAAGATCACTAAAAAAGTGTTCGAAACCGGTAAACCAATAAATTAAATTTTTGTGAGAGAGAAGACTTTGTTCTCTTTATTCCTTTTTATACGAAATAACTCACATAATGGGAAGCCCTCAGGATTTATATTAGCATAATTTATTTTAAGCAATATAATAATAAATTAATAATAAATTAGATTATCATTTTTAAATTGAATTTTCATAGTTTTAGGATAAACCTTAAAAATCAAAGAAGCAAAAATTACAAAATGAGCCAGATCTCTCAGTTAAAATTAAACTGAAGATGAGGGTTGATGCCTTCGAAACATGTATGGAATGATTCCGATTTTTTAAACATTGTTATTAAACTAGTGGAGCAGATTTTCAGTTTTTTCCTCCATATATCATTTCGCTCCACTTTGAAATTTCATACTTCAAAAAAAAAATTCTTATTTTTAAATATTCCAAATTTTTCTAGACCACACCGTAAGTTAGATGGACTATTTTTTTGTCCGTACCTGTACATACGTATAATATGTATATAGGCATAAGTATTAAACGTCGAAAAGAATGGTTTATAATTTCCAATTAATGAAGTTGTACATTCTGGACCTTACAAATGATATTCGCCTCGGGACGTACCATCGATTATTTATTGGCACCATTAAAGTACCCGAGTACGATTCGGTGCGTTATTAAGACCACCATTTAGCGATCGGTATGAATTTGCCGTCGTAAGAATCTTCTGAGATATGCGTTCGTCCAAGGGGAAAATATTTATTTTCTTCTTTTTATTTTCGTCTCAGCGGACGAGGGAAAGTAATGTAAATAATCATAAATATTACAGTTGTATTCGAAACATACCGTTGAACTTTACTGCAATAGATCAACCATTATGTGTACCCCACCCAGCACCCCCAATTCCCCCAGTTTGAATATCAAATTGTTTGTTCAAGTACAGAGTATTTTTCAACTCTCGTGTTGGTATCACATATATATAGACAGTATATTGCCAATACGAACGTTCCAAAATACAAAAGTGTCCCCACTACGGGAGATGGCGCGGGCCTATTGAGTTTGCGCAGTAGAGTGAAAATTTTATCATTCGCGTCAGACCCGGCCCGACATTATTTGTTTGTTGTTATTCGTCGCGATCTTTGGTTCTAGATGCTTTTTCAAATTACAGCATAAAAAGTGGTTCATCCACACTGTTGTCGGTATATTAGTGCTTATAAACTTTCATAACCTAACGACAATTTTTGTAAAAGAGTTTTTAATTTATGGTGATTCGATTCGTTTGGTGGCTTATTTTGTTTAAGATGAAAGAACACAAGTGCGTGGTCCTTTTTTCAAAAGTCTTGGATCAATACCAGATATAAATTATTTCAGGTATGTACATATATACGAAAATATTTTGCTTATCACATTATCCGATCTTCGGAACCGAATTTCACTAAAAAGCTTGTAAAAAAGAAGAGAGTGTCACTCGTATACAATATAATATATATGTGGTCACTACCTAACCTTAAAATTAATGTATTTTTAATTTGGTGTAATTAGTAGCTGATAATAATTCCCAAAATAGTATATAATAATATAGTCATTCATTCTTAATTTTTTATTTAGAAAAAAGTGAGGTTAAGAAACATACGCCGTCGGAGGAAAGTTAAAATATAGCTGATCGTGTCGATTGTTACAAATATTCGGACGGAATTTGGCACCAATCAGGGCACCGTCGGATCATCATATCGTCAGAAATCGTATGCATGGAGCGCCGTCTTAAATCGAACTAATCGAAATTTTGATTGCAATATTTTTTCTAACCAATGAAATTTACATTAGAAAAGTTGAAATCCGGTCCTGTCGAATGTTTACTTTCACAAGGACATTTCCGACACACATTCACAACACCCCTTTCGATGCCCATAGCGGGGACATAATTATTGCAGATGGTGTTAGCAATATACTGTTTATATATATGTGGTTGGTATCCATAGCTTCTCCTGAGGTAACAAGTTCACAGCGGTTTAACTACCCGTCAAGCGGAGCATACTTATCACTTTCCTATTAACATGAAAAAATCAAATAAATAATAAAAAAAAGTTTCAAACTTGAATGCGGAAAACCTAATGAAACTTTAACAAAATATAATTTAAGCCCGATAACTTCTCGAAAACAAAGCTATATTAAATACTATTATCAAGATTTGGGGACCCTTTAAAATTCACAATAAAGTAGTTTATGGCTCAGTTATAATCTTTTAAGTCATTTGAGTTATAGTTATGCGGTCATAAATATAATATGAGCGAAATTAAAACCGAATTTTTAATATTATTGGTTGAACGAATCCCAATCAAACACAAAATAATGTATATTTGATACGTATTTACAAATTTATGTTATTTCTGCAAAATGCATCTTATGATATAAAAAATATTGTCCTCGCTCTATTGAGAGATTGTCATAAAATTATTGGCGATCTAATTATTACTAGTAAAATTAATACTGCAAAAATTTATGATCACAAGTTGTCGCTAGAGCTTCTGTATTGGGTGGGATGGAAAGGTGGACTAAAAAGTTTAATTATAGAAATTGATTCAAAAGTTTTGCATCACTCTGATTTTGGCATGTTAAGATAATGTCAGGAATGATTTTTTTTAATGTTTATTTGTGCTCATCAGTTAAAACGATACCATTTTTTATAGCAAAAAAAATATTAGCAAGACATTTGTTTAAGATAACATTTTCAGTTTGTTGACGATGGCCAGTTAAATTTTTCGGTTCAGTGTGTGAAAATGAATCGCCGAGTAATATCTGAAATTGATCATGCAAGAATAGTAGCTTTAGTTGAGGAAGGTCATTCCCAAAGATTTGTTGCTGAAAGAATGGGGTTTTTTCGATGTGATGTATCTCGCATATGGAATCGCTATCTAGAGGCCAATTCTGTGCGAGACAGACCACGAAATGGTAGAAGGCGTATTACTAACGAACAGGAGAACCGCTGTACTATGTTAACATTCGGAAAAATCGTACTATGCCAGTCCCACAACTTCAGAGAGATATTACGCATGCAATTGGAGTTCGCGTATCCGGCTCTTCACTAAGAAGACGCATTCTTCAATCCGGTTTAAGATGTCGGCGGCCAGTAAGAGTTCCCAAACTACAATATGACAACCGAGATCGTCGACTACAGTGGGCTGAAACGCACGTTCGCCTACCCGGAGAATTTTGGAATTCTGTCCTATTTTCCGACGAGACCAGGATTCGTCTAGTAAACGATAGTCGCCGGATTCGTGTTTGGAAAGAACCAACAAGAGCAGTCCAACTTGCCCATGCTCGCCCCTTGCCTCCATTCGCGGGAGGAACCGCCATGTTTTGGACAGGTATTATGTCTGACTGGCGTACTGAGTTAGTCCACGTTCAAAGTACAATGACTGGCGACAGGTACATTAGGGATATTCTATATCCTTATGTTAGGACGTGGAGAGGGGCTGTTGGTAACAATTTTGTGTTTATGGACTACAATGCCCGGCTGTGGATGAATATCTAGAAACTGAGGTAATCAATCGCTTAGAGTGGCCTGCTTTGTCCCCTGACATGAACCCGATAGAACATGCTTGGGATATGCTCTCTAGGGCAGTTCGCGTTAGAAGAAATCCCCCTAGAACTCTCCAGGAGCTTGTCGTCACTGTTGCCAGGGAATGGCAGGCTATTCCACAAGAACGGATTGCTAACCTTACGCACAGTATGCGGCGTCGTCTTCAAGCTTGCATTGAGGCTAGAGGAGTAAATACACTTTATTAGAAGCTATATTTTTTTAAATTTTACTAATTATACAATATAAATAAATTTGACATTTGTTAAGTTTTTTTTTTAAGGTTTAAAATGTTGTGGTAAAATAAAATTTTTTAAAACTCATTGATTTTTATTTTAAACTTATCAATGAACTAATATATAGTCTATTGCGATGACGTATTTACTTATTCGAGAATCAGAGTTATGCAAAACTTTTGAATCTATGTGTATATTACATACCAAGAGTGGTAAGACGTCTATTACACACGATAACGATCTTACTTCGAAAGAGTGTAGAGTATTTTTATGAAAGAAAAAGATCCACACCACACCACCTTTTCTAAATTTTCTCAAATTTTTAAACCTTTAACCGCAGTAGTTATAAGTTAATGTTAAATTACCTTTCACATGTTTTTTTATACAAAAGAATTTGATCTTAGACACGGTCATCGGGTTATATGAAATTGTTAACAACAGTAATAGGTCACTCATCGTGTACTCCATTAGGAACCCTATCAGTGACCTATCTTATAAAATAAATGGCCAATTTTGATTAATGAGGGAAGTAGTATTATTCGAACACACAATGGAGTGAACTTATGTTAGAATTTAAAATAAGACGATGTTTAACATGCAAATAACACCCACATGAATCAAACCAAGCTGATACATTATTATTATGTGCCTTTATCTATATTATTATTGCTGCGAGTACATATGTTAAAGTCCATAGAGGGACCACTCCTTATTGGTCGTAGCGAGAGCAATATTTCTCGGTTGTTGCCCACAATAGCCACAAATCCATTGTTTCACTTCTTGTTTAAATATTTTATCTTCTGCATGCGTATTAGAGATAAAAAGTTTAAACTATTGATCCAGGAAAAGACTATTTAATATATTTAATTAACACGTACTGCAAAGTACGGGAGCGCCGTCATACATGAACTACATTAAAATGCTCTAAACGACCCGCGAAGCGGATAGTTTTCTAAAGTACTAGCTTTACTTGTCTTCTTATGAACCGTGTATTTTATATTGGGTCTCTAAAGTCTGAAAAACTGAAAAAATATAGTAGATTTTTTCCATTTGAATTAATATTTTCTTTTTGGGTTGGCAATACAATTTAATAAAATGTCATAAGTATCAAATATGCCATGATAGAAACAATTGGACACAATAAAGCTTCTTCCCATCCGTCATAATTAAAAATAAATATATTATTAAAGTTAATAAAAATGAGTCAGGAAGAAAGTTGTACTCCGTCAGAAATACGAGAAATTGCAGAAAATTATCCAGAAAAACTTTTAAAAAGAATATGCAAAACTTTGAGTTATGGTGCGAGCAGAACAAGGTTCAAAATATTGAACAAAATAATAAATAATACTATTGAACAAAATATTGTGTCGACACGGAATCTGACAGGAATTAATGCCCATGAAATGTCTACAGTAACTATAAATATGTATATATAAAGTAATATGTATAATACTATATTGAATTAAAAATAAATGTAGTACTTTATTGAATAAAACTTTAGAAATAGAGCATAAACTGGAAGATATTTCGATTATTTTTAGGTTATGTTGTTTTATAGTTGTGACTAGAAATTAGTTGACGGATACCGTCAGCATGTTATATATTTCCGAGTATAGGTATTTCAGATAAATATCTAGTAAAAATGACCTATTTGCAAGGTTAAAGGTTAGTATTTTAAAGTTTTCAATACAAATTTTTGTCGAATCCATAATGCCTAGAAAAGTAATTTTAACGAAATCGAAGTAAGCTTATAATTCGAACCGTACTTGCTGCCAACATAAAAAAAATTTCAGTTTCATAAAGTGGCAGGTTATTCAATTTTTTTGCATTTCATAATGTAGCCATTAAGAAACACAAATAGAAAAATATCATTAGAATATCGTTTGGCATTAATTAATAAGATGAAAAATACAATGTTTTTTTAACACCCTGTATCTAGAAGACGAAGTGACATGCGAAAAACTTTTATACCACAATTTCATCTTAAAATAAGGCGAGGATTCACCTCCTTCATTTTTTCAGAGAGGTTAGGAAACACCCTGTATATGATTTGAAAAAAAAAAATAGTAATCCATACCAAGTATAAAGAAACCTATTTTATAGGAAAGTAACTAAAGTAAACCACATGATATCCAAGCAGACATAATTTTGTAAGTCTCCTTTCGCATATTACTCAAATAAATCAACTATAAAGTAACACAACATACGCAAAATACGCGAAAATTAAATAACCCAAACTGACAGATTGAAGTAATAAAACCGAAGGAAGCCACAAATTATGCATATTTAGCTTCGCGTGCCTCCTGTTGGGAATTAAATTAAAGTGCGTCTGGAAAACATCAAAAATAATATATTTTGCGTGGTTAAGGACGTTTAGCATGCGTATATTCCCGTTTGCATGGGCCATGTGTGTCTTCGCTCCAGAAGGGAAGCGAATACTGGATAAAGTTTCCGGAAAATACGGAAACGTTTCGCGGGTATGGCGGAAATATTACACACCAGTGGTTCATACGAATAAACTTTAACCATCACAGGGACTAAATTTAATATGGACTTCATTAGTTGATTGAGACGATACCTTGAATCTGTAAGGAAAAAATTACCAACAAAAGTTATTAAGAAAACAGCAAGCAATTTTTAAAGTGTTTTTTATATTTTTTGAAGCATAACTTCTATAGTGGTGTGCAGATCAATCGTTTAGATGAGATCGAATCAGTCACTGACTGACTGCAAAAATAATCGAATCGATTCAATCAATCATTCAATGGATGTTTTGTATTATGCATACATGGCGCACCAGTTACCAGTCTTAATACTTATCTGCCTGTTCTCCGCTTCCCTTTAGGGAACGATTGTATCATGCCCAATGATTGCCTAGGCATTCTTTTCTGATATTTTTATAATATAATGTAATAAACGTAGGCATTATATGTATTTCCTTCTAGAGTGCTAAGTATTTCGACGCCGCCCAACGGCATTGAGAGCAATGACTTGGCATTGTTTGTCTGTTGTGTTTAGTTTGGATTTGGGGTTTCTTTATTTCATTTCAATTTTTCCTATAGGTCGTTCTCCATTAAACCATAATTGGTTTGCGTTTTGCATTCCTCGGTTCTCAGTATCGTCAATCGAGAGTAGGGAATCCAATCCCATACCTAAACTTTAATCCCGCAAACCTGCGGGATTGAGCCCATCGATCCCGCGAATCCGCGGGATTTGCGGGATAGCAAACAATGAACTGCCGTATTTTTGGACGAAGCATCGGGGATTCCCCGCCATGCTGGGCTATTGAAACTACGTTAAACAGAACAGTTTTCTTGCGTACGTGCGAAAGTAAGGGCGTTATGCAACTAGTATCTAGTAACATTTATCAAGTGGTTAAATATAATACATGGAATTTAAACAGCAATCATAAAAATGAGTGTAAGTGTAGTTTACAAAGACCATAAAGGTTTAAGTTTAGTCTGGAATTATTTTTTAAATTCTGAATATGGTCTTACAGCTAAATGTAAGTTATGCCCTAGCATTATCAAAATCTCTGCTCATTCCACCAAAGGTCTTCACACCCACTTACAAACAAACCATAATATTAATTTGAAAGTCCAGAACGGCGGCGGTAGTGTTGATATTGATAAAATAACACAGGAAATGAAAGTTAGTACCAGCAGTTGGAGTAGTTCGTTTAGTTCTATTGCTAAGCGCTCAGATGTTAGTGGTTCTTCTGTGCTACCTAAGAAAATGAAAATTACAGATTTTTTGTTCATCTGAGAAAAAAGTTTCGATTGAAGAAAGAGTGTCTCGAATGGTAGTTAAAGATGGTATACCCTTTGGAAAGTTTATCACATCGACCGATATGCGCCAACTATTCGAATCAGGGCAACAAAGTGTGTAAAATCTATTCCGCCAACAAGTGTCGAAGCTGAACGTGCGATTTCTGAAGCAGGATACATGTGCAATAAAATAAGATCACATCTAAAAGATGAAACATTTAACATGTTAACTTTTCTCCGAATATACTTTCAAAATCAATGTAACATGTAACCGTTAAAGTAGTCGTATTATTGTATTGTACCTATATGCAATAAATATTTTTCTGTTACTCTACTCTGTTTTTAATTGCATAAAACAACTTTTTATTAACATACAGCACCCATATCGAGTCCCGCAAATCGCGCGAATCCCGCAATGTCAATTCCGCGAATTTATCGCGGGATCCACCATTTGCGGGATTTAATTCCCTAATCGAGAGTATTACGATTGAAATAAATGATTGATTGATATTAACCGGTAAGAATTGGTACCGTTTCTGTGATCGAATCATTCACGATTGACACACCACTGATTAGTTCAGATAATTCTTTTAAATATTGACTTTATGAAAAGGCCTTAACTCTCAAATCTTAGAAGATTTATTAAAGTTTTCAACAGTAAATATAAATCTTTAATTTTGAAGTATTGAGGAATTTTTGTGGAAAATGTTTTTGAACTTAGTTACCCAAGATTTTTTAAATTCGACAAACCAAACCGAACAAACCCAAAAAACCGCATTTAAAATTCAAGTTCCGTAAAAATTTTATCACATTATAAGTATCTAAAAAACAGAACATGTACACAGGTAATATTACATAATAAGTGGGTTTTTACTTACCCACCTTCAAACCAGTCAGTCCGCGACGTCCCGTAAATACAAATGAAAAAATATATTTCTCTTTGTTAAGAATTACCAGTGAAATTACCTAAATTTCCGCAAGTCAATAAGAACAATAGATTATTTTATAGTAACTTTAATGATGAGAATAAGCAAAGGTATAAAATATCAGTCGACGAAATACGATACAATTTTCAGGGTATATGAGATACACAGAAAGTAGTTTAAAAACAGTACCCATTTGTTAGTTAACCGAAACAGTGTCCAGTGCCACCTCAAGTTAAGATGAATAATTTAACTTCTTCTTAAATCGACATAAACTTACGCTACTTCAATTTATAATCATGTATGGAAAAATTTCCTGCAGATACTTTATACAATAAGCAGACCTGAACTACAAGCAATATTTGTTTTATTTTGCCTAACACTGTTAGATATCAAAATACTAGCTCAAGTTGAATGGTATATCAAGAAACAAATTTTCTATTGGTAGGATGTCACCACTTGCAGACCGGAATTCTTTTGTTCTCGTCAGTATATGACGTAATACATATCTAACCACGAAAAAAAAAACTTTAAACTTTATTATCAACCCAAGTAGGCAGAATACAAACCCAATCGTCGTCTCTTGGTAGTGCCAAACAAACTGAGAAGGAAATAATTTTTCCATACATATTTATATAATACACTGTTGTTCTGTATTCTTACTACATTAATTTGTATTAATAATATAAAATTTTATTTTCAGGTCATTTTGTCCAGTATGCAATTCTCATCCTAAAGGTAAGATTCATAACTTCTCTGAAATGACTTATTATTTTTCCTAGAAATGAGAAATGTTTTCAAAATGAGTGTCATACACTAAGCAGTATTGAAGGAACATGAGAAATTGAGAATCATAATGTCACAAGAAATAAACGTCACATAATTGAATTTTAATATTTTGGTAACTTGCTAAACTGCAATTAGATTTCAAACATATTTATGAAGCTACCTAGGTATTTAGCTTGAGGATCAATAAACATTTAAAAAATATTATTTAATTATTTTTTTTTATTAAAATTGTCTTTTCAGACTAAGTAAACAGTTATTATAAATTGATTTTATTATAGAATTATTTGAATTTAACTAAGACGAACTTTCTTAGTAACGTGCCAGTCAGGTAGTTATAGTTATACTATAGGGACCGGTTAAAACTATTTGTAAAATAAACTATTTAGAGTAATCACACGTCAAAAATATTAAACATAGAACTCTAATTTTGCCACTGGTGGTTTACTTCATTTCCCCCATAGTGTGGAAAACATCGGTGCAAATCGTTTGATATGGGGATAAGCCAGCCGTGGAGTGTACAAGTCCCGCGTAGGCCGGGGGAATTTTTATTTATTTTGTTGCGAGTGCTTACCCTCGTACGCCGGTTTATCTGATAGATTTTTGACAATTATAATTTATGTGTTGATAATTTGCCGATAATGAAATATTAACAATATCTTTCATTGTCCTGCGTTTTATTGGCATGGATACTACAAGGTATAATAATTTGAAGAAATTGTTCGAGACTGCGTCTTGTTCTATACGCCAAAACTTAAGTTTTGGGAAATCACGGTTTTGTGTTTCAACGTGTAATAAGCTATTCAATTCAACTAGTAAAGAAATATTCAATCAATTATGAAGATTTCTTGCATTTGTTATATGTATAGGGATATAAAACAATATGTTTGGATATTTCTCAAGATAATTCTCAAATAGCACGGAAATTTAACATATAAAATTGTATTGCGGTATAATATTTTATTTTATTTTTTAATAGTTTTTGGACCCAATAATTCGGGATAAAATAGTTTTTCTTCTTCTGGCATTTATGGTACCATTTCAAGAAGATGTTTTTTTTTTGTTCAGATATAACTGATGGCTTCAAAGGTATCTGTGGTACACTTGTTGGAAACTATACTTCTTTTTTCATATTAATTTTATTGTGGTTGTTCTTCCTTCGAAGGATTATTAATATTTTACATTTAATGGAGCATTCTTTTCGTACGTTAATTTTTCACTTTGGTGTATGGAATCATATTATAGGTGTACATAGCAGAGAATGACTGATAATCAAAGTAATTTGTTGCACACATCTGAATTATTGCTTGAATTTAAGCTTCCACTGCTTTGGAATTTTTAGGAGCACCTAGTCTTATTAAGGTTAAAGGTGACCAAACATCTAAGTTTCGAAGATGCCTTTCTATACAGTTATGGACATTGTCATTTCCGTGACCTGGTTCCCCAAACTTTTGTTATATTATTTGCAACTTTCTCGAGTCCTCAGATTGTAAAAACATTTGTAAAGCAAACGACGTAAACGAATTTTTATTCTGTGTGACGCAACTATCTGACCACAAAATAAGTTTCTGTAGTTCTGGATTGTCTGATACAATTTCTTTGAAAACTCTGACCAGACCAGAGGCTATGTGAATTCCAGCTCGACCACATCAAAATTCATGCCAAATCGCATTATAGACTAGACCGTTAAGATGTGCTGTAAAATTATAACAGCACAATTTTATCTTATAAAAGTTTTTCGAGACATTTGATTTAAGAAGCGAAAAATAATAACTTACCGCCAATCATCCATTGAACACTCTGGTGGTTTCTGTGGAGATGGAGAAGTACTAGCAACACTATGATCCATGTTCAAATCAGAAAACGTATTTTAAAACATAAAAATAAACACACAAGGGCACACTGGCTTACTCTTTGCTAGAAAATATAACTGGATATAGACCAAAATAATTCTGTAGTTTAGTATCATATGGTGAATTTGTCAATTGTCATATACTAATAGTTTATTGAACAAGATAATTCTTTAGCCTCATAGAACAAGATAATAATTTTAATTTTTAAATTTGAAGGGATATAGACTAGTTATTTTCAAAAAAAATATTTATGAGCGGGAATTTTTCTGTAATTTTTTCAAAAAGTATGCAGTTTAATCTGTTAATTTTAATTATGTACATAACTCAATTTTCCTTAAAATGGATATAGAATAAAATTATTCTTAAATAAGAACTTGAGTAGTATTAGTGTTAATGACAGTAGCTGTTGATGCTTGAATGCCGGGTAAAATAAAGATACATTAAAGATATAGTAGTTAACATATTGAAAAAATAGATAAAAAATCAATTTTTTAATTTAAAAACATGATTTCTCTGCTTGATCTACATCCACCACACCTTGTCTCTGCTTCTTTGCTTCTTCTACGCCATCCACATTTATATGCACGTCTTAAAATTTCTCAAGGTTTTTTTCATACTAAATTAACTCCTATAAACAAAGAACATTTATTTTCGGCGGCATTAATAATCGATTTACCACGATTTAAGAGAATTAATTTTTTTAAAACCGATTCGTTTCGTCATGAGGTAAACATGAGATAAATCGAAAAAATAATGCATGCATGTTTAGTCATTGAATTTAGATATGGTTTCAATAATATTTTTAGGCTATGGTTACAAAATTGGTGGTGTAAGAAAATATGGGTTTTATATAATATCGAATATGACACGTTTTTAGTAAATCTAGGTAAATTTAGAAACGAATGAGTTGTCGTAAGAGATTGTTGCAAATTTTACATGAGGTTCTACGCTTAAATTTATATCCAGCCTCGTTCGTTTTATTTTATTGTTTTATTCATGGTGTTATGGAAATGCCGTATTATATTTAAATGGGTGACTGCTGGGGTGTCCTAGAGACGCGCTACATATTTTTTTTTTAAATCGAACGTTTAAAAAGTGAGGTAATTCACCCATAAACCCACAAGGCACTCCGCGGCACAATCATATTACATTGCTCAGCTGTGTAATAAACACATGTTCTGAAGCAATGTTGTCAAACTTTGGAAAAGTGTAAAACTTTAGATTCTTATAAAAATAAATATTTACTTAGAAATTAAATCCAGGCCGCCGACACGAGTAAGGAATTCAGGGCACAGACCTTCAGTTCTTTTTTTCGGCATATCGTCGAGAGAAAAAAATACATAGAACAGAACAAATTACACTAAATCGCTTAAAGAAATACACAGACACCCACGAGTTTCAAATTAGTTTTTTTGAAGATATGCACCTATTATCAGATTACACAAAAGCACTATACACTAACGCATAATTACACTATCGTACACATAGAACAACAGCACACACAGAAGATAGGATACAAATTATTTCGCAATAGAAAGTCAGAAATAATAAAAACGCTAATTTCTAATGGGCCTGAAACAATTTTTAATCCTTTAATGAAGAATGATGAAATAATTATGTTGACAACAGGACCTCCCCTTCAGTCTTAACATAGATGAGTCCAACCAAGGGTCGAGTGCTTCGTACATATTCGCAAAAATGCCATTTCCGAGACAATAATTATACAGGAAAGTAATATTACAGAAAGAAATTCCGCAATTTATGAATATAATCTTATAAAACATCGGCAACGCTGTATTTTTAGATATTTCCAAATAACGCAATATTGATCGACAAATCGAACAAACCCGACCGAATAAACCCGAAACAGACTGAAACGTGTAGTTATTATAAATTTTTAGCTGTTAAATACCAATGTATGAAAAAATTATATTGTTTCCCAGACCACCGGATGAAACTTTATACAATAAGGGCGTATTTTTGTCTACACAGTAGCACTTTAAAATACTAATTCAGATTGAATGGTACTTAGATGTGTTCATGAGATGCATACAAATTTACGCGAAAACTAATGTGAATTTGTGCTTTTGTTTTTGTGTTTTGTAAGGCTATAATGCAGATGTTTGTTTGGATTACCTACTTGGTATTTTTTTATAAATTAAGTTGGTTTTAAATATGGCCGAAAACGTAAAAAAAAATTGCAGTTTTTTTTCTAAACGGTAAAGTGGCATTTAAGTTGTTCAGTTCCGACGGGTGTCGTTCGAATTGAACAAATGATAACATACCTGACCATTTATAAGCGACGCGGCGGTTGGTTCGAGTCAGTTCATGTTTATAAATCAGGGATTGTTTCCAAACGAACTGAACTGAACGTAAAAGTTTATAATAATGTACCATGAAAAATAAACAACTTCCAATCTGTCAAACGGTTATTGACTTTCTAAAGAGTGACAACTCTGCTCAAAATTCATTGACGTTTTCCGCCATATGTTTTGAGTTTATCATAAGTTTGTGTTTTCATTGCTGTTGGTTTCTTTCGACACGATATTTTCTAGGGTCAAAGTTATTTTAATTAAAGTAAGTTAAAGAACAATCCAATTGTATTTATTATTCCCAATTACCACTACTAGAACATTAATTATTATGTAAAAGTTAATTAGTAAGAAGTAACAAGATATTATTTGCTTGCGTGTTGTGTCCCAGCGTCATCTACATTTCACGTTAAAATTTCACCAAAAAATCAGTTTCTCGTCCTAAAAAAACCATAATTGCCAACTTTTGTAAAAAACCGTTGGTTTCTGTCAAAGATATTAGAGAAAAACAAAAATAAAGTTTTAACTTTAACACCCTGTATCTCAGTTAATATCAACTTTCGTATATAGCTAAGTATAATTAAATGCTAATATTTTTACGTTAGGAGTCTGTGGTTTTTCCATGTCCCATTAATTAGCGGACACCCTGTATATGATTAGTTAAGAGACTTCGTCGTCAGCGATGTTAATTATACCCGTTAAGTTGAAACTCTAAAAACATTATGGTTACGTTTTAACAACAGCTAGAGCACCTTGAACGTTCCAACCTAATACAATACAGAAAAGAGGACATGTTTAGGCCACCCTATCCTGAATACTTGAAATATATCCTGTATTTTTTTGTGTCTCAACGCCCCGTATAAACAGGCAGACCCACACAGGCACATTGCATTCGCAATTATTAAAATCCGAAGTAAATTGCATGCCAATCTGAAGCTTGGGGCTCATTACTAAAAAGTCATCTCGCGCTCTACATGAAATTTATTCTCTTTATTTCAGAAATACGTGACTAACAAAAGTACTCAGTTTAAATTATCTCGTTTGCAAAACACATGAACGCGATTTATTTTATTTAGCATTTTATTGACATGGGATGAATTTATGTTTAACCGATACCTACACGGTAAAAAAGGTTTATTAGCGATCGGCCGATACCAATATAAATATCGGTATCGTATCGGTATGTCGGCAAGTCTTGCCCATAATCGGCATCGGTGAATTTCTGGCGATAATTATCGTCATTTTAAGATTCGGTTGGTTCTTATAAATCTGTACGTGAAAATCCATTTTTAACATTTAAAAAATTATTTCTAACATATTGTTTTTATTAATTTTATATATTATATGATACAATTAAATAAGACATTATAAAGGTTAAACGTATTTTGGACTTCCATTGTCTTTATTTCTTTTTCTAATTGGGTTTCATCATGGCTACATTATGAAATGCAAAAAAATTTAATAACTTGCCACTTTATGAAACTGAAATTTAATTTTTTTCATGTTGGCAACAAGTAGGGTTCGAATTTTAGGCCTTCTTCGATTTCGTTGAAATTAGTTTTCTAGGCATTATGGATTCGACAGAAATTTTTTATAGAAAACCCGAATACTCGAAATATATAACATACTGATGGTGTCCGTCAATTAATTTCTAGTCACAACTATAAAACAACATAACCTAAAAATAATGGAAATATCTTCCAGTTTATACATTTCCTGGGCATTAATTGTTATTTCTGTCAGATTCGGTGCGACACAATATTATGTTCAATTCTATTATTTATTATTTTGTTCAATATTTTTAACTTTGTTCTGCTCGCACCATAACTCAAAGTTCTGCATATTCTTTTTAAAAGTTTTTCTAGAATATTTTCTGCAATTTCTCGTATTTCTGATGGAGTACAACTTTCTTCCTGACTCATTTTCATTAACTTTAATAATATATTTATTTTTAATTATGACGGATGGGAAGAAGCTTTGTTGTGGACAATTGTTTCTATCATTGCATATTTGATACTTATACCATGTTATTAAATTGTAAAAGTATTGCCAACCCAAAAGGAAAATATTAATTCAAATGGAACTATATTTTTTAAAGTTTTTCAGACTTTAAAAACCCAAATAAAAAAAGTATTATAAAATATACAGTTCATAAGACAATTAGAGCACTTGTACTTTAGAAAACTCCACGCTCCACGGGTCGTTTTCTAACTTAAACGCGTGCTCTAAGATACTGTCTTATGAAACTTGATCTTATTATACTATTATAACACTACGTTTCAACTGGGAAACATATGCGATCGTCCTCAGATTTTTACCAGCTGAAACGTTGTGTTATAAATAAATATAGATAATGGAAGTCCAAAATACATCCATCGCTCATGATACAGCATTATCCCTAACCTTCAAACAAACGCTAATAAATGTAGTTCAATGAAAACAAAATTTTTTTTAACCAAGCTAAACAACAAGTAATAGTTTACTTAAAATGGCATTAAACTAAAACCATTATATTATTTAAAGTCGAACTTAAAACCTAAATAACTATAGAAGATACAGGATGGAACATTTTTATATGTTAAAATACAAGACGAAAAAGAACAAGCTTTCAGCAGAAATAAATTTTATATTATAGTCGGCAATTATTTTCTCTTGCGCCAGCAATGGCACTTATAATTGCAAGGATTCATGCGCAGTACCCCGTCATCGATCAGCCGGCCCAATACTGCTCGTATTGCGGGCGCAATGCGAAAATGGAATCCGTATTACAGTCGGCAATTCTACTCTTCTTGCATTCAAAATTGTACGGATTCATGCGCAGTACACCGTTCCCGATCAGCTGTCTCTCATTGCCAGAATTGGGTAGAAATGGATTATTCTGTTATTTTTAACTGTTTATTATTTGATCGAAGCAGGTATGAACAGCTAATGGCTAATTAAACTCACTGGTACTTAAATAGCAGTTCACATTCTTTATTAAGCTTATGTACTGCTAATTCGGCGCAACTTTTTTGACCTCCTATTTGTAAATAGCAGTAGCGGCTAATCAAAATGAACAGGTGTGCCCATCTCTAATGCGGGGGGAATTTTAGGGATTTCGATAGTACCAACAATGCTCCAGCTGATCGAGAACGGTTTACTGCGCATGAATACATGCAATTATAATTGCCATTGCCGGCGCAAGAGAAAAAATTCCCGACTATAATACGGCTTTAAGGAATGCAAGGCACATTGGATTCAAGAACTGAGCAGCAATGGCAACAATTACATCAGCGCTGGTGTACACTACAGTTCGGTAAAACCGAATAAAATGGGTAAACACTGCTGGTATTTGTACTCGGTCGGTCGGGCTCTCGGGGAATTACCCAAATTTGTCACGTCATGTCCGCGTCGATGCCAGTATTTATAAGATGCTTTACCACGTTGCCGCTATTGACAATTTTTACTTATATCAACGTATATTGAATAGTTACACATCTGTTAAAAATATTGAGTTTTCGACTTCTTGTTATATGACTTATTACCTTATTTTAACATGTAACATCGCCACTTAAAGTATTCTGATGCAGTGTCCGAATACCGTGCATTATATTAGTAACAATGAAGCTAGTCGTAATTTTACAAACACTTTTTTACTGGGTACTTTATTGCGGAAACATTATTTGCTTCATCACTGGCGTTGATTAATAATCGTACCTGCGTAATATCGCAAAATTAATATGTTTAAACAGTCCGGTAAAAGTAAGAGATTGGCTTTTCTATATAAATACCCATTCGCTTAAATGAATATCTATTAAAAAACAAATCTCGTTAGAAATGTGCTTATTTAAGAGTTAGGACTATTGGCGCCTTCGTCATTTCGTTTTTTATCAATATCTCGTTATTTTTCATTTTATCGTGAAACTGAGGAAATATTCGTTTTTGGGGCTAATTTACCTAGAGAAAGAACTTTAATTAAAAGAACAGTAAAAGCACTAAACGAAATTTTGGGCAAATATGACAAAATTAACAAAACAAACCCGAACAAACCCACACTCTTTGGGCCATCATAATGGTCATTGTACGATACGAGAAACCGAAAATGGATTTATTAATTAGATGGACCAAATAAGACTATTTCAGGTAAATTTTAAGAAAATACCCCGTTAAAAGTAATGACATTACGATGTTGCGATTCATAGAAAAATATTGGAATTTTGCATAAATATAGTCGTTGCAGCGAACTCTCGCGCCAGATATGTCAAGTATCACGTGACATTAATGACTTGACTGCTTATTTCTGGTTATTTATTTTGCCTAGGTTTGTATGACATTCCAGGACCTTCCAGGGCCGTACTACAATAGTACGTACGGTTATTTTAAAAATGAAACGAGTCTATTTGTATTTTTAAATGCATTTTTTATTATTTATTATAGGGAATAAAACACACATACACATTGTATTTTTTTGTTATTTATTTACTCAAATATATAAAATGAAGTCATTATCTATAATTACATGTCTAGTAGGTACCTCTATATTCACAAAAAGATAGGAAGTACGTATCTACATGGATGTCCATCTTTACCTACTGTAAACATTATACAATGTGTCTACACATGGATGGATGGATTTCGAAAAAATCATCCTTGATCATTTCTTTTCCCTGTTATATAAATACAAATGACTTGGGAAAAATTTCCATGTTTTTGTACCGGATGCACAAAAACGTTTCTGAAAAAAATAGCTATGGACCCTTTCTAAGGAAAAGTTATTGTATTAAAAAACTAAATATACGGTTTGCTTAAAGGTTGTTCACTCTTGTTACCTCTGCTTTAACTTTAATGTTCAATAGTAACTTATAAGTGTATAGTATCATAACAAGCAAATTCTATATGCACCCTTGTGTTGCTCAGAAGAGACGCAGATTTCTCGAAATATATATAGCCAATGAGCAACTTGGTGCCGAAAAAAATTTAACCAACTTCGTATCTCGTTACTGTTACCTTTCCCGAAATCCCGATGGGGAAAGACAAAATCCCCATTTCATTAGTTTTTTTGCATAGATGACTTACACTACGTATACAGCAAATACGTAGCTTACGTAAGTCATCTATGCAAAAAAACTAATGAAATGGGGATTTTGTCTTTTAAGAGTTATATTATACGTAGACTACGTATACAGCAAATACGTAGCTTACGTAAGTCATCTATGCAAAAAAACTAATGAAATGGGGATTTTGTCTTTCCCCATCGGGATTTCGGGAAAGGTAACAGTAACGAGATACGAAGTTGGTTAAATTTTTTTCGGCACCAAGTTGCTCATTGGCTATATATATTTCGAGAAATCTGCGTCTCTTCTGAGCAACACAAGGCTTTTCCATTAGAGATCGACGATTATCATCAGCTCTATATATAAATCAAAAGCTGCTGACAATATATTTAGTGTTCTTAGATAAACATATTATATGATCAATAATTGCACTTGAATTCTGACCAAATCTATTAAAAATATCATGCAGATATTTCCTACTTTCCCAGCTAACCAAACTATCTACATTCAAGTCGCCACCCAAAAGTATTACCTGATATTTAACTGAAATAACTCGCAACTCACTCGGATAGAAATAAAACATCTAGAAATTTTTTTATTAATATTAAAATTCACCTTAGTTTCTCTAACGGTGGCATCAGCTGAGGTAGAAGGCAGACAATAATTATGCTCCATAATTATTATTTTCGCCTAAAAACAGAAAATTTAAATATTAACCTATAAATTTTTCGTTACGTAATTAGTACTGACTGTGGTTTACAAATACACAAACAACTCGATATGTAGTTGATCAAAGTTTTCAAAATAAAATAAACTATACTGAAACGACGGAAATACACTTTTAAAACTTATTAGTATCAACCAAACTGGAAAAATATAAAAACACAACACGCTTAATGCGGTTCCTATAAAACTGGGATATTTGATTAAGTTCCCAAACAGCTGATCGATGACATATTGCTGATGTCAATTGTCAAAAAAGCTTGAGGGTTCGCTGCAAAGACTATATCAAATATTTGCGTCGATTTCTATTTCAAGAACTATTAGTGAACAATTTTCGGCACTAAAAATCTAACCGAAGCGAAAACTTACGTGCAAATTGAGTGTAATTAAAATTGCGTGGTTTAAACAGAAACCGCAGGTTTTCAAGCAGGTAGGTAATCTCGTTATTGAGTCGGAAAAATAATGCAGATTCGCAGAATTTACAGTTTAATAAAATCATGTTTAAATTACTCCGTTCCTCGTGGGCAACGTTAAATGTACGTAATTACCTGGAGATTGGGCTTACCGACATTCGAGTCGTGCCTCTCTCAACTCTCAATTTTATATAAAATCCTGTTTTCTGCTTTCTTCCATCTGTCTGAGTACTTCAAGTGCCACTTCTACATTTTTCTATCGAAATTTCAAATTTCGCTTGTATGGTTTTACCAACATAAAAGATTCGCATTATAACATACATATACATATTATTATTATCATCTAATTGTTCTTATAATAAATTAGTTTTGTTCAATTTGGATCGTTGTGCTGAAAAGAAACTAGGCTTTTACATAATCATTATGGTCAAAATTGACAATAATTACAAAAATTTAAATATTGGAATATAGGAAAAATCCTTTAGGGCACTCTGGGAGTGGTGCGTGTGCGAATAAAGCGATTCACGTTGGTTTTGAATCGTTGGAGGTTATCTTCGTTCAGGAAGGCCATTTTATAATGATGAAGTCGTCCAGATGAAAGAATTCTTAAATAATGAAGTTCGAGGAGTACTAAACTTAATCACATATAGATGGGCGGCAGTGGTTCGTCGTGTATTTCTGATATTCGCTACTCTTGGTGGAATTAAGAGGGCAAGGTCAGCCGAACACTTTCCATGAAAATATCTGTAAAAGAGAGTCAAATCCCCAACCTGTCTTCGATGTTCTAGGCTGTTGAGGTTCTTCGTCAGCTCGTGGCAACCGATCAGACGAATGTTTGAGTGCAAAGCTCCAGACATGAGAGCAGTACTCCAGTGATGGTCGATTCTTGGATTTGCATAGTATCAAAAGTTGTTGAGGTGTGTACAACATTTTGGTTCGGAAGAGTGCACCAAGTTTCTGAGAAGCTATCTTGGCGATTGCCACAACGTGATTATGCCAAGACATATTTCCTCCCAGACAGACGCCCAGCAAATTAATATATGAAGCCAGTGGGATTGCGTGTCGTGCCATAACTACATACGGTTCTGTAATGTTAACCTTTCTAGAGGAAAGTGCTGCCTGTTTTTTTAGCGTTAAATTCGACTTGGTTACTGTCACCCCAAGTCAAAATTTCTTCCAGGTCTTTGTTAAGGCGCGATACTTCATGTTCTCTGCAAAGATGTGCATCGGCAGCCTATGTTTGTGGCATTGATGGTGAAGATGTCTTAGAGAAATCAATCAATCGCCACTTGCAAAGAGCGGTCCTTAAGAAAGCTAGACAACCATGCACAGAATCGACTGGGCATACCATAGGATCGCAGTTTAATTAGAAGCCCCTCATGTCAAACACGATCAAAAGCTTTAGAAATATCCAGTGCAACAGCCCCAGACTCCCCATGATGTTCGAAAACCATATTGATGATCACCGATAATACCTTCCAGGTACTTTAGAAATTGTTGGTTAATGGTTGGTCATTGCTTTGGATATAACCTGATATATGATAAGTAATGACCTCTTATTACTATGTTTACCATTGGCAGGTGACCTTCTCTCTCTTTTCATGTTTGTTCTAATCATTTTAAAGTAAGCGTAACATGTAACTATATATTCATATAACCCATAAATTTAATACCCCCCCCCCCCCAATTTCTGGGTGCGCCACAGGTTACAGGTAATGACGCACGTTAATTCATTCCCAGGCTCAATTGTATCTCCTCTCTAACCAATACCTAAAGCTGTGATAACGGTATTCTTAGGCCGAAACGTGTAGGGTCTTATAAATTAAAATATTTGAAGAACGGATACTTTCAATGTTTCCCCAATAATTAACCATGTTCCTTCTGTATAATAGTTAATCAATTACCGTAGAAATAATTCTTGAATCAAGACTAGTGTTGCTACGAATGAAATAGCTTATCGAGTAGATGTTTAATTGTCAGCTGAAATTGATACATTTTCTTTAAATTGACGTTAAATTAAAATGTAACGAATTACCATAGGTAAAAATGAAAATTTAAGATGTAACAGGGGGAAAAGCAAACAAAGGTACGAGTTGGTAATATACGTATACCTTAGAAAACAAACGTATGGCAGTAAATAATCACGGGACAATTAAACACGTAAACGGAGCTCGACGTTTGGCACAGAATGTGTGGAAAATGTGGCAAGACGTGCCAGAAGAAACGAGAGGTGTCGGGCAAAGAGCCGGCATACACGATCCGGAGAGTGTGATACAGCGTTGCTGGTTTTTTTATTTGAAAATTTTTGCAAATGGTGCAAACTAAAGCCCAAATGAGCGAGCAAGAGCGAGCGAGATCAAGATCATGTTTATATGAATGGTCTTTTGGTGTAGATGGATTTTGATGCATTTGCTTTCCATTTGTTATGGCTCGCCCTTGCTTGCTCATTTGGTCTGGACTTAAGAGTAGTTATCAGTGAGCCGCATGGTCCGATTTGGGATTTCGCAGCGGTACAGTATAAGTCATTCATATTGAACAATGAGACAACATCGTCATTCCAAGACACGACGAGCCAGCGCGCTGGCCGGCTGTATCGCGAGAGTAGGAGACGTTTTTCTTATACAGGGTATTATGGAAATGACGCATTATATTTAAACCGGCAATTCCTGAGATAAAGACAAATTGAAGAAAAATACCCATAATTGGCGTTTCAATTCATTCAGCGGTAAAAGTGACCTGACGTCAAACCAGAAAAACACCTGTGTGGCACTGCGATACATGTAAGCACTCAAGGAATTCTGACCGGTGTTGTCATATGTACACCTTAAACTCTTTAAAGCTTAAAATAAAATAATTTGAACACTTTTCCAGTCTGTAATACCTTTTTTTTGCAATTAATTGAATAATATTTACGACGGACTATGTTTTAAACAATCCGAAAATACATATGGATTAGTAATAGCCACGTACGTCACTAGGTCAAATGCCAATGACCTCTTGACGCCTTACATCGGCTGACACGCTTGCGGTCTGTTTGTTGAAGACCAACCAGCGGTCGGATACGTTGTGTGTCGTCGATCACAAACATACTCTCAGCAATCCGCTCTGTTTTTTCGGTTAACGCGTGTATCTTGCCGGTCCATAAATAATCTTTGAATATTGTTTTTTTGACGCGTTTCTTTTGGACGTCAAATTTCGTCGCGTGTAATAAAATCTAATAAACTGTGGTATGATCTGTGTTATTGTATTTTCAGAAGCTAACTATTGGTTCTGTTTCACTATTACTGTGTGTACATAAAGTGTTTCCAGGAGTGTTCCCATGAAAAAGAAGAAAAACTGATTGTGTTTGTGTCTGGACTTCCTCGCTTTTTAGGTATAAAGATAAATACAAGTAGGTAGAAAATAATTTATTTTTATAATTTTATATGGAATTTCAGTTTTACATTAAGTTTGGCAACATTGGCATTGGGCCTGGGTGATATATGTTTACAGTACCGCGGATTGACCTGTTCGTAACAGCATTTGTTAAAAACGCTCGATTTAAAAAAAAAATTACAAATGTAGTAGCGCTTCTCTAGGACAGCCAAGGAGTCACCCATTTAAATATAATACGTCATTTCCATAACACCCTGTATATTAATACAAAATTCCAAATGCAATTTTTTTATGAATATCGTAAATAAATTTTTCCTTGTTATTTGCCATTTTATGTTGTGAAACCTTCTATAGGTTAAAATTGCCACTAGTGGCAACACTGGAAACATAGTATAAATGCGTAAGCTCCCGTGTAGGTTAAATTTATATTTCTCCTGCTGTTCAGGAGCGGTTAATTTACTGGCAGACGCCGCGAAAGAGCGCAAATCGGTCCCGTTCGGGGAGAGAAGGGAGCAAAGTTTGCGTATTTTATTGAAAAAAAAATATATTAAATCTTTATAATAATACTATTAAAATCCTACGCAAACAAATTAAATAGATAGGAAGATGAATCTTGATGTTAAAAAAGCTCCTAATTCTGGAAATCAGGGAGGAGAATCTCTTAAGTAATATTTTTTAAATAGCTGCGATAACATATTGGGTGCTTTATCGGGTTGGGGAATCATTATAACCTCTGCAACTTTCCGCAATTTAGCAATTAAACAGGATATGTCTCATAACTTATGGTCAGTAGAGCAAGTGGATATACGAAACATCAAACTAGACCACTTAAGTCATAGTCAAGTTCTGGAAATACAGGGTGTGGAAAGTAAAAATGTATTTTCGAAAATAAGCCATAATTGAATTAAATTAAAAGATGGCGGATAATGTTTTTTGGGTGTGAAATAAGAATTTGCAGAGTTTTTTTAAGTTTCATATTAGAGAGCGCTAGCTACAAATACTGGGTTTAATAAATAGCTATGATTTTTTTGTTCTTACCTGTTGTTAAGTTTTTTAATTCAAGATTCTCAAAGAAGGCAATTTATCAAGTAAAAAGGTGCCTGTCTGTATAGGGTGTCCCATTTTCAACACTTTTATAGGGTTTGTTCGGGTTTGTTCGGGTTTGCTCCGTAATTATTAGTGGTATCAAAAAAGTAATGTAGGTGTCATGTGCTCTTTTTGGGCCAAACTTAAAATAGTAAAATTAAAATTAGAAAAGTTTCGCTCGCTTAAGAGATACAGAGGAAAATCAAAAAATTGACAATTTCAAAATTACTCTATATTTTCATAGTTAAAAGATACAGAAAAATGTTTTATACAGAAGTTTCTTTATATTGATTATTGAGTAATCTGCCGTTTTCAGAATAAGTATGCGGGGTCAGGTAAAAAAGTTATCGGACCTCATTTTTTTAAATGGAACACCCTGTATATTTTAATCTAAAAATATACTATTTTAAATTCTCTTTTCAACACACCATGTGATGAACCATATTGGTTTCCTAGGCGATTTATTTAAACTTTATTACTTTGAAACGAAATAAAAGATTCAGATTAAGGTAAAAAATAACGGGAATCATCGCAAGTGTTCGGAATATGTCCTTAAATGGTTACCGTCTTTCCGGATAGCGAACAAAATATACATTACGCGTCATATATTCGTTTTTTCCCCTTTCAATATAAACTGATATCATATCAAATTTTTCAAAATGTTGATAGGCCACTTTCGCAAATGAATTTTTTGTAAAAATGAAATTGGCGTGTTAATAGTCAATATAGTTGTTTCTAGGATATTAGCTTTTGTTTCATGGTCTATTGTGGTTTAAAATAATAGAGTTTAATAAATCGCCTAGGAAGCTAATATCATCCATGGTGTGTTATATATTTGAAAGGAGAATTTAAAATAGTATCTTTTTAGATTAAAATATATAGGTTGTTCCATTTAAGAAAATGAGGTTAGGTCCGATAACTTTTTTACCTGACCCCGTATACTAATTCTGAAAACGACAGATTATTGAACAATCATTACAAAAGAACTTCTGCATAAAACATTTTTCCGTATCTAAACTGCTGGCCATTTGCTTTCGAGCAAGAAAAATTTCGCCTAAATTTAAAAGTTAATATTTTCTGAACCAGATATGACATCGATCTCCGGTTTTTAATTGTTGATAGATTTGTCCCTTAGGAAACAATTGCCAAAGTTGGATTGTCTTAAACTGTCAGAAAATTTTATATACAGGGTGTTAAAGAGGACGATGATTTTTGCTCCAATTTCAATAGCATGTAACTTTCACAATAATATTTTTAAATTTTATCACTGTATGTCAATTGAATCACTGGTTCATAGCAAAGAAAGTAATCTGTCAAATTTTTGATATCTGCTATATTTTAAGAGATACCGATTTTTTTGAAAAACTTTGCTTTTTTCAACTTTTTGTTAGCTAGATCCCACTGTGCGTTGTATCGTGCAAACTTTGCAAGTGATTATTATACCTTATGAAAAGCTTGTTTATGTTCAGTAACAACAATTGTACCTAAATGTTGTGACGTGCAGTGGCGTACTTATAATCACTTATATGTCTATGCTTTATGAATATTTATTTTTTTGTATTGGAATGTACTCGCCCCTAGATTAGGCAAGTTTTTCCTTATTTTTTAGTTTTTCATATCGCGCTACAGGTATATTATACAGTGTCTACAAAATTTTAAAAAGATAATTTTTTTATTTAATTGTTAATTTCTAACTTTCTAACACGACACTATTCCTAAAATTAAACTTACACTGAAAGGCACTTTAATATTAAATAATGCTAGTATAAATAAATTTTTTCAAACAATTAAATAAAAAAATTATCTTTTTTAAAATTTTGTAGGCACTGTATAATATACCTGTAGCGCGATATGAAAAACTAAAAAATAAGGAAAAACTTGCCTAATCTAGGGGCGAGTACATTCCAATACAAAAAAATAAATATTCATAAAGCTTAGACATATAAGTGATTATAAGTACGCCACTGCACGTCTCAACATTTAGGTACAATTGTTGTTACTGAACATAAACAAGCTTTTCATATGGTATAATAATCACTTGCAAAGTTTGCACGGTACAACGCACAGTGGGATCTAGCTAACAAAAAGTTGAAAAAAAGCAAAGTTTTTCAAAAAAATCGGTATCTCTTCAAATATAGCAGATATCAAAAATTTGACAGATTTCTTTCTTTCCTATGAACCAGTGATTCAATTGACGTACAGTGATAAAATTTTAAAATATTATTGTGAAAGTTACATGCTATTGAAATTGGAGCAAAAATCATCGTCCTCTTTAACACCCTGTATATAAAATTTTCTGACAGTTTAAGACAATCCAACTTTGGCAATTGTTTCCTAAGGGAAAAATCTATCAACCATTAAAAACCGGAGATCGATGTCATATCTGGTTCAGAAAATACTAACTTTTAAATTTAGGCGAAATTTTTCTTGCTCGAAAGCAAATGGTCAGCAGTTTATTTTAACTAAGAAAATATAGGGTAATTTTGAAATTGTCAATTTTTTGATTTTCCCCCATATATCTTAAGCGAGCGAAAACTTTCAGATTTTGATTTGACCATTTTAAGTTTGACCCAAAAAAGCACATGACACTTACATTACTTTTTTGATAGCACTAACAGTTACGGAGATACCCTATAAAAGTGTCGAAAATAGGACACCCTGTACACAAAAATTACGATCCGAAAAAATAGAAATACTATACAATATTTTACAATTAAATACATTTTTGCTGTTGTTGTCATAATTTCTAACGCATTTCCATCAAAAATCAAGCTATCAATTTTTTGGTTCCATATGAATTTTGAAAAAGTGCCCCGCTACTGCCCTTATTTCCTTCAGTTTTCTAGTGAGCGTGATTAAGAAAATGCGCAAACGTTTTGCTTTTGCATCGAACATTGTTATAATCTATATTCTGCTATGTCGAAATTAAAATTGATTACTGTATACGTGAACCGTCTCTTTTAATTATTTTTCTTTTAAAGATATGAAGTCGCAGACTGTGGCATAATTTGGGATGTATCCGAATTCGTCCAAGGCTATTTGTCTTGAGATGAGTTGAGAAGGTCAGAAGTCGAGGGTTACAGTACCGGGTGTTTGAATAATACATCAGGAAGAGGTTAGGTGATTATAGTTGTTTAAATGATGGTAGTAAGTCATATTTTTTTTTATGATCAAACAAAAGCACAATAGGAAAAATCCTTTAGGGCACTTTGGGAGTGGTGCGTGTGCGCAAAAACCGATTCACGTTGGTTTTGAATCGTTGGAGGTTATATTCGTTGGGAGAAACGACCTCGGGAAGGTCGTTCCACAAGGATGAATTCCTCCAGATGAAAGAATTCTTAAATAAGGAAGTTCGAGGAGTACTGGGTTTAAGTACATATGGATGGGCGGCAGTGGTTCGTCGTGTATTTCTGCTATTCGCCGTTCTGGGCGGAATTAAGAGGGCAAGGTCAGCCGAGCACTTTCCATGAAAATATCTGTAAAGAGAGTCAAATCCCCAACCTGTCTTCGATGTTCTAGGCCAGGGATGGCGAACCAGTGACACGCGTGCCACTTGTGGCACGTTTGAAAATTTTGATGGCACGCATAAAAACAAAATTATTTTTTTTATAAGTTATCTTTCTTGATAGAAATGAATTAAAAATTATTAATCTGCACTAAATTTATAATTTGTGATATAAATTTTTAGTACTGAATACCTATCTTAGTATGTTAACTAGAACCGTAAAATTATACTTTTTATTATAAAAATATCGCATGAATTCTTGGCACGTTACCTATTTAAAAAAGAATTTTTATGACTCTGTGGCACGAACATCAAAAAAGGTTCGCCATCCCTGTTCTAGGCTGTCGAGGTTCCTCGTCAGCTCGTGGTCTCCAATCAGACGAATGGCCCTCCTTTCGATGGAATCCAGTAGCCGAAGAGTATGTTTGGGTGCAGAGCTCCAGACATGAGAGCAGTATTCTAGTGATGGTCGAATCTTGGCTTTGTATAGTGTCAAAAGTTGTTCACGTGTATACAATTTTCTGGTTCGGAAGAGTACACCAATTTTCTGAGAAGCTACCTTGGCGATTGAAACAACGTGGTTATGCCAAGACATATTTCCCCCCAGATTAACTCCCAGCAAATTATATTATATAGATGAAGACAGTGGGATTGCGTGTCCGTCCATGATTATATCCGGTTCTGTAATGTTAACATTTTTAGAGAAAACTGCTGCCTGGGTTTTTCTAGCGTTAAATTCGATTTGGTTACTGTCAGCCCAAGCCAAAATTTCTTCCACGTCTTTGTTGAGGCGTGATACTTCATGCTGTCTGCGAAGATGTGCGTCGGCAGCCGATGTTTGTGCATTCAAAGAGAAAGATGAGATAAGTGGGCTATCGTCAGCAAAACTAAATATGGGATTTTCCGTTTTCATTGGAAGGTCGTTAATGTAGAGTAAGAAGAGAGTGGGAGACAATATGGAACAAAAAGTCAATATTTTTCGAGTTACAGTCTGTTGATACAGTGAAACCTTTCTTGGGCGGACACTTACGGGACCGTCTAAATGTGTCCGCATAATAGAGGTGTGTGCCCATGGGAAATTTGATATTAGGTAATATATAAATGCAAAATTATTACTATGTATATGTATGTACAAATAAACATAAATAACAAAAATACACTGGTTTTAGTTAGGATGTAGTACTAAAAAAATTTAATAACGTATTTTGACGTACTTGCGTTTTATACTTGCAATCTAGAAGATGTAATTCCAAGTCTGATAACAATTCCATTGCTGTAGAGTAAGCTCTATTCTTTGCATACTCTTATAATTCCTTTACCATACTAATGGCTTGTTGATAATTGGTGACATTTGTTTGATTACTGCATTCAACTTCTTCATCAGAGTCGTTAGATAGTGATGTGGCTTCAGTTTGGGCTACATAATCGGTAGGAATGGGGTCACTATCATCTTCCAATAGCACATTGCTATCAATGGTAATGAACTCTCCCAAATCAAATTACAAACTTCCACAACATCAATATTCTCCAGGCATGAGAGCAGTACTCTAGTGATGGTCGAATCAGGGGCTTTGTATAGTATCAAAAGTTGTTGAGGTGTGTACAACTTTTTGGTTTGGAAGAGTACCCCAAGTTTCTGAGAAGCTATCTTGGCGATTGCCACAACGTGGTTATATCAAGACATATTTCGGATTTCCTCCCAGATTGACGCCCAGCAAATTAATAGATAAAGCCAGTGGGGTTAGGGAACAATAAACAAAAGTACTATTAAGTTTTCGGCTTATATGACTTATACTACCTTTATTTTAACATGTAGAATCGCCTCCCCAAATACCTGATGAACACCCTGTATATCAGTTTTGTTCAGTTTCTCTGTAACCCTTAGTGAAATAATTGTAATAAACTTTAAAAGCAAGACTTCCTGCTACATTAAGGACAAAAGGATAATTTCGATTATTATAGACATCTGTAGAAAAATTATCGGATGCATTAGCGTTCTATCTTTGACAGTTCCTACGAAAGCGTCTACCGATTCACATGGCCAATTCTTATTTTAAATAAAATTGATAACGATTTCACTTTTTCAGTTCATTCATTCTCGTGTAAAAAAACCAAACCAAATAACAAATAAACTGTTAAAATAGAGAGACAAATCTAGTCTGGGAAAACCCTGTATATCAGTTAGGTTAATTTTCCGGATAATGACTATTAATAGTAATTAGGTTTTAATAATATGTATTCCTAGAAGTGAGAATTGTCGTTTTAATATCCGTTTTAAAATATAAAAAAATATAACTAACTAGAAACAATTACAACAAAACCATATCAAATTTATAAAAGCGATTCTCCGAAAAATGGCAATTTATACTTACATATACAGGGTGTCCCATAACTAATGGTACATAGGAAAACTGCAGATTCCTTGGGTAAAAATACTGCGATTTGGCTATACTTAGTTTAGTTCAATAGCTGGTAATAACCGAGATACAGGGTGTCCAAGTAAAAATTTAATTTTCAATTTTCCTAAATAACTTATTTCTGAAACAATATTCTTGCACAAAGTTTTGTGACTAGGGTTTTTGGGAGAAAGGAATTTGAATTTGTTAATAATTTTGATGTAGATTATAGGGGGCGCTCTCTGCGGTACTCTGGATAGATAAAAAGAAATTTAACTTTTTTGTGCCTTAGTATAATTATATTTTTATTAAAAATATCAGTTATTCCGTTATTTCTAAGCAATAAAGGTATACTTTGTAAATGTCGCTCCGACTAACCGTTTTCGAGATATTTTCAATTACAATTTCTAATGCACCCGTTTAAATTTTGATTTGTAAATGTGAAATTTGTCACAGTAGGCTTTGGTAAAAACAAATACAATGAAAGCACTGAAACCTCATTTCTGTCAAAGTTTATTTTCATTTGTCAGCATTGTGGGTGTTTTTAAGGAGTTTTTGAAGATACTGTTATCAAAAATTAAACTAAAAATGCCGCGACATAACTTGTTTTCTAACAGAGGAATGCGAGGTATTACGCACAAGAAAATTTTAACGGACGCGGGGTACATTGTTGACTTTATTCACATTCGTCTGCTAGCTGGGACCTTCCAAAAGTAAACTCCTAGAAAACGTCACCGATATGTGATCAAATCCCCAATAATGCAGGTGGCATTCAAACAATTTATGTACATCCTGCTGGTCATCACTCGTCATCATTTGTTGACGTCATTCAAGTGCTTCTGCTAGCTGGAATCTTCCACAAGTAAACTCCTAGAAAATGCCACAGATATGTCATCAAAATCCCCAAATAATGTACCTTTAATGCAGGTGGCATTCAAACATTTTATGTACAGTCAATCTAAAACCTCAAATTTCCATTATTATTTACTTGTAAAAGCTCGCGAAAACACCATCGATCCCCACCCTCTTCCCCTAATGAAAAATGTTTCATTAGAAAACTTACGCCACTGTCGCGGGGGAATTAAGTTTCCATCCCCCCGACGACGACGTCGAGCCCAAGCAGCAGCAGTAAGAATACATGCATAAATTAAAAACGTAAAACATCAATACTTTCTTATTAAAACTCTCCCCCGGTCCTAATGACAATCAAGCCCGGGTTCGCGAGAGCGCGTATGTGGGAAAGGGGAGAAAAGAAAACGGAGACCTCGTCAAGCACAGTGACGTTCGTGAATGTTGAAAAAGAATGACTCATTAATTACCCATGTGCATTAAATATTGACAAAGGGTGGAGAAGTCGTCATTTAGTATGAGAAGTCTATCAATTGGCTAGACTTCGCGTTACCTGTGCGTAAATACAAAAATCAAAGACGAAAGAGCCACGAGCGTCATCGACATTGAGACATCACTTGTGCTTCGTCTCGTTCTAATATATTTTTGACTCTATTGTTAAACAGACTGCCTATACGGCGCTCTCTGAATTTAATGACGCTCCTGGCTCTTTCTTATTTGATTTTGTGTTTACTAGTTACACACTTTCACATGTTTTTAACTTTATCTACATTCAATATAACATAATTCATTTTCAAAGAATAAATTAATTAAATAAGGTCTGTCTAAACCACAAATATAGAATCTTCCCTTCTCCTTTCGTCTAAAGTCTCCTCAGACGTCGTATCACGGCTTGCCAATAAGGCCAGAACCTCGCAAAAGGAGAAATATTTTTGCAACGCTATCAATTGCCCAGATTGTCTAAACCACAAATATATAATTGTTGAACTTCTTCCTTCCTTCTTTCTTCTTCTGTTAAAGAAAGGCATGTAAAGGATGAGTTAGAGGAAAGGGCAAAAATTCTGTTTAGACCGTCCTTTATTTTTATCTTAATCACTGTGAAATGGACCACCACTAATATTGAGACTCGAAAATTTACCTATCGTAGGTATACCGTTCTTTTGACTGTAATGAAACCCTAATAATATTTTTTTATGGTCAAACGCAAGCACTATCGGAAAAATCCTTTAGGGCACTCTAGGAGTGGTACGTGTGTCCAAAAAGCGATTCACGTTGGTTTTGGAATCGTTGAAGGTTATATTCGTTGGGAAAAACGACCTCGGGAAGGTTGTTCCATAAAGATGATGTCCTCCAGATGAAAGAATTCTTAAATAATGAAGTTGGAGGAGTACTAAGCTTAACCACATATGGATGGGTGGCAGTGGTTCGTCGTGTATTTCTGCTATTCGCCGCTCTGGGCGGAATTAAGAGGGCAAGGTCAGCCGAGCACTTTCCATGCAAATATCTGTAAAAGAGAGTCAAATCCCCAACCTGTCTTCGATGTTCTAGGCTGTCGAGGTTCTTCGTCAGCTTGTGGTCTTCAATTAGACGAATGGCCCTCCTTTCGATAGAATCCAGTAGCCGAAGAGTATGTTTTGGTGCAGAGCTCCAGACATGAGAGCAGTCTCTAGTGATGGTCGAATCTGGGCTTTGTATAGTGTCAAAAGTTGTTGAGCCGTGTACAACTCTTTGGTTCTGAAGAGTACACCAAGTTTCTGAGAAGCTATCTTGGCGATTGCCACGACGTGGTTATGCCAAGACATGTTTCCTCTTAGATTGACGCCCAGCAAATTGATAGATGAAGCCAGTGGGATTGCGTGTCTGTTCATGGCTATATCCGATTCTGTAATGGTAACCTTTTTAGAGAAAACTGCTACCTGGGTTTTTTTAGAGTTAAGTTCGACTTGGTTACTGTCCCCCAAGCCAAAATTTCTTCCAGGTCTTTATTGAGGCGTGATAGAACATGCTGTCGGCGAAGATGTGCGTCGGCAGCTGATATTTGTGCATTCAAGGAGAAAGATGAGACAAGTGTGCTATCGTCAGCAAAACTAAATATCGGATTTTTTGTTTTCACTAGAAGGTCGTTAATATAGAGTAAGAAGAGAGTAGGAGACAATATGGACCCTTGAAGAAAACTGGCATTGATGGTGAAGGTGTCTGAGAGAAATCCGTCAATTGCCACTTGCAGAGAGCGGTCCTTAAGAAAGCTAGACAACCATGCACTTATCCTTCTCATCATAAAATGCCCCCAATGTGCATCTTTTCGGGTAGAACCTGAGTACAAATTTTATTTACCTGCATCAATAATTATTATAACATTGTAAGTCGGTGTCACTTTAATTCAAGTTAATATTTATTAGAATATGGCCTAATAATGGGCTAAAAACTTGATCTGAACAAACCTTTGAAAACGCTGCATAAATCAGGAGGACAAAATAAATGTCGTCGGTATGATATGTCTTATAAACGTAGTGAGCGTAGTAATTTAAAGTAAACAAAGTGTCATATTATATTCTAAGCGATAATACCATTAAGAAGATGTTTACTAGATGAATAGACTGTATTGTGGAACAAGGGGTGAGGTAAGCGGTTTGACGCATAGAAAATACATTAATAATTCGTTTTGAAGTAAATAATTATCACAACCTGATAATGTATGACTCACCACTTCTGATTTGCCATTTAATGTAAAATAACAAAATGTTTCTACCAATCTGTTTATTTTACAGTCAAATACAAGGTTTTAATATTTAAAAATATGCCCCATTATCAAACTATTTTTATTTAATCAAAATGTCCACTACACATTATTTTACGACTTACAATAAAATTATTGATTTTAGTGGATTTAACAATATAATTAAATTATATTGATTGCTATAAAATCAGTAATATTTTGTTACAATATGATGACATGACGTGATTAGAAACTGCGACAAATACGATGTCGTTTATATACAAGGTGTCAATTTGAATATTTCCCGCCCTTAATAGCATGCTTCCTATAAATAATATTAAAAATCGGAAACAACCTTCATGGTTTAACACCCTTAGAGGAGTAGATACGAAGATGGGTCAAGTGGCACATCGGTTAAATATCTTTCTAATAATAAGTTATTATAATTGAGTACTACTAACAAAGGCATTCATTCATCTGGAGGACTTCATCTTTATGGAACGTGAATCAGTTTTTGGCGCACACGTACCACTCACAGAGTGCCCTAAATGATTTTTCCTATAGTGCTTGTGTTTGATCATAAAAAAAGAAAAAAGAATACAAAATAGCCAATCTCTTAAAAAAACACAGCGCTAACTAAAAAGATACATAAAGCTTTGAAAAAAAGGATTTAAAGGGACGAGCGTAATTTTTTTTTTCGTAATCTTAATTTATTATAAAGGCTTTGCTGGCTCAGTTGTTAAACTGGTGGCTCCGTGGTTAAGTAAGTAAGCGGAAAAAGTAAAAAATGTTTAATCCCCCATTCACTCCGGTAACCAGATCTCGTGGAGAACAGTGAGATGGTACGCACTCCCCAATCGGTAGGTTATACGGCAATGCGAGAAACCAAATCTTGGTAGCTCTTGGGGGAACAGCGTATGACCGCGGATCGTGATTCGCAGCCCACGTTAAGCTGTAGGTCCCCTTGGGAACGGCCTATCAGGCGACCGAAGAGAAAAAAATTGAGAAAAAAAATAGTACATCTTTTACCGAGTAGGAAATGCCTAACATTCCTGGACGACTGTGAAGATTTCTAAGTCTTGGCTTGCAGAGTCCAGGAGTGTGGCTTTTCCTACGAGATAAACATACTATTTTTCCGATAATCGTTTAAAAATCGACATATATTGATTAATTTTGAAAAAATCGCGAATAATTTTATTCACAAATAAATGGTGTTCTGAAATTCGTAATAAAATTGGTTGCGTTATTATGGAAACGTATTAATGTTGAATTGTCAAACTTGACTGGTGTTTCCGAAAGCAATACAGTATAAAATGATAAGTGATCATGAATTTTCCATTTCTGAGACTCCTCCAGAGCTGCTTGAGGCAGTGAATACTGCTTCATTAGAATTATTGCCAAAGAAATTAAGAGAAAAGTACGAATATGCATATAAACGTTTTATGGGCTATCGCAAGAGTAGAAAACACGAGTTCTTTCTCGGAAAATGCGGCAATGGCATACTTCCTAGATCTTTGTTTAAAGATGAAATGTTCAACATTATGGGCCAAACATTCAATGTTGAAGTCAACCCTTAAACACAATGTAGATATATCTACATATTCAAAACTTCGTTCTTTATTAAAACGGCAAGCTCAAGGTTATAGGGCAAAGAAATCTAAGATTTTAACGAAGGTAGAAATCGACAAATTTATCCAGGAAGCTCCAGATAAAGAAAATTTAATGATTAAGGTAATTTACAAGGTTCCAATTTCTATTGAGATTACACATTTATTAATTTTTAGGTGGCTTTAATATTTGGTATTTCTGGGGCCTGTAGAATTGATGAGTTGATCCGAATGTCAGTGACTGATTTTTCTTTAAATATCAAAGCGGAAAGAGTTGTAGACAAGTGGTAGGAATACATCAATTTAGAATAATGCCTAAAATAGTTGCTACTTATTTGGACTTGACAGAATATGGTCACTGCTTTCGTCGGTCTTCTGCAACAATATTGGTTGACTCTGGGGCCAACATAACTGGTTTAAAGAGGTATGGCGGATGGAAGTCATCAAACGTTGCTGAAGGATATATTGAAGAATCTCTTAACAATAAGGTTGAGGTGGCAAATAAAATTTTCAAAATACAAAATATTCGACAAAATAACCCTACTACCTCGCATGTTGTCCAAAATGTTTCCCATAGTTCTAATAATGTTCCTCCAATTTTCAATAATTGAACTAACTGTCAAATAACTGTGAATACAACAACAATGCATTGAGGTTTTCAAAATATAAATTAATTTCTTATGAACAACGTGTTTTCAATCATTTATGTAGAGCACTAACAACGGCTTGCGTCTCGACTTAGCAATCTTTGCAGTCGCCCAGAAATGTTAGGCATTTCCTACTCGGTAAACAGTGTACTAATGTTTAAATATTAGTAATATGCAAAGCGCCAATACACTTGTTAAAACTAAAAATACAAGTAAAAATTCCTTCAATCAAAAAAAAACAATCTCGTGCATTGCCATTTTCTATTAGTTAAACCCGGGAATACAAAACCTAATACTTGGATGTTTAAACTATTTTTCATGAGTTAACCGTCACGTGCTTAAAAATCCCTGCCTGCAGTTAAGTTTAATGGAAAATAAAATACATATTCCAAGAGCACTTACAAAACAAAAAAAAGTACCTTTACTTTGTCATACCTATGCATAAATTAGCAACCCAAATGAAAACTACTTCAGCCAGAAAAATCATCTCATCCCTATTTCTTCTTTTCTTTTCGGCCCGGGCGTATAAAATCCGCAGAGCTCGCAACCCTCGTCTCTCGCGTCCCCCATCCCCCTCGCCCCACTTCAATGTCTCATACGCGACTTGATAATTAACAAAAAAATCGTTATCGCGGACGACCGTGCATAAACGAAGGTTCTCTCCTTACGTTCCCGTCTTACATCTCGTCCCCTCTCGTTTCTTTTCGCCCCCGTGCAGTGGCGTAACGACTTTTTTAATTGCTAATTACTATTTTAAATTTTGAATCGGGTAAATAGCCGGTTTCCGCATGCATGTTAAGGGGATTCCTTTTGTTAGTTTATTTATGAGTAATAATTGGCTTAAAAGGGTATTATAACGTATTTTTAAACATGATAATATATTCAAAAGTGTCCAAGTGTCAGAATATTTATTTTGAAATACTGAAGAAATAATAAATTACGCTAAATAATAAAGAAAATCACTATTGTTTTATACAGGGTGTTCGGATACTGCATCAGGATGCATGGCAAGGTAATCCTACATTTTAAAATAAGGGTAGTATGTCAAATAATAAAAAGTCGAAAACTCACTACCTTTTTTTGTTTCATTTGAAAAAACTGAATTTTCCGAAAATCGTGCGGACATTTTTGAAAGAGAAAGTCAATATTTAGGCAACGGAAAATAATCATTTTTAGGATTCCTTACTGTCAGGAAATGATATTTCCTGCGTTAAGCGGTGTTCCTGTGCCAAATCTCAACTGGATAGGTTAAAACCAAACCAAGATGTTAAAAATAAGAAAAAAAAATTGAAATTTGAGAGGCTGTAACTCGAAAAGTATTCCGTTTTCAACTTTTTATTATATGACTTATTATCTTTATTTTAACATGTAGAATCACCCCTCCAAGAATCCTGATGCATTATATCCGAACACTCGATATATTTTTGCATATCATATTGGGAAACTCAATGAACATATAATGTTCATTTATTAATTTTAGATACGTATGTAATAATAAAAAAAAACGATTATTAATTTACGGCTAAACATTTTCCTAATTACTAGAACTAAAGTTCAGCAAACTAATGCTTGTCCTAATTAGTGTTATTATACGCCACTGCTAAATGTCCCGTGACATGCAAAAATTCAGAAGTGGGAATGGGCCAGATGATATGCGCTAAAAATAAGAACAACATTTCTTCTTCTCTATTAAAATTTCCTAATAAAGTCGGTACGGTGTATGAAGTCCGCTAAGCAATAAAACCTCTCCAGCCGGGTAGTCGGTGGCTCTCAAACAATAAATTATAGTTTAGATATTTAGTAAATAAAATAATTTAAAGTAAATAAAAAATTAGCTTAGGCAAAGAAAAATAATAATTTTTTAGCTTTTATAGTATTTAGGAAAATTAGTTTTACGAATTCTTTTTTTATAAAGTTTTGGTTCCAAAAAGAACCGATGTCGCCATCTTTTTGAAACATTATTGGATAGTTTTTTTGTATTTGAAGCCCAGCTCTTTTAAAATGATGGACAAACTGGTAGTTCCAATATCGCAAAGTTCATTCTTCTTTATCTTTTCAAGAATCGCTTTTAGGGTAACATTCTCCTTAGCTTTATACATATCATAAACAATATTCCTAATCGATAGTTTTATCCCATGGGATAAATCATAGTTTTTAGAAGTCAAACCCTTTTATATGGTCTGTTCAATTCCTCTTCACTCTTTTTTCTTTTCTTAAGGTCTTCTCTTCTTAAGGTCTTAGCTGAAATGCCGCATCAGAAGTTCGTTTTTGCACTGCCAAAACAGACACTAACGGGCCCGAGTTATCTTTTTCTAAGTAAAATAACGTTCCACTTGTAATACCAAACGGCGTTAACCTGGAGATAAACACCTTCTAGGCGTTGTGAACATTTTCCATAACTTTACTTTATAACTGCTTTTAATTCACACACAATGAGAAACAAACTAAAAGCAAAAAGCATAACTACTTATTTAAAATAGAACATACCATCCTGCAATTGAGCAAATTTTAATTATTTCTTGGAACATAGTGATTATTATATAGATTTAACTATAATGATCCCAAAATAACAAAATTCTATGAAAAATTACCTGAGAACAAGTTTAACTTATTCACGCAAAATGGTTTTCATTTGATAAATAAAAAAAACTATAAGTGAAAAATAAACAAAATAAAAATATTTATCGCGTTACATAATTCTAAGATAATTTTGTTTTGGAATCGCTGATTTTGCACGGCTGACTACAGTGAACCAGTGGAATGTTCGGTACGATCAAGTATAGCGAAGGTATTGTTAACTTTCTGTCTTACTGTTTAACAACCTTTAGTGATTTAATCCGATTTTGGACTTCATAAAACGAACAGACTGTAATAACAATCATGACGGCGCGGCGGTGACGGACGTCGCAGTGCTGGTCCTGAACTGACCTACTTTTTTTATGATCAAACAAACACTATAGGGAAAATCCTCTGGGAGTGGCGTTGGTGCGAATAAAGCGATTTATGTTGGTTTTTAAACAATAAAATATGTATGTTAAATGCCAAATAATAATTTTTTTTGGCTTTGCGTCAAGCGCATGCAGCCACTACCAAAACTCAACCATTCCCTTATGGAATACACGTCATACACAAGCATAGTCACACTCATATCTAATCACCATTTAGGAAACCGCTATCCTACTCGAAACATATACAAACGGGGACACACGCTTCACGCCACAAGGGTCCGACTGGGCGGCTTTAACTGAGAGACATACAACACTGGACCGCGGACGGTAGATTAGCAGAAGGTAAACATTGGGATACTCAAAGCCCTACAGCATTCTCTCACACTTTCTTACAAATCCGATGAAAATAACGTTTATTCTGTTTTCCCGTCTTACTATAGACATTAGACTAACGGCATTAATGGGCAAATAATGTATTTTAGTCAGTTCTTGTAACAGATAATCAGAAGCTCTTTGGTTATGCAAACAATTAAACAACCAGTGGTTTAGGCCGTCCACGCTTGTGCCATCACATGTGTTTAATAGATATTCAGATATACCTCAGGGTTGCCATGTCCGAAAATTGCTCTGAACCAGTGTTTTATTATTTGGGAATTGTTCGGGTTGCACATGATTTCTTCCACGCAATCTTAATATTGACCTGAACCTGTGAGAATATATCATAGAGTTGGAGGTCGGGTATTATCATGCCTTCATGAATGTCCCGTTTGGCAAGAAGATCGACTCTGTCATTACCTACAATGCCTGCATGGCGCCAAATAATAAAGAAAATCACTATTGTTTTATCCAGAGTGTTCTGATGATGCATCAGGATGCGTGCACAGGTGATCCTATATGTTAAAATAAGAGTAGTAAGTCAAATAACAAAATGTCGAAAACGTATACTTTTTCTATTTTTGTTTCATAATGGCTACATTATGAAATGCAATTTTAGGCTACTTCGATTTCGTTGAAATTAGTTTTCTAGGCATTATGGATTCGACAGAATTTTTTTATAGAAAACTTTAAAATACTAACCTTTAACCTTTCAAATAGATCATTTTGACTAGATATTTATCTGAAGTACCTATACTCGGAAATATATAACATGCTGACCGTGTCCATCAACTAATTTCTATACTTTATATATACATATTTATAGTTACTGCAGACATTTCCTGTGCATTAATTGTTATTCCTGTCAGATTCTGTGTCGACACAATATTTTGGTCAATAGTATTATTTATTATTTTGTTCAATATTTTGAACTTTGTTTGCTCGCGCCATAACTCAAAGTTTTGCATATTATTTTCAAAAGTTTTTCTAGATTATTTTCTGGAATTTCTCGTATTTCTGACGGAGTACAACTTTCTTCCTGACTCATTCTTATTAACTTTAATATTATATTTATTTTTAATTATGATGGATGGGAAGAAGCTTTGTTGTGTTCAGTTGTTTCTATCAAGGCATACTTGATACTTATAACATTTTATTAAATAGTAAAAGTATTGCCAACCCAACCAGAAAATATTAATTCAAATGGAAAAAATCTACTATATTTTTTTAAGATTTTCAGTCTTTAAAGACCCAAATAGAAAAAGTATTATAAAACACACGGTTCATAAGACAATTAGAGCACTTGTACTTGAGAAAACTCCCCGCTTCGCTGGTAGTTTTCTAAATTACACGCGTGCTCTAAAATAATGTCTTATGAAACTTGTGTCTTAATATACTATTTTATGTTTGAAAAACTGATTTTACTGCTAACAAAAACTTTAATTCCACTTTTGCGGCTAAACGGTGTTGTTCCTCGACTCCAATAAAGAGTACCGTTTTTATTAGGTATTCTAACATTTTTATAACAGAATGACAGAAGTCGATAATCGTAGTCCCTGTGCTAATATACCAACTTGAGAGTCTAAAAACTAGCTGCAAGAAAAATAACAAAAAAAATAAAATTTTGACAAGGCCCTAACTCGAAAAATAGTGAATTTTACACTTTTTGTCATATGACGTACTACCGTTATTTTAACATGTATCCTGATCCAATATCCAAGCACCCTCTAAAATAAAATATAATTTGATTAGGGCTTTATAAAAAAAAATTACCTATTTGACCTTACTTTTTACAGTTTGCTTAAAACAAAATTTATAAACTATAAGTGCTTATTTTTTCCAAAACTTTTGTCGCGATCTACAGAATATAATATTTCCTAATTAGGTATTTTTAAATTGTAACTTTTTAAAAAGCTAATATTTTCAGGTGCCGTCATAATATAATTAACTTTTAAAAAATTCATATTTCTTGCCCTAACAACGTATATCAATGTTTTCCTTCACAAGTGTTTCAGGTTACATTTAATTTTTAAATATTTTATCAGGCTTAAATTATAGTATCGCTTCGTAAAAAAAGAACGATGAAAATAAAAATTATTTAATTGATATTTACCCCATAATTTAGTTTAATTAGCTTATGTAAATAAATAAGTTCGTATAAATGATAGCACAAACACATCTGCTACTATTTTAAGGCGGCATTAATTATTAATAATAAAAATCTAATAATAATATCTTTGTATACAGGGTGTTCCTTAATGACGTGCTAATATTTCAGGGTGTGATTCCTTAGATCATTTTATAAAGAAAAGTTCATATGAACATATGTTCGCAACGGCTTAAATTTTTTGCTACAGGGTGTTGAAGTTTTATTTTTTAAATGGTTATTTTGTAATATCTCTGAAAGTACTTTAGATATTATTTTCAATTTTCACATGTGTTAATAGGATATAGAACCACAAATTTTAGTTAGAAAAGTTATTCAATTATTCCACCAGTGGCGTCCTTGCCAGCGTGTCCTCTGATATTTTTTACAAAAAAGATGATACGCCACTGACATTTTTCCATGTGGATATTCGTTCTGATTAGCCTGTTCAATTCTACATGAAAATGGTCTCTTGAGTTTTTCTCGTCAGACGCACCGTTCTTGATAAAACTACTAAATTCACATTGAAACTCATTATTATTAACATTGATAAAATAATTAATGATAAATTTTGTTGCATAAAAATTGTTGGAGTGGGCAGTGGGAAGCATGCATTTCCAACAATTTTTATGAAACAAAAATTATCATTAATTATTTTATCAATGTTAATAATAATGAGTTTCAATATGAATTTAGTGGTATTAATCAAGAACGGTGCATCTGAAGAGAAAATCTCAAGAGACCGTTTTCATGTAGAATGGACCAGGCTAATTAGAAAAAATATCCAAATGGAAAAATGTCAGTGGGGTACCATCTTTTTTGTAAAAAATATCAGAGGACATGTTTGCAGGAACGCCACTGGTGGAACAATTAAATAACTTTTCTAACTAAAATTTGTCGTTCTATATCCTATTAACACATGCCAAAATTGAAAATAATATCTAAAGTACTTTCGGAGATATTAAAAAATAACCATTTAAAAAATAAAAAATCAACATCCTGTAGCAAAAAATTTAAGCCGTTGCGGACATATGTTCATATGAACTTTTCTTTATAAAATGACCTAAGAAATCACACCCTGGAATATTAGCACGTCATTAAGGAACACCCTGTATAATAAAAAAAAATTTCTAATAGATGTCTATCTTCTTAATGAAGATATTTTGAAGTATCTGCCTGCTTTACTAGAAGTAAGGTTTATAATTAATTCTCTGTTTATTTTGGCATTTTTCGGTTCTATGTAAAAATCCATGTAACTTTTGTTAGCAAAAAACAACTGTTTAATTTTTGGCGAATATTGTGTCCCATGACTGTGACGCAACGAATCTGTCCCTCTTGACTCAGACCCGACTTCAAATGTGGTTGACAATTCGCAAAATTGAACCTCGCGTCAACAAACTTACTAATATTTTAAGAATCGATCTAATAAAATGGCGTGAAAGTGTATCTAACAAGCGAATTAAGTGGTTTTCTATTGGTTACACTGTGTTAGCTGGTTATGAATGGAACTTGTACAAAAGAACGAATTTTTAGCATACAAGTTTAAAAAACCGCGAAAACTCATTAAATATGATTTAGCATAGATTTATTTACTTTCCTATATCTACACAGTTGGTTGAGAAAATGTCAATTTTTTAACCGTTTCCAGTGGTCTGATTTTTACCATTTTAATAGTGTTTTTATAAGATGTTACGGACTATTAATCGTGGGTGCTGGCTACCCTATTTATTCATAAAATATGCACATTGTAGTAAAATTATTATCGTCAGAAAGTTTAGAGATTAAGAATGGTTATCAAAAAGTTCATAATATACAGAGCTGTAACTATAAATAAAAAAAGAACCATTTTATTCCTGAGAAAATCCAAAAATATGTCAGCCTTAATTTTTAAATTGCAACACCCTTTTCTTATAATTATCACCCTTTATAAAGAGGCCGGTAACAAACACAGACCCTTTCTTTTGCAAATGGGGCGCAACTCGCCATGCGACTTTAGGTAACATAAAAATTACCATTTCTTCTAAATAAGTTATGTTGTCGGAAAACCGTATCGAAAACCATAAATACGACATTTCATCAATTTTAGCTATTGCTAAAAATAAAAATTATTTCAACAAATAAATTATAATACAGAGTGCTACACAGACTTTGAATTTGTATCGTTATTTTCATTTTTTAAGTTAAGTAAATGAATAGATTATTCTATTTAAGATGATTCTTTAAAATATATACACGGGTGTTGAAAAAAGGTCGGTATATATACCCCGGAGTAACTCCGGTGCATCGCATTGCAGCGGAAAATGTCTCGGGAAAAAGTTGTTTGGTTTTGAAGGAGGAACAGTTTGCAATTTAAACCACCCCCACCCCCTCAAATCCCGGGCGCGGGTGGGGGTAAGTTTAGATTTTCAAATGGAACTTCATTTTTTTATTGGCGTATCGTGTTCTCCGACCAAAAATAAACATCTTTTGTCCGAAAGTTTTTTTCATTTGGGTCCATCCTTCACCAATAATCACCACGAGAAAGACAAAATCAGAACCGTGCGAAAATCAAGTTTTATCACGTAAATACTCTTTTTTCTCTGTCTTGTACTAAAAAATGCCCGTGGAATACTAACAACTTTTTGCACGGGAATTTTTTAGTACAAGACAGAGAAAAAAGAGTATTTACGTATAAAACTTGATTTTCGCACGGTTCTGATTTTGTCTTTCTCATGGTGATTATTGGTCAAGGATGGGCCCAAATAAAAACATTTTTCGGACAAAAGATGTTTATTTTTGGTCGCCAATAAAAAATATGGGGTTTCATTTGAAAATCTTAACTTACCCCCGCGCCCGGTGGTGGAGTGGGTGAGGGGTGGCTTAAATTGCAAACTATTCCTCCTTCAAAACCAAACAACTTTTTCCCTAGACATTTTCCGCTGCAATGCGATGCACCGGAGTTATTCCGGGGTACCGACCTATATGTACCTGATGAAGCAGACCTTTCGACAACATATTTTCTCTTTATCAAAACTACAAATGGTTGACATAATATTCTCGCAAAATTCCCTTCTAGTTGGGAAAAAATCTTAAAATAAATTATTGATCTTTCTTCATAAAAGGAATTTTTATTTTGATCAAACCCGTTACTAGTCGACTAAAATTATTAATAATATGATTAATATTAATAAGACGAATATTACCAACCAAAATTTATTAACGTTTGTTTCAGCGGCCAAATTCAATATTTAATCAATATATTATATTAACAAAACTGTTTTCGAATAATAGTAATATTTTTATTTGGCGGAATAGCAACAATTAAACGATTATATTTTTAAAACAAATTTATGACTTCAATAAATTTATAAAATTTATGAAATTTTACATACAACATATCAGGAGGTAAAGAAAGTCACAGTCTGCTCCACTAGTTTAATAACAATTAATAAAACCATACATGTTTCGAAGGCTTAAGCCTTCATCTTCAGTGAAAAATACAATATCAAAGGGTACCTATGACATTGTTAAACTGTAAATAAGAAAAAAGAAGTTTAAATAAGTTAAGTTTAAGCAAAAATGATTGAAAGAAATGGAATTGACTCAATATATATCCCCTTTAATTATACTACTCCATTGAGTCAATTCCATTTCATTCAATCATTTTTGCTTAAACTTAACTTATTTAAACTTCTTTTTTCTTATTTACAGTTTAACAATGTCATAGGTACCCTTTGATGTTGTATTTTTCACTGAAGATGAAGGCTTAAGCCTTCGAAACATGTATGGTTTTATTAATTGTTATTAAACTAGTGGAGCAGACTGTGAGTTTCTTTACCTCCTTATAACTTCACTCCACTTTGAGATGGACTACTTCAAGAAAATACAACATATCAGTTCATTGTCTTATATCTTGAGGATGAAGAGGATTATATATTGCAGAAAAATAAATTACAATTCTTTCCTTGCTTACTCATATGGAACAATTTTTCTTACCTTCAGTTTTGTTCGCGTCTGACCCTACTACACGGTTTGATTTCCGATTAGGCTTCCATTTAGAGTCCATCGGGTTATTAGACTCCTCTCTAAAAGTGGCAATATTTTAACTCAGAAATAGCTATTTTTTTATCTAGTGCAAAGGTTATTGTTTAGGTTGTTAGCTTTATTTATCGCAGTGTTTTGTATATTTTTTACTTTTATTATGTATTCTGTTACCCTATTATTATCTTATTTTGTGTACTTTAACTGCTATAATATTATCAAAATAAAATATGTTTATTTAGACAGTCTATACAGGGTGTCCGCTAATTAATTATACATGGAAAAACCACAGACTCCTTACGTAAAAATATTAGGATTTAATTATACTTACCTATATCCGAAAGTTGATATTAACTGAGATACAGAAGTTATGAAGTTAAAACTTCATTTTTGGTTTTGTCTAATAATTTTCAGAGAAACCAACGTGTTTTTTTTTAAATTTGGCAATTATGATTTTTTTAGGACGAGAAATTAATTTTTTTGTGAAAGGACCCCGCAGAATCCTTATGGAAAATGGCTCCCGGTAAAATTGGCCCAAACTTTCCACACTGATAGGATTCGGTGAGTAGATAAAAAGTGTCCATGGGCGCTCAGCGTAAAAAAATCCCTGTCAAGAGATATCTTCGTCCGAAACTAGGTTCTTTTTCGCTGTCTAGTGTCCTGCAATACTCTGTCTGGCTTCCATAGCTCCTATACGAATTAACTTAGGAATTTCATTCATATGCCGATTTATACTACAGGGTGATTCACGACGAGCGTGCATTAGAACTTTATGGAGAACTACTGAATATATGTTCCTGAAACTTTGGGGATTTGGGTTTATCGATATGCTCTCTTTAACTAAAATATTACCATGTTCCTGTCATTTCCGGTTATACCGGAAGTAGCTGCCAACTTTCGTTTTTTAAATACAACATGGTAATTTTTGTCACATTTCTCGATTAAGCATTAAATACTAAGGATATTTTATAGAAAATGTTTTTGTCAGACTCTATTAGTTTTTGAGATATCTGGACTTTTTGTAATTATTTGGCAAATGCATGACGATGAAATAATCCATATAATTTTTTGACCTTAGCGCTTGGACTAAAATTTTTTTCTCACCGAATAGCTAGAAGATCATCAAGTCTCAAAAACATATCAAATTCGGCATAAAATGTACAGGGTGGTCACAATTCAAGCATCATTGTGAAAGAATTCAACCATTAAAAACTTTCTTATTTTAAATGCAACACCCTGTATATTTTTATTTAATTTGATAGCAAATTAGTTGTTCTTTATAAATAGTATTTACTATCCTATACCTATATCAAAGCGTTTTCTCAAAAAATCCAATTTTATTCCGAAAATACTATTTGTTCAAGTGTGCTATGAAAACAATAATTGTACTTAGGGGCTGTATACTGATGTCTATACGGAGGAAAAGTGATTAGTATCAAAACGATGGGGCTCCAGCACATAACGCCCAAGTTGTTAAGACTGCCCTAAACATACTTTTTCATGACCAGTGGATCGCAAACCAAGGTCCCTTCCACTGGCGAGCTCGTTCGCCAGACTTAACTCCACTGGACTTTTTCATCTGGGGAACCATTAAAGATAAAGTTTACGCGCGTCCCATCACCACGAAGGGAAATCTAATTGAAAGGGTGAAGGCAGCATTTCAATCTCTCACAAGAAATTAGTAATGCTACAAGAAATAACATGATGAAAATAATACATAAATGCTTGGAAGTAAATGGCAATCATTTCGAACATATTTTAAAAATATGATCAAAAGATATTAGGTATAATTTTCAAACACATTTTTAATTAAAGAATTTAAAGTTTATAAATTTGTTTCCTTGCTATTTTTAAAAAAATAATATTTAAACCATTAAATTTAAAACAATCAACTGCATTTTATTTATAAATTATTAAGAAACACTTTAGAATATTGTATTTTCAAGCAATAAATCACTTTTCCTCCGTATGGACATCAGTATACAGCCCCTAACTACAATTCTTTTCATAGCACACTTGAACAAATAGTATTTTCGGAATAAAATTGGATTTTTTGAGAAAACGCTTTGATATAGGTATAGGACAGTAAATACTATTTATAAAGAACAACTAATTTGCTATCAAATTAAATAAAAATATACAGGGTGTTGCATTTAAAATAAGAAAGTTTTTAATGGTTGAATTCTTTCACAATGAGGCTTGAATTGTGACCACCCTGTACATTTTATGCCGAATTTGAAATGTTTTTGAGACTTGATGATCTTCTAACTATTCGGTGAGAAAAAATTTTTAGTCCAAGCGCTAAGGTAAAAAAATTATATGGATTATTTCATCGTCATGCATTTGCCAAATAATTACAAAAAGTCCAGATATCTCAAAAACTAATAGAGTCTGACAAAAACATTTTCTATAAAATGTGCTTAGTATTTAATGCTTAATCGAAAAATGTAACAAAAATTACCATGTTGTATTTAAAAAACGAAAGTTGGCAGCTACTTCCGGTATAACCGGAAATGACAGAAACATGTCAATATTTTAGTTAAAGAGAGCATATCGATAAACCCAAATCCCCAAAGTTTCAGGAACATATATTCAGTATTTCTCCATAAAGTTCTAATGCACGCTCGTCGTGAATCACCCTGTATATTATAGGGTGAATTTCAGGAAAATATTTTTAAATATACAAGGTGGCCCAAAAATACTGTATTTTTTTAAATGGGGCCCAGTATTTTATTACATAAGTAGATTCGTATTTAGTGTCCTTTATAATTACATGAAGTTTTGTTTCAGTTGGTTACGTAGTTTAAGAGTAATAAATTAAAAACTAAAAAAAAGTTTTGGAATTTTAGAAAAAAATTCAAAAAAACTACCTAAAATAACTTTTTTAACCAAGGCATTGAGTGGAATTTAAGACAAGAGGTCTAGAGATAATGTGAATATAATAGCGTTTATCTATTTTATACAGGGTGTTTATAATTAGGTTTCAAACACGACACATTTCGAAATAGTTTTTCTCCAGATTTTCGAATGGAACACCATGCATATTATTTCGCTGTTGGATGTAGAATTCATAATATTTTTTTGTAATGGATGCATATAAGTTATTTCCAGCCGTTTTCCAAATAATTGCCATAAATTATGTTGTTTCGGCGACTAGATTAATAATTATAAACTACAGTAAATGTTCAAAATGCCTACCATGTTGATATGAACACAAGTTAATACGCTCTTCTAATCTATTTACATTTCCTCAAGATTTCAGATCAAATACTAGCAAGACGGCTTAAGGAAAGAAAATAAGTATTTTTAAAAAAATTTTGAATAAAGGGCGTGACGCACATAACTTCTAAACAACCTCTACAAATGAAAATTGTATCTAAAATGAAAAATAAACGTACTCTTGAGCAAACTTTAAAAAAAATTGAATCTCTCTCATATGCACTACAGTTTCCTTATTTCTAAGACTCCTACTTACTAATACTGCAAAACTTTTTTTTTAGTTTTTAATTTATTACACTTAAACTACATAACCAATTGAAATAAAACTTTAGGCAATTATAAAGAATACTAATACGAACCTAATCATGTAATAAAATACTGGGTGTCCCATTTAAAAAAGGCAGCATTATGTTACCACACATTTTTGGGCCACCCTGTATATTTACAAATATTTTCCTGAAATGCATCCTATAATATAGTATAACTCGGCAAATGAATGAAATTCCTAAGTTAATTCGTATAGGAGCTAGGGAAGCCTGACACTATTGCAGGACACTAGGCAGCGAAAAAGAACCTAGTTTCGGACGAAGATATCTCTCGACAAGGAGTTTTTTATGTTGAGCGCCCATGGACACTTTTTATCTACTCACCGAACCCTATCAGTGACGAAAGTTTGGGCCAATCTGACCGGGGGCCATTTTCCATATGGATTCTGCGGGGTCCTTTGAATTGCATTTTTCGCACTTTTATTAGGTCATAACTTTTTGTGTTTCAGTGTATTTAAGTTTTTAATGAAAATAATACTTTTCTCATATTTATTACGTAAAAAACGTATACTAGTTCAGATCGCCCCAAGTTACCGTCTCGGGGATATTTGGATTCAAATTGTTTAGTGCACCCTGCCCAATTACATTTAATTTGCAAACAAAATTTTTTTCTTAAAGTAATCTATGAGAAAACAAATGAACCATAGAGATGCAGTTGCTATGGTTGTTATTTGCTTGTTAATTATTGTAAGATAGCTTTGTGAGAAAATGTTTCATTTTTGAGTTTATCGTAAGTTAAGTAACAATGCCGAGTCCTAGTTCATTTATGGGATGCAAAAAATAATTTAAAAATCTCATATGCATGTCCTTATGCGATTTTCATTTGTTTTCAAGTTAGCGTAAGCAAAAAAACAAATTTTCGGTAAACGTATGATGTGGTATAGTGGACGGGATAGTTATTTAATTGGCTCTTTCATTTTGGAAAATCGCATTACATCAGAGCACTCCTTGAATTTCTTACAAAATTAGAACGACCACTAGAGAATGTTCCTGTAAATATCAGAACGCATTTTTTCTCGCATTTCACTCCATACATTTGGACGAACGGTTTCCTATGCTTTGGATTGGTCTCGGTGGTCCCATTATAATCGGCCTCCAAGATTTCCAGACCTCACACCACACACTGGACAAAGTAAGCAATAGACACCCTTCGTAGATGAAGCAGACAATATTTATGATTAAGAAAATGCTACAGTAAGTCAAATGAGACTCTTTATATTATTTTCATTGTACATAAATTTTAGTTTGATCCGTTCCTCTCGACTCAACCCATCCAGAAATTTCAGAAATGAAATTTCTGGATACGCCACTGTAAGAATTCGGGAATAATGCAAACAACGTGCACTTCGACCATTCATGGGCCTATTGCACCTAACGTGACAAATTGTTATTATGTTTATTATAATTCATTTCGAAGAAATACCATAAAACAATCCGGTAACGTACCCGACCCAAAAATAAGCTTCTAATAAACTTTTACCGTTTTCATAGAATACCTGTAAATTCCCAACATATGGGTATTTGTCAAATTTGCACCGACAATACTAAGCCGATTGATATATAACTCTCAGACCATATGCTGGCGTCAATAGTCAGGTAGGAAACTCCGATACTATCTCTATATATGACAACCTTAACTTCTCTAGTTATTGTCTTCGCATTTCTAAGGGATGTTTCCTGTAGTAAAATATGTTCGAATATTATTATATTGCTTATCGTAAAAAACCTTTTATTATTACCTATACGTCTAAGAACGTGGGAGGAGTAACATAACCGGTATACTTTCTTGGCAATAATTTCTAAGAAATATAAGTTTTTAGAATTTTTTAACTAGCGATGCCACAGGATCCACTTTCTGAAATTGCCGGATACCGGAACCAACGCAAACATTTTTGGCCGGATCCCGTATTGGAACTGGATCTTGTATTTACAAAGGAATGTTCTAAAGAGAAGTCAAAAACGACAACGAGAGCCATCAACAGTGTGGTCGCATTATTCAATGACTAAAAGTATGTTACAATCAAAAAATAATGTAGACATTTCAGAATATTTCAAACTAATTACATTTCTGAAACAAAATGGGGAAAGGTTACATGCCCAAGAAAGCTGCTATCTTTACGATTACATATTTTTGTGATTTTTTAAATATTGCTCCCGATGAAGTTTATTTAATGGCCAATGCTGTTGTTTTAATTGCGATTGCAGGAGCTTGTCGAGTTTCTGAAATCAGCCAGGTAACATTAGATGATATTGAAGATTCGGGAACGTTATTAATTGTGAAAATTAAGTAAACATAGAATGATGTAAACAGGAGATTTGTACTTACTGGAAAATATATTAAATTTCACCGAATGTACATAGATCTTCGTTCAACAGCAGCAAAAGATCGCCGCCTAATTTATGCATATCACAACGGAAAATGTATTAATCAGGTTGTGGATAGTTTTATAAGGTATCTCAACCGGAAGCTAATTCTCTTCAACTTGAAAATATTAACTTACATACGGGTCAATCATTTCGAAGATCGTCTGCTACACTTTTTGTTGAATCTGGGCTAGACTTGATGACACTAAAGAAACATGGCGGTTGGAAGTCATCAAGAGTCGCTGAATGGTATGTTGATGAATTGGTAGCATGCAGGACAGAAATAGCCAATAAAGTGTTTATAACGTGTGGCAGTGCTGAAATAACATCCGATTTGCGACCAGGTACATCACGGGCAGTTGTGTTCATGGCAGAAAAAATATAATTTCAACACCAAATAATTCGACTATTATACCGAATAGTAAAAGTCATTCATCCAATTGATATAAAGAAAATGTAACTTTTTATATAATAAAATATTCTAAAATTAAATATCTACCTTTACTTATGAGTATACAGAATATGTGGGCACTCTCCCAGGTTCAGATAGAACATTTAAAAATAACAGGAGTACCTAGTTCATATAAATTTTTCTTCCTACGGCCCCCCCTACGCAGATACGAGCCAATAACGGACGTCTCTGGAAATCGTTGATTTTTAAATAATTTTTTAAGCACTAGGTGTAATTTAATAATTTTTTAGTATAATGTTTACTAGATAAGTCTCCTTAAAATTCTCCCTTTCAAACACATTAGGCTTATTTAGTTTGACAGGGACGGACTAGACGTAACACAAACATACATTCTGTATGATGAAGGAACGAAAATAATATTTTTTTTTTGATACTCTAAAACTTAAGCTGAAAAAAGGTATCTCGATCAATGTCTGTAGGAAGAAAAATGTATAAGAACTTCTCCTGCTATTTTTAAGTGTTCTATCTGAACCCGGGAGATTGCCCACATATTCTGGTAATTCTCATAATTTTTTTCCCGGAGAAAAAAGTAATTTCATAACAAGTGACATTTTGTTACCTGTCAACAGAGATAAAATGTCATTTTTACCGTCACAGAAAAAAAATTAATTATTAGCAGCTTCGAACGCAAAAGACTTACGTATCAGCATATAGCAAAACCTCCGTATATGAATGCATGTGGGTACACCTATAATTATCGTCAAACCGTGTTAAGGATGTAAATGTAGCATTTAAATTTAATAAATGTTAAAGTCCCTTAAGGAATAGAACACTCCTTTGAAACGTTTAAAGGCTAACATACTATTACGATGCATTATGCGAATCGGGTAATTGATGTAACATTGTTAAGAATGAGCTTCGACAAAAAGTCGATTTTGAATTTAATTGTTTTAATCAAGAACGGCGCACCTGACGAGAAAAACGCAATAAATCGTTTTCGGAGGTAATTACACTAGTGCCTAAAAATTTTCGATAATTTTGCATGAAAGCGTATTGCCTAAAAACAACAAGAGTTCAATTTCATATTTTGGCGAAATAGCCTGACTCCGAAGGAGGAGGGCTATTTTACACAATTTGAAAATGAACGAATGTTGTTTTTCAAAGGAAATACGCTTAAATGCAAAATTATCTGAGAATTTTTATGCACGAGTGTAATTTAGGGAGAAAATTACTCGAATAATGGTTAAAATAACTTTATATTACAACTTTTAAATAAAGAACTAAAAAAATTAGTAATTATTAATAACGCAATTGTAATAATATTTAATATTTGAGTTTGTAGCTGGAAAATCCTGTATGATTTATTTTTTTAAACGTCAAAAAGTGTCATTATCTTTGTCAATAAACAATAAAAACTTGGCGGGTTGTTTTCGATAGCTAGAGGGGTTGTTTTCGATGTAATCAATCGAAAACAACACCTCTAGCTTAATGTATGAGGGTAATTTTCGATGTAATCAATCGAAAACAACACCTCTAGCTTAATGTATGAGGGTAATTTTCGATGTAATCAATCAAAAACAACACCTCTAGCTTAATGTATGAGGGTAATTTTCGATGTAATCAATCAAAAACAACACCTCTAGCTTAATGTATGAGGGTAATTTTCGATGTAATCAATCGAAAACAACCCCTCTAGCTTAATGTATGTTGTAAAAGGAGATCCAGTGACGTAACTGGTGGACTCATAGACTATCTTTCCTAACTAAAATTTATTTTATATCTTATCAATATACCGAGTGGTGCATCCGGTCAGGACACAGATGATTTCCCATATAAATTGCGAGGTGGTCAAATATTCGCTCCACTATTTATTTTAACGCAAAAATGTATTTAAACTTATAAAGACAATAATAATTTGTTCAATTTAAAGTGTATTTTCCTGTAATTTAGGAGTGATTGCACAAAATGTATTTTTAAAATGATAAACTAGGAAATACGGACCTGACACATTTCTGACAGTACACCAGCAAAAAATTATTAAAAATTTGTCACAGTCATTTTACGTCAATGTTAAGGTTAGGAACAGGTTTTGAGAAATAGTACATTGTTTACCGAGTAGGAAATGCCTCTTCCTGGACGACTATGAAGATTGCTATTTCAAACAACAGTCCAGGAATGTCGCCACTGCCGCCCATCCATATGTGGTTAAGCTTAGTACTCCTCGAACTTCATTATTTAAGAATTCTTTCATCCCGAGGTCGTTTTTCCCAACGAATATAACCTCCAACGATTCAAAACCAAGGTGAATTGCTTTCTGCGCACACGCACCACTCCCAGAGTGCCCTAAAGGATTTTTTCTATAGTGCTTGTGTTTGATTATAAAAAAAAACTCTTAGTTTTATGAAAGTCCCTGGTTATTCAAAATTAGAAAAAGCGACCTTTCGTAAGCATATTGTTAAATTTAAATTTTAACAAGTAACATTTATTAAAAATAACAAAAATGTTTAAATAAATGATTGTTATCTCGGTTTTCGATCCTTTAACACATTTGCATTATATTCCTGAGAATATGGAACTAATGATGGATATTTCTCTGAAAAATATAATTTTTGGAATTTTGTCTCTATTAAACATTGCAAAAAGGTGTAAGATAAAATCTAAACACTTTCTTCAAATAACTTTTTCGATGTCTCGTCATATAATACCAGTTTTCCATGAGAAAATATGTTTTTTTTCAATTTTCCAGCCATACGAGTGTGACAAACTTGACAAACTAAGTTTTTAGGTTACCAATCATACAGAGGTAATTGATGTGAAAAGCTTTATTAATATTTCAATAGTAAAAAAGTTTCCCATCTGAACTGTTCTTCAGAAAAGTAGCTAAGGAATCCCATCCTGAAATACTAGCACGTCATTAAGGAACACCCTGTGTGCACTTTTAATTAATTGAATTAATTGAGGAATTATTCAGGAACTGATGATTCCGATATGATTTGTTACAGAAATAGAATAACTCACAGATACGTGGGCAATGGGCAATTTTTTTTCTTAATTTAATTGCCGTACACTCTTGCCCGTATGCTCGTCTGCCTACGATGTGTCATTTGGATAAAATCTACATTTAATTATTAACTTTCGACGCCAGAATATTTTATGCGATATATGGCACAATAAACCAACTCGAGATAAAGAACGTTCCACGCTCTTCCGATCAATATTATTAATTTCCTCAATACAATTATTCTTATAAGCTATTTGAATTTAATTGTTTCAATCAATAACGATGCGTCTGACGAGAAAAACGGAAAAATGGGAAAATTTCAGTGCCGTATTCCTTTTCAAGTAAAAATATCAGAGAACCTGTTTGCAGTTTCTCACTAAAATAAGTTGTTTTATATCCTATTAACGCATCTTTAAATTCAAAATAATATCTCAAGTACTTTTGGAGATTACCGAACAATGGAAACCGTTGCGTTCATCATTATAGTCATATGAACGATCCCGAGTTAATATTCCATCGCTATTTATGTACCTAGGGAAAGAGTTATTGTTTAATTGTTAATTTTAGTAATCGCATTGTTTTGCATACATGCAAACAGTTGTTGTTTAGTTGCTAAGTTTAGCTATCGCAGTATTTCGCATCTATAAATATAGAATCAAATAACGAGATCGTGTCTAATTTTTAGAGTTAATTTTAGTAATCACATTATCTTGCATATATGTAAACAGTTGTTGTTTAGTTGTTAGGTTTAGTTATCGCAGTGTTATGCATCTATAAATACCGGAGTTCCTCAAGGGTCCATATTATCTCCCGCTCTCTTCTTACTCTACATTCCCTACCTTCTAGTAAAAACGAAAAATCCGATATTTAGTTTTGCAATACATCTTTCTCTTTGAATGCACAAACATCGGCTGCCGACGCACATCTTCCTAGACAGCATGAAGTATCACGCCTCAACACAGACCTGGAAGAAATTTTGGCTTGGGGTGACAGTAACCAAGTCGAATTTAACGCTAAAAAACCATGCAGCAGTTTTCTCTAAAAAGGTTAACATTACAGAACCGGATATAGTCATGGACGGACACGCAATCCCACTGGCTTCATCTATTAATTTGCTGGGCGTCAATCTGGAAGGAAATATGTCCTGGCATAACCACGTTGTGGCAATCGCCAAGATAGCTTTTGAGAATGTTGGTGTACTCTTCCGAACCAGAAAATTGTACACACCTCAACAACTTTTGACACTATACAAACCCCCCAGATTCGACCATCACTAGAGTACTGCTCTCATGTCTGGAGCTCTGCACCCAAACATACTCTTCGGTTACTGGATTCCATCGAAAGGAGGGCCATTCGTTTGATTGGAGACCACGAGCTGACGAAGAACCTCGACAGCCTAGAACATCGAGGACACGTTGGGGATTGGACTCTCTTTTACAGATATTTTCATGGAAGGTGCTCGGCTGACCTTGTTCTCTTAATTCCGCCCAGAGCGGCGAATTGCAGAAATACACGACGAACCACTGCCGCCCATCCATATGTGGTTAAGCTTGGCACTCCTCGAACTTCATTATTTAAGAATTCTTTCATCTGGAGGACATCATTCTTATGGAACGACCTTCCCGGGGACGTGTTTGCCAACGAATATAATCTCCAACGATTCAAGTCCAACGTGAATCGCTTTTTGCGTACACGCACCACTTCCAGAGTGCTCTAAAGGATTTTTCCTCTAGTGCTTGTGTTTGATCATAAAAAAAAACATAAAATTACGAGACCGTTTCAATTTGTAGAAGTAATTTGCTAGACCCTTTTGACCAACCATTCCAAATTACTGGTAGGGATTATCAAAATCCTTTCTTTCTCTGCAATTTTCGTGTACCCCCGAAATATTAGCACGTCATTAAGGAACACCCTGTATATCATACACTTTTTCTTTTAATGGTCAAATCGATCCCCATAATTATTTACTGTTACGGGGGATTTATTTCTATTGATGTTGTTGAAAAGTTATTGCAGGTCATTAAATAAATTGTCTTAAAACTAACAATACCTCCGTATGGCAGGTAAAAGTTACACGTTTAAACAGGCGAAAGATAGATGAAAGGCCAGTAGAACGTCATTGTGTTTATGCATGGGACATCAATTATGAAAGGTTAACATTTGGGGTGGTACAATACAACTATTAAATCTTTCGTTTTAATTTTTGGTATATAGTGAATTTTTCTTAAGATGAGAATTCCAAACAATCCCAAATTAGCAATCAGGGCCATCTATGTTGCACCAATTTAATTTAAAAATATGCCGCTTTTTGGCAGGTTAGAAAGAGACGAGAGTCATCAGCTGATCAATATTTCTTTTCGTGAAGTTTTACCCGTTAATAATAAAGATTTTTAGTTAATTTATGGATATTTAGATTATCTGACATATCAACAAGTTTCAGGAAGATCTGTGACAAAAATTTGAAAATTGTTCATGTTTGAAATTGTTATTCTTATAACATATATTTTTTAATAAAAAATATTTTTTCATACCGCTTTTCCATCTTTTAACTTTACGAATCCAGTTTTAGATTAGAAAAAAATTAAGTATATTTGGCTAAACTTTCGCATAAAATAGTGCCTGCTAGTATGCCTGCAAATATTCTCTAAAAGCGTGTCCACTCGGTGGGTCATACCGCAATATAAGAAAACAAGGGCCTGAGGGAGCGGATTATGACTGTGGACCGTGGTTCGTAGTCCACTGTAAGAGAGGAAAGAATTGTACATGGTATCCCATTTTCGACACTTTTATAGGGTATCTCCGTAACTGTTAGTGCTATCAAAAAAATAATGAAGTTGTTATGTATTCTTCTTGGGTCAAACTTAAAATAATGAAATCAAAATTCGAAAATTTTCGCTCGGGAAAATCAAAAAATTGACAATTTCAAAATATTTTCTTAGTTAATAGAGATACAGAAAAATGTTTTATACAAAAGTTTCTTTGTAATGATTTCTGAATAATCCGCCGTATTTAGAATAAGTATACGCGGTCAGGTAAAAAAGTTATCGGACCTAACCCTATTTTTTTTAAATGGCGCACCCTGTATATTTTAATCTAAGAGAATTGCATTTTAAATTCTATTTTGAAATAAACTCCTGGACAAAATTAACGCAACATCATAAATTTGCCATATTTTTTATGCTATTTTTTTCTGAATTTATGATCCGATTTGAATGATTTTTTTTGCATTGTAGGTTGATTCCTTGACAATGTCATAGTTTTCGCTGTTTATGATAAAAAATAAATTTTCGATTTATACTGGGTGTACTAAAAATGCTATATTTTTATCCGAAAATTCGCATCACCCTGTGGAGTATATTAGCCAGCGAAACAAATTGCTGTTGACATTAAACGGTAGGTCCATCTTTCCCCAACATTTCCTTTTTTAGTTTACTTCATTATTTCTGTTATTAAAGGAGATACACCGTTTTATAGTGTAACATGTTTTTATAGTAATATTCAACACATTCATTGTTAAATATTTTCAAGTAGACTATGGACTTTTTCTGACATAGCAAGCGATGTGTCAGCAGATGTTGTGTTTTAAAGTTACAAAGGTCAAATAAAATTCGTCATATTGATGAAAACTGTTCGGAAACTGCTTATTAAACTTTCGTTTCGTATGCTCAAAAAAAGAAAATGTCGGGGAAAGATGGACCTACCGTTTAATGTCAACTGCAATATGTTTCCATTGCTAATATACTCCACAGGGTGATACGAATTGTCAGAAAAAAACATAGCATTTTTAGTAAACCCAGTATAAATCGAAAATTAAATTTTTATCATAAACAGCGAAAACAATGACATTATCAAGGAACCAACCTACAATGCAAAAAAAACTCATTGAAATCGGATCATAAATTCAGAAAAAAAATAGCATCAAAAATATGGGAAATTTATGAAGTTGCGTTAATTTTGTCCAGGAGTTTATATAACAAACCATGGATAATGTTGGTTTCTTAGGCGATTTATTTAAACTTTATTACTTTAAACCACAGTAGGTCATGAAACAAAAGCTAATATCTATGTTGACATTCTAGTTGTTATTAACATTTAACGCCAATTTAATTTTTACATATACACATACACATGTGAAAATGACTTATCAACATTTTGAAAAATTTAATATGATATCTATCATCTATGGTGTGTTATAAGAGAGTTTAAAATGTTATCTTTTGAGATTAAAATATACAGGGTGTTCCATTTAAAAAAATGAGGTTAGGTCCGATAACTTTCTTACCTGACCCCGTATACTGTGTTCCGTACGCCCCTGATAACTTCAACTCATGTGCTAAAAATCCTCTCTCTTCAAGACAAGAAATATTTCTAAAAACCGAATAAATTAAACCTCAGTTATATCTCGCAGTTTTTAACTGAATTTCCACATTAAAAACTGTAAGTCTAGTCCGACGTCGCGTTATCATCGACTGCTCGGGTTCCCTTTATTACAGAAGATGAAAAAGTAATGTAATCAGAATTCCACTGCAGCGATATTCAACATCTGTGCGCGGTGATTTTTCCTTATACATTAATTACATGCAAATTCTTTCCGAGAATGTACAATCCGCCATTTTCTAACTCAATTCGCGTCTTATTCCGTTCCTTTGTCTCATATATACGTATATACTTTCTGGGCTCACGCATTTTAAACATCGGCCCCTTTCTTTCGTTTTCTTAATTAGTAATTTTCCTTCTCTCTTGAGTCATATTTCACGGCTATCGCCGTCCTTGTCGCTCCCGTATGGAAATTCGCAGCATCGGGCCCAAGACGAAATTAAAGTTCCCCTTTGCGAAAACGAAATTTTCTACACCCGTGCAAGTCTTTCATTACACACATACAGGAGTCGAGTCTGTTTCTCTCCTACAATGTCGTTCCTTGAATTCTACGTGTATCGGTACCTTCGTTAAGGCTTTCCAATCTCAAAGTCTATTGAATAAATTTCAGACGCGAAGGCAGTGGCGTTTTATTTTAATTAAGAGTCTTAAAAAGAATCGAGACGCAATAGAGTCTGCACGCTGATGAAAGTTTAAATCCTACAATTGGTTTCACATTGGTCGTTTCTTTTGACTATTCTATGCCCCTCATTTACTTCCCTGTAAGCAAATTCAATAATTTGAAAGAAAACTAATAATTAAAAAAAAATATTTTTGAAGTTAATATTCCATCCAGTGGCGGTTCATCCATAGGAGCACATGCGCACGTGCACCCCAAAAATAAAACGAATAAAAAATATTAATTTATATTCATTGAATATTATTTATCGTATAAACTCCGACCCTCCCTAATATATTTTCGCGTAACGTCCAACTAAAAAAGCCCGACCCTTCCTAATATTTTATCATCCCGTTAAACCAAACTGTATAGATCCGGCAACCGTGCCTCGGTCGAGGTAAACGACGATTATGACAAGACTTGCTCGCACGTGCGTTTAAGTAGTGCAGTTTCTTTGTAGTAACAGGTGGCAGAAGGGGATAGCGGGGCTATGGCGATTTAACATGGAAAAGGCGCACAGTTTTTGTGTGCACCGCGCTGTTATCTGTTCGTGCATCTAGTTAGAAATTCGAGCGTGTGTGTTGTAATATTTTAATGTTATATATTTATTAAGTTAAAATGAATAGTTGACGGTGGACTCTTTAAGAAATAACTTTTGCTCTTTAGGTTTGGAGCAAAAAATTGAAGTGAAGAATGCGGGAACACCTAAACCCGAAATTAATATAACGCAGACCACAAAGGGTAAATCTAGGGACTTTAGTAGAAAGTTTAAAAATGAGATATGAGGCTGTTATTGATCAATTTTCTACAATTAAGAACCGAAGAATGGACTTTACGTTTAAGCACTATTGTGTAGGATCGATAAATGTTGTGTATTTCGATAAATGATACTCGATATGATTTTAAACCATTTTATTTAAGGATTTAAACTAAAAAACACTGAAAATATGAAGAATGCCAACTTGTCAGTTTCGTGGCTCGATTCGTTCTCGTCATAAAACAGTTAACTATTGTTCTCGTCTTGGTTGCGAATAATGACGTAGTGGTATTAGACATCATTCGGTTTTCTTGATAACTCGTAGATGGCGGTAGTAGTATTGGACATCATTCGGTTTTCTTGATAGCTCGTAGTTGGCTTTAGTAGTATTAGTAGTGGACTGTATAAATATTGTTACGAGGGTTGCATGCGACGATGTTAAGATCCGACAGCTATACACACTAAGGAAACCTTTCATATTTTCGAAAAGTTGTATTTCCTTGTCTAAAATTAAAAAATAAATAAAAATATGTTTTACCTAACGCATTTTCTTATTACTTTTTTTCTTCCTACATTTAAAACGCCTAGAAAAATTTCACCCTACTTGTGATCCCCCTCTATCATAGATCACGAGCCGCCATTGATCCCATAATTTTTGTGCGTTCATAATTTTTTTTATGACCAAGTACTATAGGAAAAAGCCTTTAGAAGCTGTATTAGAGTCGGAAATTCTTCTCTTGCGCCTGCAATGCCAATTATAATTGAACGTATTCATGCGCACTAAACGAGCCTAGCTTAAAGCCTTCAATGGGAAGGGGGTACACATCATTTTAAAGGTCATTTAAATCTCTTTACAGGTCCGAAACTGGACTGCCCTGAGTTTTATCGATTTTCGATTATTATTTAAAAAATTGGGTCGATTTGGAGTCCATGATTGTTATTAAAGTCTGTTCGTTTTATGAAGTCCGAAATCAGATTAAATCATTAAAGGTTGTTAAACAGTAAGACGGTTAAGTTAACAATACCTTCGCTATACTTGATCGTACCGAACATTCCACTGGTTCAATGTAGTCGGCTGGGCAAAATCAGCGGTTCCAAAACAAAAGCATCTTAGAATTATGTACCGCGATGAATATTTTTATCTTGTTATTTTTCTCTAGTTTTCTTTTATTTATCAAATGAAAAACATTTAGTGTCATTAAGTTAAAGATTTTCTCATGTACCTTTCTCTAGAATTTAGTTATTTTGGTTATAATAATCACTATTTTCCAAGAAATAATTAAAATTTGCTCAAGTGCAGGATGATGTTCTATTTTAGATAAGTAGTTATGCTTTTTGCTTTTAGTTTGTTTCTCATTGTGTGAGAATTAAAAGCAGTTATAAAGCAAAGTTATGGAAAATGTTCCGCTATCGATTAGGAATATTGTTTATGATATGTATAAAGCCAAGGAATATGTTACCCTAAAAGCTATTCTTAAAAAGATAAAAAAGAAAGAACTTTGCCATATTGGAACCAGTTTGTCCATCATTTTAAAAGATCTGGGCTTTAAATACACAAAACGATCTTTGCCAGCTGTCCAATAATGTTCCAAAAAGATGGCAATTTTTAAAGGAATATTTAAGAAAAAAAAAATCGGAATTGTCAAGGCAAGTTGTTTTTCTTGACGAAACATGGATATATGCAAAGGGAACAAAATCGTCTTGGCAGGATGATTCCCAACATTGCTAGTACCCGTACCCGTAATAGAAAAAGGTATATAATAATACATGCTGGCAATGAAGAATGGTTTGTTTCAAATGTCAGTGCCATAATATTTTCATAAACAAAAAAAACTGATGATTATCACGGCAATATGGATGCTGAAATTTTTTAGTATTGGTTCGAGTAAACACTTTTAAAAGTTTAGAAACACTTTTAAAAGTTTAGAAACCTAATTGTTTTACACCATGCCTCTTACCATACGGGACTCGAAGAGAAATTTCCTACAAGCAGTTGGAAAAAGGAAGAATTAGAAGAGTCTTAGAGAGAGAGTCCGTCCAAATTTGGTTCCAGACTTGTTGCCACTCTGGGTATGCTCAATTCATCTAGAGGTGAATTATATCCATAAAAGTTAGATATATTAATTATATATTTAGTATTAACAACGCCGTAACAAACATTTCCTCCATTTTAGAGGTTTTAGGTCACTTGGTTAAGGTTGGGTTTTATTAGATACATACATCATCAACTTCTGTATTTATTATTGATAACTAAAAGCTCCCGCCCGGCCGATCAAATCTGATCATAAGTCTACATTATCTAGCACGCCTAGACAAATATAAAAAACTCATTCTGGTCGACGAGGAACTATTAAAAATCTCTAAAAATCGAGAATTAAAAAAAAAACTGGCTCTCACGTTTTTCTATTTTATAAACTTTTTAGCTGCAACCGACAATTTGCAATTATAATAAATTAAAGGAAATAAATCAACTGGTACTAATTGAAATAACTGAAGCATCAAGAAATAATGGATGCATTGCAATTAAATTTTACACATTGATTTGCTGGGTGATGAACAAGAAAATATAGGGAAAGGAACTGAAATTAAAAACTGTCGATAGGCTACGCTCTGCATACAAGATAGTCAAAATTAATACTAGAAGTGTCATTAAATTAAAATGTTCTCTTAGATTCAGATAGAAGCACTAGCATTAGGACAATACTATACAGGGTGTCCCAAAGGGCGGATCTAGAACTTCGGTTTGGGGAGTCAAACCTTTATATATGGTACTTTTCGTGTTTGATTGTTTGGGGGGGTCATCACCCCCACGACCCCCCGCCCCTGGCTCCGCGCTTGGGTGTCCCAGAATATGAGGGCAATCTCCCGGAATCATATAGAACACTTAAAAATAATAGGAGAAGTTCCTATACATTTTTCTTCCTACGGCCTCCCCTACGGAGATACGGGCCCATAACGGACGTCCCTGGAAATCGTTGTTTTTTAAATGTACAACTTTCTGGTTCGGAAGAGTACACCAAGTTTCTGAGAAGCTATCTTGGCGATTGCCACAACGTGGTTATGCCAAGACATATTTCCTCCCAGATTGACGCCCAGCAAATTAATCCGTCCATGACTATATCCGATTCTGTAATGTTAACCTTTTTAGAGAAAACTGCTGCCTGGGTTTTTTAGCATTAAATTCGACTTGGTTACTGTCACCACAAGCCAAAATTTCTTCCAGGTCTTTGTTGAGGCGTGATACTTCATGCTGTCTGCGAAGAAGTGCGTCGGCAGCCGATGTTTGTGCATTCAAAGAGAAAGATGAGATTAGTGTGCTATCGTCAGCAAAAATAAATATCGGATTTTTCGTTTTTACTAGAAGGTCATTAATGTAGAGTAAGAAGACAGTGAGAGACAATATGGATCCTTGAGGAACACCTGCATTGATGGTGAAGGTGTCTGAGAGAAATCCGTCAATCGCCACATGCAGAGAGCGGTCCTTAAGAAAGCTAGACAACCATGCACAGAACCGATTGGGCACACCATAGGATCGCACTTTACTTAGAAGTTCCTCATGCCAAACACGATCAAAGGCTTTAAAAATATCCAGTGAAATAGCCCGAGACTCCCCATGATGTTCGATGGCGTTGTTCCAAAGATGGGTGACATAGGCTAGAAGATCTCCAGTTGATCTGGACTTCCAAAAACCATATTGATGATCACTGATAATGTTGAAGCCTTCCAGTTACTTTAGAAGATGCATGTTGGTTAGTAGCTTTCTCCATTACTTTTGATATAACTGAAAGCAATGCGACTGGTCGATAGTTATAAGGCATTGTTCTCTTACCTTTCTTTGGTATAGGCTGAACTCGCGCGGTCTTCCAGCACGATGGAAATATTGCTTGTTTGTAGGATAAGTTAAAAAGTCTACAAAATACTGGTGTTAGTTCATCGGCGTATCTCTTGAGAACTATAACAGGAATTTCGTCTGAACCAGAAGCTTTCTTGACGTCGAGACCTTTCAGGATTCGTTTGACGGGACGCTGATGAAACACGATTTCGGTCATTTCGGATTGAACTGCAGGAATGTTGGGTTTAAGTATTTAAGAGCAACTTTTTTTATTTTAGAAGCGACATTTGCATGCTTTGTGATTTGATTTTTTTGGTAGTCTGTGCTTTTTGTTGGGTATCTATTTAAGTAATAAAGATGTGCCAGGCCAGGGCCTGAGGTGGCAGTTGCCCCTCTTCTTCCCCTGTGGCTAGGCCACTGCATGCAGGGCATATTCTGAATCACTGTAAGTTGCTAAGTCATTAAAAAAATAATATATTATTGACGATAATGTTATTTTTTAACGTTTCAGCTTATTATAATGTTTCTTCACATTTTCAGAAATGGATCGCTTCAATAAATATTTTTTCATTATTCAAAAATGTGGTGCCGATTACAATTTTATATTCGTTACAACAACAATAAGAATATAATATTCAAAGTTAAAAAAAATAGAAAGTCATATCTCCCTCATATCATTTTACCAATTATTAACTTGGAATTAGGGACCGCGGGCCTTAGCCTTAGCGGAAAAATTTAGCCAAGGAGCATTTTCAAAAGTTAATACCACTTCAATGTCTTTAAGATGATGATCCCAAACAATCTCATATTAGCAATCAGAGCCATCTATGTTGCATCAATTTAATTAAAAAATATGCCGCTTTTTGGCAGGTTAGAAAGAGACGAGATTCATCAGCTGATCAATATTTCTTTTGAAGTTTTAGCCGTTAATAATAAAGTTTTTCAGTTAATTTATTGATATTTAGATTGTCTGAAATGTCGATTGGGGTATCAACAAGTTTCAGGAAGATCTGTGACAAAAATTTGAAAATTGTTCATATTTGATATTGTTATTATTATTCTTATAACATTATATTTTTTAACGCAATTTTTCAATAGCGTTTTCCAATCCTTTAACTTTACGAATCCAGTTTTAGATTAGAAAAAAATTAAGTATATTCGGCTAAACGCTCGCATAAAATAGTGCCTGCTTGGCAACCTGTGATTAAACGCAGCTCTTAACAACGAATACTTATAAACAGGAAGAAGACAAACAGCCGTGTTAACAAATCGAAGCAGGTATGAACAAACGAACAAACCCGGCATCCATTACGTCTGGCATCAGCTGACCAACGCACGTGCTTTTCAAATGTCACTTTTGTCCAAATTTGTATTACTGTCAATATTTTAAAGTGACATTTAACCAACAAAAAACATTCAAACCCCTTTTATTTGATCTACTAAGTAGTGAAAATCAAATATTATGATTCTGACATGTTTTAAGCTCTAAATATCACTTTACAATAATCCTTACACACTTTTATATCATTTATTGAACTAGTAACGTAACTACAAATGAAAAATTAAACTTCAGAAATAAGCTTGTAAGTAGTTTTATTAAAAAATAGGAAGTAAATCATAATTTACATAAAATATTTTACCATCTTCAACTGGGCTCTAGGTCCTAGCAAATATTTCATGCTTTAAGTTCGAGCATATTTTTGGGCCCCATATGATTTATGAAAAGAAATTATTATCGATGCTTACTCTCAGTAAAGATGACTAAATTAATACTTCAATTACAAATTACTCACTTGCACCAAAAAGGAAACGACGTTTCTCGTGAAAAGATTAGAAAATTAATAATTATTTTAGAATTTAAGGACGCTTCGCTTTCTCCATTTTCATTCACTTTACATATCATTCATATGTTGCTTGATTATATTCCATGCCAGACGAAGAAAATTGACTTGTAAAATTATTTAACAATTCGTGCTGTTCGCATTTTATGCATGTCTCTGTCTGCAGCAACCTTGCCTAATTCAGTAAAGTGAGACATATATGACCAGGATCAAGTCGCCTGCATAAACACTCACTTTTTGGCATTTCATATTAACTCTACGTAAGTCTGGTATTGACGCTTAAATGATGAGTGAAACAGATAGATATAAGTAGGTTACTTGTGAGCGCATGGAGCAGAGTAGGCTTTTTTTACCCGCACAAACAGGTTCCGGCGGCTGTCGGTCTTCTGTAAAGATCAAAGAGTTTTCGCGTGCATAAAATGCTCAGTATGGACGTAGTTGCATTCAGGTATTGTTGTGCGTCATAAACTAAAATGGCATGCAATAACGATTAACCGTTATTGTACAGTAATACTTCTTCTAAATTTTGTATCAATTTTACTAATATTGGGGCCAATCGCATTTAGTAGAAACTCGAAACGTGCAGATGACATACAACTAAAATTTTTGAAGTGGCCACTCTTTTCTTGCAGCCTCATGTCGGGTAATAAATTACAGCAACTGTATGCCGGCCTGCTTTCATACAATTTTGTAATCCACCATCGTTTAGGTTTTTTCTTCTTTTTCTCTGCCTCATGCAATAGTAGAAGGGATGCACTTGCAATAATTATATTACGTCTTTTATGCGACATTTCAACAAACTCCCTGGAACAACAATTAGCGAGCACGAATTTAATGAAACAAATAATTTTCGCGAACAAACATCTTTGAGTGTACATCTTTTTTTCTGCGTACGCAATACGTGCGAGTCAATTTCCTGAAGTCAGTACTCGGCTTTACACTCTAGGAAAAATGATGCTATATCAATAAAGAAAAGTATAATAATTTCTAAGTCGAGTAAGTAAGTAATTTCGAGTCAATTTCCTGAAGTCAGTACCCGGCTTTACACTCTAGGAAAAATGATGCTATATCAATAAAGAAAAGTATAATAATTTCTAGTTAAATATTCAAAATGAAACAAAATTCTTGTGTAAATTTTTGTCAGTGACTTTAATATACACTTATGTATACCCAAAAGTCCCCCATAAAACTTGTTTTACAAAACCGAAAAATAATTAACTTTGAAAATTGCCAGTGCCGTACCAGTGTTCGTATAAAAAAAATCAGAGGACATGTTTGCAGGGACACCACTGGGGGATCGATAAAATCAATTTTCTAACTAAAGTATATGATTTTATATCCTTATTAACACATACCGAAATTGAAAATCATATTTAAAGTACTTTCGGAGATATTAATAAATAACGATTTAAAAAAAATAATTCAAACATAGGAACAGTGACGGACACATCTTTGTATGAAGTTTTATTCATAACATGACAGAAGGAATCATCCAATTAAATTTTAGCACGTCATTAACATCCTGTATATGATTTTTACAATGTTAATTTGTACTCTTTCTTTAATAAATACCGCACGAACTGTTCTATTGGTCCTCTCGTCAGCTCTGTTTCCGTACCTCTAAACACTTAAAATATCCATTCCCATAAAATTCCACAAAGAAATTTTAAATCTTTCTTAAATTCAAATCGTACGATCCCGAAAACTAATTAGAAAAGTGTGTGACCCAATATAAAACTTCAGCCTTCCCCCGTTCAAATTCTTAATTTCCTTCCCGCTGTTTTTTCCTCCGACACACACTGACTACAATCAGTCTTGTGTCCCCCCTTCCCCTGTGGCCCCGCGACGCACAGTGCAGCGGCATGTGCATAAAATGGCAAAAAGTGCCCATTTACCTACTCACGCAAAATTCTTCTTGTTACCTTACAGATTAGCAGCACTAAATTAGCAGCATTACATAGCATGATCCATAGACTAACTTTATTATCAAATGAAGAAGATTTTCTTAAGCAAATTGCAACAAATAATGGATACACCTCTAACTTAGCCGCCCAAATTTTAAAGATAAAAAACATATAAAAAGCCATTGATTTAGTTTGTCCAAATATAAAAGACCCTACGAATAACTACAACCTTATTATCTTTTTTGGCGAATCAAGTAAAAATATTGACGATTGTTTAACTAAATATAACATTAAGATCGCATACAAAACCAGCAATAATTTAGTGAAATTTATTAGAAATAATAGAACCAAAACAAATAAAAATCAGGCGTTTGTAAATTACTATGTAATGTTTGTCCAAAGACTTACCTATATAGACCAGACAGGTAGATTTTTGGTAGGAGGATACTAGAACATCACAATAGTTTTATTAAAGATATAAAGGATTATGCTACTGTGTAGACAAAAATACGCCCTTTGGCCCAATTTTATAAAGTGATATTAAGTATTGGATTTAAATTAATACTTAAACGGAACAATAATCAGGGGATTAACTTACAGGTAAATTACGACAATTTTATAATCGAAGGTTATTACTAGGAGGATTATAGCTAAATGTATTATATATTGTATATAGTCATCGGTTTGTTGGACGCTCTAAAACATGATTTAGGAGGCATAACAATTGCTCCACAGAATTTTTTGAAATCCTGAACCTTTGTAAAAATCGGTTAATAAGGTTTTCATATAATTGGGGCGTATCCGAAATATACTGTCCCGCCTATGCTGCTCAATAATATTTATAAAATCATCTTCGTCGTTCGTTAATATAACTCATTAAAAATTTTTAAAATAACCAATATTAAAATAATTGGTGCAGCCAGAAACAATAAAAAATAAACTCAAATATTAGGGTTGTAATACTGTGTCCTGTGTCTTAAATCGTATTATGAGTTTAAGCGGTACTCTTTCTACCGATTAACTTATTACCAGGATAGTTGCTCTTAAGTCGAGCCTCGCTGTCAATCCTAGTTTATAAAATCACCGTTTTCAATAATCTGAGATTTAAACCGTACAGTGCGATTTAAACCCACTTTATAAAATTGGCCCTTATTGTATAAGAAATAATCGAGTGGTCTTGGAAATAATAATAATTTTTCCACACATTGGTATTTGATATTAATACCACCTGAAAATTATATACTTTTTCTTTTTGATTTATTCAAATAACGTCTGTTCAGATTGTGTGGGACTGCTAAGAGATGGCACTACGGGTTGTACTTTCTCGACCGACTACCGTTGATAATACAGCGTGGATTATAGAATAGAGTCTTCTCTGATGATAGGTATAGACACCTACCCTGTACTGACGAGAACACCGGTCTGCAGGTGGTGACATCCTATCAATCGAAAAGGTTTCCTTTCCTTGGTAGTACCATTCAATCTGACATAGTATTTTAAAGTGCTACTGTGAAGACAAAAATACGCCCTTATTGTATAGGGTATCATCGGGTGGTCTGCGAAATAATAATTTTTCCATACATTGGTATTTTATTATGCTATTACTTATCAGAAAATCAAAATAATTTTAAAATTGTATATATTGTAATTAAAGGCGTCTTACAAATAAATATACTTAATAATTTCAACTTTATTTCGTAATGGCCCAATAGAGCTTAATATTTCTGACTTGTTAAATTTGTTTAAGAACCTTCGGTTGTAAAATATTTTACTAACAATTATAGTACCCTTAAGCTTTGGGGGAAAATGTCATGGGGTTATTTTAATTTATCATACCTGTCCTAATTTTACTATACCATAAAACGAACCATTACAGATGTGTACCTACCTATCTACCTACAATAATTGCACATTATTTAATTCATTCATATATTATCTTCCGACGAATATACAGTATAGCGAATCATTTCAAGTTCTTGTCAATATAGGGGAAATTTACTAAGATTCAGATTTTCTTGCGACATTTTATAACTTTTGGCTTTTGCTAAATTACAAATAAAAATCATTTCAACAAATACAGTCTATTTTTGTTACCTCTAGTCGTATGGCGATACTTCTGGGCTAATTCTCTAAGCCTGATATATTTCTAATGGGTTTGTTCGGGTTTGTTCGGTTTAAAAAATAAATTGAATTCAATTTTTATATTTTAGGAAATTTACATTTTTCGCTACCCCGTATAATTTAACGTATCAAGACGTAAGCTGCATTGCCATGAAGTCCAGAATCTATTATCTATCTCAAATACCAATGTATGGAAAAATTATTATTTTCCAGACCACCCGATGATACCCTATACAATAAGGTCGTATTTAGTCTACACAGTAGCACTTTAAATACTATTTCAGATTGAATGGCACTACCAAGAAAAGGAAGCCTTTTCCATTGATAGGATGTATCCACCTGCATCGGGTGGTCTGGAAAATAATAATTTTTCCATACATTGGTATTTGATATTAATACCACCTGAAAAGTATAGATTTTTTATTTTTGATTTATTCAAATAACGTCTGTTCAGATTGTGTGGGACTGCTAAGAGATGACGCTGTGTGTCTTCGACTATTGTCGTCGAGTTAGAGTCCTCTCTGATGATAGGTATGTACACCTACCCTATACTGACGAGAACAAATGAGTTCGCAACCGGTCTGCAGGTGGTTACATCCTATCAATGGAAAATGCTTCCTTTTCTTGGTAGTACCATTCAATCTGAATTAGTATTTAAAGTGCTACTGTGTAGACTAAATACGCCCTTATTGTAAAAGGTATCATCGGGTGGTCTGGAAAATAATAATTTTTGCATACATTGGTATTTGATATTAATACCACCTGAAAAGTATAGACTTTTTATTTTTTATTATCTATCTGTTAAATTCTTAAAATTGATTCATTATTAACGAAATACATAAAATCTTATTAATTTGGACGTTAATTTTTGATTATTCGATAATTAATTGGAGTAGTGTATTTATTAAAAAAAATTTAATGAGCAATGAAATTTTCAGATAGTCTATCTAAGAATAGAATGTGTATATGAAAGTTATGCAGAATTATTCATATAATCTAAAATTAGAAAGAAAATTAAATCTTTTTATCCTAAAAAATAATCTAACTATTTTTCATTTGAGTTTGAAATTTTAATTTTGTCCTCGATTCGATTTACTCGTTACACTGTGCGACGCCTTCGCGCTTACTCCCCCACCCTTCTCATCTCCATCAACCCCTTTCTGTACACTCACCAAAGAAGATTCTCAATTATTAATCGAAAGGAATTTTTAATCGATGCGAGCCTGTTTTAACTGCGCCCTTTTTCCTTACTTATATATACTTCGTTCCTCGCCATCCCCTTGATGCAGGGTTGGCTTTATGCATCTATTTATTTTATGTACTAGTCCTGTTGATTTTTAAAGTATACCTTTTTTAATATAAATAGTTCAGACGGGACCAAATCGGAACTATACGGCGGGTGGTCCCACTTAAGACGACCACGAGTCAACTGCTTAAAAGTACTTTTGAGAAATTACACATTTTCTTATTATTACATGCACTTTTTTTCTATGTTCATTTAGAAGAGTGATCTTTCCTTAGATATTTTTGAAAATATATACTAATTACTTTACAATATTATAAAAATATAAGAGATATAAAACATATTTCAAAAAGTGAAATTTTCCAGACAGGACAACTAGTCTTAGCCGTACTACCGTAGATAAAGTACGTATCGCGCTGTTTCGTTGCCTTTCGGCAATTTTTTTTTTATGGTCAAACACAAGCACTATAGGAAAAATCCTTTAGGGCACTCTGGGAGTGGTGCGTGTGCGCATCAAAAAATTGACAATTTCAAAATTACCCTATATTTTCTTAGTTAAAAGAGATACAGAAAAATGTTTCATACAGAAGTATGATTGTTGAATAATCTGCCGCTTTCAGAATAAGTATACGGGGTCAGGTAAAAAAGTTCTCGGACATAACCTCATTTTTTAAAATGTAATACCCTGTATATTTTAATCTAAAAAGATACTATTTTAAATTCTCCTTTCAAATATATATAAACACACCAGGCGAGTTATTAAACTTTAGTACTTTGAACCACAGTAGACCATGAAACAAAAGCTAATATCCTAGAAACAAATATGTTGACTATTAACATTTAACGTTAATTTCATTTTTGCGTTCATTTGCGAAAATGGCCCATTAACATTTTGAAAAATTTGATATGATATCAGTTTATATTGAAAGTGGAAAAAACGAAGAAATGGCTCAAAATGTATATTTTGCTCGCTATCCGGAAAGACGGTAACCATTTAACTGTTCCGAACATTTGCGATGATTCCCGTTCTTTTCTTTCGTTTCAAAGTAATAAAGTTTAAATAAATCGCCTAGAAAATCAATATCATCCATGGTGTGATATATATTAAAAAGGAGAATTTAAAATAGTTTCTTTTTAGATTAAAATATACAGGGTGTTCCATTTAAAATAAAATCAGGTTAGGTCCGATAACTTTTTTACCTGTCCCTGTATACTTATTCTGAAAACGGCAAATTATTCAACAATCAATATAAAGAAACTTATGTATAAAACATTTTTCTGTATCTCTTTTAACTAAGACAATAAAAGGTCATTTTGAAATTGTAAATTTTCTGATTTTCCCCCGTATCTCTTAAGCGAGTGAAAATTTTCAAATTTTGATTTTACCATTTTAAGTTTGACCCAAAAAGAGCACATGACACCTACATTACTTTTTTGATAGCACTAATAATAACGGATATACCCTATAAAAGTGTCGAAAATGGGACATCCTGTACAAATTAATCAATAAACAATGTTTGGTTTAATTTTTCTTAATTTTTCGTGCGCCTAATACGCCCATCCCCATTTAGTACCTAAATTGAATTATTCTTAATTTTGTTGAAAAATTTTACCATAAGCACTGACTATAATACAACTCTAAAAATAAGTTAAAGTAATGTGATGAATGGTTGACATTCAACAAATAATATCAAATATTCCGCAAAAAAGTTGATACTGTCAATACTAATAATTATTATTATTATTCTGCTTATAAATCAACTGTGAGTGTCAAATTTTTTATGTAATTTAATAATGTTTTATATTTTTTTGCACGGAACTGAAGGCATGACCTGTTGTCACAAAAACTTGAACTCAGGGATTGGTGTTTTCTTGTTTCGTATACTCGCGTTTCATACTTGTTAAAAATTTGAAGATTGTTTCACGAAAAATGGATATAACTTAATGACTGCAGTAAAAGTACCTGGGGCCATCCCATTATTTATTACCGTTTGTTATTATTATGTGGAAATGACCGGATTGTAATAATTATAATTAAATATAGGCACATCAGGTAGGTTAGGTTGCTTAATTTATACTTAAATATCTTTTTGTGGTAAAATTTGTTAGTTTTTGAGGAATGGTTAAAGAATTGTCTTTTAACAAACATTCCTCAGAATAGCGTGATAGTAATGGACAATGCGAGCTATCACAGTCGCCAATTACATAAAGCTCCAAGCTCAAATAATACAAAATTGGAGATTCAGAACTACATGGCGGCGAATGATATATATTTTGAAGAAAGTTATAAAAAGTGATCTTTTAGAAGTTTTAAAGACATTTTGTATAAAAAAAGTATATGTTTGTGACACATTGGCAGAAGAAATTGGACATACAGTGCTACGGCTCCCACCCTATTATTGCATTTTTAACCCCATAGAGCATATGTGGCAACAGTTAAAATCACTGGTTAGCTCTGAAAATATTTCTCCGACTTTAAGTTCTAGTGTTGTAGAATTAATACGAAAATGCTTTAATGATATTCCCCCAGGTAGTTGGAAAAATTCAGTCCGTCACGTGATAACTGTAGAAAATTCGTATATTAGTCTGGATCGTATAATTAATCCAATTATAATTAATTTTGATGAGGATAGCGATAGCGAAACAGAACTATCTATAGAATGACATTATAAATGTAAATAAATATGACTAGTAATATTTAAAAAAAAGTTATTTCATTTGATTACATTAATATAATCATATCATTACTTGTTTTCCTTAGTCCGTCCCTTCATACTTCACTTGTTTATTGCCAAGCTCTTGTCGACACAATGAGACCGACCCAGGAAATCATTAAGTCGTATCCAAATTTCGTGAAACCTACTTTACCTGCTCAGCGTCAAACTCGAACGTCGCCAATCGGATGGCGCGGCGAGTAGACCGAAGGTCGTGTATCAAGTGACAGGCGATATTTTTCGGTTACCTGAAATATTTTTGTTTGGTACACCGGATTAATTAATCCATTTTCGGCTTCTAGTATCGTACACAGACCTTTATGATGGCCCAAAGGTATAGGTACCAGGTAACGTAGGTACTTTTATAGCTAGGTAATTTCATAATGCTTATGTAATAATGATGTTAAAATAATATAATATTGGTAAGTGTCACCCTAATATATTGGAACTCTTCAAAGTGCTTACAGAAGAAATACATTACTGCGATATCGCACCGCGGCAATGTGACCTAGACATCTTATACACCGAAACGTTCTAAAAGCCGTAGAGTCGATAATTCTTCCATTGCGCCTGCAACGGCAATTATAATTGCACGTATTCATACGCACTAAATCATTCTCGATCAGCTGGCGTATTGCCAACAGTCAGAACAGCAGTTGGTATTGCCGAAATCCCCAGAACTAGAAATGGGCAAACCTGTTCGTTTTGCTTACCAGTTAAAGCAGCTACAGCCACTTACAAATAGCAGTACATATGCTTAATAAAGAATGTGAACTGCTAATTTTAGTACCAGTTAGTTTAAATCTATTAGCTGTTCATAACTGCTTCGACCAACTAATAAACAGTTAAAAATAACTGAACAATCAATCAATCTTCCCAGACTTGCATCGGCATTGGCAATTAAAATGGCGCACGACCCATTTATGCCAATGCAAGACTAATTTCGCCAGCTGATAGAGATCGGTGTACTGCGCATGATTCCGTGCATATTTAATTGCCACCAGAAGAATTGCCGACTGTATACGGATTGCATTCTCGCAATGTATGAAATATGACGCCAGCTGATCGACAACGGTGTCCTGCGCATGATTCCGTGCAATTATAATTTCCATTGCGGGCGCAAGAGAAAAAATTGCCGACTCTAATATGGCTTTAAGAAATACATTAATTTGGACGGAGAGATTTTAACCCCTCGGAAAAAATTATTCCTGTTAGCCTTCCAGATAGGTATCAGTATTTTTTCGATCGATTACATCTGCAAAATTATTAATTTCCTTAGTAGATTCGAAATTTCACGAGAATTTGATAAATTTCAATGAAAATTTCACAAATCTGTAACTTGCAAGGATTGTTTAAAAATGTGAAATAAATTCTGTAATCTGAAATTTTCCAAAAAGTTAATTTTTTGAAAAGTGTAAGTAAAACTTTTAACTAATAAATGTCGCGCGTTTAAAAAAAAAACAGTGTAAAACGCAATAACAGAATTTTATAAAGTAAAAAAAATCTTATGGCCCACGCCTCGGTCTCCTTAGCATTCATAATAATAAATCCCATCATTAAAAAAGTGATTACTGCTCCTGCAATAATCTATCTTTCTTTCTTTCATTCTTTCCCTCGCACTTCTTAGAGAGCAATCAATGTTTTCTTATGGCGGGGCGATAATTATGCCAGAGCAGAGTGGTGTGGGGGGGTGGTGTGCACCGCTCGTACTCTGAAATATATAAATTATTCTCATTAATATGCTGAAAATCAGTCGGTTGAGCTTTTCATTTTTTGCTTTAAACTTGCTTCTGGTTAGAGGCAAAAAATTGCATCTCATTTTTGCATCTTAAACCGACGATAAATAATTTTCCCGCAGTTAATTCGAAACTTAATATTAATGAGAGAGGAGAATTTTAACCCTTTTCCTATACCTTTAACGTTTTATTACTTTCTTTTCACCAGCAATAATAATAGTTAATTTTGAAACTAGAGCATAAAACAGTATTTTTCCACAATAGTTAAGGCAGACATTCGTAAAGACATACGTGCCATAATCATTATTCACTAGCAGCTCGTTTCCGCGAGTAATAATTAGTTAATCAAGGGCTCCATCACATACACAATATGTACTACATTTTATTACTCACAGCTTCTTGTGACTATATAAAATGAAACTAAAGTATAGTTTTGTTGTTTGGGTTTGCTCTGATGTGAGCGTCTTGAAGATGTAGCCGTAACACCACAACATTTTAGTAACACTGTTGTAGGGATGTGTGGTAGGGGAGACCGAGGAGGGTTGTGACAATTTTTACTTAAAAGAACATATCTCAATAAAGAAACGTGACACCATTATGAATTGTATGCCGCAATGTAGCTCAATCCTTGCTCTTTTCAAAACAGTCGTCAAAGTCAATAAAAGTTATAAGGTTTCTGAGAAAATACTCGAAAACTGAAACTACTCCCTTTGTCACAACTCTCCTAACACCGAGGTAAATTGTGATATGTACCAAGGTAAGTTGTGACAGCTATGTATCTAGACGATATTTAATAGATAAAATTACTTTTATATGAATTATAAACAAAACACACGTTTCTTCGCATAAAATTACTTCAATTATCATTTGGCATAATTGTAGGAACTACAATAACATGAAACAGTAACATAACAGTATTAAATCTTTTAGAAGTTATTCTAGCATCATTATATCAAACTTGCGTGTAAGTGTATAAAATAAGCTAAACAGAAAATAACCTTTAATAGGAGATTTGTGACAACGTGTCACAACTCTCATAGATGCCATAAATCGCGATCTGGTCAGAGTAATAATTCGTAATTTCGAAATAAGATGCAAATACAGGAAGACAATGCCACGCTTTGAAACTCCAAACCCATACAATATAAGAAAAAATAGCATAATCACGTGAATATAATATATCATGATATAAATACAATAAAAAATTTTATAAAAAATTTACTTTTCGGTTGTTTTTACATGCAGACGTCGTAATCACGCAACCGCTTGTTATGTGCCATTGGCGCGTACTGCGTCAAGTAGCGCGTCTATAAACAAACAATCGTGCGCTGTTGCCAACTCGCTAACGGCCATAGATTCCGCGAAATCATCGTTGTCACAACTCTAGTTTGTCACAATTCTCCTCGGTCTCCCCTACGTATTTTACAATACGATACAGTCCGATACACAAAGTTTTTACCCAGTACCTATCGTATACGTGCGCATGTGGCTTTTGGCACATAGTTTCATGCAAAAATATTTTAAAATAGAAATTACGATTTGTGCTTATAATTATTTTGGTATAAACCTAACAAGAAATATATGCACAATAAATAATTGAATGCACAATAACTAGTTGAATGCACAATAATTTATTTTAAAATTATTGTGCATTCGACCATTTTCGAAACAAGATCATGCTCAGAATATGTATTTTGTTAGGTTTATCAGGCAAGCATATAGAAATAATTATTTTCATTTTAAAATTACTGTACAGTCAACTATTTTCCAAGCAAGATCATGCTGTAAATATTTGTTTGTTCCGTTTATCAGGCAAATATATAACAAAATAATTATTGTACATTTAAAATAAAACTGTTTTATATTTATTGTTTATACTTTTTGTAATGAATGATAATTGAGTAATTAGTTTATTTATACTAAAAACAATGGCAGCTAGAGGAAGTAGGGGGAATATTGACCTGTAACGATAATCTGATATGTATTTAAGAGTATATTTTGCTTTAATTATTTAACTATTAGTGTTAACGTGTTTAAATTATTAATTATTTTATTTCGTGGACAATTATTGTATTGGGAAATTGGATTAGTTTGGCTCATTCTCTATATTTTCATAAAGAAAGAAGTATTGGTTGGAATTTCCCAAATAAGAGAATTTAAAAAGTTCTAGGGAAATTTCAGGTCCAAATTAAGCCCCTTAATTTAAAAATAAAATGGCGAAAATACTCTAAACGTGAGACTTAGTGCTCTTCTTATCCCCAATCTCTGATAATTTAAATTTTGTCGAAGAGGCACGCTGCACCGTTGGGGTCGCAACCTAATTTCTTTCTCCGATTTTATGTATTTTTAATTATTCAAGTATTGATTTTGTATTAGCATCTCCCTTTTACAGGAAGTATATTCTACATTTGATTTCAAAATTTGTTTTGACGTTGAGCAACAATACTTCTTTGTGGTTTTGCTCTTCTGATTATATTCATACAGTTTTCATCAGCACTTTTTCTATGTTACGTATATATACAGTACGTCCATGAAATCTTGCACAAATTGATTTATAATTCGAGGATCTGTTTTTTAAACGCTCGGCCTCATTAATTCAATCATCAAAGCTATTAACCAACGTCTTCTAAAGTACCTGGAAGGTTTTAACATTATCAGCGATCATCGACGTGGTTTTCGGAAGTCCAGATCAACTGGAGATCTTCTAGCCTATGTGACGCATCTTTACCACAACATTTTAAACCTTCCAAAAAAAAAACTTAAGAAAAATAAAATTTATTTATATTGTATAATTTAATGCAAGCTTGAAGATGACGCCGCATGCTGTGCGTAAGGTTATCAATCCGTTCTTGTGGAATAGCCTGCCATTCCTCGGCAGCAACGATGACAAGACTTCTAGGGGGATTTCTTCTAACGCGAACTGCCCTAGAGAGCATATCCCAAGCATGTTCTATCGGGTTCATGTCAGGGGACAAAGCAGGCCACTTCAAGCGATTGATTTCCTCACTTTCTAGGTATTCATCCACAGCTCTAGTATGATGGGCCGGGCATTGTCGTCAATAAACACAAAATTGTTACCAACAGCCCCTCTCCACGTCCTAAGATAAAGATGTAGAATATCCCTAATGTTCTTGTCACCAGTCAGTATGCGTTGAACGTGGACTAACTCAGTACGCCCGTCAGACATAATACCTGCCCAAAACATGGCGCTTCCTCCCGCGAGTGGAGGCAAGGGGCGAGCATGGGCAAGTTGGACGGCTCTTGTTGGTTCTCTCCAAACACGAATCCGGCGACTATCGTTTACCAGACAAATTCTGGTCTCGTCGGAAATAGGACAGAATTCCAAAACTCTTCGGGTAAGCGAACGTGCGTTTCAGCCCACTGTAGTCGATGAACTCGGTGGTCATATTATAGTTGGGGAACTCTTACTGGCCGCCGACATCTTAAACCGGATTCAAGAATGCGTCTTCTTAGTATAGACACGGATACGCGAACTCCAATTGCCTGCGTAACATCTCTCTGAAGTTGTGGGACTGGCATAGTACGATTTTTCCGATTTGTTAACGTAATATAGCGGTTCTGCTGTTCGTTAGTAACACGCCTTCTACCACTTCGTGGTCTGTCTCGCACAGAACATTGGTCTCTAGATAAAGATTCCATATGCGAGAAAATTTGAAAACTCCCGATTCTTTCAGCAACAAATCTTTAGAAATGACCTTCCTCAACTAAAGCTACTACTCTTGCACGATCAATTTCAGATATTACTCAGCGATTCATTTTTACACACTGAACCGAAAAATTTAACTGGCCAGCGCCAACAAAATACAACACTGAAAATGTTTTCTTAAACAAATGTCTTAATAATATTTTTTTTGCTACAAAAACTGATATCGTTTTAACTGATAAACATAAATAAACATTTAGAAAAAAAAATTCATTCCTGAAATTATCTTAACATGCCAAAATCAGAGTGATGCAAAACTATTGAATCTATGTGTATAAGGTCCTTCTCACATACTAATATGATTGATTCTGTTGGATTTTCATTATATTTATTTAATTTTTAACTCAATATGTCAGTTAATTGGTATCACTAATTAAAAACTTATTGAACATCAGCAAGTATTTTTGCAATTTCCCGAATTCAGTTAATTACTTCAGTCAATATTTAAATGGTTTCTGCAAAAGTTCAATTGCTTTTATTATGTAACGGTAATAAAGATGTATCCAAAACTCAAGCCAGATAAAGATAACACCATCAAATAACATCTACTTCCTTGTGCTCCTAACAAGATATTTATCTATCTCTTGTGTTTACTCTACGTCGGACTTTTAAATATTTTAATTCCATAATAACACATATCTAGCATACCCATATGCCTACATCGCTCACGCACTATGATTTCGATAGAGATAGATGGAGATTAAAGTTAAGAGTAGTTATTTATCGGGATACTCCCTCGTAAAGAAAGCAGTTCTTAATTCCCGCTGCTATTCAAAGATATATATTATGCATAGCGCAATGTTGCGTGAAGAATACAGCCGTTTTGTTCATATCTACATATACAATATACATAAATGTATGTTTTTCTGGCCGCTTGCATTGTGGCTTTGTATAAGGGAGATCTTCGTTGCATTTCGTGTGCTATACAGGGTGTTATGGAAATGACGTATTATATTTAAATGGGTGACTCCTTGGTTGTTCTAGAGAAGCGCTACATATTTTATTTTTTTAAATTCGACCGTTTTAAAAGTGGGGTAACAAACACTCTTACTCACAGGCCAGTTCGCGCTACTGTAAAGCATTTCACCCAAACCCAATGGCAATGTTGCCAAACATAATGTAAAACTTAAATTCCATATAAAAGTATAAAAATAAATTATTTTTTACCTACTTGTATTTATCTTTATACCTAAAGAGCGAGGAAATCCAGGCACAAACACAATCAGTTTTTCTTCTTTTTCATGGGAACACTCCTGGAAACACTTTATGTACACATAGAAATAGTGAAACAGAACCGATAGTTAGCTTTTGAAAATACAATAATACAGATTATTAGATTTTATTACACGCGACGAAATTTGACGTCCAGAAGAAACGCGTTAATAAAAACAATATTCAAAGATTATTTATGGACGGTGAAGATACACGCGTAAACCGACAAAAACAGAGCGGATTGCTGAGAGTGTGTTGGTGATCGACGAGACACAATGTATCCGGCCGCTGGTTGGTCTTCAACTAACAGACCGCAAGCGTGCGGCTCTATATGAAACTACTTCGCTCAGCCGATGTAAGGCGTCAAGATGTCTTGGCATTTGACCTAGTGACGTACGTGGCTATCACTATTCCATATGTTTTACGGGTCGTTAAAAACATAGTCCGTCGTAAATGTTCTTCAATTAATTGTACAAAAAGGTATTACAGAATGGAAAAGTGCTTAAATTATTTTATTTTGTCTAAAGAGTTTAAGGTGTACATAGAACAACATCGGCCAGAATTCCTTGATTGCTTACATGTATCGCAGTGCCACACAGGTGTTTTTCTGGTTTGACGTCAGGTCACTTTTACCGCTGAATGAATTGAAAGCGCCATTTATGGGTATTTTTCTTCAATTTGTCTTTATCTCAGGAATTGCCGGTTTAAATAGAACACGTCATTTCCATAACACCCGTATTAAACATACAACCTTTTTTTTGTTAATTTAAGTTTTATTATACCAACAATAAATGGGTAACTAGCAGTTATTGACGACCATATACAGGGTGCGCATGGGGTTACTATACCACAAAATGGAGCTAGTTTTTGATTCCACGACAAAATGTTTTGGTTGTAAAAAATTACGATTTTTCATTAGAAAATTTAGTTTTTGTATGTAGGGGGTTTCAATCCTAAGGCTTCCCAAGAAATCAGACTCTAAAATATTCATGCCATTCACGGCGAATAGCCTATGAAAAGATCTCGAGAATTAAAAAGATATTTGTTTGAAATATTGGCAGTCGCTATAAAAAATTCCGATCTTTATAATAAATATATTTTTACTTATCTATCGTTTCCAGTTATACCGGAAGTTAGGCTTAACAATATTATTTAAAATAGAATATTCTGTATATTTTGGAATTTTTTGATTCTATGTGAATATTTAAGAAACTTTTGTTAACAATTTAAAATACCTTTCTCCAACAATCTCTGAGATAAAATTAATTAAAATATTTTTAAAAAAAAACATATCAAATGCAATTTAACCTTAGTTTGTAACGAATGCAGTTAAAGATTTAAAAATTTGAGAATATTTGGCCAAGGTATGGATCTTTTTATTTCATCAAACACAAGACATTTTTATGAAGGGTATTTTAAAATTTTCACATTAAAATAACTTAAAAATTACTTAACATAGAAACGTGTATACGTATACTGAGCAACTAGATAAATAATGTAATTATTCTACAAGTAATAATAAATAATAAAATTCAAAAATTACTTAAGTATGCGTATTTATTATATTATACAAGAAAAGTATAATTCCTTAACTATCTTATATATGGTAAAAACGAATTTTAATGCGAACTGTTTTTATTGAATCACGTCCGAAGAAGACACTTGTGTTCTCACAAAAAATTAAAGTTCACTTTTTGGCAAAAATTATAAGTAAACTACCTAGTCTATTACCAGCAAAACCTCAAATCTCTCCCGCCAGAGGCGCCACAAGTGTCTACAATAGGAAGGTTTAACATAAATATTTCCAAAATTTATTAAAGTATTTTTTTTAATTTGAATCCAGATTTATAATACATTTCAGCCTCAAAGTCCACTGTATCTAAAATACTTAAATAATTATATTAAAAACAAAATAAGAAGTGAGCATTTTTTTTATGAGCAAACACAAGCACTATAGGAAAAATTCTTTAGGGCACTCTGGGAGTGGTGCGTGTGCGCAAAAAGCGATTCACGTTGGTTTTGAATCGTTGGAGGTTATATTCGTTGGGAAAAACGACCTCGGGAAGGTCGCTTCATAAGGATGAAGTCCTCCAACGCCAGATGAAAGAATTCTTAAATAATGAAGTTCGAGGAGTACTAAGCTTAACCACATATGGATGGGCGGAAGTGGTTCGTCATGTATTTCTGTTATTCGCCGCTCTGGGCGGAATCAACAAGGCAAGGGAAGCCGAGCAATTTCCATGAAAATATCTGTAAAAGAGAGTCAAATCCCCAGCCTGTCTTCGATGCTCTAGGCTGTCAAGGTTCTTCGTCAGCTCGTGGTCTCCGATCAGACGAATGGCCCTGCTTTCGATGAAATCCAATAGCCGAAGAGTATGTTTGGGTGCAGAGCTCCAGACCTGAGAGCAGTTCTAGTGATGGTCGAATCTGGGCTTTGTATAGTGTAAAAAGTTGTTGAGGTGTATACAACATTTTGGTTCGGAAGAGCACACCAAGTTTCTGAGAAGCTATCTTGGCGATTGACACAATGTGGTTATGCCAAGACATATTTCCTCCCAGATTGACGCCCAGCAAATTAATAGATGAAGCCAGTGGGATTGCTTGTCCGGTCATGACTACATCCGGTAGCACTGGAAGAATCGACATAATTTATATAGCCTGTTCTGTAAAATTTACTTTATGCGAGTTAATACACTTTTGTTCTGGATGTGCGATATTGTGATATTATTTACCCATGCAGGAATTCAAACTGAAGTATTTGCAGAAATATACTCGGTGTAATTCTCGAGAATATTTTCTCAAACTTCTTAAAACTTTGGAAACCGTCTAAAAATATTTCCGATAGTATTCGGAATTTCCTGGTGGAGTTTTTCCTTATATCAAAAGCCGTTTAATTAAGTATAAGGCATGTTGTGGAAGAGGCAGAAAACAAGTTTTAATTCGTTCACATGAACTTTAAAGGGGTTGTTAAAACATTCGTGCTTTCCGGGCCTTTTTAATCAATACGGGATTGCATTTAAATAAAATAGCTCGCGAATTCTTCGCTGTACACCAAAGGCAAAATAAGAAGAGCGCTTTACTTTCCACGTACAGTGTTTAGAAAGGCCGGGCCTCGCGAGTCACAAGCGCGAGCTTCTACAGGGGTCGTCGAGGAAGTTATATCTTGATAATAGCATACGTTTCAACAAAATAAACTATACCATAGAATAATAGAAATAATCTTAACAATGTGCTGTGAGATTAGCATCCTAACTAGCGGGTGTTGGAATACTGAAAACGTTGTAATAAAGATCGAACATAGGCAATTGTTAACAGCAAATCATTTTTCATTGGTCTTATATCGCAGTGCGAGCCAGAATACGAACATTTATCATATACAGGGTGTTACTTATATGTACTTATTTTCATGGGCGATTCCTGGACCAAACAGTTGGCTAATACTCATTGCTTTATGCCAATTTCTAAAATCTGAACCAGATAGCAAAAGGAAAAAATCCTATTAAATTTTTTTTATCAAGATGGCGCCCACACGCCATTTTGAATTTGAGCACCATGAAATATGCAAGAAAGTGTAGCTCTCTCTCTCTCTCTCTTTCTCTGATTACTACTACACTATGCCAAGTTGTATTTATTTTTTGGTAAAGCAAGTAAGGATGGTAAATGATATAAAGGATAATATAAAAATAATAACTATGCAATTTTTAAAACGCCACCATTTCCTTTCGGGTGTCAATAGAGAAGTAATATTCTGGCACCATAAAGTACTCGATTGAACCTTCAAAATGTTGTATCGTAAGACCCCTCTTCCAATTTAATTTTCTTTACCAAGGTGGTAGCCCATCGGTCATTTCACAGTTAGGTGGGGTGGAGATAATCAAAAACTGAACTTAATATAATATTGGGAAAGGAATAAATGTATACTTTTTCGTGTGAAGATGTGAGATGGGAAAGTTACGAATAAATGGTTCTAACAAGGAGACATATACACCAGGCCATCCCCGAGTTAAACCAAATTTGGTATAAAAGTTCACAGCAAGTATTTTTTAGCTGTTTTCTATTCTCTCGGAGTAAAAATTGGCACAGAAATTTTGTCAAAAATTACAAAAATAAAAGAAGAAAGTTTAAGAACAATTGAATGCTTTCCCCAATTTCTTCCTTTATTTAATAAAAGTAATACATAGCTTATGAAATATTGCATACTTATATATATGTCTATTTTCCTTTTCAGAAAACATCTCCCCAAAACAAACTTTTGGACCCGTATTCTTGGTAAGTATCTCTGTTCGAAGCTTTGTCATAATCTCGGTTAGACCTGTCGCTATGTCTCTTATATGATCGGAAACTTATTCGTTTACATAACATAACTTGGTAACATAAAAAAGATATGTTATAGCAACGTTTCTCAAACTGGGCAACGGATCCTTTGGGGGTCCGCGAGCAATTACTTAGGGGTTCGAAAAACAAAATAATAAATAGGTTTCAATTTATTAAAAAACGAAAAATTAGATAGATGTTGGTTGAATTGTTGATGACATTTGGGTATAGTCGAGTACTCGTACTACTATACTCGATCAAACAAAAAAACTTCGCCTGCTGCACATTGTTTGTACCACTTTATCACCTTCACGGTTTCCGCGGTTATATTTGCTCCCATTGGTAAATCCAAAATTCGGTACCCCTGAATTGTTGCTGTGTATTGAGAACATTAAGTACAGCCAGCGATATATTATTCAGCTTATTGCTTATTAATGATTTTTGATTTGTTAAAAATAATAATATTCGAATAAAAATAATTTTTATATGAAGGTAATTTATTAGTCATCACATCCTGTCCTAGAATTAATTGTGTACTAATATAGCGAGTGGCTGGGGGTCAACAAGAAAATTCTGAAATCAAAAGGGGTCCGTGGTCAAAAAAAGTGTGAGAAACGATGTGTTAAAGCATATAATATTGTGGAATTTAATCCAAACGCTCTAACTGAACACAAATGTGTCATTCATGCTATTCAATATCATTCAAAGCCATCAGTTGTTTACAATTGTATTAAAAATAATATGCCCCAAGTGAATTTAGCGAAGTTTGTTCTCCACTCTAAACTATACACCACGTTAATATATACCTACCCAAATATATGAATAAATTCCTCATACATTCGAGTAAGAAGGATTTATCAAAATATAATAATGAAAACAATGTCAAGAGAAACAACGCAGCCAAACATTAACGTTTAAGTCCTCAAATCAAGAACCGTCAAGGAGTAACAGCAAAGTAACTCTTATACGCTTTGTGTTGAGGAGTTGAAATGCTTACATGCTGCTTTGTATCGTTGTCATTCGATGTTATAAACGCTAACTTATAACATATACACACTTCAAACTTATAAACTAATTTGTGGGCGCATTGACGTGGCGAACGAATTTTATCAGACTGGATTATTACAAAATTAGCTGTATTATCTGGATCTGGAAAATGTAGAGGAAGCATAATAAGGTTAGAGTTGACCAATTGTGCATTATGCATTATATCAGTCAAATATACTAATAGTCCCAGCTTGAATTATTTATTGGATTAAAAAGATAGTTGCAGAGGATGTGTTCATTGGCTTTGTTGTTTGTTGTTTAACCGTCAAAATAATACCATTAGATCATATATAAGTAATCATTTTTCTAATGATACATGCCACAAAGATGCATCTGAAGATTTAGATGTTCGATTATAACTTTTAACAACCCTTTATATTTTAATGAAATTTTATAACTTTGTATAGTTGTTGCAGAATTATACCGTTGACACTTACTAGCATAAATAAACTACCTGATTAAACCCTATTGTATACGCCTCAAACAAAGTTCAAAGCTCAATAAATGGGATCAGGGCCGGCTTGAAAAGATTTATTTTTATACTTTAAAATAAATAGATACGTATTTTTAGTTTTAGGTACCTATAATAAATGTAAAATAATGATAACAATTAATGATAATTGAAAATAATATAATTTAAAAGTATAACAATTAGGATAACAAGTACAATAAAAATTAATTAAATTCTAAGAAACTATTGATAATTTATTCAAAATTTAACTCTGTATCACTATCATTATCTTCATCTAAGCCTAAACTTTATAATTAAGGGTTGAACATTTGTAATCATACAATTGTAAGAATTTTCCACATTAAGTACATGCTGTGCACAGTTTTTTCAGTTGTCTGCAGAATTTTTTCTTACTTCATTTTTAATTAATTCTACTACAGATGCATTTAATGTAGGAGAAATATTATTTCTCCTAATATTGGATTTTAATTGGTGCCATATTAGCTCAATAGGATTGAATATACAATAGTATGGAGGAAGAAGCAACACTGTATGTCCATTTTCTGCTGCAAGTTTGTCACACTCGTATTCCTTATTTATTTTAAAAGCTTTTAATACTTCCAGCAATTCTCGTTTCTTGTAAGTCTCCGATTTCTTTCTAGGATTAACAGGTTTAAGTACTATGTCTCTTACCGAAGATAAAGGAGTTTCTGTCAAAGTAGACGTCTCTGCTAAAGCATCCATCGAATTAAAATGTCTACTCAACAACGATTGATACACATTTTTAATTATTAGTTTGGCATCGGTAGATAAATGCTTCCTTTTAAAAATGACACTTGAAGATGCCCCCCTATCAGCACAATTCCAAGGACGCCATATTCTACCACTAATAAGCCTAACTAAAAATTACTCGCCGGAAAACCACTAAAGATTAAAATTATTAAAAATCACTTTGTATTTATATATGCATCAGGCATAGGCATAAATTGAATTTGTGTCCGGTTCGGTCCGGCTCTGCTCGAAAAGGTTTTAAAATTTGGGATTTCCTTATTTATTTTATGGTCGAAGGGATAATACTACTCGAAAATGGTTGATTTTCGACATTAATAAATACTACCTTTTTTTAAGAGATGTATTTAAAAAAATATTTTTTAGTTACCCAAAATTTACACCTGTATAAACTTTGATCCTAAGAGTGCGATGTAAGTACGTTCCTGGCTTTGTGGAGAGAGAGAGTTTTTTAGTCCATATAGGCTATAAAAAGTTACAAAATTTCATTAAAATATTCAAGGTTACTTAAAAGTTATAATCTAAAATGTAAATGTTCAGGTGCATCCTCATACATTGATCAAATATCCAAGAAATTTGACTTAATAATTTGAATTGTCACAGTGATATAAATTCTACTATTGTTCTGTAATTGTATCCTTGTTCGTCCCGATACGAGTAAGGTTGATCTGGGCCAGTGAGTTTTATTATTATTAAGGTTGTTTGTGGTTTTTCCCATTAATGAAATCCTGCATTTTATTGATTTTGATATATCTTAAAGAGAAGTAATTAAATGGTTTGCCGTTATTAACAGTCGAGCTGCGAAATGATTACTTGGTCAGCAAGAGTTTACAATTGGTCAGTAGAAACAAACATGTCTAGAAGCAGTTTACTTAAGAGGACCCAGGGCACTGTCAATTTATGTAACTTTCTTGTGTTTTCTTTTGTCGAATACAGAAGGAAATCGGCTACAAAAGGTGTAGCGGGGGCGGGTTTTCACTTGTTTTCCCAGGACACTGTCACGATTCAGAAATGTTTGATGTCCATAAGTTGTTGACCAACTAGCCATTTTGGCTGACCGATTACATTTTTCTGTTCGCAAAAATAAGAATATTTTGCTAACCAGTTAAATGATACTCTATATTAAATTATATGAATCTTATTTATCCAATAAAAGAGGGATTTTAAATTAACGCAGACATTAAGAACAAATAAAAGGCTCTAGTGTCTCCGCAGTTAAAGTAGTCACTGCAAACTCTAAGACGAGAGTTCGTAGGGTCAAACCTCACATCCTGTAACCCGATTCGCACTCGGTGGATTTTAATGGTATAAGTCATGGGGTTAATATCCGGCGTCATCCAAAAAATAGGGAAGAGTGAATCAAAAAAATATTTATGAAAGCTTCATCTACCCCCAGAAACTATTTTAAGATGGGAAACTTGGCCAAATGCTGCCATGTACTATGTCGATAAATTTAGATGATTTGGAATCTTGATACTTCAATTTGAAGTTACAGGAAGCAAATCAATTCAAGATGGTCAGGATATTTTAGTAATACCCAAACTTGCACACAATGTGGCTTCCATTATCTTCATTATCTCCATTATTTTCAATTTAAAGTCCTCAATTTTTAGGAAACAGCAACTAGCGTTAATGCAATTCGTGAATGTTATTAAAAATTGCGAAGCTGCAGCAGCATCTATTGGTCAAGCAATGAAATAAAAATTGGTTCAGATTATCTCAAAGGATAAAGGGTGCCAAACATTGCAAAAAATATTTACTATTTTGAGTGATGGCCAAGATTCCGATTTTGAAATAGATCCTGCAATTATACCGAAATTTAAAAATGCATCAATAAATAACCAGTGTAGATGTAGAACGAAGTTTTTCTAGGTACAAAAACATTCTAATATATAGAAGTACCTAGAAAAACTACGTTCTACATCTACCCTGGTAAGAATATGGATAATTTCGAGAAACATTTAGTTATACATTCTTTTAACATTAATTATTTCAACATTTTTTCTCATTGGTTTATACAATTCTTGCTTAATTTGATGTGATAAATTTTTTGCTTTTTTAGCAGTTTTTTGCTTAATATTGTTACGCCTTTTTAAGCACTTTTTTTCAGTTTTTCTGCTATTTTTTATCCGGTCAATCAGTTTTAATTGAACCTAAGGAGGTGGCTTTTTTGTAAATATTCTTTACATTCGTATTTCATGTCAAATGGTATGAACAAAATTTCGATTTGGTTGGAATTAGCAGCCTGTTTTTCCCTTATTCATATTGACACGCTACTGACGCGTAACTAAAGGCAAAAGGCAGCTTTTCATCAATTATTATCCACACTCCCAAATTCATATCGGGAATTATTCACACACAAGCTCTTGTTCATTTCATATCCTCAGAAATTTAACGATAATTGCAGAAATAAGATCCTCGATGTGTTGTGAATGTTTGCCTCCCCAGTCGCCTTAATTTCAATTTAACTTAGCTCTGGAAATAATTTAACTCGTTAAGTATAGGAATTTTGAATAAACGGAAAGAGTTGTAATTAATTTCGGCTTATAAATGCGCCGGATTTTGTGAGAAACTTCTTATAATTTAACAAAAATTAATTCCACTTGCATTGCATTTCTGATTATTGACTTTTTATATTAGTGTGATCTTATACTATACATGGTGAGGCTGGACGAATGGTCCACACTCCACCAATGTATTGTACAAGTGAAAATAATGTTAAAACTCATAATATGCATCTGATTTTCATTTGTTTTCAAGTTATAGCGTAATTACAAATAAACAAAATTTCATACATACATAAACAAAAATCTAGTGATATGAGGTCTGGAGATCTAGGAGGCTAACTAATAGGACAATCCACATATACATAACCATTATTTTGCTAATACCATCTGCAATTATGCCCCCGCTATGGGTTTGTTCGGGGGGCGTTGTGAGCTTGCGCAGTTCGGAGATTTCCTTGTGAAAGTAAACATTCGACAGGGCCGGATTTCAATTTTTTTAATGTAAATTTCACTGGCTAGTTAGGAAAAATATTGCAATCAAAATTTCGATTAGTTCGTTTTAGGCCGTGTTCCATGCATACTATTTCTGACGATATGATGATCCGACGCTGCCCCGATTGGTGTAAACTTATTGTGCCAAATTCCGTCCGAATATTTGTAACAGTCGACACGATGAGCTTTATTTTAACTTTCAGCCGATGTATGTTTCTTAACCTCACTTTTTTCTAAACCAAAAATTAAGAATGAATGACTAGATTGACTATTTTTGGAATTATTATCAGCTACTAATTCACCAAATTACAATTACATTAATTTTAAGGTTAGGTAGAGGCCACATATATATTATATTGTATACGAATGACACTCTCTTCTTTTCTTACAAGCTTTTTAGTGAAATTTGGTTCGGAAGATCGGATAATGTGATAAGCAAAATATTTTCGTATGTGCATACCTGAAATACTTTATACCTGGTATTGATCCACGACTTTTGCAAAAAAGCGCCATCTTCTTAAACAAAACAAGCCACTAACCTAACAAACAGCGAATCACCACAAATTAAAAACTCCTTCACAAAAATTGTTGTTAGGTAATGAAAGTTTATAAGCACTAATATACCGACAACAATGTGGATAAACCACTTTTTATTCTGTAATTTGAAAAAGCATCCAGAACCAAATATCGCGACGAAAAGCAAGAAACAAGTAATGTCGGGCCGTGTCTGACGCGATCGATAAAATTTCCACCCTACTGCGCAAACTCAATAGGCCCGCGCCATCTCCCATAGCGGGGACACTTTTTTGTATTTTTGAACATTCGAATTGGCAATATAATGGTTATGTATATGTGGGACAATCCCAACGAATTCAAAGTCCCAGTAACGTTTCTGGTTTGTTTGTTGATCGTTGGTATTAAATAACTGTACCACACCTAGGGTTGCCAGATTGGCTGCAGAGTTTTCCGGGCCAATTTTTGTCAGGAAATAATGCAGTGTTACCTATGCCTAACTAACAATATCGAAAAAAAGGTAATATAATTGGTACAAAATTCCGGGATTACACGAAGCAATCCGGAACCCGGTAACAATTCATGGGAAAACGGCCACCTGGCAACCCATGTTGTACTCAATTGCCGAAAATGGCCGCTTTGGGAAATTTATACCCACAATGCGATGTGGATATCACTAATTTTCAACATCATGTTCCATATACCCAAATCGCGTTGTGGGTAAATTAGAAAAATCCATGACGCGAAATCACGATTTTAATCTAAGGCACACGACGGTTTTCGTGTGTTATGGATAATAATAAATACCCATAAAGCAAAAGAAAAATATGGTGAAAAAATCAATCAAAAAATATGTAAAATAAAAATACTAACTTGTTTTAAAGATCTATTTATGAATTAAACATTTTCTATAATAACTAATATTTATTATTTATTCTTGCATGTTAGTGATCCATGACATTTTGAGTTACACTTTTTGTTCCAATTATTATTACCAAAAAACCTTTTACAGTTGCATCTGAGAAATCCTCGACCGGAACCTTTAGATGACATATTTGCTGCAGTTCGCAAGGGTATCTGTTTGATATTATTATCAATTGATTGCGACATGATGTTGAAAATAATTATTATTGTTGGATTAAGAATATGTCAAGATTATTATCAACTCAAATTAATAAAAGTAATTTTAAAAAATACTTTTGTGATGGGTGTTTAATTTATTTTAGATCAATACACAAATTTGAAATTCATCAAAAAAATGATTGCAATCATTTGTATACAAGAGTTCCTACCAATGAAATCAAAATTAATAGTGGTCATTATTATGATCAACAAATACCCGAAAATATTCTACCGTTTGAAAATTTTCCAAGACAGCTTAAATTTCCTTTTGTAATATATGGAGATTTTGGGTGTTGTTTGAAACCATTACAATTTGAACAACCTGAAAATGATTTAGATTTATACACTCGAAATACATCCGACACGCTCGGAAGTGTATATGCAAGGGTTGACTTGTCAGAAAATGTGTTTCCCGTGACTTTGGAGTCACTCAGATGCTGTAAATTCATTTTCAGACATGGCTCCATATAATTTTGAATTTATTGAGAATTTCCTATTTAAAGCCACTCAGCAACGCTCTACGGCATTTCATCATATATAAAAGTTGTAGAGGGGGACCTAAAATCCACGAAAAACAAAATTACTGATATTCCACTTCACGGACCCCTATTGTCACCGTCTTTCTACTATTAGCCCTGCGAGCGAATCTAATAATACGATGTAATCCTAATCTATGCATTTCTAACGGATGAAAAACTAATAGTTCGTAAAGAAATATATTATTAGTTCTTGTAGGTAATTTCAATCTTTTTCCAACTAATGCCGCATTTTGCGGATACTAACTGTGAAAGTGGAATTAAGTCTTTTAGGATTTAGATGAGATTCTTTTATGGCTTTATTTGCACCTGTGATCATCTCAATTTTACCAGTAGCATGCTTAGTCATTCCGGAGTAATATGATCTTATATAAATTTGCTTAGATTTTCTAGCTTATACAAAGTTTTTTAATCATCCGATTGAATTGCATCGCAAGGATTAAAGTGTTACATGAGTGGTCAATTATATCGGTTTCTTACGAGACGTCTTCATAGAAAATGTTGATTGTGTGAAATGCATTTCATTTCAGAGATTACCAATAAAATTGTCGTGCATGTTTTGTTATTGTCTTGCTCGAGTAGATTTATTTTTACGATATTATTAATGATACCTACTGTAAAGATGATCGTCATGAGTATACTGAAGTGATAAATTCAGTAATCTGACAAACAGTTGTGTGTAAACTTTTTTCTATTTGGGTTTCATAATGGCTACATTATGAAATGCAAAAAAATTTAATAACTTGCCACTTTATGAAATTGAAATTTAATTTTTTTCCTGTTGGCAACAAGTAGGGTTCGAATTTAAGGCCTACTTCGTTGAAATTAGTTTTCTAGGCAGTATGAATTCGACAGAAATTTTTTATAGAAAACTTTAAAATACTAACCTTTAACCTTGCAAATAGATCATTTTTACTAGGTATTTTTCCGAAATACCTATACTCGGAAATATATAACATGCTGACGGTGTCCGTCAACTAATTTCTAGTTACAACTATAAAACAACATAACCTAAAAATAATAGAAATGTCTTCAAGTTTATGCTCTTTTAATTCAATATAGTATTATACATATTACATTATATTTATAGTTACTGTAGACATTTCCCGGGCATTAATTATTATTCCTGTCAGATTCTGTGTCGACACAATATTTTCGTCAATAGTATTATTTATTATTTTGTTCAATATTTAGAACTTTGTTCTGCTCGCACCGAAACTCAAAGTTTTGCATATTCTTTTTAAAAGTTTTTCTAGATTATTTTCTGCAATTTCTCGTATTTCTGACGGAGTACAACTTTCTTCCTGACTCATTTTTATTAACTTTAAAAATATATTTATATTGACGGATTGGGAAGAGGCTTTGTTGTGTTCAATTGTTTCTATCATGTCATATTTAGTACTTGTAACATTTTATTAAATTGTAAAAGTATTGCCAACCCAAAAAAGAAAATATTAATTCAAGTGGAAAAATTCTACTATATTTTTTAAAGTTTTTCAGACTTTAAAGATCCAAATAGAAAAAGTATTATAAAATACACGGCCCATAAGACAATTAGAGAACTTGTCCTATGATATGGTGGTGGATACGGTGGAATACAAACAACTTTTTTCACGGGCATTTTTTAGTGCAAGGCAGAGAAAAAGAGTATTTCCGGGATAAAACTTGATTTTCGCACGGTTCTGATTTTGTCTTTCTCATGGTGATTATTGATGAAAGATGGGCCCGAATAAAAAATATTTCAGTCAAAAGATATTTATTTTTGGGCGGAGAACACGATACGCCAATAAAAAATATGTGGTTCATTTGAAAATCTTAACTTACCCCCAGCCGCGCCCGGGGGTTGAGGTGGTGAGGGGTGGTTTAATTTGCAAACTATTCCTCCTTCAAAGCGAAACAACTTTTTCCATGCATCCGATGCAATGCGATGCACCGGAGTTATTCCGGGGTACCGACCTTTTTCAACACCGTGTATAGAGCAACAGTCCATAGATCGGTCGAATCATTCTACCGACAGACGGACGAATAAAATCTCTTCGCCTTAAGGTAACCTTACAAATTTATGCCTTGCCATGAACACAATCATCTGAAAAATAATATGCTGCATATACAGGGTGTTTCTTAATAACATGCTAATATTTAAGGAGGTTACTCTTGGGTGCATTTTCAGAAAAAACTTTATAAGCACATATGTCCTAAAGACTTTTGACTTAAGGATTTTCATGTTTTTAATAATTTGTTAAGGTTAATGACTTAAATACGTGACAACTAGACCGGGTAGACAACTGTCAAAACTGTTTATGTTTACCAAACAAAATCTGCATCTTACCTACTAGATCCTTTTTAATTTTTGTTAATACCTAATTTCATAACAGAGTGCAAATGAATGAATCTAATTTTTTTATGCGAAAACTGTACGTCAAGCGGCAAGAAATCAAGAGACAATAATTGCTGAGAAAGGAATGAGAATTGCAAAAATAATTTTTATTAAAAAAAAAAGAAGCGGCGATCATTATTTTCTGGAAAAATACCGAGGGCAATTCCCGCGCGAACGCCACTGCGCGGAATACAAAAACATGTTGTACATCATAAAATGCCTCTTGATGAATAGACGGTGTGTACCAAATTTCAGAAAATATCTAGAGCAGTATCACAGATATTAATAAAAAAGGAGTTTTTTTGAAAATCTCAAAAGTTAAGATGTTCGTATCAATTTTTTTCTGAAAATACACCCAAGAATAACCTCCTTAAATATTAGCGTGTTATTGGGAAACACCCTGTATAAATACAGAAATCGCCAATATTCGTTATTCATGTCCGCTATCAAATTCATGCAGAAATTTAAACGGGACGTGGCGTATATACAGCCATAATTCATATTCGAGCCCGCGTTTAAAAACGGAAAAATAATAAACAATAGTTCATGTATACATAAAACGAGCGGACACAATTTGTAACCACGGTGCGGTGCAACCGACCGTGGAGACCTTAGAGATAGTTGCTCCATGTAAGGCCGTGTTTCCACTGGCCACTTTTTGAAGTTGACATCGACGACAAAAAGTGGTTCGTGTGTAGCCGTCCCAACCACTTAAAATGGCCCGACCCAGCCACAATTTGTAGTTATGCCAACGTCAAGATGTGGTCGATATTGGCGCGGAAATTTCAGTGTAGCCAATACTTCGCAGTAGTTAACATGGATTCCGACGAAGAAGCTTTGTTGCTTCAACGAAGACGTAAGCGAAGAAGAAAATCTCCGAGGTGTTGGGTCCATCCCATTTCTAGGACTCGGCTTCAGTTGGGACAATTTTATACACTATACCACAAACTTCGTAGCTATCCCGTTAAGTTTTTCCGGGTTTTAAGAATGTCAACTCGTTCCTTATAGTCCCAAATTACAGGTTCAGCCTGAATTTCGGCAATAAACGTGTCCGTGTCAAACAGTTCCATTTCGATAGTCGATACTGACGATTGGACGACAACAACAAAGTGGTCGCCTTGCACGTGGTCCATGGAAAAAGGACCGCGCTGAAGCCAGCTAGTGGTCAGTGGACGGGCTCGACCACTCACGGCGGCAGAAGTTTAATTGTGGTCGACAAAACGTCCGTGTAAAAAGCATAAAACTTTTTACATTGCCTTAAATGGAACTACAAGCTGGCGACAGTAGACCAGAAGCGAACCACTTTTTGTCGTCGATGTCAACTTCAAAAAGTGGCCAGTGGAAACACGGCCTAAGGTTCGTATTGCGCCGTGTGTTTGGGTCTTCTCTGACACATGATTAAATTTATTGGAGCAGTGATTTAGACTACAGTAAAGTTCACATTATTCCGTTGATCTTTTGAATGCCATAAAAGCCTAATTATCCCTCTGACCATAAAATATGCATCTTTTCGGACAGGACCGGAGTACAAATTTTATTTATATGCATCCCTAATGATTATACCATTTTAAGTAAGTGTCTCTTTAATTAAAAATAAAAATAAATCAATATGTATACAAGATGTAACAAATTAGTCCTTCACCATTGGGATTTCGGGAACCAAGAGAGATGGGGCAAAGCTGCATAATTATGGGCCAAATAATATGCATCATGGGCTTTCTAATTAGTCATTCCTGACTTTGTTTGAAGGGATGTCCAAAAGTTAATTGCGCTTTCTCATTGCTACTTTTTATTCTGCACAAAATGGCATCATCAGATCTTTAATACGACGTTTCGTCTTTGGGTCACTATCGTCAACTTCTTTTTTTAAATACGGGCCTGGATTTTTTTGTTTAAAATATGAAAGAGGAACTACATCTACATTCAGCGTATACAACACTTACGGGTTTAACGACTGTGATTGTCGAAAAAGGCATTGAGTTTTGCAGTCTCGAATTAAACCGAATTTTTTGAAACAAAAGTAAATTACAGGATCGTACTGGGGGTATTTTAATGAAGATGATCCGTTTAAGGAACAAAACGTCGCAAAACCACTACCGCTGAATGTAGATGTAGTTCCTCTTTAATATTTTAAACAAAAAAATCCAGGCCCATATTTAAAAAAGTTGGCGATGGTGACCCAACGACGAAATGTCGCATTGAAAATCTGATGATGCATCTTGTGGAGAATAAAAGGTATCAATAAGTAAGTGAAATTTATTTTTGGATACATGGTGGATAAAATAAAAACGAAACCAAAATTTAAGATTTTTTAAAATATTTTGAAAGCACCTGTATTAATTTTTAATTTTTTTGCGGAATCTTATTGGGCCCATAATTATGCAACTTTGCCCCAATTTAACCGACTTAATGTCTTACCGTTTCCGAAATCCCAATGGCAAAGGACGAATTTGTTACACCCTGTATAGTTATTTTTTCAAGCCGAGCTTGCACCCAGTTTTGTTTTTGATGATGTTTAGATCAAGCAATGGGGTTTAAACCGATTAGTGATTTATTGCAAACTGTACTATAATAAGAAACAGTATTTTTAAAATCAATTTAAAGGAAGGAAATAATTATCCAATAATTATTGAAATTAGTTAAACAATATAATGGTAGGTTAGTTACAACAACATACTTAAATTAATCTTAATTTTGAATAAATACATCGATCCAAGAAAATAATAAAACCCATATCCTAACCTCAATATTTGGAGTGGAGTTAGATATGGTTAATTTGTTAATTATGAATTTTCCAAGGAATTTGTTTAAAACAATATTCAAATTTTTATTAAAACAAATATAATTACATAAATCACGTTTACTTAACCTGTATGGATATTCTATCCTCTGATAATTATAAAAATCGATAATAAATCGGTACATATTCCATTTCTACTTCACCCAAGCACTCGTTATGTTTAATGTGTTGCCTAATTTACTTACTCTTTATATCTATGATAAAACCTACAATGATTCACCAATTAAAAAAGAAGACATGTGTAGTGTTATTGCTCTACTTCCCTTTACCCCACCCAGCACCCCAATTCGTTATTTTTTAAATAAACAGTTTGTTCGAAGGCTTGCAACAGCTCGACGGTGTAATCTGACTATCATCCAACCACATATATATAAACAGTATATTGCCAATACGAACGTTCCAAAATACAAAAAGTGTCCCCGCTATGGGAGATGGCGCGGGCCTATTGAGTTTGCGCAGTAGGGTGGAAATTTAATCGATCGCGTCAGAGCCGGCCCGACATTATTTGTTTGTTGTTATTCGTCGCCATTTTTGGTTCTGGATGCTTTTTCAAATTACAGTGGTTCATCCACATTGTTGTCGGTATATTAGTGATTATAAACTTTCATTACCTAACAACAATCTTTGTAAAGGAGTTTTAAATTTGTGGTGATTCGATTCGCTGTTTGGTAGGTTAGTGGCTTGTTTTGTTTAAGATGAAAGGACACAAGTGCATGGTGCTTTTTTGCAAAAGTCGTGGATCAATACAAGGTATAAAGTATTTCAAGTATGTACATATATACGAAAATATTTTGCTGATCATATTATCCGATCTTCGGAACCGAATCTCACTAAAAAGCTTGTAAAAAAAGAAGAGAGTTTAACCGTATACAATATAATATATACGTGGTCACTACCTAACCTTAAAATTAATGTATTTTTAATTTGGTGCATTAGTAGCTGATAATAATTCCCAAATAGTCAATTCATTCTTAATTTTTGGTTTAGAAAAAAGTGAGGTTAAGAAACATACGACGTCGGATGAAAGTTAAAATAAAGCTCATCGTGTCGATTGTTACAAATATTCGGACAGAATTTGGCACCAAAAGTTTACACCAATCAGGGCACCGTCGGATCATCATATCGTCAGAAATCGTATGCATGGAACGCAGTCTTAAATCGACCTAATCGAAATTTTGATTGCAATATTTCTCCTAACTTACCAGTGAAATTTATATTAAAAAAGTTGAAATCAGGTCCTGTCGAATGTTTACTTTCACAAGGAAATTTCCGAACTGCGCAAACTCACAACGCCCCCTTCGATGCCCATAGCGGCGGCATAATTGCAGATGGTATTTGCAATATACTGTTTATATATATGTGCATGCAACACTCAATTGTATACAAATTTAAAGATACGAAGATATGCTAGTCATATATACTGCTATTTTACAAATTTCATGATATTTTTCTGGTATTTATTAATTGTTATCTGCGTACTTCTGTATTTTGATTGGTAGTTAGAACAGCCGAGCAAAGCCAAAGAAATGCGAAAACGGTTATTTCGTTACAGTACAGCATAAAATGTATTTATATTGCAATCTGTAAATCGTAAACTGTGCAATTATGAGCAAGTTAAACAGAAAATAATTACATTTTAATTATTGTAGTCATGAGCCCTTTTCTTTTTAACTTAAATTTTTTCGCGACAATTTAAATTCAATTTCCCTTCTATTTTCCACACAGAAAACAAAGATACGGACGTAGAAAAAAGTAAGTGGACTCATAAATAATGCAACTTCAAGTAGTATCTAGGCAACTCTTTTAGTAAAGCAACTCATTAATTTAGCACTGTATTTTTGTCAACACACAGAAACGACGCAATGGTTGCAACGTTCAAAATTAGGACAATGACACCATATAAAGACGCAAGGAAAATCATTTTCCAAGCATCCGAGGATACTTTATACAGGTTCAAGGCAAGATTTCCTTCTTTATGAAAGATGTCAAAATATTCTTACAGCAAATAATTTGAGCTGTAAATGTGCAACAGTGTAAAAACACAAGATTTGCTGCTGCTAAAAGTTATATAACATCAACAACCATGTTATACAGCAAAAGCGTTACACAACAATTTCGCTGTATAACACAAGTTTTATTAATATTCTTAAAGCTATTTATTAAAAAAAAATCAATAAAACAGTTTTCTAACTGGATGGTAAGAACATTCCTAAATATGACCTTAAAAAAGATAATTTCAATGATCATACGTGAAATACACTTTTAAGCATCACTACTAGTGCGTGAAGTACAACTTCACACACCGGTTCGTGAAGTAGAATGTATTCCTGGGTATGTTCGGTTTGCAAAACTCGCCTACATCTCGTGTGATAAAACCTGTATTCACGCACTTATTACACAATGTATTATTTTCTACGACCGTAAGTGAAATACACTTTTAAGCATCACTACTAATGCGCGAAGAACAACTTCACACGCCGTTGCGTAAAGCACAATGTATTTTATTGCACATATACTTCCATACGAAGCCATGTATTCAAAATTAATAGATGGGCTATGATTGTTCTATTTTGCTTAAAATTATGCAAGCTATGACAACTGTCATTATTAAAAATAATTATTATTATTTAGAATTACCTATTTTCTTATTTTAAGCTACCTATATGGTCATGGAAAATGTATAATGTGAAACACTTGTGTAATGCCAACTTTTATACACTCGTTCGGTCTGAAACACTCGCCTACAGCTCGTATTGTGAAGTCCTCAATCACACATAAAACCTGTCTTCGAACAAACCGGTCTTCACGCACTGGCTACACAATATACTATTTTTATGATCAAACACACGATTCAAAACCAACTTGAATTTAAATCAGAATATAGAGTAACTGATCTCAATGGTTAATATACTATTTTGTAACTTTATATACCTTTAACCCCTATATCGCCGAGAAACAAAATTTGAAATTACAGTGTAACCTCTCTTAGGCGGACGCCTACGGGACCGTCTAAATGTGTCCGTCTAATAGAAGTGTCGGCCAATGGGAAATTTGTTATTAGGTAATATGTATATGTATGTACAAATAAACATAAAATAACAAAAATACACTAGTTTTAGTTAGGATGTAGTACTAAAAAAATCTAATAACGTAGTTTGAAGTGTTTACGTTTTATTCTTGCAATCTAGAAAATGTAATTCCAAGTCCGATAAGAATTACATTGCTGTAGAGTCACCTGTATTCTTTGCATACTCTTATCCTTTACCATACTAATGGCTTGTTGATAATTGGTGACATTTGTTTGATTACTTCAGTCAACTTCTTCATCAGAGTCGTCAGATAGTGATGTGGTTTCAGTTTGGACTATATATAATCGGTAGGAATGGGGTCACTATCATCTTCTAATAGCACATTGCTATCAATGTTAATGAACTCGCCCAAATCATTGTTATCAAATTACAAACTTCCACAACATCCATATTCTCTTTCATACTCAAAACGTGATATGTTGTGCCATTGTTTACGATTTTAACCTTACAACTCACAAAATAACGGACTGCTGTCGGGGAATCACACATACTTTCATTCGGCGAAGTCCTTTCGCTCTGCCACGCATACACGATTGGTTGCCGGTCTGTCTTCAGAGAGTTCTTGCACCGTACTTATTCGTCTTCCAAATACTTTAAAATTTTTGTCGGTTTAAAGGAAGGTTTTCGCATTCTTTGTATGAAAACAGCTTGTCCGCGTCCGCCCAAGAGAGGTTGATTTTCATGGAAATATTAGAGGTGTCCGTTATGAGAGGTTTCACTGTATCTGTCTAATTTTAAAAAGTATTCCAGCAGTATTTTAAAAGATTTTTCAAAACCTCGAGATATTGTAGAATCTACAAATGAAAATGTTCCAAATTCTGCAATTTTCAGCAATTCACAAAAATTTTGTATTTTATAGTTTTGGCTTCGTTTTTCAGTATTTCACACTGCCATCAAACGGAAGAGCTTAGGTACCGAAAAAGAATAATAAAAGTTAACCAAGCATAGAAAAACAAAAGAAGCTAATAATGTACAGTAAAGCGGCTGATTTATTTGAGGTGCTGATTACACGGAGAGTTCCGCATGGCCTAACAAATATAATTTAAAGTAAATTTTAGTTTTCGAATTGCATATATACGTATTATTAAGCTGATCGTGATTAAATGGTGAAATATTGCTACTGCAGGAGGATTTTTGCATAATAGTTTTTATCCGGTATTTATTTGGTATTAATAAATATTTTATATAAAAAGTTTAAAATATGACTAATTAATTATTAGAAAAATCGATTTTTTAAAGTTACTTCTACACTACTTTCCACTTACCCTAAATTTTAATCAAATTTAGGTTATGGAAAGTAGTATCTAAAATAGTACAAGGTGTCCCATTTTCGACACTTTTATTACTTCGTAATTGTTAGTGCTATCAAAAAAGTAATGTAGGTGCTCTTTTTCGGTCAAACTTAAAATACTAAAATCAAAATTTCAAAATTTTCGTTCGCTTAAGAGATAGGGGGGAAAATAAAAAAACTGACAATTTCTAAATTACCCTATATTTTCTTAGTTAAAAGAGATACAGAAAAATATTTTATACATAAGTTTCTTGATAATGATTGTTGAATAATTTGCCGTTTTAAGAATGAATATACGGGGTCAGGTAAAAAAGTTGTCGGACCTAACCTCATTTTTTAAAATGGAACACCCTGTATATTTTAATCTAAAAAGGTAGCATTTTAAATTGTCTTTTCGAATATAACACATATTGGTTTCCTTGGCGATTTATTTAAACTTTATTACTTTGAAACGAAATAAAAGATTCTGATTAAGGTAAAAAATAACGAGAATCATCGCGTATGTCCTTAAATGGTTACCGTCTTTCCGGATAGCGAACAAAATATACATTTTGCGCCATTCTTCGTTTTTCCACTTTCAATATACACTGATATCATATCAAATTTTTCAAAATGTTGATAAGTCATTTTCGCAAAAGAATATATAAAAATGAAACTGACATTAAATGTTACTAGTCAACATAGTTGTTTCTAGGATATTAGCTTTTGCTTCATGGTCTTCTGTGATTTAAAGTAGTTACTTTGTCATAAAAAAACACCTAATTTTTTTTTAACTCTTCGCTCACTGCCAGGGCCATTCCCGTGGGGAGCTGCAGCTGAACGTGGGGTCCGAACCCCAGGGCTATCAACCCTTGGTACCCCACGAGATATCCGATCTTATCCGGCCTGGTTACCGGAGTCAATGGGGTACGATTGGAGGATGATACATTTTTCACATTTCCCTATTTTTTCCATGACGCCGGATAGTAACTGACTCATACCAGTAGAATCGAATCCACCGAGTGCGAATCGGTTATTCAGTCATTTAAATTTGTAAGAAATTGTGCTGTCTAAATGTGAAAAAGTCAGTGGTGTACCTATTTTTTGTTAAAAATTATTAAATCGCCTGAACGCACGCACGCCCTTGTCAACCTACTCACACAATTTTATTGCTAAAATATTTCTTATTTTAGGTGCTTTTCATAACCCAAATTTCACTAAAATTACCAAAGCCGGGTAAGAAATCAGCACACGAGGAATATGTTTTTTGAAACCCCCTTTATAAAATGTTCTATAATAGTATATTAAGATAATATCTAAGAGCATGCGTTTAATTTAGAAAACGACCCGCGAAGCGGGGACTCTTCTAAAGTACAGGGCTCTAATTGTTTTGTGAACCGTGTATTTTATAATACTTTTCCTATTTGGGTCTTTAAAATCTGAAAAACTTTAAAAAATATAGTAAATTTGAATTAATATTTTCTTTTTGGGTTGACAATACTTTTACAATTTCATAAAATGTTACAAGTATCCACTATGCCATGATAGAAACAATTGAACACAACAATTCTTGTTCCCATCCGTCATAATTAAAAATAAATATATTATTAAAGTTAATAAAAATGAGTCAGGTAGAAAGTTGTACTCCGTCAGAAATACGAGAAATTGCAGAAAATAATCTAGAAAAACTTTTAAAAAGAATATACAAAACTTTGAGTTATGGTGCGAACAGAACAAAGTTCAAAATATTGATCAAAATAATAAATAATACTATTGAAAAAATATTGTGTCGACACAGAATCTGACAGGAATAACAATTAATACCCAGGAAATATCTACAGTAACTATAAATATGTATAGATAAAGTAATATGTATAATACTATATTGAATTAAAAATAAAAATAGTACTTTATTGAATAAAACTTTAGAAATAGAGCATAAACTGGAAGACAGTTCTATTATTTTTGGGTTATGTTGTTTTATAGCTGTGACTAGAAATTAGTTGACGGACACCGTCAGCATGATATATATTTTCGAGTATAGGTATTTCAGATAAATATCTAGTAAAAATGATCATTTGCAAGGTTAAAGGTTAGTATTTTAAAGTTTCCTATAAAAATTTTTTGTCGAATCCATAATGCCTAGAAAACTAATTTCAACGAAATCAAAGTAAGCCTTAAATTCGAACCCTACTTTCTGTCAACATAAAAAAATAAAATTTCAGTTCCATACAGTGGCAGGTTATTCAATGTTTTTGCATTTTTGTTTTTGGGTTTTATATGTAAAAATTATATAAATATACAAATAACTAATCTTTTTTAAATTTTACCTTTATTATAAATAGTATGGCGTTCGAAACTAAAAGACGCATCAGAAATGCACTTTCGGCCAATCCATCCCCCATTTGGCAAAGGAGAGTTGTTACTTATTACAACCAGTTCGCAAATTGTACCCAAACAAAAGGATATTGTTCTCTCGCACATAACCGAATTCCGTCACTCAGGTAAATGGTTGCGACTCTGCGGTGCATCCGCAATCCACATGTTCACCTGTCGGCGTGATGTATGGTGGCCGTTTTGGCGCCACCATTATACCCACCCACCCCTCATGTCGACACGAGATCCTTTGTCGTCCTTGCAATGTTCGGTTACAGGGTGGCCCCGACAATAATCTTAAAATAATGCATATTATGATCAGCATTATAAAGTATTATTAGTGTTGTGATCGCTCGAGCGAAAAACCGCTTGATCACTCGATTATTGAAATAACCGACATCACTAGATTATTAAAAAAACCGCTCGAGTTATCTATTCAGGAGAAAACCGTCGCCCGTCACTTATTATCTTTCACTCGATACCGGAGCTTCGCTTGACGCCGACGGAAATATACCGCTGTAGTGTGATCGAGTTAAAAAACTGCTCGTATATTCGAACACTATTTCGTTCGATAGGAAATAATCTAGTTAAAAATCAGGCGAAAAACCGAACAATATCGCCGGTTACCTGATAGACGACCTCCGGTCTAAGCACGTCTTTCTTAGAGGCACATAAACGAGAAGGTGCATATAAAAAAGTATGCTGAATCCCTTAGCGGAGTCATCGCGACATGATTTGGTAAAGTTTTGTTTTAACTGGCTAGCCAGCGAAGTAGTTTAGGTCTCCGATTGTAAATATTAAAAAATTAAAGGATATATTTTAAAATTTTTAATTACTATAAAGACGAGAAAACTTCTCAAAAATAACATAATAATAGAAATTGTTAATGAACAATAACAAAACGAACAAAATGGTTAACAAAATATATAGAAAAATTCGTTGGTAATCTTATAGTAAACATTTTTAAATCTAAACAGGAACTTTTTATTATTAAACTCAAAAATAACATACATTATAGAAAATGTTAATGGAAAATCAGAAAACGAGCAAAATAGTTAATAAAACATAGGTATCGACAAATTTTTTGGTAATTAAAAGTAAGCATTCTTAAATTTAAACAGGAACTTTTAGGTAACTATGAATAGATGAGTACATGAATTTAAAAAAATAATAACCAATTTTCTTATTTTGCCAGTCGCGTAACTAAGCCTAAATTTTTGGAGTGCATGCAGTGGGCACCTGATAATTTTATTTAAAGTGGAAGAATTGGACAAGCTATTTTAAATATCTACTTATTTTATGCTCGTAGATTGAGAAAGATGTGAAGAAAAATAACTCTTGGTAATACTTTTTGTTCGTGTTAAAAACGCACAATATTAAACCCGAACAATAAATACATATTTGTGTGATTTTTTGCAGTTTTTTGTTTGGTATCGAGACACGTGGTAAAAATTCATTATTCACAAATAAATAAATTTCTGGAATTTTTTTGGTGACACTATAATTTTTTAGTTGAACCTCTGCCCACCCGTAGTTACGTGCCTGCTAAATACCCGACCTGATCACATGTAAAGGGCTAGGCAGCCCGTTAAGCAGTCGGTGACGTCATCGCTTGGTAAATTGGAATTTCAGGCGATTCACTCGAGCGATTAACTCGATTATTACAATCGGTCGAGTATCAAGTACTCGATTATTAAAATCATCGGTTTTTCACTAAGTATTATTCGTCTTCACCAGGGGAGTGTTTCACCCACAGACATACACATAATATAAAAGAGAGAGAAAACAGTCCATTCATAAATCGCCATTTGTGTACCTGTAACTTCTGGTAAAAAACTTAATAGAGTTTGAATTTGACCTGCAACCTACCGCTGATTTATGATTCTGATCAAAACTGTCGAGCAGAAACGACAGAGTTTCGGCTGAGCCAGCGATGAATGATTTGCCTTGACTATGTCGCAGCCTTTAGTGTAATTAGCCATTTCATGAAAGTCTGCTCTTTTCATGAAACGCTGCCAACTACTGAAACAAATAAGGCTATAAATTGTAGACGTTACATGAAACGTCTACCTGTTTCGGCCTCTTGATGGAAACGAGCAAAATTACGTTAAGTGACTGGCTTTACTGGACTTTTCATGTAAGGCTCCGAATCTACTTTGCACTTCATATAATAAAATGATGTATAACCTGAAAATAGCGACTTCTAGTCACATTCCCTCAGCGCTTGCCAAAAAACTGACTACGGAAGAAGATCTTATGAAAATTATGAATAAAGAAGATTCAGTTGTCAAAATATCGGATGCATATGAAGGTCTCGCTGATGAAGATCATGATATTACCAATGTTGTACCGCAAGAACAAAATATAAACAGATCTCAAGAATCAATGTGCGAAAATTGTTTACATTGCAGAAGTTTGTCAACAACGATCTTCAGTTCTGTGCAATTTATGTTCTGCCAGTAAAAACATTTCTGAAGAACGCGACGAAGCTAGAAATAAAACTGAAGAAGCAGCCAAAAAAATGTTAAGTAATTCGGCAAAAAAATGCCGACTTTTAATGTAGGCGATTGTGTATTATTGAATATTCCCAAAGTTTACAGAGGTCCAGGAGATTCCAGGAATATGATTTGTTTGATAATAGATCAGAAAAATGGCGTAAATCAGATTGCTAGTAAGCACGGTACTATAAAGTGATGGGTTTGGTGCTGAAAGTCGTACTGTTGCGGGTTCAGCACTTTTTAATAAAGAGGAAATGCCCTTGGAAACATCATTCAGCCTAAGAGAAGCTGTGTCATTGGAATCAGGTGGTCAAGGCATACTGAAATGTTCGTGTAAACCTAGCAAAGGAATAAGTGCATCTGAAAAAAAAATAACGTACTTTGTAATAGCCGTTGCCATAATCGCTGGCCGTGCTTTACTAAGTAACATGTCGTTTGTTTCTTTTTTCTTTTTAAATAATTGATGATTCTACTTTCATTCGTATTTTTGTTGGTCCTGTACTGTAGCTAGCCTCTAAGACGTTATTTATAATAAAAGTTACTTCCTTGTAGTAAAAGTTACTTCGTTGTTAATGCAGTAAGTGCAAAGTATATTCGGAGCGTTACATGAAAAGTCCAGTAGAGTCAGTCACTTGACGTAATTTTGCTCGTTTTCATTAAGAGGCCGAAACAGGCAGACGTTTCATGTAACGTCTACAATTTATAGCCTTTTGGCGTAATAGTTATTTGTTTCAGTATTTGGCAGCGTTTCATGAAAAGAGCAGACTTTTCATGAAATGGCTGATTACACTAAAAGGCTACACCACAATTGCAGTACGAAAAAATTTAAGAAATAATAATTTTTGCTTCTTTTTTGTATTTTCCGATAAACTAATGTTATGCCGCGATGCTCTATGTACAAGGATTTTCATGGCTTATTAGCTATTTCTCCTGTCATGAGTTGATATACAAATATCCAAATCGTTCTATTCTTGACTCACTCTGTACCTTGTTATTTCTTTGACGATGACAAATGCTTGTAGTTCCCAGACATACCTGAACATTAAGTCGACATACGATTGTGCATGGTCGCATAAGCTTCTTATATACAAGAAGATCCATTGATTTGTGATAGCTATGGGAGTTTTTTAATTTAGCACGAGCCAAGAGCAGGTAGCAGCAGATACTGTTAGCTTTTTGAGTTGGAGTGAAGGTTATCGTTGACAGGTGAAATAATATGATATTACCTATTTACAAGAAATTGATTTTTAATATGATAATATGTATTTTTTAATAAGACCTCATTATCTTTTTGGCGAATTAGGAGATCCTTGACTTTGCTAAGAGATTAAGAGCACTTATCACTGACCTCAAGGTAAAAAGATGTGACAAACTACAATAAAAAAATAGTATAGAATTTGTTAAAAATTTTAATTTAGCTTCGAAATATTGGTACTACATGATTATATTTTGAATTTTTCGAAAATGATTTTATATTGAAAATATACAGTCATTTTTGAAAGTATTGCATACACTATAAACAATCTCAATAAATGTTATTGCTTAGTTTTAATGCAAACAAAATGTCATACCGAGGTTTTCAGGAAAAATATCTAAAATCGCAACAATCTCAAGTCATTTGGCAACGCTTCGGGTGATCAAAAGCAGAAGGATAACTCCTACTCCCTCGATACAGTCGGCCAGCGCGCTGGCTCGTCGTGTAATGGCGATGTTGTCTCATTGTTGAAAGGTCATTTTCGCAAATGAATATGTTAAAAAGAAATTGACGTTAAATGTCAGTTAGTCAACATAGTTGTTTCTAGGATATTAGCTTTTGTTTCATGGTCTACTGTGGTTTAAAGTAATAAAATTTAATAAATCGCCTGGTGTGTTATATACTGTATACATTTCTCCATTTAAATGGCGTTCAAAGAAATGCGGACCAATAACCCTATCTCCAATTATACCACACCAGACATTAACTGACCAAGGATGTTGATTTGGCACAGTTCTCAGCCAGTGGGGATTTTCCGATGCCCAGTAGTGCATATTGTGTCTATTTACCTTTAAGAAAACAAACAATAAAAAAAAATTAATTTCTACCGACAAGGGATAACTTAAAATCCTACCTGGCCACAATTCTGGAAACTAGTTTCATCAGAAAAAACAACATTCTTTAGAAACCTGTTATTTCCTTGCATTTGCCCTGTTACCCAATTGCAAGATGTAACGCGATTTTCAAAGTCTTGCCCATAAAGCTCTTGGTGGAGTGTAATGTGGTATGGATGAAATTTGTACATAATATGCAATATGGTCACAACCGATTTTTGGCTTATTCCAGCATCTGCAGCAAGCCGTCTGGAACCTACATGCGGGTTAATAGCTACCATTCCTAAAACTCCAACTGCCCTATCTGCATCTGTTTTAGTTCGCTTCCGAAATCGTTGTTTTGACTTCAGGCTGCCAGTAGTGCGACATCTAGTTTCCAGCCTTTTAAATGCCATGTGAGATTTCAGGTTGTTAGGAAACCTTTCCGCCCACCTTAGTGAAGCTTGTCTGTAGTTTCTTCTGCACTCCCCCAACATTAACAACATATCAACTTGCGCACTAAAATTCGCTTCCATGTTCAATTGACCAAGCTGAGAAATAATCGTTGATATGTAAAAATTCTCAACTGACTGAAGTCAAAACAACGTATTTCCATGTAAACGAATAATAATTTTGAAATAAGTGAACTTGATTTATTTTAAATTTAGTTATTTTTTAAATCCAATAGAAATTTAATAATAAATTAATTATAATTCGGTAACCAGTGGAGCTAACCAAAAATTTTTTTTGTACAAATACGTAGTTTTTTACGTAGATCCGAATTTAATAAAGAAAAGTACATATTCCCATTTAAAATTTCAAAGTTACCCCCCACCCCTCAAAATAGGGAAAGGGGGTAGATAACAAAAATATGTTTAAATATGTCCCCCCATCTCACTATTACCTCATTAAAATTTCAAGAAAATATTTTAAACCGTTTGCGAGATATCACCTTGTAACACTTTAAAAAACTCACCCTGTATATTTGAAAGGAGAATTTAAAATAGTATCTTCTTAAATTAAAATATACAGTATGTTCCGTTTAAAAAAATTAGGTTAGGTCTGATAACTTTTTTACCTGACCCCGTATACTTATTCTGGAAACGGCAGATTATTCAACAACCAATAATAAAGAAACTTCTGTATAAAACATTTTTCTGTATCTCTTTTAACTAAGAAAATATAGGGTAATTTTGAAATTGTCAATTTTTTTGATTTTTCCCCGTATCTCTTAAGCGAGCGGAAATTTTCATATTTTGATTTTACCATTTTAAGTTTGACCCAAAAAGAGCACATGACACCTACATTACTTTTTTGATAGCACTAACAATAACGGAGATACTCTATAAAAGTGCCGAAAATGCGACGCCATGTACACTCCTGAAGGTTGGTACGTTCTTTCTGACTCATCCTGTATAAATCATATTACCTAACCACGAACAACCCGACTGTAGGGGGTATTAAATGTTCCTAATTAGGTAATTTTTTCAAATTTATATTTCGAGTTGTTGGGATACCCTTCGTTTCATATTCGTACACGACTCTACCATCCAAAATTAAATAAAAATTAACATTGAATCAATATTGCCGGTTACATAAGTCACATATAACTTTTTAAATATATCGTTCTGGGCCCGTTCGGATATGCACGAGGTGCCAGCGAGGCCCTAGCACGGCATTGATAATTGCATGTTTTAAACAAATTTAGTCGGAGGTTAATTTGTACGAGACGCAAACGAATCTACTTTTCTAACTATCGCTAGACCGCATGTTGTGTCTCTTTTTATCTACCGTCGGTGTAAACGAGGTAGACAAAGATCGGCGGTAAATTAAAATACTTTTGTTTTCTAGTGCTAGTGCATAGCCTTATTGAAGCTAAATACCTACAGCCGCTGGTGCTGCCTCGAATTAAATTACAAATTCACCATTTGAATGGACGTTGGCATTATTCACTTGCATGTCATTGGGGCACAGTCCTATACATATCACTTTTCTCCATAATCATATAATATAAAAGGGGAGACAAAACACTCCATTTATAAAACGCCATTTCTTCACAATCATGCACAGTTCTACAGTTTCAAATAAGTTAGAAGAAGATGGCTTGAAAAAATAGCAACGCTGTAATAAGGTACGCGTTTAGATAATTTCGATCTAACATTAGCCATAAATAGGTATTCATTTTAGGTATTTTTTACAGAAATTCAGATAATATAAGGAACTAATGGGCATTTTTGCAATATTTACTTAAAATATAGAATTAGCTACACCATTGCTCAGCCTAAAAGAAAAACATAACCTCATTACTTTCACTTACCGACCGAATATTAATCCGGGGTTAGAATAGTCGAATTTCTTACACACCACGCACTGACGAATCATTGTAGATGGCTAATAAATAGCTCTAAATAGTTTTAGTTCGAAAAAACACTAAAAATGAATCCAAAAACATAATAGATCACAAGCAATCACATGAATGAATGAATGAATGAAATTAGTAAACTTCAGGGTCATTTTTACGCTAGCAAGTAAAAATGAGCAAACAGCGTTGCAACTGTGATTTACTTAAATCTTTGCAATCTGATGTTCTTGGGATATATACAGGGTTGGCAAGAAGTCCGGAATAAAATTAATATAGCCTTAACCTGGAACTTTTGGGGAAAACGCTCGGACACGTCAATTTAGTTTTTTATAGACATTTGTCAAAGATATGACGACATCGATCTTTTTTTTAAATAGAAACATACAGCTTGTAATACATTGGAAGCTAATATCTCGTACAGTATGCTCATTAATTTTAGCGCGATTTTGTCAAGCTATTTCAAAATGGGGACTGTTAAAAGTTTTTAAAAAATCTCTATTTAAATAAGCGGAAATTATAAATGATTGATGGTTTTTTTACCTTTCAAGGTAAGAAATCTTCATTGTGTCGCGTTCAGAAGATTTCTTACCTTGAAAGGTAAAAAAATCAATGATTTATAATTTCGGCTTATTTAAATAGAGATTTTTTAAAAATTTTTAACAGTCGCCATTTTGAAATAGCTTGACTGAATCGCGCTAAATTTTATGAGAATACTGTACGAGATATTAGCTTTCAATGTATTATAAGCTGTATGTTTCTATTTAAAAAAAGATCGATGTCGTCATATCTTTGATAAATGTCTATAAAAGACAAACGAATAACGTCAAAATGTGAGCATATATAAAACTAAATTGACGTGTCCAAGCGTTTTCCCCAAGAGTTCCAGGTTAAGGCTATATTAATTTTATTCCGGACTTCTTGCCAACCCTGTATATATCCCAAGAATATCAGATTGCAAAGTTTTAAGGAAATCACCGTGGCAACGCTGTTTGCTCATTTTTACTTTTACTGTACGAGATATTAGCTTTCAAATGATGTAATCACAAGCTGTATGTTTCTATTTAAAAAAAAGATCGATGTCGTCATATCTTTGACAAATGTCTATTAAAAAAAAAACGAATAACGACAAAATGTGAGCATATATAAAACTAAATTGACGTGTCCGAGCGTTTTCGCCAAAAGTTATATTATATTTCCCCAAAGGCTATATAAATTTTATTCCGGACTTCTGGGCCACCCAGTATAAATAACTTTACGAGTAGAAAATTTAAAAAATACACATATATTTAGTACAATATTTTTACTTAAAGTATACATGAGAAATGCATTCAATATTATACTTTTCGGTTTCAAACGCAGGCGGTAACTTTAGACCTCTCAGTACAGTACGTTTCACGAAAATTAGATACGAATTAATGATTTCCTGGGTGGGTCCCATTGTGTCGACAAGAGCTTGGCAATAAACAAGTGAAGTATGAAGGGACGGACTAAGGAAAACAAGTAATGATTTGATTATATTAATGTAATCAAATGAAATAACATTTTTTTAAAATATTACTAGTCATATTTATTTACATTTATAATGACATTCTATAGATAGTTCTGTTTCGCTATCGCTATCCTCATCAAAATTAATTATAATTGGATTAATTATACGATCCAGACTAATATACGAATTTTCTACAGTTATTACGTGACAGACTGAATTTTTCCAACTACCTGGGGGAATATCATTAAAGCATTTTCGTATTAATTCTACAACACTAGAACTTAAAGTCGGAGAAAGATTTTCAGACCTAACCAGTGATTTTAACTGGTGCCACATATGCTCTATGGGGTTAAAAATGCAATAATAGGGCGGGAGCCATAGCACTGTATGTCCAATTTCTTCTGCCAATTTGTCACAAACATATACTTTTTTTATACAAAATGTCTTTAAATCTTCTAAAAGATCACTTTTTTTATAACTTTCTTCAAAATATATATTATTCGCCGCCATGTAGTTCTGAATCTCCAATTTTGTATTATTTGAGCTTGGAGCTTTATGTAATTGGCGACTGTGATAGCTCGCATTGTCCATTACTATCACGCCATTCTGAGGAATGATTGGTAAAAGACAATTCTTGAACCATTCCTCAAAAACGAACAAATTTTACCACAAAAAGATATTTAAATATAAATTAAGCAACCTAACCTACCTGATGTGCCTCTATTTAATTATAATTATTACAATCCGGTCCTTTCCACATAATAATAACAACCGGTCATAAATAATGGGATTTCCCAGGTACTTTTACGGCAGTCATTAAGTTATATCCATTTTTCTTGAAACAATCTTTACATACATACATTGATTACTGTTTAAAACTGAGAGCAGAAAACCCATTCTGTCTATTTATTAAATAAACGTTTTTATAAATTCGTTATTTTAATAATTGTTATCATTTTTACTTGTATGATCCTTGGACTATTTGTCCAATAACTTTAATTGTATTGTATTTTTTATTAGATTTTAACGTCTATAAATACAAGGTGTTGTGCAATTAATTAATTAATTAATTTAAACCCGCAAATCCCGAGTTGAAAATAAATTGCGGAAATCCGAATCCTACTTTAATTCGATTTCAAGTTATAGCGTACTAGTAACTAAAAAAAATATCGGAAATCGTGCGGTATGGTACCGTCCATACTTATTTAATTGGCCATATCATTTTGGAAAATCGCCTCGCCATGATACAATAAACACAATATAGCCGTTTTCGCCAATTTCGACTGCCGCGTGCATTGACGTCAAGTGGTGATATATTTTGAAATTGCTTATGGAGATATGCGTTGTTGTTAGCGTTTTTAATGCTCTCTTAAATGTATTAAGAGGTTTTATGCGTTTAGTCGGTGAAATGATGAGAATAATATCATGGTATTTAGGTATTTTAATTTCATAAAAATATAACACAGATAATAACTAAAATACGACTAAATATGCCTTCGAAATGCGTATGGAATAATTAAAATTTAAATATTGCCTATTAAACTAGTGGAGTAGACTCCGAGTGTCTTTACCTTTACTATCTATGTTTTGCCTCATAGCTATGTGCATACGATCTTGTTGATTGCTAGATTATGAATAACTGTTGTCTTGTGAATATAGCAATTTTCACGATACTATGTTTGCTATACCAGCCATAATAGTACCCCTAACATATCAGTCTCTACGAACATATACCTACATAGTTAATGTAAATAAAGTCATGTTATATCTCCTATAATTTACAAAATAGCATAGCACACACGTAGTTTTACTCAGACACAATTATAGTATTCTTCTTTACTTATACAAGGGACTATAGGAAAGTAATAGTAAAAGATAATTTTGAATTGCAGATGCCTTTTTTGTTAAATTGCCACTGTATTTAACAATGTTTTGTATCAAATACCAATATTAAAAAATATTATTTCCCAGACCACCCCCGATGATCCTAATAGAATAAGGACCCTTTTTTGTCTACACAATAGCACTTTAAAATACTATTTCAGATTGAATGGTATGTACTACCAAGAAAAGGAAGCCCTATCCATTGATAGGATGCAACCACCTGCAGACCGGTTTCGAACTCATTTGTTCTCGTCAGTACAGGGTAGGTGTACATACCTATCATCAGAGAGGACTTTAACTTAACGTTGTATTATCATCGGTTGTCGAGAAAATACAGCGGGCAGCTCCATCTCCTAGTAGGGACAATCTGAATAGACGTTATTTGATTAACTCAAATTTACAAAATCTATTTAAGAAATAAAAAGTCTATGCTTTTCAGGTATCAAATATCAAATACCAATATGGAAAATTATTATTTCCCAGACCACCCGATGATCCTTATACAATAAGGGCGTATTTTTGTTTACACAGTAGCAGTTTAAAATACTATTTCAAATGTGTAGACAAAAATACGCCCTTATTGTATAAGGATCATCGGGTGGTCTGGGAAATAATAATTTTCCATATTGGTATTTGATATTAATACCACCTGAAAAAAGCAAGACTTTTTATTTCTTAAATAGATAATGTTTTGTACAGTTTTAATTACTAATTGAATTAGTAATCGCCAAAAATCCGAAGAAGAAAGAAGGAAGCTTCTGCAATAAAGTGGAAATTTGACAAAATAATTTATCGTTCGTTTAGTCAAGTTTAGTGAATAAGAAAAATGTGTGTTAGAGGTCCAGCATGATTTATTTGTTCTTTATTTATATTGTTCGTTGATATTGCATGCGCAGTTATTGTATTTTTTTAATCGTTTTAAGGCACCTGTGATTCAACCAGGAAGGTTGCAAATATTCCATAAAAGCATCACCATTCACAAAAACATTGACTTGCCTTTCCGATTTTTAATATCATCTACTAGAAACGACGTATTAAGGGTGGAAATTTTTCAAGTTGACACCCTGTATATGTGACATGAACATTAATAGAACTTACATTATACGTTGTTATACAGGGTGTTACAAATTAGGCCTTCATCATTGGGATTTTGGAAACGGTAAGAGATACGCAGTCGGTTAAATTGGTGAAAAGTTGTGTGATTGTGGGCCAAATAATATGGCGCAAAAAAATCAAAAATAAATACAGAGGCTTTAAAAATATTTGTATAAATCTAAAATTTTGCGTTACGGTTTTTAGCCTTTCCTGGCTTTGTTCGAGGGGATGTCCAAAAATAAATTTCACTTCCTCATTGCTACTTTCTATTCTCCACAAGATGGCTTAATTTTGTTTGGTAGGAACTGAAAATTTTTAAATTGTTATTGCTATTTCTGTCTTCAATTGTTATTGTTATTACGTACAGGGTGTCCCATTTTCGACACTTTTATAGGGTATCTACGTAATTGTTAGCGCCATCAAAAAAGTAATGTAGGTGTCATGTGCTCTTTTTGGGTCAAACTTAAAATGGTCTGACTTAAGAGATATGGGGGGAAATCAAAAAATAGACAATAGCCAAATTATCCTATATTTTCTTATTTAAAAGAGATATTAAGAAATGTTTTATTCAGAAGTTTCTTTATAATGATTGTTGAATAATTTGCCGTTTTCAGAATAAATATACGGGGTCAGGTAAAAAAGTTATCGGACCTAACCTCATTTTTTTAAATGGAACACCCTGTATATTTTTATCTAAAAATATAGCATTTTAAGTTCTCTTTTCAAATATATAAACCACTATGTATCATATTGGTTTTCTAGACTATTTATTTAAACTTTTTTACTTTTACACGAAATAAAAGATTCACATTAAGGTAAAAAATAACGGGAATCATCGCAAATGTTCGGGATATGTCCTTAAATGGTTGCCACCTTTCCCCGGATAGCGAGCAAAATATAAATTTTGCGCCATTTCTTCGTTTTTTCCACTTTCAATATATACTAATATCAATTTTTTTCTAAATGTTGATAAGTCAGTTTCACAAATGAATATGTAAAAATGAAATTGACGTTAAATGTTAATAATAACTAGAATTTGTGTCTATGATATTAGCTCTTGTTTCATGGTCTACTGTAGTTTAAAGTAATAAAGTTTAAATAAATCGCCTAGGAAACAAATATGATGCATTTTATGTTATATATTTGAAAAGAGAATTTAAAATGCTATCTTTTTAGAATGAAATATACAGGTTGTTATATTTAAAAAAATGGGATTAGGTCCGATATACTTATTTTGAAAGCGGCAAATTATTCAACAATCATTATGAATAAGCTTCTGAATGAAACATTTTTCTGTATCTCTTTTAACTAATAAAATATAGGATAATTTGGGTACCTACTGTCTATTTTTTGATTTTCCCTCGTATCTCTTAAGCAAGTAAAAAATTTCAAATTTTGATTTTACCATTTTAAGTGTGACCCAAAAAGGGCACATGCCACCTACATTACTTTTTTGACACTAACAATTACGGAGATACCATATAAAAGTGTCGAAAATGGAATACCCTGTACTACTACTGTTTTTTTTTTATTTCAAACTGATAATTTTTTCAAATACTAGTAATTTATTTTATTAATACAAACAAAATTTGACTCTTACAACCAACACTTTCCTAAGACTTTTAAAAGAGGCATTGAGTTTACATTTTCAAATTATACCGAATTTAAAAAAAAAAGTTCATTTAGGAACATACTAGGGTAATTTAATGAAGATGGTCAAGACCAGTAAGTGTTGTATACCACTAAACGTAGATCTCGGCCCTCTTTCATAATTTAAACAAAAATATCCAGAGAGATCTGATACCGCCATCTTATGGAGAATAAAAAGTATCTCCTACCGTTTCCGAAATCCCAATGATGAAGGCTGAACAACGTTATAGAATAATTAGAGGGAACACTTTTATAGGACCTCTCGTACATTCTTCCTACATTCCACGTAGGCGCGCCTATACCATAGTTTGCTTTTAAACCCATATAAATTCATAGAGCCATATCAAATTAAATGGTAAGTTCCTGATTCTTTAATAATCGTTTGATCTAGAACCAACAAATTATCCCATGATATCGGAAGAGATAGAACACATCCATACTCGTCCTTGAATAATAAGTTCACATATTTATTACTTGTACTCCTAAACCGTAAAGCGTATCAACGTTTTGTTTAAATAAGCAATAGAAACAATACAAGGCAAGGTTGCAGTTTTGATGCGTATTTAGCCTGATTTTGACTGTATCGGACCTAGGGAATCCAATCCCGCAAATGCGGGATCCCGCGGTGATTTCGCGGGATTGACATTGCGGGATTAAACGTGCGGGATTCGCTGGACTTGCGGGACTCGATGTGGGTGCTGCATGTTAATAAAAAGTTGTTTTATGCAATTAAAAACAGAGTAGAGTAGCAGGAAAATATTTATTGCATATAGGTACAATACAATGGTACGACTAGTTTAACGGTTACATGTTACAGTGATTTTGAAAGTATTTTCGGAGAAAAGATAACATGTTTATGTTTCATCTTTTAGATTTGATCTTATTTTATTGTACATGTATCCTGCGGCTGAAAACGCACGTTCAGCTTCGACACTTGTTGACGGAATAGATTTACACAATTTGTGGCTCTGATGTGATAAACTTTCCAAAGGGTCTACCATCTTTAGCTACCATTCGAGACACTCTTTCCTCCATCGAAACTTTTTTGTCAGATGAAAAAAACATGTAATTTTCATTTTCTTAGGTAGCACAGAAGAACCATTAACATCTGAGCACTTAGCAATAGAACTAAACGAACTGCTGGTACTAGTTTTCATTTCCTGTGTTATTTTATCAATATCAACACTACCGCTGCTGCTCTAGACTTTCAAATTAATATTATGTTTGTTTGTAAGTGGGTGTGGTGGAACGAGCAGAGATGTTGATAATGCTAGGGCATAACTTGCATTTAGCTGTAAGACCATCTTCAGACTTTAAAAAATAATTCCAAACTAAACTTGAACCGTTATTATCTTTGAAAACTGTACTGACACTCATTTTTGTGATTGCTGTTTAAATTCCATGTATTATATTCAACCACTTGATAAATGTCACTAGATACTAGTAGAATAGCGCTCTTACTTTCGCACGTACGCAAGAAAACTGTTTTGTTTAACGTATTTTCAATAGCCCAGCATGGCGGGGAATCCCCGACGCGTCGACCAAAAATACCGCAGTTCATTGTTTGCTATCCCGTAAATCTGGCGGATCCGAGGGATCGATGGGCTCAATCCCGCAGGTTTGCGGGATTAAAGTTTGCGTGCTGGATTGGATTCCCTAATCGGACCACTGTACTAGGGATGCCAGTCCCGAAGCTTCGTTCCAATCCTAGAATTTTCGGTAAAGAGTATCTAATCCTGGGACTAATCCCCAAAAAATTAACATAAGAGAGATAAAATGAAATAAAAAACACTAAAAGTTTCTAAAAAAAAAAAACACGTAAAAAATCAGTGCATCCAGTGTGTCGTCGTCTCCTAAACTTAATCGTAACTTATTGCACGTATAATCTGCTGACGGGAATCAGCGTTCTTATTCTACACTAAACCCTCAAAATAAGGGATTAAAAAACATTTAAACCTTAAGGGATAAAAATGTAATCCTAGACAGATTAAAAAAAATGTAATCCCTCAAAAGTAAATGTGTTGACCGTTAAATGAAATTTAATTTTTTTAGGACTCAATTTTCATTACCTTAACGTGCATAAAATACTATATAAACCACGTGACTAAAGTGTTCTTTTAATTCCTATGTATGCACTATGCACTATTAAAAGTCCGGGAAAAATGGTTCGACGTGAATTAATTCTCTTTTTTAGTGATCTCTGAAAATCGGCGTTAAAAATTACATGTTTTGTAAATTGAATATTTGTATTATCTATTGAAACATGTTGCCAAGTTAGGGATTTATTAATAAAATATAATCCCCAATAAAATTGATAGTTTTAAAATTAATATTAAAAAAATAAATTAATTTTTAATCTTTTCCCCAGATTTGAGGGATTTTTCCTTGAAATCTCGAGATTGGCACCCCTACACTGTACCCAGGAGGGGTTCATCCAAGTGCTCCGGCGGCCGATGCTACTTTTATGTCGCTCTTAAAAAAATAATTATTATTTTAAGATATAATTTTTATTTTATTTTAAATTCTATCAAAGAATGAGAATCTATTATATATAAACTATTTCATACATTGCGGGTTTTTTGCCACCCTTTAATCATAGAACAATCCAGGAGTTCGGACCAGTTTGTTTATATTCTTCCGATGGCGGATGATACCTTCGTACCCACCCGATATTTTCTTGTTCAATAAACCGGAAGAAATAGTTAGAAAAACGGTACACCACTCTTCGCAAGGTGCATCAGAAGTCAGTTGACCATGGATCATCAGCAGGCAGGATTTTTACCAAAAGTTGCTTAATAATTTCTTAATTGAAGAGCGAAGACCACATAGTAGAAGACCGTTCGTTTATTGGTTGTTTAAGGACGTGCTTGGTCACGTCAGGCATGAGTTACGCCAGAGATTATGTAGTTTATATTTTTTAAGCTCTTTCAACAATCTTAGATTTGTGGTGCCATCATGGACCGATATTACAGCTCTTTGGGCTTACGGATATAAGCTTATAGTGTTTTTTTATGATCAAACACAAGCAGTATAGAACAAATCCTTTTAAGGTACTCTGAGAGTAGTGCATGTGCAAATAAAGCGATTCACATTGGGCCTTAGGAAGGTCGTTCAACAAGAATGACGTCGTCCAGATCAGTGAATTCTTAAACAATAAAATTCGATTAGTACCACATGTGGATGGGCGGAAGTGGACCGTCGTGTATTGCTGCTATTCGTCGCTCTATAGGTGGAATTAAACACGTGCATTAAAGCCGCATTACAGTCTGCAATACTTTTGCAATTTTGTTGCTGCAAGTTAATTTTCGGCGAGAGAGTTGCAAGCAATATTTCATGCAAATCGCATTACAGTCGGTGATTCTATTCAAAAAAAAAGTATCGTGAAATTATTAAAAAAAAAACACAGGCCCGCATGGTGTATACAGGGTGTCCCAGAATATGTGGGCAATCTCCCGGGTTCAGATAGATCACTTAAAAATAACAGGAGAGGTTCATATACATTTTTCCTCCTACGCCTAAAAATAGAATTTTAAGGAGGCGCATCTAGTAAACATTATGCTAAGAAATTATTAAATTACACCTAGTACTTAAAAAATTATTTAAAAATCAACGATTTCCAAGGACGTCCGTAGGGGGGGCCGTGGGAAAAAAAATTTATATGAACTTCTCCTGTTATTTTAAATGTCTATCTGAACCCGGGAGATTTTTTAATATACTATTTTTTATGCAGCTCAACTGTCGCACATTAATTAAGTGACAATTGCATTGTCCTTATGTGTCGATTTTTAATTTATTGAAGTACCAGGAAGTGTAATTCGTTTCCTATTGGTTGAAAATTTCCAGATGCATCTATTTCTATGGTTAATATTTTCTATTTAAAATGGTCTTTATAAAATATTTATTTAACGGGCACGTTACGTTGCACATAAATTTTTAACATCCTTCAATTCCGATGATACGCTATTGTGTAAGTACAGATTGGAAAATACCTCGATGTGGATAAGATTTGTTATATATTATAATGGAAATCGTTGAGCGTGAACACGCCGCATGTCATTCTTCGTCTATAGTTTTTATTTCAAAATCTGCTTTCTCATGCGTTTAGTTGCCACGCTATTGTGCTACGCTAGGGAGTGTTAATGTATCGGTGAACGTTTTAAGTGCCTATGTGAACTAGGCATATTAAGGGAGCTTTTAGGATCTTTTTGTTTTGCCATTCGTGTCAATTATCGTTACTGTACAAAAGATAAAAATATGGAACTTTTTTTTATATGATCAAACACAAAAATAGGAAAAATTCTTTAGGGCACTCTGGGTTCGGTGCGTGTGCGCAAAAAGCGATTCACGTTGGGTTTGAATCGTTGGAGGTTATATTCGTTGGGAAAAACGACCTGGGGAAGGTCGTTCCGTAAGGATGAAGTCCTCCAGATTAACGAATTCTTAAATAATGAAGCTCGAGGACTACTAAGCTTAACCACATATGGATGGGCGGCAGTGGTTCGTATTGTATTTCTGATATTCGCCCCTCTGGGCGGAATTAAGAGGGCAAGGTCAGCTGAGCACTTTCCATGAAAATATCTGTCAAAGTGAGTCAAATCCCCAACCTGTCGTCGATGTTCTAGGCTGTCAAGGTTCCTCGTCAGCTCGAGATCTCCAATCAGACGAATGGCCCTCCTTTCCATGGAATCCAGTAGCCGAAGAGTATGTTTGGGTGCAGAGCTCCAGACATGAGAGCAGTACTCTAGTGATGGTCGAATCTGTGCTTTGTATAGTGTCAAAAGTTGTTGAGGTGTGTACTTTCTGGTTCGGAAGAGTACATCAAGTTTCTGAGAACCTATCTTGGCGATTGCCACAATAGCCAAACACATATTTCCTCTCAGATTGACGCCCAGCAAATTAATAGATGAAGCCAGTGGGATTGCGTGTCCGTCCATGACTATATCCGGTTCTGTAATGTTAACCTTTTTAGAGAAAACTGCTGCCTGGTTTTTTTTTGCGTTAAATTCGACTTGGTTACAAGCAAGAACTTCTTCCAGTAATTTCGGTACGATATTTTTTTTTATGATCAAACAAGAAAAAATCCTTTTAAAGACAGCTTGGGAGTGGTGCGTGTGCGCCTAAAGCGATCACGTTGGTTTTGAATCGTTGGAGTTTATATCGTTGGAAAGCACGACCTCAAGAAGGTCGTACCACAAGGATAATTTCCTCCAGATGAAGGAATTCTTAAATAATGAAGTTCGAGGAATACTAAGCTGAACCATATGTGAATGGGCGGCACTGGTTCGTCGTATATTTCTACCGTTCGCGCTCTAGGTGGAAATAAGTGGGACATATATTTGCAATATTCTTGCAAGTCTGCTCGATTTTTGTTGTAGTTTCTGCCGCAAGTATGGTGGAAAATATAGTGATTTTTACATTACCGAGCAAAATAAAATTTACTTAAATATTAACCTTAAAATACGTCTCGTATGTTCATTTATATTCTTATTCAGTTCTTAATTGTAATTTGCGAACTTTAAGCGTCCAAATTACTCGTATACAAGATGTTCCAGAATATGTGGGCAATCTCCCGGGTTCAGATAGAACACTTAAAATAACAGGAGAAGTTCATATAATTTTTTTCCCTACGGCATCCCTACGGACGTCCCTGGAAATCGTTGATTTTGGCTTATTTAGTTTGACAGGGACGGACTAGACTTAACACAAAAATGTTTTTTTTTGTATACCTTGTATGATGAAGGAACGACAATAATATATTTGGATACTCTAAACCTTAAGCTGAAAAAAAGGTACTCTTGATCAATGTCGATAAAGTGAACTGTTTTCGAAAAAGAAATTTTTGTTCAATATGGTTCTTTGCATTAGTTGTTGTTTTATGTTCATAAAATTCCCTAATTGTTGTTATGGTTACTTTCACATGTACCGATTGAAATAAGAATATTTATGCCAGTGTCAATTTACGATAGTGTCTTGAAATTTTAGGTTTTTCTCCGTTGCCTTATTAGTTACTAACTTAGTAATGGAATTTACGTATACTGAATATATATATTTACAATTGTTTTCATAGCACACTTGAACAAATAGTATTTTCGGAATCAAATTGGATTTTTTGAGAAAACGCTTTGATATAGGTATAGGACAGTAAATACTATTTATAAAGAACAACTAATTCTCCATCAAATTAAATAAAAATATAGAGGGTGTTACATTTAAAATAAGAAAGTTTTTAATGGTTGAATTATTTCACAATGAACCTTGAATTGTGACCACCCTGTACATTTTATGACGAATTTGAAATATTTTTGAGACTTGATGATCTTCTAGCTATTTTTAGTCCAAGAGCTAAGGTAAAAAAATTATATGGATTATTTCATCGTCATGCATTTGTCAAATAATTACAAAAAATCCAGATATCTAAAAAATTAACAGAGTCTGACAAAAACATGTTCTATAAAATGTGCTTAGTATTTAACGCTTAATCGAAAAATATAATTAAAATTACCATGTTGTATTTGAAAAACGAAAATTGGCAGCTACTTCCGGTATAACCGGAAATGACAGAAACATGTGAATATTTTAGTTCAAGAGAGCATATCGATAAACCTGAATCCAAAAAGTTTCAGGAACATATATTCAGTAGTACTACATAAAATTCTAATGCAAGCTCGTCGTGAATCACCCCGTATTCAGTTATTTAAGTCAATTTTTCAACTGAAAACATGTATGTACTGAGCAATTAGATAATGAATATAATTCTACACGTAATGGTAAATTTAAATACAGGGTGTTCCATTAAATAAAGCGTACATATGATAATACAATAGATATACTTGCACGATAAAGATGCTGTTATATTATTAATTGTTTGGCTTCTGAACTTCCAAATTTTGGTTTAATGATACACCAATACCATAAAAAATAAAGGTTTCACGATATTCTTTTTGTCCATTATTAATTAATCATTAAGTCTGTTGTATGAACAGAACCGAAAGCTTATAAGAAATGGCTTCTATTTAAGTTAACGACATTATATTTTTGTTTGAGATATTAAAACTGTATTAATTAATTTTTGATGAGAAAATTGATTACCGAGATAATGAGAATACATTACGGAACGTTTCTTTGAAAAATAAACAACCTTTATAGCATACATAAAAGTACAGGATACATAATTTATTGACCAAATGTCTTGTCTTAAATACGGTGAGATATGAATTTTTCAAACTTTGTATACAAATTATCTATGCAATGTGAGCTTTGTCTTGAATTTTTAAGTTTTGTTTAAGGTTGGGTTTAGTTGCACTTCTTTATTACACTCCCCGACAATGAAACCAGGGCAAAGATAATGTTAGTCCAGTTTATAGTTCTGCAACTTTTTGAATTGTTGTCCGATCCGGTGAAATTTTTGGCAAAGCGTAGACTGGTGTCTTGGGATGATATCCTGAATTTTAGTTTTAAAAAAATATTGATATTTTGATCATTGTACGGGCAGAAATAAAAGTTACTTCTTTACCCTTCATTTCTTAACGCCTCACACAGGCGAATTTCGACGGAATCGTGGCCAAAAAGATTATCTTGGTAACATGAGACAAAAATGTTTTTAATTGTAAGAAACCGTTATAAATATGGTAACACTGCATTTTGTTTTTAATATCTTACATCTTTGCCCCCTCCGCACCCCTTTTTATGGTTACTAAATTATAGAAATTGGAATAGACAAAGGTGGTTTATTTTTACGACATTATCATTGGAGGAACATTTATTTTATGTTTTTTTTAATCTCCCCCCAGCACCCTCGAGCCCCTTCCTTCCGCCCCGTTGAACAATAAGGTATGTTTTGCTAGAGATAAAAAAATTGGAATGTAGAAAATGTGCATAAATTTCATATAAATAAGTTTTTGAAACCCTAAACTCCAACCCCCCACTCCAATTACAATTTCATTTCAACAATAACCCAAAATACATATCTGATTTTTTCAGAAAAAATTATTTCTTGATAAATAGAAATCTTGATTTACTCGAGTTCTGGGTCATCAGATGGCATATAAGAGACTTTTTTTCAAATTTCCATGTTGTTCTTTAGCGTTTTTGGATGGACCATGGTCTCTTTACCATTCCACAAGCTGAATCCTTGTGAAAGTTACTGATTTTGCTGTGGATCCTGCAAGAACAACAAAAAATTGACAAATCGTATGATTTTTTGTATATAAATACTCAGAAAAAAATAGCCACAATTTTGAAAAAAATCGGAATTTTTTTTCGCCTGTATGTTTAATTCTCCATGAAACTATGTACGTTTTATCGGAATCGGTTTAGTAATAATAAAGTTATTCAAAATTGGTTCGATGTTTTAATCACATATTTGTAAAAATGTACAACTCTCAGTTGGACCTTATTCAGGAACCTTCGAATAATAGTAAACAAATAGTTTGGTCGCATTTCAATGCGCCCTTTTTTACATTTTGCCTGATACAACAAAATTGTTTAATTTATTTTAACTTATGTTAACAAAATGTATGAAATCGAAAGTACTAGTGTAAATATTTTTAATTTGAAAAATTTATAGGATTGTACTTACCACCAGCAATAGGCTCCATTATAGTTTTTCGAAATTTTTATAAGAACTTAGCGGAATAACAGAACTAAATACACTCCAATTTAATTGACACACCACACTAGAAAAACAAACATTGAACTGAACTAATTAAAAAATCGCAATAGTCGCTATAAACGTGAAATTATTTTTCTAGATGAAACCTGGATCTATTCCAAAGGTAACAAAATATTTTCTTGGCATGTTTTCTAAGTAATTGATTCTCTTTGTCAAGAAATATTATTATATTTTTAACAATAAATAATATTTGAATTGATATAATTAAATAAATATAAATATAACTACCATTTTAAAATGTAATTTTTCTACTTGGGTTTCATAATGGATACATTATGAAATGCAAAAAATTTAACAACCTGCCACTTTATGAAACTGAAATTTTATTTTTTTTATGGCAGCAAGTAGGGTTCGAATTTTAGGCTTACTTCGATTTCGTTGATATTAGTTTTCTAGGCATTATGGATCCGACCGAAATTTTTTATAGAAATTTTTAAAATACTAACCTTTAACCTTGCCAATAGATCATTTTTACTAGATATTTATCTGAAATACCTATACTCGGAAATATATAACATGCTGACGGTCTCCGTCAACTAATTTCTAGTCACAACTATAAAACAACATAACCTAAAAATAATAGAAATATCTTCCAGTTTGTACTCTATTTCTAAAGTTTTATTCACTAAAGTACTATTTTTATTTTTAAGTCAATATAGTATTATACATATAACTTTATTTATATTGTTTCTTAGTACATTAGTCAGCCCGCTATATCGACGGGTCGCTGGTCCACCCAGCACTTCTAAGGTAGATAGAGGCGTATACTTCCAAGAAATAAAAAAAATGGGTAATTTTGATGAAGTGGACGCTTTGAGGGGTAAAAAATTACGATAAATAAAAATACTACATATAATTAGTATTTAAGTGAGCCCTCAGCCTTGGTTAGCCCAACTAAATACATATATGTGCATTAAAGACACATTGGTCATCCCAGCGCTGTTGCCACTATCTCACACCGATACTAGGGGTTCACCCAGAACTTAATAATATAATTCTATTAGTTGCTGCTGAGACGGATAGTTCGTGAGGAAATATTTGTATTTTCATAGTTTTGTTTTCTTGACCGTTTTTTCAAATTATAGGTAGTTAGTTTGTTTTTGGGTTTCAGTCACTTTGAAATTAAATTCCGGTATTTGGTTAACGTTTCGGTTTATTATACTAAACCATCGTCAGCTATTTGTTATAAAGAAAAAAAAGGCGTATAAATAAAATAGAAAGAAGTAATATTTTTGACGGTGTTAGTGACAAAATTCTTATTTTGTATAGAATGAAATGAAAAAATATATAAATGAACATACCTTGTACAATTTTCACTCACTTACACTAAATTTGGTAACATTTTGTCTTGTTGTTGAGTGGACATGAACTAACTTAGTTAAACAACTTAAGTAATAAGGTGGGTTATTATTTTAAAAATGTAAGCAAACCAAATACCCAAAATGTAAATTATATTAAATGTACATAGCTTTTATTTTATGGTATTTAAATAATAACCTATCTTACTACTAAATTTGTATAACTAACACTGTGAGTGAGAATTGTACAAGGTATGTTCATTTATATATTTTTTCATTTCATTCTATAGAAACTAATATTAATTATAAAATAAGAATTTTGTCACTAACACCGGCAAAAATATTGCATCTTTCTACTTTATTTATATGCTTGTTCTCTTATTAAAAAAAGTTCTGACGATGGTTTAGTATAATAAACGTTAACCAAATATTGGAATTTCATTTCAAAGTGACCGAAACCCAAAAACAAATTACCTATAATTTGTTTTTTCACATTTCGTCTATAACTACAATATATATCAGTGTGTAAGTCACAGGCTTTTGATATATGTTCTGGCATTTACAATGAATTTTACGATTCTCTAAGACTAAAAAAAGAAGTGCTGGATAAAATGCGTGCAGATGACGTATCAAAAACTGTTATTGGTGAATTGTGATAATATGCTCTTACGGCGAAAGTCAATTAAAGAGACATAAGCGGGTTTAACTAGCTACAATGGTGTCGAACAAACTTAGAGAGCTTGGTCGGTTGTTAATAGTGTTAAAGGAAACCACCGGCGTCCAGCATTTTTAGATGTATAAAACCAGACTTTTTGACAATCTCGTAACAGCTGCTAAGGAAATAAGTGGGTACGATGAGAGAAAAAAAGCTTTAAAGCACCAAGCTTAGCCCTTCATTTGAATATCAGATTAATTCAAGTTTGCGATATAGCAGCCAAGATTATTATCAAAAAACATCGTTTCCTGGAATGTAAGGATCCAGAGGTAGCTCTAAAAGACATCAAACGTTTGCGATCTTTAATATCAGGTCATTGGAATTCGGAAGTATCTAGTATGGCTTTGAAAAATGAGAAGCACTGGGAAAAACCAAAAGTGTTTCCACTCACTTCGGAACTAATGGGATTTCAAAAATTTGTAGTTAGTGAATCAGATATTGCGTGTGAAAATATTAATGCTAACAAACAACTAGATATTCAGTATCGGAGATTAACAGGGTGTATTATGGCTTTGGCCCTGCTATTAAACAGGAAACGAATAGGAGAAATACAGTTTCTGAAGCTTGATACGTACAAAAGTGATAGAAATTCAAATAGCCAACAACAAAAGTTTCTTGAATCTTTATCTGAAAAATTTTATCAAAAAATTTCAAAAGAGTTGTAACAGGTGGAAAAGAAGTAAACCTGTTGTTCTTTTGTTTCCAAAAAAAATCCAGTTACTCATTGATATAATGTTGTCTATTCGATCTGAATGTGTCCCAAAATCGAATGAATATCTATTTGCAAACGCTAAAAGCAATAATCGATGGCTTAGTGGATACCATATTTTAAAAAAGCTAGCCCAATAGTCAGGAGTCAGGAGTCTCAAGATTTATTTAGTTCTACCAGACTCAGGAAATAAATTGCTACTGTTCTTCAAGTTATGAATATTGATCAATCTGAAATGGAACAATTTGCTAATTTTATGGGCCATACAAAAAAAACTCATGAGAAGTACTGTAGGTAAGTTACGAAAAAAATTTTAAAACGGTGTATTTTCCTAAATTTAACATAGAGCGTATCATAAACCTTTTACAAGCCATAAACCCAATGTTATTGGGAAACAGTTTTTTTCAATCCTGTTATTTACTAGGCTTAATTTGATATTTATTTAAAACTTCGTTTTTTGTTAAAAATTCGAAAGTAAAAACGAAATTAGTTTGAGATTTTTAACGGGTAAGACAAAAATTTATCAAATAATTTTAATAAGAAAATCAGAAAGAAACCGAATCATGACTAAACAGCGCCCTCTAAAAGATGTAATGATCTTTAACAAGTTGAACCTTAATACTCACCTTAAGAACTATATCTTTAAGGACGTGGTAATCTTCCACTTTACGCATCAAGTGACCCTCAAATTAATTTAAAACATACGTTTTTTTTCCCTTCGTTGATTAAATTTGGATAAAGGGTATGGAAAATACAACAAATTTCAAAATATTTTTTTACAAGCTTCCTCAACCCTTATTATCGACGATACGAACAAGTTTTCGCAACAATTAATGGCCTTCTTATATCCGTTATTCAACAAAATCCTTAACAGCGATTATCCGAATAAATTTGATTTTTTAGTTACCTATATCACAATTATTGCGCCCTCTCATTTTGTAAACTTGAAAATATTTTATTTATGATTCACTTACGGGAGTCCTGTTTAAGAATTTTGCATCTTTTAAGTTTCTATAGAACCTACTAAGTAAACATATGACAAATAGGGTTTCCTTTAGGATAATATTGGCAACTGATGATAATGTGTTTTTATTAGAAATGAATAAATTTTTGAAAAATATCCTGTATATTAAAAATCAATAAGAAAAGTAGAAGAGATAAAAATCTATATTTGGATTTGTAGATTGAGATAAAAATAAAAATTTATTGCAATTGCACTCAATAATTTACCATCCTGTACCTACTAAGTGGAGTATTTGTAAAATATAACTTGTAGGTATCTGTATTCTAAGTCCAAACAAGGGGCTATAATGTGCCGAAAACATAAGTCAAATATCTTTGGTAGTCCTTAAGAAATTTGTGTATAACTTAGGTAAAAAAAATTATTCTATCTCATTTACTGATTAAGTAAAGAATTATGTTATTTGATATATTATTTAAGGTTACCTTAGGATATTTATCAAACTGCCAAAGTGGCGAAAATTCTAATTGCTATAAACAAAGGCAATCGAGCTAAATATAAAGGCAAGGCCCTCGACGAAATTGATGTCTCAGATAACGTCGAATCAGATTCCGATACCGAATCACTTCCTACACAATCTTTGACTTGTATAGGTTCCAAAAAAATATCAGATCCTAGTATTTTAGAATCCAATGCGAGTGAAGGGAATGAGACCAATATTTTTAGTGAACGAAGTATGCCAACTACTTCAACTAAATTAAAAGGTAAAAGGCCTAAACATTTTCAAAACTAAAACTAATTATTAGTATTTTTATAGATAAGCTAGATGGTGACAAAAAATTAAAAAGTAAAAGAAAGGCTCGGACTCCCGAACAAGACAAAATAATTCGACAATTTTTTGCTAAACATATCATAGAAAAAATCTCTCCTAAGAATCATTAAGTTGAACTATTAAAAAAAGAATATTCCAAAATGTTTAATGATAGAGACTGGGTTACCATTAAGGCATTTGTCTACAATACATACAGACAAAAATAAAAAAATATAATCAAAATAATTGTGTTTAAAAGGAAAATAAAAATATTTTTCCAATATTTTTTAATTTATTTTTGTTATCTTTCCCATTAAAATGCATACCGGTAGAGAAGAAATATAAATTTTTCAACGTCTTCCAAGAAATCTTAATATGTAATACAACTGCATAAAGATTTGAAACGTTGCCAAGTTTAGGGCTAACCAACATTCTATCGGCTAACAAATTTGTATAAAGGTTGGGCTCACCAAAATGCTGTTTACTAGGTAAGTGTATATCGACCGCAGCGCCATTTGTGTGGAATTATTGTGAACTATGTCATGTATAAGCTAGGTGTGCATAGTCTTTAGGTCGTCCCGACCGAAAAACAAGGACATACCATTTTATAATTTTGTCTCTCTTTTAAAGCCTATATACACGGCGATTTCTTGGTGAGCCCGATACCGGGACGACCAAGGTTCAACTGGGCTGACGAGCGACCGCATCATATATTGTACGGGCTCACCAATGACCATAAAGATATCTATATATACATATTTAGAGTTACTGTAGACATTTCCTGGACATTAATTGTTATTCCTGTCAGATTTTTTGTCCACACAATATTTTGTTCAATAGTATTATTTATTATTTTGTTCAATATTTTAAACTTTGTTCCCCGCTTCGCTGGTCGTTTTCTAAATTAAACGAATACTCTATGATAATGTTTTAGAAACTTGTATCTTAATATACTATTTTGACTTTAGTATAATAAAGAAATTTTTTTTGCGACCTTCATAATCCTAATCACGTTAATTAGTTGCTGAAGTAATTTTGTCTTATTTGATTTATTTCATCTCGATTTCAATCACACTCTTACAGGTGATGGTGAATCTCAATGTCGTTTAGATGGTTCTTGTCAAGAAAAAATTCTTTTCAATTTTTCAAATTGAATTTCAATCATTTTAGGAGAGGATGTTTATAACAGAATAAGCCTTGCTTGTGAAACAGATCTAGCCAGGTAATCGTGGGTAAAATCGCCATGCATCAAAACGAAATTTGGTTAAAAGTGGTCTAAATCCATCGACCGTATCAAAGCTAATTTCTGATATTGCCTGGAGCAACTACTAATCAATTACGAGCATAGGTACATTATGTGGGCATGCCTACCGCTTATTAAATTTATAAGTTTCTATCTGATAGTAGGTAACCCAATATTTTCGCTAAAATGACATGGTTATGTCTCTTTTGGTCGAGACTGGAACTGTACCCTTTATCGATTACTTATTTTTGTATATCTGACCTTTTATACTTGTTGTGACCTGGAGATGTTTTATTTATTATGAAATACTTTAACGATAGATTACAGAGCAATGAAAATGACTAGGGAATACAAGACGACATATCAATATGACTTTGATATAGATTCGACATGATCATATTAAAATTACTATAACAAAAAATATACAGGATCGTTGAGTTGAACATAGGAAATCTCATTTAATAAATGGGTTTGTTAGGGTTTGTGTCCATGCCATTGGACGACCAATTGATTTACTTTTTTGGCCCTTCGGACGTCCATTAACTGAATCATTTCTGGACATCGACCTCCAATGGACGTTCAATGAACTATGAAGATGGCACACTTCTGGACGCCTATAAGACGCCCGTTTTCTGACTATATTTGGACGTAAATGTCCATTTTTGGCATAATTCTGGACATATTTTGTACGTCCATTGGACCTTTTCTGGATTACATTTTGATCATTGTAGTATCTCATTTTGGACGTCCAATGGAGCCATTTCAGAGGTCTTCTGGACATTCATAAGACGTCCGTTTTCTGATTATATTGGACGTAAATGTCCATGTTTGGTATAATTCTTGACATATTTTGTACGTGTGTACGTACGTTTTATGGACGTTCATTGGGATTACATTACTTTATTTTTCAATACATAAATAATATTATTTTTTATAAATATTATATTTAAATAAATTTAGTAAATTATACTATAAACAACGCTCCTTTGCCCTTTTAAGCCATTTCTGAATGGCATCTTCTTCTTTTTTTTGTCATAGTCCTTTCTTTGAAGTAAAGACTCTAAAAAAAAAAGGTGAAAGACTTACCTAATATGACTTTATTTAGATTTCAATTTTTAAATGGCATTTTTTTCTTGGCCCCATTATATGAGTATTTGGATGCTAGGGTATTTGTGATGGTGCTTGAAAGGCAGCGTTTTACGCAGATTTCTTCCACCCACTCTGGAGAATTCTGTAATGGCAAAACCAAGAATTTCTCTTAGTTCAGGTAATACAGCAAAAAAATCAGCAAATAAATTCGATGATGCTATTCCCAAATGTTGCCGTAAAGCAATAATGAAACATGAAAATTTTGTCACTCACACTAATTTTCGTTTTCTCAATGTTCAAATTTAATTAGTTGGTATTATTTGCTGTATTACCTGAACTATATGAATTTCGTGATTCTGCCATCACGTTTATTTGAATAGTCAATAGGATTGGCTCTTCAAAATGTATCCAAACTAGTCACATGGATTAACCATGTCGGCCTTTTCAAGAAGTTATAAATCAGTTTTTCTATAGAATGTATAGGGTAGCCAGTGTTTACCATCTCCAAAACTACATGATTTCCTATTTTCAACTTAAAATGCATCACCCGGTGTAACAAAACAATATTGAAATTAAGTGTATTTTTATTATCTAGCAAGCCGACTTTTAAAGTTCACATTTCCGAATTTGATTAAATTATGAGCAAGTATTATTCCTCCATCGATAATATAAGTAAGAAACTTATTTTCCAATTATTGTTCTAAGTTAAGACTATTGATTATATGCATCAAGCATGAGTAAGCATTATTTCCTTCAATTGATAATACAATTAATAGTCTACATATCGATGGTATTTCTGGAAGGGTTTTTTTTCTAACCGATATATACAGTATGTCCACGGATGGGGTTTACAATAGGACAAATGAACTAAAAATTGAAAGATACGAAAGCCATTATCTAACCTCACTAGCGAAATGGGCTGGACAACCATCTTGCTGAAAATACATATTTTGTCGAAAATTTAATGGTAGATTTTCGAGTTCATCACTGAAAAATGTATCCAGCATTTCCAAATATGATAATCTATTGCACGTGTTATCAAAAAAATATGGCTCTATAATGCCATGGATGGATATCGCACACCACCCGTTCACTTTTGTGAAATATTGTCTTCTCGTCATAATTCTGAATTCGGGATTTTCTAAAGACCAGTACCCGAACGTGCTGGGTTGCAACGGTTCCATTTGTTGAAAATGTACTTTCATCAGAAAACATGATACATTTATAAAAATCAACATTTCCACTTAAAATTTTGTCTATATCCACAGGCAAAACTCAAGTCGTTTCGCGTAGTCTCCCTCTTCCAATCTTTGATTAAAGTGCGGTTTATACGGATATAATTTATTTACTTTAAGGATCTTCTGAATTTGACTTTATTTCACAACTTCCAACTGAGTAACACGGGACGTCATATGATTTTCTTCAACAGAATGAAGAACTAAGACTGTAGCAGCATCATCATGGTCGTATTTCTTCTTTTTTTTTTAGGTCCAGAACCTATCCAGTTCTCTTAAACTTTTTTATTAACTTGCAGATTGCCATCCCAGTTATTGGGATTCCTACAAATTTCCCGGTAAATTGTTCCATGGAGTAGCGGTATGAAACTTGACCATCCCCATAACATTGTATTATAAAAACTCTTTGTTCAATAGATAGCATTTCTACTTAAATAATAACTTCATTAAATAAATACATTGCCAATAAGTACCTATCACCTTAAGTGTCATTATTATTTTAACTAAATTCACCAGTCAGAGGTGTGCCAGAGAATACTTTTTGGGAAATATTTTTTACATAGGTAAACCTTTTAATGAATTGCTCTAGTTCGGTTTGTTGTGTAGAAAACGCATTCATTAAGAGTGACTTCTTTTCGTATCTTTCAAAATAAAGTATGTTTACGCTTAAGCAAAATAATATTTTTGCAGTTTTTACCCATCCTGTATAAAAAAATTGAAGTTTCTTATGATGAATCGTATTTTCTAGACAAGCACAAACATTTATTAAGAGTGACTTTTTTTCGAATCTTACAATTTTTAGTCCATTTGTCCTCTTGTAAACCCCATCAGTGGACATACTGTATAAAGTCCCAAATTTACCAAAAGTGGCCAAATTAAAATTTTCTATTTTCCATTTAGACCACTTACTTCAAAATATAAAAACTCGAATCGGAAAAAAAATAAATAGAAAACCACCAAGAGCGTTTCGGTTTCACATGTGACATTGGCAGCAGTATCGCCAAGCTGGGAACTCCTCTGTACTACCTCTAGTTGTATTTGGAGTGCAATGTCAATGGAACTTTATTACTCAATTGCTAAATAATTAGGCACCAACCCATTGATTGATTTAGGCAAAAAAACGTATCCGGCCTGTTCGAACATACGTGAGTTCGCCATGTGTGACGATCATTATACGCTTCACCTATCTCGTGTTATCGAAAAAGATAGACCGAATTAAATTTACGTCTTTTTTCTTTTAGGGCCGACCGCCGGCTTCTCCGTAGTAAATTTTCGTATGTCATCTCCACGCTCACTACTTGTCGCTTTCTTGGATTTCGATTAGTTTTTAGTGGTCTTGCAGATGGATGATAATGATTGGGTTTTATGGTTAAATAAACAAAAAATCACCGGTATAGGATACAGGTGGATTTTTTGCTTGAATACCAACCGAAATTGATGTTGTCATGCATGGGATCAAAATTTAAAGGATTGCGGTGAGATTTCCTCGGTGAGTTAATAAAAACGGAATACATTTAACAGAAACCGCTTCTTTTAGCTTTGGTTTATATTTGTTCTGCTGACTATAATGATTTGAATATTTATTTGTTTCCGTTTCTGTATTGTAATACAGTTCTTGGATAACCGTTTGGTATTTTATCGAAAGAAGGACAATTCGTCTGATGGGAGACCACGAGCTGTCGAAGAATCTCGACAGCCTAGAACATCGAAGACAGGTTGGGGGATTTGACTCTCTTTTACAGATATTTTCATGGAAAGTACTCGGCTGACCTTGCCCTCTTAATTCCGCCCAGAGCGGCGAATAGCAGAAATACACGACGAATCATTGACGCCTATCCATATGTGGTTAAGCTTAGTACTCCTCGAACTTCATTATTTAAGAATTCTTTCATCCTTATGGAACGAACTTCCCGAGGTCGTTTTTCCCGACGAATATAATCTCCAGCGAGGAGGACATCATCCTTGTGAAACGATCTCCCAGAGGTAGTGTTTCCCAACGAATATATAATCTCTAACGATTCAAAACCAACGTGAATCGCTTTATTCGCACAGGCACCACAGATGTCTAAAGGATTGTTCCTATAGTGCTTGTGTTTGACCAAAAAAAAGAGGTATGAGCCAACAGAAAAATCAAGTTTACTTTCGTCAATGGTACAACAGTGTATGGTAATTTACCAATATCACAGCAACTTAGTTATATCTATAAGGGATACATCGTGTGTCACTGTTATCATAACTAATAATGTCGATCTCTGTGTTTTTATTTTTATAAATAATAATACGTGACTGAGAAATTTTGAAGATGTCCAATTTATTTTGTTCGTTTTACTTCTACCTTTACAAATATTTCTTCCAAAGAATATACAAAGTCCCTTTCACGTCCGGTGGAAAATATTTGTATATTTTGCTTATGTAGTATTGTTATACAGGGTAATATTACATGCATTTCCTCCTTTTGTTCAGGTTTGTTCGGTGTTTTCGTAGCACAGACATAGTTTAAAGTGTACTACTCTATACTCTATATAAAACTTGTGCCGATCAAACTGATGTTGATTAGTTTGAGGAAAAGGAAATGCTAATAAATTAATTATTCAAACAAAGTCATTAGTGTGGTATATGCGGGAGTAATGTATCCAAGACTGCGACTCATACTCATTAATAATTCTGAACTTTAAATGAATGCGAATTTCTAATATAAGTTCTACATGTGAGCGCAATAACACAAACGTATATATCATGGGACGTGTCACTTGCCTAATACCCACCTTTTAGTTCTCTTGTTTGTACCACCTGAGAGATGTCCTGCGGTGTGCAGTTTCGTCATATGATTGCAGTATGAGAGGTGACAGAGGCGTATCGGTAATCGAAAAATTGGGATGGAATGTTTCTTATTTATTTGCTTGTTTGGTGAGGATTATGGATATAATTAGGTAAGAAGGCAACAAGAATGCACAGGATTACATACAAAAACAATATGAGACAAATCCAAGTAAAATAATGATGTTTATTAAGTATCTAAAAACCATTTTATGTTATTTTATTTTATACACGGTGTTATGGAAATGGCGTATTATATTTAAACCGGCAATTCCTGATATGAAAACAAATTGAAGAAAAATATCCAAAAATGGCGCTTTAATTTAATATGCCCCGTACATGACCTTATGTCAAACCAAAAAATTACCACGTGGTGCCCCTGTCAGGAAGGTAAACAAAGCAACATATGGCGAAAAACGTCACTGAATCTTGAACAGTGTTGTCATATCTTCAGGGTAAACTCTTTAGGAAGTCAATAACCGTTTGACAGATTGCAAGTTGTTTATTTCTCAGGGTACATTTATAAATGCCACTTACCCTTTAGAAAAAGATGCAATTTTATTTAGCTTTTCGGACTTATTTAAAACCAACTTAATTTATAAAAAAACACCAGTGCTAGTGTGTAGACAAAAATACACTCTTATTGTCTGAGTGGTCTGGGAAATAATGTATTTAACTAAACTAAAAATTTTAAAAATAAATAACACGTTGGTTCCGTCGATCGATATTGAACTGCTGGGCTGGGGCACTGCCATCTCGAAAAGAACAAATAACTTAACAATTTAAAATCGGGTTTAAGTATTAACACACAAAACTGCTTGAATCTTAGTAAAAACAGTAGGAAACCGATAGCGCGTGTGAAAGTCGGCCGGCTTCTTTAAACAGCTGATTATGGACAATAACGGGTTGCCTGTTCTTTTCGCCGGCTGGGGTTAATATTTAAAAATACAGCATTGCCACTTTCGATGTTTTATAAATAAATCGCGGAATTTCCTTCTATACTATTACTTTCCTGTATAATTATAGTCTCGGAAATGGCAACCGCGCTAGCTCAAGTTAGTTCTCTGAATGTGCACAAAGAAAGCACCATGGTCCATTTATTTCAAAGGGTAGTTCCTGTCAACATAATTGCTTCATTTTATCTTTAGTAAAGGGTTAATGGCCCATAGAAATTAGCGTTTTTATTATTTCTATTGCGAAATAATTAAGTGCTCTTTAGTGTTTGCGTGTAATCCGATAATAGGTGCATATCCTCAAAAAAACTGATTTGAAACTCGTGGGTGTCTGTGTATTTCTTTACGTGATTTAGTGCAAATATTCCGAGAGATTGGAAATAAGAGGCCGAATGGGTTTTAGTGGGTATAAGCTTATTATGCAGTTCCACATTATCATCAGGGTACGTGATGAGCATAAAGCTTTTCCCATAGAAAAAAAAACCTGAAGATGTCCGTACCCTGGATTACTTGCTAGTGTACTGGCACCTGGATTCACTTCTCTTTGGATACTAGGTAAACTAAATATTATTTTTATAAGAATCTAAAGTTTTACATTTTTTACACAGTTGGCAACATTGTTCCTGAACATCTGTTGATTACACAGCTTGGCAATGTAATATGATCATATATGAATGTGCCGAGTAGTGACCGGTGGGTTTAGGGGTGAATTACCCCAAATTTTAAACGTTCGATTTAAAAAAAAAAATATGTAGCGCATCTCTAGGACACTCCAGGAGTCACCCATTTAAATATAATACGTCATTTCCATAACATCCTGTAGACATTAGAAAAGTTTTATTTATAAAATCAGAAACTGTTAATTATGTCAAAACATAACGACAGTAAGCAACATCGTGGACACATCTTGAGGAACGATGGGAAACACCATTTGGGACTTTGCATTTGAGGTGTTTCTAACATTTTTAAAAATAAATAGCATCCGCATAAGTTTATTAAATATATTTCAAGGTAATGTTCTAAACCGACGTATCCCAATTTATTCCATTACATTCTTAATTTGTGATTAATTAAAAATTCAAAAGAATAACCAAATTAGAGTATCAAAATGATTTCTATTACAAAAATATGTCAGTAAAAACAACATTTTAATTACAAGAAGCGAAACCATTGTAACAATGATAAATATATTAGGTGTGAAGTAATTAATTATTTCGTTATTGCTATATAATTGTTCAAGATTGGATTTATTTACTCCGTGACCTTTCCACCATTGTGGTGCAAAATATTGTGGTACTGTAACATTTATTTATGTATAAATTTGGGTCGAGCTGAATTTAATAAGGTTCTCATGAACCTAACATTTTTTTGTTTGTTTATATTAAATTCGCACCTCTTTTATGTATAACACCCACAAGCTTCAGAGGAAAGTAATATTGGAATATAATATATTGTTGTGGGTTCGGCAATAGCTGCGTAATATACAGGGTTGAATTAAAAAAGGGAAATAAATCAAATTAAAAAATATATACTTTTATTTTGTTGGTTTATGTACGCCTCATGATAATTATGTCGTCAACATAATGATAATACAATCTGGTTTAAAAGATTTGTTTGAAACATATATCTAGTAAGGTTTAAATATTTCAGGAAAAAAAGGAGTGCTTTTTTTAATGAAAAATTCAGACTTCCCTTCCGTCCAAATTGACGTGTGAGGGGAATCTGTACTTTAGGCATAATTTTGTTTAACTAATTGTGATTGACTGTATTAATGACATAGGTGAACTCGTAGTCATCCGTTCTATAGGGTAATTCACGGTAAGTGGCCTATTAAAGGATTCAGTGAACAAAAAAAGATATTATTTTAAAATATTGGTATTCGCTATAGATGACGATTTTTAAATGCCCTACACAGGGTGTCCCAGAATATGTGGGCAAATTTCCTGGTTCAGATAGAACAATTAAAAATAACAGGAGAAGTACCTATTCATTTTTCTTCCTACGGCCTCGCCTACGGAGATACGGGCCCATAACGGACGTCCCTGGAAATCGTTGTTTTTTAAATAATTTTTTAAGTACTAGGTGTAATTTAATATTTTTTTAGTATAATGGTTACTAGATGAGTTTCCTTAAAATTCGCCCTTTTAAGCATATTTGGCTTATTTAGTTTACCTAATTCCGGACTATGAAAAAATATCCGCTTAATAGAGATATATCCGCTTATTAGAGGTGTCCGTTATGAGAGGTTTCAATGTACCAATATTTGACATATATTTTTTTTTTATACCCGAGGCCGTTAATAGGCCATTCACTGTACATGTACTGTACACTGTATATTATAATACATATATAGCAACTCCATATACCAAAATTCATCTGCTCAAAACCGATTAAGACATCAAAACCAATCAAACTGGCGATCTAAAATAAGGACGAATTAGTAACTTGCCGAAGTCACGCGATCGCTTTTTTGGCCTTTCGTTTGAATCGTGCTCGTATTGAATAAATGCTCACGTCAAAGAATTAATATGTCAGGTCAATAACGTTCTAGCGGGATTTCCTTTTCTGCAAATAAAGCGGGTCATAATACGACAATGTTTAATAAACAGAATTCTCAATTAATACGTATTACTGCAATTATTGTTCCCAAATAAATATGCATTATCTGGAATACAGGGTGTTATGGAAATGACGTATTATATTTAAACCGGCAATTCCTGAGATGAATACAAATTGAAGAAAAATATCCTTAAATGGCGCTTTCAATTCATTTAGCGGTAAAAATGACTTGACGTCAAACCAGGAATACCTCTGTACCGCACTGCGGCACATCCGAATTCTCACCGGTGTTGTCAGAATTACACTCTTTAAGTTTGAAATACCAGATCTTTGGAAATGCCCAACTACGTAACTAGGTCAAATAATGTCAATGACCTTTTGACTTTTGATTGGCTGATTTTTTAATGTAATTTTATTTAGGCCACACACATACACTTACCTTGTCGGTCTTATTTAAAAATTAATGTCAACTTCTATAAAAACTTATACAGCGTTTTAGTAAAGAAACCGGCACATCACATAACCTGGTTATGCAAAACTAAACTACACATGAACATTGGCCGCCATAAAACTGCACAAAATTCACTTGGAGACATCGTTTTTATTAACATTGGCTTGTCTCGCTTAGGTTTGCATGAACTTTTGCTTTTAATTAAAAAACACATTGTAAAATGTAAATAACATTAAAAATCACATCTGACCTGAAATATGCAAAACACGAACTGTCAAAAACTAGAAATGTATTATAATGCAATGCATGTTTTCCGGTAGATTCCTACGCATTCACCAAAAAAGGTTAATTATAATAATCTACATTCTACAGCATTTATTTATTGTTTTCCTTCACTGCTGTAGATACCAATAAAGATTAAAAAACGTGTTAATCGCTGCTCTGGTGCTTTATTTCATTCGAAAAGCTTAAAAAAATTAAATCGATCGTTTCACAGCGGGATTTTAAAACCCAAGATTAGCACATCTCTAGTATAAATCGACAGGTTAAAAGTTGACATTTGCTTGACAACAAGCGGCTTCTCGCGAAAGAGTTTTTTCGGGATATTTAATCAACTGTACAGTGCGAATAAGTGGGAAAATGTTTAGTACATACAGAAAAATCAAGTCGAAGGCATATTAGAAAATGTTCCTTTAGTAAGAGACTGGAAATCGCAAGGTCACCGGATCTAACATCATGCAATTTTTTCTATGGGGTACGATGAATAAAGAAATAGTTGATAAAGTCGAAGATATGGATCAGCGATATAAGATATTGGATGCAGCAGATAAAATAATTGCTGAAAGTTTTAGTTTATAAAGTGCCAATTGTGTCCTATGTCCTATTTGTGTGTTTGTTAAAGAATGCATTAGTATGTAGCGATTTTGTGTGACAAGGGCCTATCTTAAAAAAACTAATTTGAAACGTGTGTTTCTTTAAGTGATTTATGGTAATTTGTTCAGTGTTTCACTATTTGTTCTGTGTCTCTGATGTTCTGAGATTGGAAGAAAAACGCCGAAGGGGTTTTAGTGGTGGGTTATAAGCTTTACCCACTAAAACCAAAAAAATCTGAAGATTTATTTGCCCTGGATTACTTGCTAGTATACTGGCACCTGGATTCACTTCTATTTGGATACTAGGTAGCTAAATATTTATTTTTATAAGAATCTAAAGTTTTACACGAACATTTTGGCAACATTGCGCTAGAACATCTGTTTATTACACAGCTGCTCAGTGTAATGTTACTGTGCCGAGGAGTTGTGTGTGGGTTTATGGGTGAATTACCCCACTTTTTAAACGTTCGATTTGAAAAAAAAAATATGTAGCGCTTCTCTAGGACACCCCAGGAGTCACCCATTTAAATATAATACGTCATTTCCATAACACCCTGTATAATACGATATGTATTATATTCCTTTTTGTAGAACTAAACGAGCTTTTAGTGCGTTCAGATAATATGTTACAAAGAGAGACATAAGGTTCTTAGTTTTAGACCCAAAGGGTCACATAAAACTAGATTTAATAGTTCACTTACTCTATGATCATAGTTATAATGGACTTATTAAAGACTCTCTCTGTCAAATAGGTATATTTAAGTGGCCTCTGTTTTGCGTCTCTTCGCTCTTTATTGAGGTCATTTTTTAAAACCTACTTACAATTCTTTTATTTTTAGTTTTTTTGTATTCAGGGATTTATACTGATTGTGGCAATAACAAGTACTGAAAAGCATTTAGCAGTGAAAAAATAAATACGGCAAAATACCATATTTTTTTTTATGATCAAACAAAAGCACTACAGGAAAAATCCTTTAGGGCACTCTGGGAGTGGTGCGTGTGTGCAAAAAGATATTCACGTTGGTTTTGAATCGTTGGAGATTATATTCGTTGGGGAAAACGACCCCGAGAAGGTCGTTCCACAAGGATGAAGTTCTCCAGATGAAAGAATTTTTAAATAATGAAGTTCGAGGAGCACTAAGCTTAACCACATATGGATGGACGGCAGTGGATCGCAGTGTATTTCTGCTATTCGTCGCTCTGGGCAGAATTAAGAAGGCAACGTCAGCAGAGCACCTTCCATGAAAATATCTGTAAAAGAGAGTCAAATCCCCAACATGTCTTCGATGTTCTAGGCTGTGGAGGTTCTCGTGGTCTCCGATCAGACGAATAGCCCTCCTTTCGATGGAATCGAGTAGCCGAAGAGTATGTTTGGGTGCAGAGCTCCAGACATGAGAGCAGTACTCTAGTGATGGTCGAATCTGGGCTATGTATAGTGTCAAAAGTTGTTGAGATATGTACAACTTTCTGGTTCGGAAGAGTACCCCAAGCTTCAGAGAAGCTATCTTGGCGATTGCCACAACGTGGTTATGTCAATGCATATTTCCTCCCAGATTGACGCCCAGCAAATTAATAGATGAAGCCAGTGGGATTGCGTGTCCGGCCATGACTATATCCGGTTCTGTAATGTTAACCTTTTTAGAGAACACTGCTGCCTGGTTTTTTAGCGTTAAATTCGACTTGGATACTGTCACCCCAAGCCAGAATTTCTTCCAGGTCTTTGTTGAGGCGTGATACTTCATGCTGTCTGCGAATATGTGCGTCGGCAGCCGATGTTTGCGCATTCAAAGAGAAAGATGAGATAAGTGTACTATCTTCAGCAAAACTAAATATCAGATTTTTCGTTTTCACTAGAAGGTCGTTAATGTAGAGTAAGAAACGAGTCTGAGACAATATGGACCCTTGAGGAACACCGGCATTGATGGTGAAGGTGTCTGAGAGAAATCCGTCAATCGCCACTTGCAGAGAGCGGTCCTTAAGAAAGCTAGACAACCATGAACAGAATCGACTGGGCGTACCATAGGATCGCAGTTTACTTAGAAGTCCCTCATGCCAAACACGATCAAAGACTTTAGAAATATCCCGTGCAACAGCGCGAGACTCCCCATTATGTTCGATTGCTTTGTTCCAAAGATGGGTGACATAGGCTAGAAGATCTCCAGATGATCTGGACTTCCGAAAACCATATTGATGATTGCTGATAATGTTGAAGCCTTCCAGGTAGTTTAGAAGATGTTGGTTAATAGCTTTCTCCATTACTTTTGATATAATTGAAAGCAATGCGACTGGTCGATAGTTGCTAGGCAGGGTTCTCTTACCTTTCTTTGGTATAGGCTGGACTCGCGCCGTCTTCCAGCACGATGGAACTATTCATTGTTTGTAGGATAAGTTTAAAAGTCTACAAAATACTGGTGTTGCCAATGGCGTCCTCTGTTTTTAATGGCGCCCATGGCGCATTCTTATTTGATTTTATATATATTTATATATTTAATTTTGTCTACAAATACAGCATGAACGCGTTAAAGCTTACAAAGGCACTTACAAATGGTGAGTTTTATCGATCAGAATCGTGGTTATTTTCTTGAAATTTTCATATCATATCAGGATTTGCTGGTTTAAATATAATAAACCATTTTCAAAATATTTTAGGCCATTTCGAACAAACACCCTTTATAGTTTCTCTAACTTGTAATACATTTGGATACTTATAGAATATGAATATCAAGGACAGACGTACATAATTATACTTACAATAACTTTTTGACTATAATTTTTTTTATAACTACCCATCGTTAATCTACCTACTCACCTATACTATAATCGTCTGTTATATGACTTATTCAAACTAATAGTGTGGATTTTTTTGATTATACATGCTATAGTTAATAATGTATAGGGATACGTGTCCTTTATATGGTTAGATGTAGTATTTCCTTAAGAACGTCAATATGAAGAAAAATTATTTTAACTTGAATTTTCCATATTATGAAGAAAAAAGTATTCCTTCCATCAATCGTAGAGTACAGAGTCAGTGAAAGCTGAAATTCATTAGGTTCATTCACAGGGTAGTCAGACAAAGCTAAAGTGCTCTCAGAAGCAAAATCTGTGGCCGGTGAACAAAAATTCGGTATTCTTAGAGCAAAATATATGGATTGCCAGCCAACTGATTTACAACCGTCATGGGTTGTTGTTTTTACCGATTCGTTTTATTTTGTTTAGTTTTGACATGTTTTGGTTAGACTTACTGTCTATTTTTCTTTAAAAATCCATGCCAGAACGAGAGGCCAGCTCTAAACAAAGCAGAAATGTGCAAGAATAAGAACCCTTGTAGGTTAATTAAGAAGTATCCATTTCCATATGGACCGATCTTATTTCTTTAATGATTTTTGCTTTTATGTTAAAATATTGTATAGGTCTATTCAAGAACTAAAATTAAATCTTGAATTAAAATGTTTTTTAATTTACCTAATTTGTTAGCACTTCGTCTACATTCACATAATGTTATTAGTTAATTTAATTATTCATCAAATTATCCATTATTTTTCATCCCTTCAAAAAATTAACGAAATTTAGGTACAGGGTGTCCCATTTTCGACACTTTTATAGAGTATCTCCGTAATTCTTAGTGCTATCAAAAAAGTAATGTAGGTGTCTTAGCTCTTTTTAAATCAAACTTAAAACGATAAAATCAAAATTTGAAAATTTTCGCTCGCTTAAGAGATATGGGGGAAAATCAAAAAATTGACATTTCAAAATGACAATATATTTTCTTAGTTAAAAGAGATACAAAAAAATGTTTCATACAAAAGTATCTTTATTATGATTGTTGAATAATCTTCCGTTTTGAGAATAAGTGTACGGGGTCAGGTAAAAAAGTTATCAGACCTAACCTCATTTTTTTAAATGGAACACCCTATATATTTTAATCTAAAAAGATAGCATTTTAAGTTATCTTTTCAAATATATAATACACCATGGATGATATTGGTTTCCTAGGCGATTTATTTAAACTTTATTTCTTTAAACAACAGTAGGCCATGAAACAAAAGCTAATATCCTAGAAATAACTATGTTGACATTCTAGTTGTTATTAACATTTATTGTCAATTTCATTTACATACTCATTTGTGAAAATGACTTATGAACATTTTGCAAAATTCGATATGATATCAGTTTATATTGAAAGTGGAGAAAACGAAGAAATTGCTCAAAATTTATATTTTATATATTCTTTATATAAATATGTATGAAATGATTATTTTTTTATTAAACTAGTGGGGCAGATTTTGAGTGTCATTCCCCATTTATCAGTTCATTCCACTTGGAGATGGACTACTTTAAAAAAAAGCGAATGATAATATACGTATAAAGATTTAAATGAACATATATTGGAAGGTTACCAACTTATCAGCGCAAAAACGGCTATCGAACAGGTAGCTAAACCACAGCATCCTGTCTGTCAGTCAGTGGTTCATCGATTACTAAAACAAATAATACAAAACCAAATACATCTGAAGGTATTCTTCATTCATTAAAGTTCCTCAACCATAGAAAATGGTACAATTACGTGACAATCGAGACGCGAAAATCAAATTGATGGCAGATGTTTGTTTTAAAACGATCTCGTTCTAACCAATAACTGCAATAAATACTTTGAATTGAAACGATGTATTTTTTTAATAATAATAAAGAAAATTAAATAAATAATGTGTGCAGATTGATCGGCTAAGTTCAGTGTAAGAGGTGAAATGATTTTTTAATATCAAATACCAATGTATGGAAAAATTGTTATTTCCCAGACCACCCGATGATACATTATAAAATTAGGGCGTATTTTTGCCTACACAGTAGTACTTTAAAATACTATTTCAGATTGAATAGTATAGTATTTGCAGAATTATACCGTTGATCTTTTGACTGCAATAAAACTCATTATCCGTTCGACCATAAAATAAATAAGGAAATCCCAAATTTTAAAACCTTTTCGAGCAGAGCCGGACCAGGTATACAAATTCAATTTATACCTATGCCTGATGCATATATAAATACAAAGTGATTTTTAATAATTTTAATCTTTAGTGGTTTTCCGGCGAGTAATTTTTAGTTAGGCTTATTAGTGGTAGAATATGGCGTCCTTGGCTTCTGCTGATAGGGGGGCATCTTCAAGTGTCATTTTTAAAAGAAGATTGGTTTAAATATAAACTCTTTAAAAATATACCTGAAAATAGCGCGTCATTGTAATGGACAATGCTAGTTATCATAGTCGGCAAGCAAAAATTATTCCCAATTCTAATAATACAAAAGCAGAAATTCAAAATTTTATGATTGAAAATGATTTATATTTTGAAGAAACTTATGAAAAACGAGAACTGCTAGAAGTATTAAAAGCTTTTAAAATAAATAAGGAATACGAGTGTGACAAACTTGCAGCAGAAAATGGACATACAGTGTTGCGTCTTCCTCCGTACTATTGTATATTCAATCCTATTGAGCTAATATGGCACCAATTAAAATCCAATATTAGGAGAAATAATATTTCTTCTACATTAAATGCATCTGTAGTAGAATCAATTAAAACGAAATATTGTATGATTACAAATGTTCAACCCTTAATTATAAGTTTAGGCTTAGATGAAGATAGTGATAGTGATACAGGGTTAAATTTTGAATAAAACTATCAATAGTTTCTTAGAATTTGATTAATTTTTATGTACTTGTTATCCTAATAGTTATACTTTTAAATTATATTATTTTCAATTATCATTAATTGTTATCATTATTTTACATTTATTATAGGTACCTAAAACTAAAAATACCTATCTATTTATTTTAAATTATAAAAATAAATCATGTGGTGTGGTATACATTTTCAAGCCGGCCCTGATCCCATTTATTGAGCTTTAAAGGGGTTGAGGCGTATACAATAGGATTTAATCAGGTAGTTTATTTATGGCAGTAAGAGTCAACGGTATAATTCTGCAACAACTATACTACCAAGAAAAGATAGGACATCCTATCAATTGAGAAGGCTTCCGTGGGACTGCTAAGAGATGGCGCTGAGCGTTGTGTTTTCTCGACTAACGTTGATATTACGGCTTGAAGTATAAAGTCTTCTCTAATGATAGGTATGTACACCTACCCTGTACTGACGAGATCAAAAGAGTTCGAAACCGGTCTGCAGGTGGTTACATCCTATCAATGGAAAAGGCTTCCTTTTCTTGGTAGCACCATTCAATCTAAAATAGTATTTTAATGTGCTACTGTGTAGACAAAAATACGCCCTTATTGTATAAGGTATCATCGGGTGGTTTGGGAAATAATAATTTTTCGATATATATTGGTATTTGATATTAATACCACCTGAAAAGTATAGACTTTTTATTTTTTAAATAAGTAGATTTTTAATATGGCTACCCAAGGATCTTAAATCAAGCAGTTCACAGTCTTTGAAGAATAAACAATTCACATTCTTAGGTACGTTGTAATTGTTGTAAACAACCTTCCAGAAAAACAATCTGGGAAGTTTGAAAATTAGTATAACTTTCCTTTGTCGTTTCCTGCTAATTAGACAAAGACATTACGTCGACTTCGAGCGTTCGGAACATACGTTGTATACAGCCCTTATTTTATCGGCCGTCTCTTTCACATCGGCTTTCACGTTTGACACAACCGGATTAACAACTGTCATATTTGTCGTTATTGTTAAATAAAATTCATTATTATTTTTCAGTGTTTGTGTGCTAAATTTAAGTGTTGCTTGTGGAAAAAATCGTTATTATTAACTCAATATGGCAAGACTGTACCGTAAACTGGATAAAATCGTCCGTCGATTGTTTGTTTTTCCTAACCAAGACATATCAAACCGATCAGAAATTACAATGCAAACAGAAACAGACAGAAGATACAAAGAGATGGGGATTCTACAGATAGAATCCCCATCTCTTTTTTATTGTTACTATTTTCGGAATAACAGGCGTCGCATTGACGTGTCCAAAGCACATAGAAATACCGGGTCCATGTCTGTTTCAAGTCTATGGCTGCACCTCATAACAAACAAATATTCATTCTTGATCACCAAAGTAGTATCTCATGCACTAAATCATTAACCATTTTTGGGCAGACACCGACTTACGGTATAACCGGAAGTACCACCATATTGACAATATTTTAGGCGAGTTGCCCTCATCAACATTAACGTACGGTCCAATTTTTAAAATTTTCCCATGTATAGGTAGTTTTTCATATATAGATCCAGTCGGCTCCCGGTGGGTCACCCTGTATATAAAAACACAATTTCTTGGAAACTCCTACTCAAAATGGTATTATTAGAAAGAAAAAGGAGAAAAATTTAGACGACCTTTAAAATTAAGCGCCATTTAACCATCTTCCCATTTAAGCTTTTAAGAGTAGCGGGGCACTCTGGAAGCGGTGGGTGTGTAAATAAAGAGATTCATGTTGGTTTTGAATCTTTGGAGGTCATATTCGTTGGGAAAAATGACCTCGGGAATGTCGTTCCATAAGGATCCTCCAGATAAAAGAATTCTCAAATAATGAAGTTTGAAGAATACCAAGGTTAACCACACATTGGGCGGCAGTGGTTCGTCGTGTATTTGTGCTATTCGCCGTTGGGCTGAATTAAGAGGGCAAAGTCAGCCGATCCCTTTCCATGAAAAGATCTGTAAAAGTTCAAATCCCCAACTTGTCCTCGATGTTCTAGGCTGTCGAGGCTCTTCGTCAGCTCGTGGTCTCCGATCGAATGAATGGAATCCAGTAGCTGAAGAGTATGTTTGTGTGCAAAGCTCCAGACATGGGAGCAGGTCGAATCTGGGATTTGTATAGTATCAAAAGTTGTTGAGGTGTGTACAACTTTCTGGTTCTGAAGAGTACCCCAAGCTTCTGAGAAGCTATCTCGGCGATTGCCACAACGTGGTTATGCCAAGACATATTTGCTCCCAGATTGACGCCCAGCAAATTAATAGATGAAGCCCGTGGGATAGCGTGTCCTGCCATGACTATATCTGGTTCTGTAGTGTTAACCTTTTTAGTGAAAACTGCTGCCTGGGTTTTTCTAGCGTTAAATTCGACTTGGTTACTGTCACCCCAAGCCAAAATTTCTTTCAGGTCTTTGTTGAGGCATGATACTTCGTACTGTCGGCGAAGATGTGCGTTGGCAACCGATGTTTGTGCATTCAAAGAGAAAGATGAGATAAGTGTGCTATCGTCAGCAAAGCTAAATATTGGATTTTTAGTTTTCACTAGAAGGTCGTTAATGTAGAGTAAGAAGTAAGAAGTAAGAGGAATATTTATCACTTCCAGGAGGTTAACTCACGAAGACTGCAAATGTTATTTGAAAGCGTCCCGCTTCACAATAATATTAACGTGAATTTCCGTTTTTTGATATTATTTACGGGAAGCGTGATATTAAGTGTGGGACGTTTTTAAATTGACACCCTGTATGACGTAGACGTAGACGTTGACTAGCGAGTTTGCAAAGATTGGCCGTTTTGTGTAAAACCATTACACGATTTAACCGCAAACACATATGGATTTAATGGGAAATAAATTGGAATTTTATTATTGTCTGATCGGCCTTTCACAACCATTCATTTTTGTATAAAGGTCGAGTGGTAATATAAAAGGAATGAATATTAAGTTTTTAAGACGAGTACATTTTTTTCACTGGAATATATCTTTATAAATATAAAATCGATTGTTCTGTAAAATGTTTCTAAATCTAAGGAATTACTATTTCCGAAAATCGTTCGGAAATATTGACATTTTTGAAACATTTTTGAAAGAAAAAGTCAATATTTGCCTACACTTAGTCGTTGCTAGGCAACGGAAAATAACTGTTAGGAAATATTCATTTCCCTTCTGTAAGAGAATGATATTTCTTTATAGTTGTTAGTGTTCTACATAAATGATTGAAAACACGTTGTTCATAAGGAATTAACCTATATTTTGAAAACCTCAATGCAATGCAGAATACATTTTGAAATTAGTTTGTTGTATTCACAGTTATTTGACAGTACAATTATTGAAAATTGGAGGCACATTATTAGAACTATAAGAAACATTTTGAGCAACATGCGAGGTACTAGGGTTATTTTGTTGAATATTTTATACTGTGAAAATTTTATTTGCCACCTCGAACCTTATTGTTAAGAGATTCTTCAATGTATCCTTCAGCAACATTTGATGACTTCCATCCGCCATGCCTCTTTAAACTAGTTATGTTGGCACCAGAGTCAACCAATATTGTTGCAGATGACCGACGAAAGCAGTGACCAATATATTCTTTCGGATTTACCAAGTTCAACGTTTATATACATATTCGTACTTTTCTTTTGATTTCTTTGGCAATAATTCTAATGAAGCAATATTCACTGCCTCAACCAGCTCTGGAGAAATCCCAGAAATGGAAAATTCATCATCACGTATCATTTTATACTATTTTGCTTTCGGAAATACCAACAATTAAATTTATATGCGTCAAGTTTGACAAGTCAACATTAATACGTTTCCATAGTAACGCAACCAATTCTATTACGAATTTCAAAGCACCATTTATTTGTGAATAAAATTATTCGCGATTTTTTCAAAATTAATCAATATCTGTCGAAAAATAATATGTTGTACTATTAACATACAGATCGAATGGTTACACAAATCAGACCAGGTAAAATTACTTAAATATTGTTTTTATCAAACTTTCATTGTCTCAAATTTTATTGTTAACATAACGATTCGGTTAGAATGTACTTGCAGTAAGTCACCAGAAATTTTTTTGGTCAAACCCTGGCACTGTATAGAAAAAATTATATAAAGCATTCTGAGAGAGGTGCGTGTGCCAATAAAGCGATTCACGTTGATTTTGAATCGTTGGAGGTTATATTCGTTGGGAAACACGACACTAGGAAGTTAGTTCCACAAGGAGGACATCGTCCAGATGAAGGAATTATAAAACAATGCAATTCGAGGAGTATTAAGCTAAACCCCATATGGCAGTATGATATCTCAAACTGTCTCTATATGCTCGAAGCGACATGCGAAAATCTTTTATACCACATTTTTGTCTTAAAATATTGTGAGGATTCACCTCCTTCATTTTTTCAGAGAGGTTAGGAAACACCCTATATAGAGCCATGCGGTTAGTTTTATTATTTTTATAATAAATTTAGCTAACATTTTTCTTTCCGTGTAGATTTTGAGGATAAGTACAGTATGCTGGGGTCGAATGTACTAAATTATACATTTTTACATGAAATATTAGCCCACCTTTTTGAATCTCTTGATTTTTTGATTGAATTTTTCTTTCCGTGTAGATTTTGAGGATTAGTACAGTATGCTGGGGTCGAATGTACTAAATTATACATTTTTACATGAAATATTAGTCCACCTTTTGAATCTCTTGATTTCTTGATTGAATTTTTCTTTCCGTGTAGATTTTGAGGATTAGTACCGTATGCTGGGGTCGAATGTACTAAATTATACATTTTTACATGAAATATTAGCCCACCTTTTTGAATCTCTTGATTTTTTGATTTAATTTTTCTTTCCGTGTAGATTTCGAGAATTAGTACAATATGCTGGGGTCGAATGTACTAAATTATACATTTTTACATGAAATATTAGCCCCTCTTTTTGAATCTCTTGATTTTTTGATTGAATTTTTATTTCCGTGTAGATTTTGAGGATTAGTACAGTATGCTGGGGTGGAATGTACTAAATTATACATTTTTACATGAAATATTAGCCCACCTTTTTGAATCTCTTGATTTTTTTATTGAATTTTTCTTTCCGTGTAGATTTTGAGGATTAGTACAGTATGCTGGGGTCGAATGTACTAAATTATACATTTTTACATGAAATATTAGCCCACCTTTTTGAATCTCTTGATTTTTGATTGAATTTTTCTTTCCGCGTAGATTTTGAGGATTAGTACAGTATGCTGGGGTCGAATGTACTAAATTATACATTTTTACATGAAATATTAGCCCACCTTTTTGAATCTCTTGATTTTTGATTGAATTTTTCTTTCCGTGTAGATTTTGAGGATTAGTACAGTATGCTGGGGTCGAATGTACTAAATTATACATTTTTACATGAAATTTTAGTCCACCTTTTGAATCTCTTGATTTTTTGATATTTGTCCCTAAAAGAAAAAAATTGCATTTTTTTTTCTCGTTACTTAAATAATTTAACGCAACAAATATATTTCGACGGCAAGGTTTTCATGAATAATCACGATTTAAGATACATTTTTGTGACCTCTCCTATTATCCCATGCTACATCATTAAAATTAATACATTTACATCGCCCAAAATTTACCGAAAATGTCAGTCATATATCATTGGGTTCAAGTCATGTAAAGTTAAGTCAACCATCAAAACGCAAATTAGAAAATACAAAAGTTATTTCGTCATGTTATAATAAATTTAAAACACTGGGTCACGACAGAGTACTAAAACTAATATCCTGAAATAGGATAATAAAGCAATTTGTGTAATATGAATTTTTTCTAAAGAATTTTAGTTCTCCGTGCATATACGTATGTATAATATTAGATTTTATGGCTATACCAATTACGCTAATGTGTAGTTGTACGTTATATTATATAAAAACGGCCAATATACAGGGTGAGTCGGTTGGAATGGACCAAACTCGAGCAGTATACGGGGTGTCGTATTTCGGTTGTTTTACGGACAATTTATCTCCGTTACTAGTAAAGATAGAAGGATGCAGTTTTCGTAGCACCTTTGCTAGTTTTTTGTAAAACAAACGATGCCGCAATTGGAATTTTTCTAGGCCCACTGTTTTTCATGTACGGAATGGAAATTATCAAAAAGAAACTTGTAGTTTTTTACATAGTGACTAGTGATATTAAGATTTTTTCTTAGGATAGTAATAGATGGAAGGTAACAGAATTTCGCAAATTTAGAGTCGATTTCGTACAATTCGATTGAAAGCAATCCGAAAATGTAATTTATTTTTTGAATGCTGTAATTTTTTACATATTTTTTAGGTTCAATACGTAATATAGTGAACGAATTGTTCGCTCTCGGGTATAGCTTGTATCTTAGAGTGTGAAACGGTAACATATGTTATAATGAACGAATTTGGGAGATATGTCCCCGCATCAGTGTGAGGTGAAAATCTCATCATCCGCAGGAGTGTGAAAAAACAATCTAAGCACTCGGGTGCATTCGCGCTTCCGCGCGTACAGGACGACGACGAAATGCCCTTTTAACTTGATCCCAAAGATGTTTAATTAGGTTGAGATCCAGGCTATATGCCATTCGAATCTTGGAAGTCCAACTTCATCCAGATATTCGCTCACTACATGTGCAACCTGAGGTCTAGCATTATCATGCATTATTGTAAATTGGTTCCCAATGAAAGGAGCAAATGGAACAACCACTTCTTGGAGGATTTCCTCAATGTCACGGTGGGCGGTTGTAGCTCCATTTTCAACAAATACAAGATTGGTGCGTGCTTCGGTAGAAATACCCGCCTAAATCTTGAACCGCCATGATATGAGATTCGTTCTGATATCCTTCATTTCTACGTATGTATAACCGAGCATAACCATCCGGCGACCTTAAACAACCCCTGGATTCATCAGTGAATAATAGTACGTAAGAATATTGTCACTGTCAAATATTCTGCCACAATAATCGCTTACTTAGCGAACGTCGATAATTTTGAATCGAAAGCTTGACATATATTTTCTAAAAATAACATCGTTTCATTTAAAAATTTTTAGCTCGCAGCAGAAATGGAATGAATCAAAGAACGAAATGTTTAGAATACATTAAAGATTAAAAGAAACAGTATGTAAATAAAATTATCCACCGCAATTTTCCTACAGGGTGTTTTGAAATTAAGACAAAGAACAATAGTTTGATTTACTCCTGTTGTAATATAGCCTAATCAAAAAATGTTACTTAATAAAATAATTCAGGAAAAACACAATAAATGGATCTACACTCTGATAATAAAATCATGAAAATCGCATAAAAAATAAAAAAGTTATAAGATATCAAACTTGACCAAAATTTGAGAGTGGCGGAATTTTGTGCCGGCGAGTGTATAAATAATGATTCCTAGAAGGCGCCCGAATTGGAGTGGTTGATTAAGACATTGTTTCTTGATCTACAACTTTCCAAACACCATATTTGAGTTTATTAGGGTCGACCCTAGAGTAAGTGCAATTTTACCTGATTATTTTTACCTCTTGTGTCGCTAATAATGGTTTGTTGCCGGTAAAAGGTCAAAACAAGAACGGGGAGGAACGTCATGAAGCCCATACATAACAAAACGAAAAAGAAATTGTTAAATCGAATACGAAACGGTCTGAAAATAGAACAAAATTTAATTTTACCGTTTTTGCTCTGTACCAAGGACTTTTAATCTACCTATAATAGTTCCGCGTTTTCTCTTTATTGATTAAAGGCAAATAAATTTCACAAAATCACGCGAGCGGGTTGCGCCATATGGTGGATCTTCCCATATACATATTCTATATTTAATGCATGTACGAAAGGCACAATATTTTTATTTAAAGGTTACTTTCTTTTTGAAATTACAATGTTAAGGACTTGAACTGTCAATATTGTTCAATAATTGGACAAATTTTAAAATGTTTACATAGCATATTCGGCTAATGTATCATGTATAACATACATGGAGAGGTTATTCTATATGTCAAAATAAAGGTAGTGCGCCATATACAAAAAGTTTAAATCGCAATAATTTTTATCTTTTTTCCATTTGAACAACTTTAATTCCAGTTTGCGCCTAAATGGTGTGGTTCATTGAGTGGCATAAAGAGTACCTTTTTTCAGTAGATATTCTTTTGCCTTTAAAATGATATGTCCCTTTTTTCAATAACTGACAAAATAAAAAAGATATGTCCAAAATTAAATTTGAATTTCAAGTAAAATGAAATTACCTCTCTTTTTTGTTTAAATTATGAAACAGGAACTAAATCTACGTTCAGCGGTATAGAACCATTACTGGTTTTCCGACCGTTTGTTCCTTAAATTGACCATCTTCATTAAAATACCCCTGTTACCATCCTGTAATTTACTTTTGTTTCGAAGAAACTTTAAAAAATTATTATTGATATTTCTGTCTTTAATTAATATTATGTCCCATTTTCCACACTTTTATTGGGTATCTCCGTAATTGTTAGTGCTATCAAAAAGTGATGTAAGTGTCATGTGCTCTTTTTGGGTTAAACTTAAATTGGTAAAATTAAAATTGGAAAATATTCGTTCGCTTAAGAGATACGGGGGAAAATCAAAAAATTGACAGTTTCAAAATTACCCTACATTTTCTTTAAAAGAGCTACAGAAAAATATCTTATACAGAAGCTTATTTATATTGATTGTTGAATAATTTGCAGTTTTACAATAAGTATGCGGGGCCAGGTAAAAAAGGTATCGGACCTAACATCATTTTTTAAATGGAACACCCTGTATATTTTAATCTAAAAAAATATTATTTTAAATTCTCCTTTCAAATATACAACATACCATGGATGGTTTTGGTTTCCTAGGCGATTTATTAAACTTTATTACTTTAAACCACGGTAGACCCTGAAACAAAAGCTAATATCCTAGAAACAACTGTGTTAATTACTAACATTTAACGTCAATTTCATTTTTACATATTCATTTGCGAAAATGACCTATCAACATTTTGAAGAATTTGATATGATATCAGTTTATATTGAAAGTGGAGAAAACGAAGAAATGGCGCAAAATGTATATTTTGTTCGCTATCCGGAAAGACGGTAACCATTTTAAGGACATATTCCGCACATTTGCGATGATTCCCGTCATTTTTTACCTTAATCTGAATGAATGAAAGCCAGAAAAAAATAAAAACCAAAACGCAAAATTTTAGATTTTTTCAAATATTTTGAAAACGCCTTCATTTATTTAGAAAAAAATTTGCGGCATATTATTGGGTCCATAATTACGCAACGTTGCCAAACACTTAACCGACTTCGTATTTCTTACCGTTTCCGAAATCCCAATGGTGAAGGACGAATTTGTTACTTCCTGTATATATTTCTGTCATATGCATATGATGGTAAACTGATAAAGATTGTTTCACGAAACATGGATATAACTTAATGACTGCAGTAAAAGTACCTGGGGGCCATCCCATTATTTATGACCGTTTGTTATTATTATCTGAAAAGGACCGGATTGTAATAATTATAATTAAATATAGGCACATCAGGTAGGTTAGGTTGCTTAATTTATATTTAAATATCTTTTTGTGGTAAAATTTGTTAGTTTTTGAAGAATGGTTCAAGTCTTTTGCCAAACATTCCTCAGAATAGCGTGATAGTAATGGACAATGCGAGCTATCACAGTCGCCAATTACATAAAGCTCCAAGCTCAAATAATACAAAATTGGAGATTCAGAACTACATGACGGCGAATGATATATATTTTGAAGAAAGTTATGAAAAAAGAGATCTTTTAGAAGTTTTAAAGACATTTTGTATAAAAAAAGTATATGTTTGTGACACATTGGCAGAAGAACTTGGACATACAGTGCCACGGCTCCCACCCTATTATTGCATTTTTAACCCCATAGAGCATATGTGGTACCAGTTAAAATCACTGGTTAGGTCTGAAAATATTTCTCCGACTTTAAGTTCTAGTGTTGTAGAATTAATACGAAAATGCTTTAATGATATTCCCCCAGGTAGTTGGAAAAATTCAGTCCGTCACGTAATAACTGTAGAAAATTCGTATATTAGTCTGGATCGTATAATTAATCCAATTATAATTAATTTTGATGACAATAGCGATAGCGAAACAGAACTATCTATAGAATGACATTATAAATGTAAATAAATATGACTAGTAATATTTAAAAAAAAATGTTATTTCATTTGATTACATTAATATAATCATATCATTACTTGTTTTCCTTAGTCCGTCCCTTCATACTTCACTTGTTTATTGCCAAGCTCTTGTCGACACAATGGGACCGACCCAGGAAATCATTAAGTCGTATCCATTTTTCGTGAAACAATCTTTAATTAGTTAGAAACAACTCCTATACTACTACTACTTTCATTTCTTATACTTACCTACTCCGTAATTTTAGTTATATCGGCTTGACTAAATAATGCATTTAAGTCGATGGTTTGTCGCTTGTTCGAAAGATCCAAAGTATGATAAAAGATTAAACAGTCGGTTGCTTACACATGCTTTATTAATTAATCAACGCAAGACTTTACTGCGTCTTATCTTGTCAACAAACATACTTAATTGCGGGAGGGTAATGTATGTTTGTTCCTCTTCAAAAGCGAAAGTCGTTTTATGAATAATAAACAGGTTGCAAGTTTTTACTAGGGATGAGGGCGATGGTGCCGAAGAGAAAGCTGATGCCCAAGAATGCTCAAGAATCGACACACAAATTTGATTGTAAAGGATTCAAATGACGCTTTTAAAGAATATTTGCAGCCTTCGTGGTTAAGCTCCCTGGAAAAGGTAGATGGTACTTTTAAAATCTTAAATAGGAGGCTCAAGTCATTTTAAAGATCGTAATTAGAACATTCCTGCACTTAGATGTATTGTTTTTAGATTATTATTTAAAAACTTTTATTGTGTTGGCTCCTATTTTTGTAGGGAGTCACTGCGGCTGATAAACTTTCCATTTCTTTACCAGGGTCAAAGCCATCGCCTGATTGTTCTAATCACATACATTTTTGGAGCTCGATTGCCAGGGAAAAGTACATCTCAAAAAATAATAAATTGTGGTGTTATTGGAAAGAGAGTTAAACGACCTTTAACATGATGTGCCACTTGAACCCCCTTAACATTTAAGATTTTTAAGGGGAACCCCCCCTTAACATTTCAGATTTTAAGGGTCACAACTACCCCTCCAAGGAGGTTAAACCACGAAGGAATATTCTTTAACAATCCCCCCCCCCCCCCCCCCCCCCCCTTCACGATAAGTTTTCAATTTGACACCCTGTATTATTATAAAGAATCTTGAAAAAATTCAAATTGTAGTATTGTAGTTAATGTGTTTCCACCATATCATATACAGGGTGTCCCATTTTCGATACTTTTATAGGGCATCTCCGTAATTATTAGTGCTATCAAGAAAGTAATGTAGGTGTCATGTGCTCTTTTTGGGTCAAACTTAAAATGGTAAAATCAAGATTTGAAAATTTTCGCTCGCTTAAGAGATACCGGGGGAACATCAAAAAATTGACAATTTCTAAATTACTCTATATTTAGTTAGTTAAAAGAGATACAGAAAAATATTTTGTACATAAGTTTCCTTACAAAATATTTTGTACATAAGTTTCTTTATAATGATTGTTAAATAATCTGCCGTTTTCAGAATAAGTATACGGGGTCAGATAAAAAAAGTTCTAGGATAGGTCCTGAATCAGTTTCCGAGGAGCTATTAAAATACTGCAGTGGTGGAATTAATCGCTTTAGGAAGAGTGCTACTATTTAAAAAAAATTATTCGTGCCACTTTCCAACATACTAAAAAAAAGGAAAGGTGAAATGATATTTATACACTGATTATGGTATTTTTACACAAATAGCACATTTTTTTTTTCATATTAAGTCTGAGTTGTAGAAATTTAAAAAGTAACATAATAAATAATACAAAAGTTGAAATTTAATTGTATTATAATAAACATTCAGTCAGTTAGGTTCTGTATAAAATAAAAATAAATAGCTTGAATCATTTAATTGTAAATAATTATTAAATATTAATATGGCTTTTGATTTGTAGTTTTTTTACAAAGTTCTTGAAATGAAAATTAATGCATATCAGTTAATCTTGAAAGATTTTTAATTTTATTGCATTCATAATAGAAAACATTTTCTCCAAAAAATATGTTAATCCAAAACTACAACAATATCTGACAGCCATATCGTGTAAATTTGGAAATTTCCTCGTTAGTACAAATTTACAAAAATCGATATAAATTTGGATCACTTGCAGTTGAAATAAGTTCCTTGCATTTGTTTTTCAATGTAGACATGGCGCTGTAGGTGAATAATTTAAATGGATATAACTTAATGACTGCAGTAAAAGTACCTGGGGCCATCCCATTATTTATGACCGTTTGTTATTATTATGTGGAAAGGACCGGATTGTAATAATTATAATTAAATATAGGCACATCAGGTAGGTTAGGTTGCTTCATTTATATTTAAATATCTTCTTGTGGTAAAATTTGTTAGTTTTTGAGGAATGGTTCAAGAATGGTTTTTTGCCAAACATTACTCAGAATAGCTTGATAGTAATGGACAATGCGAGCTATCACAGTCGCCAATTACATAAAGCTCCAAGCTCAAATAATACAAAATTGGAGATTCAGAACTACATGGCGGCGAATGATATATATTTTGAAGAAAGTTAGAAAAAAAGTAATCTTTTAGAAGTTTTAAAGACATTTTGTATAAAAAAAGTATATGTTTGTGACAAATTGGCAGAAGAAATTGGACATACAGAGCTACGGCTCCCGCCCTATTATTGCATTTTTAACCCCATAGAGCATATGCGGCACCAGTTAAAATCACTGGTTAGGTCTGAAAATATTTCTCCGACTTTAAGTTCTAGTGTTGTAGAATTAATACGAAAATGCTTTAATGATATTCCCCCAGGTAGTTGGAAAAATTCAGTCCGTCACGTAATAACTGTAGAAAATTCGTATATTAGTCTGGATCGTATAATTAATCCAATTATAATTAATTTTGATGAGGATTGCGATAGCGAAACAGAACTATCTATAGAATGACATTATAAATGTAAATAAATATGACTAGCAATATTTAAAAAAAATGTTATTTCATTTGATTAGATTAATATAATCATATCATTACTTGTTTTCCTTAGTCCGTCCCTTCATACTTCAGTTGTTTATTGCCAAGCTCTTATCGACACAATGGAACCGACCCAGGAAATCATTAAGTCGTATCCATTTTTCGTGAAACAATCTTTAACAATTAAAGTCTTGAAGATAAATTCAAAAAGGATTTGTGAAAAGATCAGCATTTTTTTATCATAAAATAATAAATTTATTTACAAGAAGCAAAATTTGTATACATGTACCATCGTGCCGATAAAAGACTAGGACAGCAAAATCTCAAAACTGGGAACGGAAATACATATCTCATAGACTATAAAAGGTGCTCGACAGCTGTAAAGGTAAAAACACCTAACTTTTAGAAAGTAACCTAGGTTACATAACTTAAGGTTTGTATTTTGCGATACGAGGTGGTATCAAAATGTGTTACTTGTTTTATAAAGTTGAGCGGAAGTTTATATGGAGGAACTAAATGTATTACTCATTTTGTATTAAGAAAAAGTCAAATGCTTTAATTAAAGTAGGTATATGTAATGTCGCCAAAAAATGAAAATAAAACTGAATAATAAAAGAAATTCAACAGAAAGTAAAAAAATATACAAACACAAAATTTGTCTTAGCAACAATTTTTTTTTAATATGTAGTCATAAAACATTCCTGTTTATTACTTCTTGATAATTAGTATTCTTCTATTTTCATCTTTAGCAAACATTCTAGGGGAACCTGAAACTGCTCCTAATAATAGTTCGATGCCTTGCTATTTTTTGTTTTGCCAACAACACGGTATTTCTGTTTACTCCCAGTTCGCCTGCAATATCCCTAATAAAAGCACCATCTCGCAATCGACTGCAGATAATAGCCTTTTGCTGCGGGGTTAATTGTGGCATATTTTTAAAAAAATGTGCTTGACAAATTAATGATAAAGTGACAATCTATGTTAACATGTAAAATTTTTATATGACATTTTACTGGTACCAGACTCGATAGTAAGTAATTCCTAATAGTCAAGGAGAAAATAAGAAATTTTGCTGTCCTAGTTTTTTATCGGCACGATGGTGCCTGAAAAAAAAATGAATATAGTGTTTCTATTTGCCCCTGTAAATAAATTAAGAAAAACGTCCCCGTGACCATCCGTGACTTGTACGCAGTTTTAACCTATTAACATAAGCAGAGAAAATTTGATTAAAAAAGAAAATTGAACAACAAAAAAAAATTAAATAAAAAATACATGAAACAGTTAATTTCCCATATCATGCAGAAGTACAATTCAATGTTCGACATCACAGAGAAAATACAAAGTTTATTTACTTTGCGACAGAAAAAAAAAATGCCGATAACAGATATTTAGTAAAAGTAACACTAAAAATGAATACAAACCTATACAAATTATTAGAAGTTCCGTATCAAGAAGGTATTTTATTTGCTTCCACAATTCCATATTTTTTCGTAATTAATTTTAATATTTATGTTTTTCTAAGTATTTTTAGCATATGAATGATGAATTTCCAGCCTGGTCATCTTGAAAATCATCAAACCTAGCACTGAGGCAATCTTGTCAAATGGACATTAAATTTTTAAATCATAATTCGGGGCATTATTGACTTTCGTAGACAGTTCTTGCATTAATGTGAAATATGTAAATCTTTTTTCTCCAAAATCGAGATAAAACTGCATCGTAGTACTGTGCTTTCTGGCGCTGATATATTCAGTACCCTATGAATAGGATTTCCAAATTTTGAGAAAGTTCCTAAAGACGACATTATTATTTTTTCAAATTTTTCAATTTTATTCTTGCGTGCCACTGGTGGGCCACCCCTGGTCTACTGAAGCCCAACGTCACCTGAATAGTTACTTATGCAGGCAATTGAATAATAGTGTGGAATATCTTGCACCAAATAATGAAACTGATTTCTAGAACATAATGGTTTGAAACTGAATTTATATAGAAATAATAAACGAATATGCTGTATCACCCATCTCTACTTTTTGCTCCATCCCCCGTCAATATATTCGGCCGGTTCTCCGGATTTTAAACTCATCCTCGGCACAATTATTCATTCAAGTTATAACATATTCCACGCTTTTAATCCTCGCGTCGTTCTTTGTTTATCGACCGAAGAAAATGAGTCCGTTTCTTTTCAGAGAAGGCAAAAGTTTTAATGACCGCCCGTTTTCCCCCATTCCCCCCTTCTCTGAGCTGTTTCTTGTCTTTACCCGCTTCACGTAAGTGGAAGAAGGAAGATTTTTCAATCAATAATTGTCACGGGACGCGGAGTTACATATACATTCGCATGCATACATTAAGTGGGGAAATCTTTTCTCTCCCGGAGTTTTCTTGGACCGGCGGCTTAAGGGCCTACGCCTCGTAACACGGCCGTTATTCAGTCATTAAAAGTTCTTTGAAATGACAAGTAATTTAAATATTTCGATATTAAGGTATGGCAGAAAATTTTCAAAAGCAGAATTCTTCAAAGTCAAATGACAGGCGTTTGTCTCCAGATTTACGAATCTTTGAGAAAGTTGGCACGAATTGCGCGTCACGTGAGTTATTTAGACAATGTATCCTATTTTATTTATTGAAAATCAGTGTGTTATCTGGTAGAAAATTAAGCATACAGCTAGAGCGAGTTAGCAAAGAGTTCGGATTAATGGTTCATCGTGGATCCATTGCATGGACTCTAATTTTGTTCCTGAAGTTCAGTGATGTGCCCAAGTCTCATTATCTATCATTTTCTTAGAGAAACAGTCAAAGAACTACTGTGTCTCTAGTAAATAAGTCCAAAAATTGTAAAAGATCTTGAGGAATACTGAAACTTAATTCATGCCTAGTTTATAAGAATTAATAAAACGCTTAGTTCAGCAATATGTATTTTCGAACGAAAATCCTCGAGATTTAATTTCTTTCCTGCAAACATTAGGACTTCTTGCGTCTTAACTTCTTCCTCCACTCCTTGGGTAATTTCAATGGATTCACGAGTCTAGCGAAGCTGTTTAAACTAGGGCTGGCAATTGAACCCGGTTATTTATATATTCGGTTAACCGGTTCGGTTAGCCTTTGACCATTACTCAGAAATAGGTTATTCGGATAACCGGATTAGTCGATTATTCCAATAAACAGTTTTAACGACTTTCCGATTTTATCCGAAAACCGGTTAGCCAGTTTAGTTTTTTTCGGTTCTTGCCAACATAACCATTAGTTCGAATTAAGACGGCATTCCATGCATACGATTTCTGACGATATGATGATCCGACGGTGCCCTGATTGGTGTTAACTTGGTGCCAAATTTCGTCCGAATATTTGTAACAATCGATACGATGGGCTTTATTCTAACTTTCGACCGACGACGTTGTTAACCTCTCTTTTTCTAAACCAAAAATTAAGAATGAATTACTATATTGAGTATTTTGGGAATTATTATCAGCTACTAATGCACCAAATTAAAAATACATTATTTTTAAGGTTAGGTAGTGGCCACATATATATTATATTGAATACGAGTGAAACTCTCTTATTTTCTTACAAGCTCTTTAGTGAAATTCGTTTCGGAAGATCAGATAATGGGATAAGCAAAATATTTGCGTATATATGTACATACCTGAAATACTTTATAACTGGTATTGATCAACGACTTTTGCAAGAAAGCACCATGCACTTGTGTCCTTTCATCTTAAACAAAACAAGCCACTAACCTATCAAACAGCAAATCACCACAAATTAAAAACTCCTTTACAAAAATTATTGTTAGGTAATGAAAGTTTATAAGCACTAATATACCGACAACAATGTGGATGAACCACTTTTTATTCTGTAATTTGAAAAAGCATCCAGAACCAAAGATGGCGACGAATAACAACAAACAAATAATGTCGAGCCGGCTCTGACGCGATCTATAAAATTTCCACCCTAATGCACAAACTCAATACTCAATAGTACCACGCCATCTCCCATAGCAGGGACACTTTTTGTATTTTGTAACGTTCGTATTGGCAATATAATAGTTATATATATATGTGTTCTTGCAACCCCTAGTTTAAGCCAATAATTTACTGTAAAATATGATGGAGCTTCTTTTCTTCTCCATAAACTACAATCATCCGTTGATGAATAATTTTAAGACCATTGCGATGTTCCAAATTCACAAGACGAATCCCTTATTGCAAAACACATAAAACACAAAATAATATGCGAATTGAGTTCAAATTAAACACACCAAGTAGATAAAGGTCATACAATTGAACATATTTAGGCAATGCACATCAAATCATCAAATTTCTACGAGTGGAAAACGATAATTTATGAACTCCCAATGAAACTTTTGAAAACCTTCAAAAGACAGTAGGTAAGTTAAAATCGCGGCCAATTTATAATAGTTGTCGGGAGACGGATTTTCTAGCCGGAGTGCACCATATATCCAGAGGGCTTGCAATTGTTTAAAACTCTGAAGTTTTAAAACCACACGTTTCGCAAAGTATGAAAGTTTACATGGTAGATTGAAGGCGATAACTCATTCCTAACCTATTAGAATTATGGTTAAATCGTGCAGGTTTTGTGCATTCTTCAAAAATCAGACCGGTTTTTATATGAGCACCAGAAAATGTAGACAGAGTGACCTATTAAAAGATCTCTGGAACTAAGTTGTATGGAATATCGGCACTCGCTATAAAAGATGGCGATCTTTTCAACGAATATATTTTGACGTATCTACCACTTCCGATTATACCGGAAGTTGCGCCTAACATTATTAGTTTAAATAAGATACCCTGTATATTTTGTATTTTTCGATTATATTTTTTTTTATGATCAAATACAAGCACTATAGGAAAAATCCTTTAGGGCACTCTGGGAGTGGTGTGTGCGGGCAAAAAGTAATTCACGTTGGTTTCGAATCGTTGGGAAAAACGACCTCGGGAAGGTCGTTCCATAAGGATGAAGTCCTCCAGATGAAAGAATTCTTAAATAAAGAAGTTCGAGGAGTACTAAGCTTAACCACATATGGATGGGCAACAGTGGTTCGTCGTGTATTACTGCCATTCGCCGCTCTGGGCGGAATTAAGAGCCGAGCACTTTCCATGAAAATATCTGTAAAAGAGAGTCAAATCCCCAACCTGTCTTCTATGTTCTAGGCTGTCGAGGTTCTTCGTTAGCTCGTGGTCTCCGATCAGACGAATGGCCCTCCTTTCGATAGGATCCAGTAGCCGAAGATTATGTTTGGGTGCAGTGCTCGAGACATGAGAGCAGTACTTTGTTTAGTGTCAAAAGTTGTTGAGGTGTGTACAACTATTTGGTTTGGTGCCGGTGCTGTTAAAATTTAATTTGTTGCTAGACACTGGTTATACTATACTATGTATTTATTTTATTTGGGAGAAGTTTCACTCTTCATACAGGTTTTTCAGCATAGTGCATCAGGATACTGATCATACTAAAAGAGAGCAGTAAAATGACGTTAGGATGGCGTTTAAGGAATAAGAATTTGTGTATTTTTACGTGATTAGTTCTTTTTTGTTACATTCTTTATAGACTGTGGAAATCTGCAAATCTAACATAAAGCTGCCTCTTGTTATTCACAATACTTGATAGTTACAGAAATTACCTATTTGTACCTTTAGTGAATAATTTCTACCTATAATGGATAATTATGCTCAATCCGTAATATTACAGGCGCAATCTACATGAGTAGTGCATCGAAATTTTATATCTTTACGCATAAAACTGGAAGATGTTTCAATTGACAACGGCAAATTCACTTAGTTCTTTATTGCTAACTAATGCCATATACAGAGTGCAGATTTGAAACCTATTAGAAAACGTCAATTTGATTGTGACTGGGGGCATTTTTAAAGTATGCCAGCGCAGCCCTCATAGTTTAACTCCCTGGGACTGGTATATTTTACCATTAAAATCTGGTACGAGCCCCTCATTCGTTTCTGACAGTACAAAGTCGTTGGAGAACAGTGTTGATGTTGAAGACGATTTTGTTCCCCTACGGAGATACGGGCCCCCATAACGGACGTCCCTGGAAATCGTTATTTTTAAAATAATTTATTAAGTACTAGGAGTAATTTAATAATTTTTTAGTATAATGGTTAGTAGATGAGTCTCCTTAAAATTCGCCCTTTTCAACACATTTTGCTTATTTCGTTTGCCAGTGACGGGCTAGACGTAACAGAAAAATGCTTTTTCTTGTACACCTTGTATGATAAAGGAACGATAATAATATTTTTGGATACTCGAAACCTTAAGCTGAAAAAAGGAACTCTTGATCAATGTCGATAAAGTGAACTGTTTTGGATAAAAAAAATTTTGTTCAATATGGCTTTTTGCATTAGTTGTTGTACTTATTATGTACCTTTTTTCAGCATAAGGTTTAGTGTATCCAAAAATATTATTGCCGTTCCTTCATCATACAAGGTGTACAAAAAAAATCATTTTTGCGTTACGTCTAGTCCGTCCCTGGCAAACTAAATAAGCCAAATGTGCTTAAAAGGGCGAATTTTAAGGAGACTCATCTACTAACCATTATACTAAAAAATTATTAAATTATAGCTAGTACTTAATAAATTATTTAAAAAGAAAGAAAAATGTATATGTACTTCCCCTGATATTTTTAAGTGTTTTATCTGAACCCGGGAGATTGCCCACATATTCTGGGACATCCTGTATATTATTAACATATTCCTAATATTCTCGAAATCTCACATGTGCGAGATTTTCGATAAATTTACCTACGGAATTAAAATAAAATAATTATTTATGATCAAAATCCTTCCAAATATTGCATGGATCGATAATTTTGACGGTGAATGTATGTTGTATGCATGAAACCATTTAACATCTTTAAAAGTGAATTAAAAACTCTAACAACAATGTGAATCTCCATAAACAATTTAAAAGTAACTCGCACCATGACGTCACTGCACGCGCCGAATGAAATTTGAAAGGCTAGATATCATGCCTTGATGTGTATGTATTGCGATCCTATGGTATGCCCAGTCGATTCTGTACGTGGTTGTCTAGCTTTGTTAAGGACCGCTATCTGCAAGTGGCAATTGACGGATCTCTCTCAGACACCTTCACCATCAATGCCGGTGTTCCTCAAGGGTCCATATTGTCTCCCACTCTCTTCTTACTCTACATTAACGACCTTCTAGTGAAAACAAAAAATCCGATATTTAGTTTTGCGAACGATAGCACACTTATCTCATCTTTCTCCTTGAATGCACAAACATCGGCTGCCGAAGCACATCTTCGCAGACAGCATGAAGTATCACGCCTCAACAAAGACCTGGAAGAAATTTTAGCTTGGGGTGACAGTAACCAAGTCGAATTTAACGCTAAAAAACCCAGGCAGCAGTTTTCTCTAAAAAGGTTAACATTATAGAACCGGATATAGTCATGGACATGGACGGACAAGCAATCCCACTGGCTTCATCTATCAATTTGCTGGGCGTCAATCTGAGAGGAAATATGTCTCGGCATAACAACGTTGTGGCAATCGCCAAGATAGCTTCTCAGAAACTTGGTGTACTCTTCCGAACCAAAATGTTGTACACACCTCAACAACTTTTGACACTATACAAAGCCCAGATTCGACCATCACGTACTGCTCTCATGTCTGGAGCTCTGCACCAAAACCTACTCTTCGGCTACTGGATTCCATCGAAAGGAGGGCCATTCGTCTTATTGGAGACCACGAGCTGACGAAGAACCTCGACAGCCTAGAACATCGAAGACAGGTTGGGGATTTGACTCTCTTTTACAGATATTTTCATGGAAATTGCTCGGTTGACCTTGCCCTCTTAATTCCGCCCAGAGCGGCGAATAGCAGAAATACGCGACGAACCACTGAAGCCCATCCATATGTGGTTAAGCTTAGTACTCCTCGAACTTCATTATTTAAGAATTCTTTCATCTGGAGGACGTCATCCTTATGGAACGACCTTCCCGAGGTCGTTTTTCCCAACGAATATGACCTCCAACGATTCAAAACAAACGTGAATCGCTTTTTGCGCACACGCACCACTCCCAGAGTGCCCTAAAGGATTTTTAATATAGTGCTTCTGTTGGATCATAAAAAAAACAAAAAACATTTCTGGTGCAGCCTATAGTATAGCTAGTTCTCATTTATGGTGCCACCCCAGTTTACCTTATGCTGGCTGCACGGACTTGGTATGGTAATTACCTCAGACAAGATATGCATGTGAAATACTGATATTTGTAATGCAAGGGTATTTCCACGTTTTGCAGTATTGCCTTTATCCCTTTATTTATACAAACGGACAAGAAGATGCGTCAAAATGATTTTCCCATCACGATTTTTTTATTTTATAACCCGATAATTGGAGGCTAAAATTTTTTTTCAAAAGGCACAGAAGCAAAAATCTGTTGAAAGATAACAAAAGCGTATGAAATTAATACCTGTAGCGATATTGTGTATCGTTTTCTTTCAATGTTTTCAAATTATATATTTACGAAAATATAAATTAAAATATTTAGAAAAAAAATGTATAATTTCTATTGACTGTCTGAAATCGGGGAAGCTGAAAATTAGTTTCAATTTGAATTTAATTGTTGAGAAAAACTCAAGAGACCGTTTTCATGTTGAATTGATCGGGCTAAAAAAAAATATTCACATAGAAAAATGTCACTGAAATTCACGTTCTTATTTTAAATCAGGGGACATGTCGGCAACACGTCTAATTGCACGGCGTAGCCCATACTATTTAGCTGCATCTAAATTTCTTAAAATTTAAATTTGACATATCTTACCTAAAAATTGAATCGTCATGCCACTCGAGGTAACAAAAAAATACCATTTCTTCTAAACACGTTATATTATCTATTATATATACGCGATTATTTCGTTTTTCGTATATGATTCAATCATTTTTGTAATAAATTTTTGACGGTTTTTAACTTAACTATTGGTAATTATATCATTCAAATTTACACTTTGTAATTTGACATACGTTTCGATTTGAAACTCTAAGTTTATTATTAAAAACAAAAATGTTTGGATGAGACTTGTAAAACGACTCGTTAAAGTGTCTATGGAAAGATTCGCATGTATTCGTAGTCCGTGTAAGATCTGCTGAGTTTTTAGCCCAAAGTGAAGGAGGGAATAGTGACTCCTCAGATATGTAATTATCTATCAAATAATCGGAGTACATTTGAATCTTTTTATCGTCTGGTGCTATTGAGAGCAGATCGAATACGAAACAATCACTGATTTCTACAGGATTTAAGAAAGTAAGGGCAAAAGCCATTTTTAGCCATCGCCCCGCATCGGATCATTCATCTTTGTAGGCAGATATTAAACCAATTTGCTGAATTTTTCTATACCATGATTGCAAAAGATGAAATCGACATCCGATTAGTTGAGCTAAAGGCGAAACTTGTTCGACAGCCTTATGAACACCTTTTTCAAAATCGATTACAATGTCAGAAATATCTAATCTAACACTATTTTTGATGCAGATTTCCATTACAATATTTTTGGTACGTTCCACAACGTATGTTGGGTAAATAAACTCTAAAAAATGCATTGGTATCTAAGACTAATTTTATCTTGATGTTAAAGTCTTAGCTTATACAAAAGTAATTTAACTACTTCTTAGTTAACATAACTAAATTATCATGTTGAAACCAACTCTTTTTTATTAATTAGCTCCCTATACTAATTTACTTAGTTATTGTTATTGGCCAGATATAGTAGTAATAAGTAGGTACGATGTGAGACCTGGCATGACACCACCTGCCGCCATTTGCTGCTAGGAGATGGCGCTGTTCGCTGTATTTTCTCGACTACCGTTGATAATACGGCGTGAAGTATTAGATGTACACCTTCACTGTACTGACGAGAACTAAAGGGTTCGATACCGGTCCTATCAATGGAAAAGGCTTCCTTTTCTTGGTAGTACCATTCAATCTGAAATGGTATTTTAAAGTGCTACTGTCTAGACTAAATACGCCCTTATTGCATAAGGTATCATCGGATGGTCTGGAAAAATAATAATTTTTCCATACATTTGTATTTAATATTTCTTTGCTCTTTCTTAACAATAAAAATAGGTGATAATTAACAAACACAATTGTTGAAACAACAATATGATGTTGCTCTTAATAACTAACTATATTGGTTATCATAAATATTTATTCTTTCGGGTACTAGAAGTACTTGGTTGACGTAAAAAGAGTTATGAGTGACTTCGACTAGAATAATCGTAGCAATAAAATTTGGCCTTCGATACTAAATTTCCTCTTATCGCCAATTTCACTAAATTTTCTTGTTATTGAGACTAAGATCTTGGTATCCTAAACTAGACCATTTTTTAGAGTGTAGGGAAAAAATCAGAGGAATATAATGGCCGTTAAAATACCCGTATACCGTAAAAAACTGACAAAAAAATTGTGGGCAGTAGTTAAATGTGCCATCTAAATATATTCGTCTGACTTTTCCGATAAATTCAATATTTGATTTACAAGAAAATCCATAAGTAAGTAAACTGGAAAAAAATACGCAACTAAATGATAAATATTTCAATCCATTCCAGATTATTTACTAATTACTATTTTCGACAAAAGAGATTAAGTACCTCAGTATGGTCAAACTCTGGTTGGGAGGGAATTTTTATTTAATCTGTTACCTGCTGGGATCGAATTTACCATCACCCTAAATATTCAATAATTAATTGGCATAGTGTATTACGAACCATGGATTTAATTGTCCTCATAATATGATCTAAATAATCACACTTAAAATATAATTAGCACGCCAATGTGGGTCACTCTGTATAAACTATAACGATGTTAATATCAGGACGGATTATCAGCATAGCTTAGCGATTAAAAATGTCCATATTAAAAATATTTACTAGCAGGATTATGTTTATTTGGCTTACGACGACACACTCCATTACATTCATTAGATTAACCAGTATAATTACCAAATAATATGTTATCCAAACTTTTCAATGCATGTGATAACAAAACAGTACAGACCTAAAATAAACAACATTAAAAAGTAATTTTCGAGAATTATTATTCCAAGACGTCACAAAGGAACTGAATATGAAAATAACTATTTGTCTTTTTTATTAATTTTTTGTTCAAACCCGAACAATTTTGCCGCTGAAGGACCATGTAGACGGTTAAAATATGTAATTAGAGGAGAGGAAAATGCTTGACCGGGGAAGGAATTAACATCCGTCATCACCTGTAACAGTATGAGTCAAGTCGAGATTATGTATTTAGATGAATGAACCGCATCAGCAGCTAATGGACTTTTTTTTTATGATCAAACACAAGCACTATAGGAAAAATCCTTTAGGGCACTCTGGGAGTGGTGCGTGTGCGCAAAAGCGTTTCACGTTGGGTTTGAATCGTTGGAGGTTATATTCGTTGGGAAAAACAACCTCGGGACAAGGATATAGTCCTCCAGATGAAAAAATTCTTAAATAATGAAGTTCAAAGAGTGCTAAGCTTAACCACATATGGATGGGCAGCAGTGGTTCGTCGTGTATTTCTGCTATTCGTCGCTCTGGGCGGAATTACGAGGGCAAGGTCAGCCGAGCACCTTCCATGAAAATATCTGTAAAAGAGAGTCAAATCCCCAACCTGTCTTCGATGTTCTAGGCTGTCGAGGTTCTTCGTCAGCTCGTGGTATCCGATCAGGCGAATAGCCCTCCTTTCGATGGAATATTAATAATATGATGGTCTTAGATACAAAAATGTCTTTATTGTACTAAACTCAATTAAATTTTACAATGTTAATTGATGCATTATACAGGGTGTTTCCTAACCTCTCTGAAAAAATGAAGGAGGTGAATCATCACCTTATTTTAAGACGAAAATGTGGTATAAGAGTTTTTCGCATGTCGCTTCGTTTTCGAAATACAGGGTATTAAAAAAAATATTGTATTTTTCATTTTATTAATTAATGCCAAATGATTGATAATGCACATGATTTAAAAACTTCGAATAATGAACTCATATGAACAAAAGTCAAATAAATTGCTGCAAATGTCCTCCATTAGTCAGTAAATACCCCTGCACAGGGTATCCATTTTTGGGTAGTTTGACGGAGTATCTCCGTTATTAGTAAAGATAGAAGGGTGCGGTTTTCGCAGCACTGTGCTACTTTTATGTCAAACAGTTGTGCATTTTGGGACACCACCCATATCTCGGTTACCCCTTAACGTATCAAAAAGAAATAAAATGTTCTTTTTGTAGTTTTTTATGTAGAATCCAGTGACGTCTCAGATTTTTTCTACATTCAATAGTTTTCAATGAAAACAAACAAATTTGCTTTTTTGGGTGGGTCACACTATATATTTTTTAATAATATTATTTAGTTTGTAACAAGCTTCTCAAAAATCTATAACACTTTATTTTTAGTCTTAGTATTAGGCCCGAAATATACGGCTTTCAAAAATATACCATTTTTACGTTCATGAATACTATTACGATTTTCAAAATACAACATCAAGCTCTTAGAGGTGACAAATGGGTATCCTTACCGATGGGACATTAGATACTCCTAGTTCTCAGTACTGGTTGTTATAGGTTATTCAAACAAAATACAATTTTTTATAGCTAAATAACACTTCTTGCTACGGGATGTTGAATTTTTATTTTTCAAATGGTTATTTTTTAATATCTCCGAAAGTACTTTCGATATTATTTTCAATTTTGGTATGTATTAATAGGATATAGAACCACAAATTTTAGTTAGAAAATTTATTCAATTGTTCCGCCAGTGGCGTCCCTGCAAAAATGCCCTCTGATATTTTTTACAAAAAAGATGATACGCCGCTACCATTTTTCCATGTCGATATTTTTTCTGATTAGCTGGTCAATTCTGCATGAAACCGGTCTCTTGAGTTTTTCTCGTCCTTGACTAGGCTAATCACATGGAACTTTAAGTTAAAGTTGACTGTGCTACTTCCGGTACAAACCAGAAGTGGTAACTGGATGTTTTAGCTCAAAAGAGCGTATCAAAGAATACAAGCTTTCAAGTTAAAACAAATTTAACCAGTCTCCTAAGAATCTCTGAATACCTACATCACAACATTTAGTTTTTAAACATTTAATAAGAAGAAGATTTCCATATTTTGCAAACATCGGGGACACCCTGTGTATAGTTAGCCGGCAACTTACACTGTTAGGTAGGTAAATTCCTGTACCTTTCTCAAAACATTTTTATTATAATCCGAAACATATGTTTAAGCAATTACCCATAGATTTTCTGCATGCAGTCAGACTCGACATAATAAACAATATTTTTGTTATCTTCCAGGAATGGTTTGTTGTAAACTTAGTGTACCTGGCCTGCATGAAAGTTTATTATGCGGCCACGTACTGTGAATCTTACATGTCGTAAAGTAATTTTACTTATTTCTTTGAAATTTATTAGATACCTTTTGCAAAAGAAATGCAAATGATGTTTTATGGATAGAAACTTACGGAGTTTTGTATGTAGGTAGCAAATATGGACTGGGAGAGGTGTATTTCGAAATTATAGCAGGTATATAGTTGTGTCGGAGAAAGAATGAACCTGGTAATCACCTGTAAGGCATCTTTTATGTATGCGTTTTGACGCCTTTCGCTCATCGTAGGAGACCGCTGCGTTCTCTAAATACATTATTCTAAGGCCGCTTTTACGCACGCGTTTCTTGTCGCGACCTTTTCTAAATACATTATTTTATAAGGCCTTTTTATGTACGCGCTTCTTGTCCATAACAACAATGCATTTAGAAATCGCCGCGACAAGAAGACGTTTACGTACAAGAAAGGCAACAAATTTGTGTAGTAACTAATAAACTGATCGTGTTGAATGAATTCTTTATATCAAAGTACTTTGGCTTAGAAACTTGAAAAATTTGCACTCGAGATACAAAATGTAAATGTCGATAATGACATGTCTATACTTAAATTTTGCCATTGTCCAAACGCCGTGCTATTGGCTCATAATAAAATGGGCTATATCCACAGCAGTGGCGCAGCCAAAAATTCTTTCGTGGGGGAGATTATTAAAATTGTGGTCCATATGAATATTATATAGGCAAAAAATTTGTGACGGTCTTCGTTTGGTTTTTATTAGAGAAAAACAAAAATGAAGTTTTAACTTTAAGACCCTGTATCTCAGTTAATATCAACTTTCGGATATAGGTAAGTATAATTAAATCCTAATATTTGTACGTAAGGAGTTTGTGGTTTTTCCATGTCCCATTACTTAGCGGACACCCTGTATATATATTTTTAAAAGTGGTACTGTAATTTTTCCATGTGAAAATATTTTCTAATAAGCCCGCTCAGTTCTTCATTAACAAACAATTAAATTCATTGAATTAGTTGAAACTAATTATTATTATTAACCTACCTATTCACAACATAACAGCCCCTAAAGTTCAATAACCCCCCCACCCGTTCCGAATAGGAGCTGCAGTGCAAAATGCATACCCTGCCTTTGTTTCCTACCTGTGTTAGATAAAGAAACATTTACTATTCTTAGTGATCAGATATAAATTTCGATAAGACCCTAATTTAGAAGGTTGTACCTTTGCGAACTACCATCAGAGAAAGGGCATTATGGAAGGTATAAAGCAACCCCTCTCAGGAGATGTCATTTAGTCATTGTTCATTGTTGAGCTATCGACAGGTTGATAACGGTACTGAAGGGCGGAACTCGTAGTTAGTTCGTACGTTTTTGTATGTGTTTGTGCTTATTGAATAACTACTGGCTTCAAAGTATTTGGATTGCAAGGAACTAAAAAAAAGTAAGTTGTTTATTTATCATTTTATGGATCCGTTACACTATTCATACACACGGATTTGAAATGTCTACTACTTTTTCTAAAGTATACATTTTGAGTAGTAATTTTTATTAAAAAATGGTAATGATTTAATATAAGGTTTTCTGCCAATTTTGAGACATTTTAAAAAATGCTTTTACTAACGTGTTAATTATGAACACAAAATCAGTGCAGATAATTGCGTTAATTTACTAATAATGAATTTTAATTATTTATGTAATAATATGGATATCCGGCAACACTGCGTCAGTGAATCATGTGATAAAAAGGTATACGGGGCGGGTTTTTGCCTGGTTTCCCAGGGAAGATTTTTTTATAAATTTTGGTTTCTTCGGGTTCATCCCTAAATTAAAAAAAAACATGCCTGATATACCTTCTTATAACAATATCTCCTCATATTTTTACGTTCTGCTTTAATCTGTGTTGCGCCAAATTGCATTGATGTTTTCTGAAACAACTTCCATTCCATTTAAGATTTTAAGGGAACTTTGTTCTGCTAGCACCATAACTCAAAAGTTTTGCATATTCAGAGTTTTAAGACCCAAATAGAAAAAGTATTATAAAATACACGGTTCATAAGACAATTAGAGCACTTGTACATTAGAAAACTCCCCGCTCTAGAGCACGTGCTCTAACATAATGTCTTATGAAACTTGTATCTTAATATACTATTGTTCTACAGGGTGCGTAGAAAGTAAAATAGAATTAAACTTTTATGATGCTAAAAATTAAGGATTAGAAGACGAATTCAAATTATTATGCATATGACGGTCCCGTACAATTCTTATAAATATTCTTCTTTTGTGTTTCTAACAATAACGGAGTTGTTTAACTTTTTAAACAAAAAGCTGATTTTCTGATAACCGATTTAATTTGTAACTTTGATAGATATTTCTTAGAATTCTAAAATCATTACACCTAAGTATGTTTTCATATGTCTTAGAGAAATATGTACCGTTCTCGGAGTTTTCAAGTAAAATAAAACATCTCGAAGCAAACGTGTGATGTTTAAACTTAAAACAATCTCGCAGAAAGTTTGCGTGGAACCGGAGATTAAGAGAAAATGTCAAGGCACAAAGAAAATGATCAAGTTTCTCTTAATAAATGTACGTATGTACGAGTATAATAGAATAAATTAAGGGGATTGAATAATTAAATTTTCTTTGGATGTATGAATGTAGATTTTTCAAAAATGAATAAAAACGGTCACTATTTAAAAGGTGCACCAATAAAAAATTGAAATTTTAGAATTATTGTAGATTGCACTAATTGACAACAGAAATACTGTTGCCCCAGTTTTCTTGACTCTCAGATAGTATACGGCTTTAAAATGGTTCAAAATTTTTTACTCAAAATCAAAGGTGGAGTACCACGGGTTAGTAAAATGGTTATTTACTTAGTAATGACATTTTGTCAGGTGATACATTTAATAAATAGGTAGTTTTAAATAATAGTCTTGCAGAAGACAACGAAAACAATTTTATGTGGTTTAAAGAAAAGTAAGTAAATGTTTCCTAAGCTCTCTGAGAAAATGAAGGATATGAATCCTCACCTTATTTTAAGACGAGAATGTGGTTTTTCACATGTCACTTCGTTTTCGAATTTTTATCGTCAAATTATACGAGTAGGCTTTGCTTCGTTCCATGGCAATCACATTTGTTTTCTCCGTGACATTTGTCTCCTGTTATTCAAATATATTTCAAATAATATCCTTTTGAATTGAACTGAAGATGACCTTCGACTGCGTATTATTGATGGTTTTGATGCGATTAGCGCCAGTCCCGAACTTTTACAACACGTTAAAGACGATTTAGCACGTCGTGTACATGGGTATTTACTGGCTCATGGAGGACATTTGCGGCAATTTATTTGACTTTTATTCATATGAGTTCATTATTCAAAGTTTTTCAATCATATGCATTATCAAATCATTTGCATTAATTAATAAAATGAAATATCCAATATTTTTTAACACCCTGTATTTCTAAGCCGAAGCGGCATGCGTAAATTATATTACCACAATTATATGCCATCCAAGACAACGGGTCAGTTAGGGTTTCATAGTTAAAAGAAAGCACATAATAATTTTTGCACAGAATTTTAACAATTTTACACACTATTGCGAAGTTTTTCACAGTCATACATATATGAGATTTCGAAATTTTTTTAAAGGAAGGAAAACAAATTTTACAATGGATTTCAATTTTGAACACCCTTTAGCAAAAAGTTACAAGATTTTTTATGTCATTCTGTAGATTTTTTAACATTATATTTTAAAATGTTGCACTCTAGACTTTTGCACACTACATTTTGAAATTGTGTACAAACCTTTTGAAGATTTTGCACATTGTAGTTTAAAATGTGCATTTCGTCCAGAAGAAAGTTCCACCACTTATGAGAAAAAATATTTCCACCCTATCCCCCAATTAGATCAATAATTTTAATGTGATTTCGTTCATTTTATTTGCATGAATAATTTTCCTCACTACATTTTGGATTTTGTACACCCTATTTAGAGAAAATATTAACCAACTGTACTCATTATTATGTCATTCATTCGTATAATTTGCAAAATACATTATTAACATTTTGCATTATACATTTTAATATTATTATGTAGTATTGTTCCTGCATTTAATATTTTGCACAATACATTTTAATAATTTGCACAATACATTTTAATATTTTGGACATAATTGTCATATTAAATGTAGTATTGCTCCTGCATTTAATATTTTGAACAATGCCTTTAAAATTTTGCACAATACATTTTAATAATTTGCACAATACATTTTAATATTTTGGACATAATTGTCATATTAAATGTGGTATTGCTTCTGCATTTAATATTTTGCACACTGCCTTTTAATGTTTTGCACAATACATTTTAATAATTTGAACGAGACATTTTAGTATTTTGCAGAATGCATTTTAATATTTTGCACACTACATTTTAAAATTCCACCCCACCCTAAACTAGAATAAAAAATCTCATTATTTTGCATAATTTACCACAGCACTTTGTAAAAACAATTCTAGACACAGTTCGTTCATTTAGAAAACTGATTAGATCCTGAACTATTTTGTTCTTCTTGAGGTGTGCAAATTTTATAATATATGTAATGTTGCCAATAGTGGACAAAATTGTAGGAACATAATATAATAATAAAAATTGTTTCGTTGTTAATTATCGTTACATTGTATGTAATTTTGAGTCTAGAGGGTGCTCAAAATGAACAATATAAAACTAAAAAAGTATTTTAAAGTTTCTTGCTTTGATAAGGGGAACTGAGCCGTCATTTCAAAAAAAGTCTTCAAATGGAGATCATTAGTGAACATAACAATAAGAACAAATATAGGAACTTTATTAATATATTTTTGTCAAATTCAGACAACAGAAAAAAAAGTAGGAAATGAGTAGAAATGGGTGTTTTCTTTATGTAATATACAAAAACCTCGTAGTAAGAAAAATATAAAGAAAGTAAATCATTTATATGCAAAATAACTGAAACTAATTTATTAAAAATATACTATTATTTAATATACACGGTGTTGAAAAAAGGTCGGTACCCCGAAATAACTCCGGTGCATCGCCTTGTAGAGGAAAATGTCTGGGGAAAAAGTTGTTTGGTTTTGAAGGAGGAATATGCAATTTAAACCACCCCCGGACGCGGGTGGGGGTAAGTTAAGATTTTCGAACGGAACCCCATATTTTTTATTGGCGTATCGTGTATCGTCCTACCAAAAATAAACATCAGGACAAAATCAGAACCGTGCGAAAATCAAGTTTTATCCCGGAAATACTCTTTTTCTATGTCTTGTACTAAAAAATGCCCCGTGGAATAAAAACAACTTTTCCAAGGGCAAGGGAGTGGGGGTAGTTTAAATTGCACACTATTCCTCCGTCAAAACCAAACAACTTTTTCCCTGGACATTTTCCGCACCGGAGTTATTCCGGGGTACCGACCTTTTTTCAACACCGTGTATACTAAATCATCATACTTTCATGTACATGTCTTTATTATGTACAAGCAAAAAACACAGATAGCTCTACATAACCCAAATACGAATAAGCATCTTTACAATGATTGATTTAAAGCTGGGTCTACAGGCGCTGTCAGGTGTGGGCATACCAGAAGAAATGACTAGTTCGTCTTTTATGGGTGTCAAGTAATTTCAGTAAACGTAAAAATAAAAGATAAATTTAGTATCAGACGTGCTGGGCTATTGACAGGCGAAAATAAAAAAATCTTGATAGTTTTAAAACTCGAGGAAAAGGGGGAAAAGTTCGTATTGAAATATAAAGTTGTGATTTAAGTGAAGGTTCGTTAAGAAGACGAGAAGAAGTAGGGAGGCTGTGGGAGGAAGGGGTTGTGAGTTTTGTTTAGCGAAATAAGAAAAAGGAAAGAGTGTACGAAGGGTGAAAAAGAAGGGCGTCTCATAAAAAGAAAGCCTGCCGGCGTGCGGATGATTTCTTAGTGCATTTATGCAAAGCAGAAGGAGAGAAGAAGACGCTCTCCGTCCTTATTTCGAGTAATTAGTGGTCGGCGAGTCGAGAGAGAGGGTAGAGGAGCGTGTGTGATTCTAAATACACGCCGCCCCTTAATTTATATCTAAGGGTAAAACAGTAAGAGTAAAGACGGGGTGGGGGCAGTCTTGCGAGAGGGGAAGTGGAGGCGCTTGCGTCTTGGCCGTTCACGAAGCTTTGTCTAATCGGATTCATTAACAGCGAAACGGGAATTATGCGTCCATTGCTAGTCGGCATATTTTTGAACACAGTCGGACTTTCAACCCCTCGAAGAAAACGTTATCCTGACGGGACACGAAACGTAATCAGGTGCGCGCCCTCACCTCACCCCCTGCCTTATGTGTGTCATGTGAATGCGTATATGTGTGGAATATGCGCTCTCAAAACTCGCAGCTTCTTTAGTTTTGGTGTTTAGTGGTTGTTCTCCGTGCCCTGCTACTCACATTAGTTTGATTCTCGCGCGTCCCGCGAACCATGTGGCCCTTTGCAATAACAATCTCAATCGCGCGCCACGATTGGCTCTCACACACGTGCTCGTTCTTCGCGCCACTATTTTTTCCCAAAATGTGACAGCACACACCCGACAACGCTCGTTTATAAGTTTCAGTTTTTTTAATACATCAACCTATGACTCGCCGTTCTTAAAATTAAATATTTCGATAACCGATTGCAAAGGACTACAAAGTTCACCCTAATTGATATGCGTTCAATTTGTTATATCATCATTAGCTGTTATTTTACGTTTTTGATTCCTGTTTATTATTTTGAATGTTAGTGTAACTTTTTTGGTAAGTGCTTATAATTAGTTAAATGCATGCTGTTGTGGTCGCCTTGTTTATTTTCTGATATTAAAAGTATATTTTGTAAAAGTTGTTAATTTATCTAAAAAGACTTTGCCCCTGCCTGAAAAGCTTAAACCGATGATTCTAAATTTTTTATCACAACATAAGAAATTATGATTCGCACGCGCAATTTAAAAAAATATAATTTAAATTTTTATATTTAGGAAATAAGCGTGTGGAGATTGTACTAATTAATAACGAATAGAAAAAAGCATTTTTGCAAACATAATTATGTACAACTTTAACGCCATATGTCAAAAAAAATTAAACTGGCATAATAAAATTATTTCAGTCCATGAAATTATTGAACTGTGTACCTGTGTTTTTCAAATATATTAAAATCTTATAAATAATAAAAAATTAATATTTGAAACTCGGTGTCTTATCGGATGTTGTTTTGTCATTCGATAAAGATTTGGTGTATATTACTGGCTTATGCTCTAATACAAAGATTTGAAATATAAAAGTTGTACAATTATATTTCCCTGTTAATGAGAATAAATTGAACTGCTTCTGTACAATGTTATAAACTTACTCTTATAATTACAAAATCTATACAACATTACTGTTGTGTTTACACACAATTTTTATCATTAAAAACAACTGCTGTAAGTTTTCAATCACATCACCCATATAAATAGCACAAATTTACGCGATCCCGTAAAGACAAGCGCTCCGGCCCAATAAAAACCTCGATGTCCGACACCGGACTGTGGCCGCAGCTTCTTTTTATCGTTCAGGGGTTGTTCCATATCCCGCCACTCCAAAAACCGGTTTTATTTCCAGAATTCCAGACGTCCTGCATCCACGCGGGCTCTTTGCAATAACAATCCCCCGGTCTCGCGACGCGATTGGCTGTCGTGCACGTGCACCAGACGAAACTCGCATTTTCCCACTTTCACGCTACTATTTTTTCCCAAAATGTGACAGCTAACTTTGCTGCTTTTAGTTCGTAACTTTCAGTTTCACTTTAGTTCGAGTTTCTAGGCTTCCTAATTTACATTTATACATTCCCTGTTAAGTCGAATTGTACAGATAACTGTATCGGAGGGTTAATATATTAAAATAATTCTTTTAAGAGCTGGGCGGTACGAATCTAGTCACCTCAGTCAGATTATTAGAATTTTGAGGAAACTGGTCACAGGTCAAAGAAAAATATCGCTAAATGCACATAATGGAACTGGACGCAGTAGTTTTACATATTAAGAAAAATACGAATAATAACCTTATCTTCTTTTGCCGACTACAAAAGGATACCGGCTCCAAAAGGTGTACCGGGGCGGGTTTTCATTTATTTCCCCAGGAAACTATCCGTATGTATCTTTCTTATGTATTCAGATTCATTACATTAATATATCTATTAAGAAGTAAACTCAAAGTCGCTTCTTCTGAATAGTTATTAACTTATAGAGTTATTAAACAGATCTCTTGGAGAAAATAGACTATTACTTTGATTTATGTGTATATTCGAGTAATTGAGGGTGTTGGTCGAAGTGATCGCTGCAAGTCACATTTTATAAATTTAAAAATTTTGGAGCTTCCATCGCTGTTTGTTCTGCATCAATTTTTAGAAATTCACAAAAATAATAAAAATTTCCAACATAATTTGGTTTTTTTCTTTGGCTTCTGTATTGATTTTAATGAAAACTTGAATGGAATTTAATGAACACCTTTCAAAAAGAGTAATGAGAATAAAAAGTCCGCCAAATTTGAACTTTTTACACATACTGTTTTTAAGATATTAAGATAATTATGTCCTCAAACTAGCTTAAATCTTGAGTACAATTCTGTTTAATTTTAATTCAGGTTAAAATTAGGTTTACACTTGTCAATATTAGTCAGCGTATTTTAATTTTTTCAAATAATTGTCGCGTTGAATGTTTCTAATCGCCATGAGCTATTCCGCTGAGGACAATGTTATAAGGATTACATGGTACTATGACAGAAAACTACAACATAAAATAATATTGTTCATCTTACAAACCCGGTAATGTTTTAATAAATATTTTATGACCCCAAACTTACCACGTTAAAAATTATTGTAATTACCTTAGTCGATTCAACGCCACCATATAATAATTCAATTTAAGGGCTAACATTTTTTCGTAACAATAACACTCGAAACTCGCAAAAATTTAACCCGAAATGCCGGTGGAATAACTTCTGCTTTCTTACCGAAAGAGTCCAACAACTTCTGGACGGGAACTTTGCAGCTAACTATTACAATTTAAAAAGTATATTGATGTCTGTTTTCAAGACCAAAAAAAAACATACAGTCTTTTATATGATTGTGGGAAGGAACTGTTTTGTTTATGTCCCCTCGTAACATCTAATAACAGAAAATCCACTATTTTGCTACTCGTAGTTAAAAGAATTTACAGTAAAGCTATCAAACTCATACAAGTGTTAAAAAATGTATTTTATTAAAAAAGTTACTACTATACCTATTCTGAAAAGAGAAGTGATACGAGACAGATTTTCAACTTAACATCTGATAATTTCTTAATTAATTAAATAGATGCATTAGAAATTGTACATGTAAGAATCTCTAAACCAATTGCTTGGAGCGCCATTGACAACATCATTTTTGTGTAAAATGATGAGAAAATTGATATTTTTCATAAAAACATAAATCAAAATAATTAATAAATCAAATTTCTCCTCCCAAAGAACCCCCAATCATAATATTTTTACCTAAAGAATCTTCAGTTTTACTGTGTACTATTAGTTTTTGGACACCATGTATATTTAGTAATACTTGACGAAGATAAAACTAGTATAATTATTTACATAGCAGAATGTGAAAAATTTTTTACTGCATTTTTATTTTACAATGAGAATTATTTCTACAACGCAGTGTGTTCATCGAATGGGAGAACGCAGTATTAAGATAAATGGATAGAATTTTTAACATATTTCTTAATGTTAATGTAAGATTTAAAAAAGTGTATTGATTTGCTCTGTGACTTTGAAGTTGGTGATCTGTACCAATAAACCAAGATAAATTATCATCTACATATCTATACCAGTAAAAATGTTTACTAAAAAGAGTATTTCGATCGAGTATTTTTTCGATGAAGATTATTCATCAAGATTCCTGCAAACTGTGGAGTTTTCCATAATCATTATATTCTTGAATTCGAACAAATTTGGTTTAGGCATATCGATAATATTTCCAAAATGTATTTTTGTATGAAAGGATTTTCATCAGGAAATGGTTACAAAAATCAGAAGCTAACTTAAGTCATAAAGCCCTCACCTATACAGAGACAATTAAAATACGCTTAAGCAATGTAAGTTTAAATTTACATACAAAACCTAATAATACATTGGATAAATTTATTAAACACTACAAGACTAATATTTAAAATAGAATAAAATTGTAGGCAATAGAAACTAAAGTGTGGAAGTTATCCAAAAATATACGCAGTACTTAAAGAACACAAAACGAACGACAATTAAAAAACTACACTGATGAGCAACAGTTTTAATGATAATGTTAAAATTTTGCATCTAGAAAATAGATCTCTAAACCTAACTTAACAAAGTATGGAAATAGCACAAAAAATGGAATAACACATATATTTTATTGAATGACCAGGTAAAAAGAGGTCCATAGTTGTTACATTTAAATCTATAATTAGTTGATTTTTTCCATTCGTAATAAAACTGTAAATGTAATATTTACCCTTAGAATATAATTACAAGGGTTATACATTATTACTATTGTTAAACAACATAAAATTAGCTTTAGACTAGATTTTACGTTTAATAAGAAATGTTATCTTAGTCACATCCTTTTTCCCATTCGATTCAGACACTATGTTTCGAAACAATTGTCATGGTACAATAAAAATTTAGTGAAAATTTCCACACATTGCGATATTAATTACTCAAGTAGCTGTGGTGAGACTCGGCAATCTGGAAGTCGACTTAAGATGAGGATCCCAAACAATCCCAAATTAGCAATCAGAGCCATCTATGTTGCATTATTTTAATTAAAAAATATGGTCAAGAGACGAGAGTCATCAGCTGATCAATATTTCTTTTCGTGAAGTTTTACCCGTTAATAATAAAGTTTTTTAGTTAATTTATTGATATTTAGATTGTCTGACATGTCGATTGGGGTATCAATAAGTTTCAGGAAGATCTGTGACAAAAATTTGAAAATTGTTCATATTTGAAATTGCTATTATTATTCTTATAATATTATATTTTTTAACGCAATTTTTTCATAGCGTTTTCCAATCCTTTAACTTTACGAATCCAGTTTCAGATTAGAAAGAAACTAAGTATATTTGGCTAAACGTTCGCATAAAATAGTGCCTGCTTGGCAACCTATGATTAAACGCAGCTCTTAAACCATGCTTTTTGTGCATCTCCTAACTATCCGGACTTAACCACATGGACCCTTATCGAACCTTACCTCATTATAAAGTCCTTCCAGGTGAGGGTGATAATCTCCTATATAATACATATACATATAGATCCATCGATTCAAATAATTCATTTCCCATTGAATCAAGAAAGCAAGCACAATCCAATATATCATGAACATTGCATTCAATAGGCATGAGTGGTTGTTGTATGTGTCATTCACTGTAAGACTATCATGGTTTCCTTAAATAAGATCCCCATGTCTGCCGTTGTTAAAACTTTGGATACGTTTATTTCTGATGCATGAATTATTATAAAGTTACATTGCGGTTAGTCAACCTTGTAATTGTTGAATCTGGTGGCTCTGGATATTTACTACATTTTCAATTGATCAGGAGCACTTTTCCCTAAACTGTGTTTTGTATGTCCCCTGTGTTAAATTAGTAATGAGGCTGAAGATCTATGGTTCTTGATCAGGTTTGTTCGAATTTATAAAATTAGTAAACGCAGTCCTCATTGAAAGTTACATGGTATTCATCCCATTCATTACTTATTCAGTGTGTGTAATGGAAATGCTCACTCAGACTTTGTCCTTGCCAACCGATAACATAAAATATAATTTGGTGTCAGATGTGGGGTTTATCACGTGCATGCAACGCCCGAACAAACAGGCCGGCTTCACATTCTTCGAATTCGCCTTGTAATACATTACCTTTATTTCTAATTTGTTTCTTTCCTTTTCATTATCATACATATATATTCTTACATGATATTATCAGCGTGGATATTTTGGTAAGTGCCAAATATATGTAAAACAAATGTAAGAATTGCATGTTGTGCCTGGGATTTGTTTTTACATAGACGTCCATGTTTTCTTTCTAATTCGAGTTAAAATAATATTATTAGAAAAATGAAGAGAACATTTTTTTACTTACGATTATTTGGCAATAATACATTTACTATTCCTGTCATTGTCGAGATAGTACTATCATAGTTTATTTAGATCGACGACTTTGGTAGCATATATAAATCATTACGAAAGTTTGTGTTATAATGATATCTCGTACTTTCGGAGATGACAACTGGTGTCAGGTCCTCTGACGAAACCTATGTGAAGGAGTCCAATTCAGTTGGGGTTGTCTTCTAAAGATTGGCAAGGAACTCTCATATCTCCTATATTTGAATGACGCCACTCATATAAGTCATTCATTTATATAATGTAGTCCTTGTTTGGTTCACAAGTTCAATCATTATTTATTTAAAACTGACAATAAATCAAAGAAAGAATAATTGCTACTAAACAACTGGCGTAATTGTTCCTGGCTAGTTTTAATTACCGTCAACTGGTTTGGAATTGGTCAGATCATGATATGACGCACAACACACAACTTCTCAAGTTAAATGTTTGACAGGTGCTAAAAAGTCATTAATTAGCAACTATCATCTTTTAATTCGATATACTGTTAATGTCTGTATCACAGTGAGTGTTTTTGCAATAGATGTGCTTCAGCACATTTCATGGCAACGTGTTTCATACAAATTTTTTTGTTATTCAGTAATAATCATGATAAAAATAAATTCATAATTATGTTGGATTTATAAAATAAAATAAAAGTTTTTCCTGTATAGATTATTATATATTGTAACAATTGGGTATAGGGGTTGGCGTGGAATATTTTATTGCCTATGTCAACATATTTGTGAAATTATCCACTTTAATTTCATAGTTTTGTTATAAAAAATTAACAAATCTGAAAGTTATTTGCCTTCCGATATTGAAGAAGCTGGCAATGGTGTAATAGCAAATTTTGTATTATATGAACAAACTCAAACATTTCACTTGTGTAACATGAACAACATTTATCAACGAAAGTCCATGACAAAATATAAAAATATGAACCTATTGTGCTAGTATAACATATATGTGTATTATATATATTTATTAGATCTTACATTATAATTAATCAGAACATAGATGGTCGGCCGTAAAATTTGTTCCTAAAATAATTCGTTCGAAAAAATACGTTCGAATTTAATTCTTATCTAGAGCGCCGCTAATGGATTCTTTTTCTGACATAGTCATTTGTGTTTATCACAATATATATATAGTATGTGCATGCATGTATAAGAAAGGAAAATGAAGAAAATGAAAATACTTCCTATAGTTCTCGTAAGCTCGCACGCAAATTAAAACGACCTTAGAAAAACCCGACACAGTTGGTAGTTTGCATGTGGACGTTTATGTATGTGTTTGGGTATTTTTGTAATTCAAGGAAAACAGTGATTTGTAACATGTATGTATACTAAGAAATAGGTGATGACAACAATTATATCTAATTATTTGTTATATTCACTAAAGATTATGGAATTTAGTCCATAAAAATACAATACCACAATTAATGATAGAATATTCAAAAATGCACATCCAAATAGCGCATAACATCTAGATGCATGTAAATTTCCTTTGGATAATGCATCTGGATAATTGAAGAGGAGATTCTACATGTTAAAATAAAAGTTGTAAATTATATAACAAGTCGAAAACTCAATACTTTTCTAGTTACATCCTGCCCATATTCAATTTCTTTTCTTATGTGACAATTTTTTTTTGTTTTGACAGTTATTGGGAAAGACATGTTATTTTTAAGACAATAATATCTAATAAAGAATGTACTGAGTCGATATACCTCACCGTGTAGACGCAAAACTATAATTAAAGTTTTTGTTAGCAGACAAATCAGTTTTTCCAATTGGAAGCAGGCGATTTTACCTTTATTTTGACATGTAAAATCACCTATCCAAGTATTCTGATGCATTGTCCCTTACACCCTGTATATGTATGGGTGTCCCATTTTCGACACTTTTATATGGTATCTCCGTAATTGTTAGTGCTATCAAAAAAATAATTTAGGTGTCATGTGCTCTTTTTGGGTCAAACTTAAAATGGTAAAATCAAACTCGCTCGCTTAAGAGATACGGGGGAAAATCAAAATATTGACAATTTCAAAATTATCCTATATTTCTTAGTTAAAATAGATACAGAAAAATGTTTTATACAGAAGTTTCTTTATATTGCTTGTTGAATAATCGGCCGTTTTCAGAATAAATATACGGGGTCAGGTAAAGAAGTTATCGGATCTAACCTCATTTTTTTTAAATGGAACATCCTGTATATTTTAATCTAAGAAGGTACTATTTTAAATTCTCCTTTCAAATATATAACACACAATGGATGATATTGGTTTCCTAGACGATTTACTTAAACTTTTATATATTACTAAATTTTCTTCCCAAAAGATTTGATGTACATTATATTGAAGAGATTTAATAAAAACTCAATTTTTTAAAGTTTCAAGTTCAAGAATGAATGAGAGGGTTAAATTAAATAAGAACATCAGACTAATTTTAAACAAGATATGTACTGAATTATTATACGGAGGTGTTAAATTATAATATAAAGCCGATTAAATACATTTAATAGGTATGATATAAAGCTTCTTTACTATGAAAACATAAACAGTACTACCGCATATTTAATTTTTTTTAATCGTATTTCTTTTAGTTGTTTTCAATTTATTTATAATTTAGTTTTCAGTATCTAGATTGTATTCGTTTCTATTTGATACCATTTACAAAGGATTTAAAAACATTTTTAATTAAATATTTTATATGAGGGATGATGGAAACGTTTTTCCTTAACAACGAAAGGGGAGACTTTAAAATATTCATCATTTACTCTTTGGTATCAGCTGGAAGCTGATCATTGTCTTGAGACTAATCTGGAGTTATTATACCATTACATTACATACAGTAATACCTCCACAAAATTTCGGATGCCTTCTCAGTTTGAGTACTACTAGCCGTGTAACTTGGATTTGGTACGGTCTGAATTCGTTATTTAGAATTTTGGAAACCACACATGTTTTTGTCGTTTGTTATTTTGTAAAGTCTCCTCTTAAAGATGAAAAGTAAAATTGACACTTCGGGTTTTAATGTGTTCTAGCTGCATGCATTTTTCGTAAATCATATATTGCATACTTTGATTACTAACTGAGAATGGTAATGGTAGCCATGTTCGATATAGTAATTTACTAAAATATTTAACACAAATGTTGGGGTTTGAGACAAAAACAGTATGATTGAGGGGACAAGAGGAGAGATAAATGAGATATATAAAATTCAAATGCAAAGTCCGGTGACATAGTGACACCAGAACAAAACGGCTTACCTTTAATTGATTTTAGTCGTTTTTCCCGGGGGGTCACTTCTAAATCCTGGAGGAAAAACCTCGCATCACCTTGGTACTAGTTTAATTGATCAACTGTGCAGTTGCCAATTCCCACGGGGATGGCGTTATCAAGGATTTTCTTATGAGTCTGAAGTACACATTTCATAACGGATAGATCTGTACTTTCGAGAGCCAGTCAACGTGTCAGTCAAGCTTAATGACCAACATTTCCTTGCATAACACAATTAGAATAAATAAGAATAATCCATATTTGACAGTGACGCCAGAGATTTTATATGGCAGTTATAAACATAGTAACAATAACAAAATGATTGCGAAAATGTTCATTAAATTGGAGGATTTAAAGAAGGGGCCGAACTTTCGAACAAATCTAGGATTCTTTTCATTTTAATCGTGCAGAAAATAGTATAAAGCCGCAAACACACGACCTTAGTGGGACACCCCAGAAACATTTAATTAATAAATTTTAATAGACAGAATTATTTTTATGGCTGTCAGAATCAAACACAGTTTTAAATAGTAATCAATGATTCCAAGTGGGTACTGACGGTCCTAAAGCCGGAAACACAATATTATCACGTCACGTGAATTCACATGTTGTCGTATCGGCAAAATAGCACATGCTGTCTGTCACGGCTTAGAAACTGACTACGTACACTGCAGATCATTTTTATTACATATTTTGTGTTTGTCAAGATCGCAAGTGAATCTTGTAGCCTTCTAGAGTTAAACTCTGACACAATGTTATCACGCGTGTTATCACGGGTATGCCGTGATATTGCGTTATAACATGTGATCTCACGTGACGTGGTAATAGTGTGTTTGCTGCTTCTAGATGCAAACACACTATAATCACGTCACGTGAGCTCACATGCTATCACGCAATATCACGGCATACCCGAAATATCTGCAAGACGGTTTATGCGTGTTTATAAATAGGTTTAGAAGTAGACTATAGTCACCTCATGCAGCTCACGACAAGTCATACGTGATAGCACAATTTTATTTCTGCAAATTTACATATTCGGCACGCGTGATAACATTGTGTCAGAGTTTAACTCGAGAAGGCTACAAGATGTACTTGCGATCTTGACAAACACAAAATATGTAATAAAAATGATCTGCAGTGACAGCATGTGCTATTTTGCCGATATGACAACACGTGAATTCACATGACGTGATAATAGTGTGTTTGCGCTTAAAGATTTGCTGACTCCCTCACTGGTCTTGATACATAATATATATTCATCAAACGGCTCAAAAATACCAGACATAATACCCAATTTTCAAAGGTAACGAAACGATAAATCTAATGCCACCACGTAAGTACAATTTTCTAATTAGAAACAAGGAATATTCCGACATAATTTAGGACTTCTACAAGCATTTAAATTATTTACATATTTTAAGCAGAAACTCACCACACGAAATCCACAAATAAACATAAATATTAATTTTATCGGGGCATATAAAGTTAGGTTAAAGTTTGTGTCTGAGTTTTGTTGTAGAAACTAAATTTTATCGCCAGATTTAATATTTTATACCGTGCGAACCTTGCGAGACTGATTTTGAGATTAATTTTTAGGTTTATTTTTATTTAATATATTTTATTTACTGAAACATTTAGCGGCGCTATTTTTTTTAGCAGGTTATAGAGCCGCATAATAACATTTTATTTATAACCGTATAGAGTTATATAATTTTTGACTTCCCGAAATATTTTCTATGGCGTCAAAAATTAAATAAAATTATATAGAAGCCTCGGTGAAAAGTTTCATCACAAATAGAGCTAATTTTTAATTTCTCGACAAAAAGTCATACTTTATTAAAAATTTTGCTTGCATACATACAGGGTGGTCAAAGTCTTATTATCTAATAGCACCTACCTTAATTTTTCATTTTTAAACTTCCTCTATTTTCTCCGAATATCCGCCACTGCCGCTAGTAGGGTTATTTTCTCTCTGTAACTCTAGCAAGAGTTAAAATTTAAATAAAATTTGTCCCCAATTAATGTATTTAAGGGACCTTACGCATATTATATGCATAGGAAAGTAATTATTTACTATGTTTTTATACGATTTGCCCATGAAGCATTCTTTCTGAAAGGAAAATTGGCTACTTAAGTACTACATGTAAAATGCTAATAAGCAACAAAAATGCTTCAACATGAAAATGTCTAATGACCCTTACGGCCATCACACAAATCATGTAAACAATTAAACGATCAAAATTCCTATTAAAGGAGAACAAAATTCATACGTAGTCACGAAAGTCTTTGGGTCATTCTTGCCGAACTGTTATAATTCCAATTTAAGTTGGTTTGGTGCCTACTAATTGCCTACTAAGTACCTACTAAGAGTCGACTAAGTATCTACTAAGTATCTACTAAGTTTTGATGGAAAATCCTCTGCTCGGACTTTTCAATGGTTTAAAAATATAATTTCTAAATTTTACACTTTTCCTTATCGAAAAGGCTTTTAGCACCATACTTTAAGCACTTTACTGAAGTTGGTTATATTTTGCAAGCACCAATCACTTTATTGTCAGAGGACTTAAATTATAAATTATTTTTTACATTAATTATTTGCCCTTGATTAAGCACTATTAGAATAAAGCAGTCAGCAAAAACTGCTTAAATGGAATTTAAGTACTAGAAAAGATGCAACCACTATTATTGTGTACTATACTTTCCTACTACTTTTATTATATAACGGGTGGTGTTTAAATGTTACAACACTAACACAGTCAGAGAAGTGTTTTCTGATCTAAAAGCCGTACTAGAATCGGCAAATTTTTTCTCTGAATTAAGTTTAAATTATGTGGTAATATAACCAATATAAATCGTAGGTTGGTTATAGTTCTAACAGTTCATATACCACATAACAAACCCAGCTCAAACGTAGGTTATTATAACATAAAACTAAAATAAAACTTTTTAAAAGTTTTTGTTTTATTTCTCAAAATTGAAACGATATATCAACCGGTAAATCAAGTTTGTTTTTGATATGTGAAGTGAAACTGAAGAGAAAAACAATTAGTCCTGTAAACTGCCACTATAAAATTGAAATCCCTGTCACCGACGCATATGTACGGGATCTTATTGTGTTTTGACTTTTATGTGGAAACACACGCATCAAGGATAGCTCCGAAATTGGCCGAGAGTAACCGAGAAACGACGAAGGTCGTTTGTCAATGAAAATATTTGACGTGCCAATTAAAAAATTTTATAAAGGCAGTATCACAGTAAAGGCATTCCTTCCCCAGCATACAGGGTGTTATAGAAATGACGTATTATATTTAAACCGCCAATTCCTGAGATGAAAACAAATTGAAGAAAAATATCCAAAAATGATGCTTTAATTTAATATGCCCTGTACATGACCTTATGTCAAACCAAAAATTGGGTGCCCCTGTTCGGAAGGTAAACCCAGCAATATATGGCAGTGAATCTTGAACAGTGTTGTCATATATGCAGGGTAAACTCTTCAGAAGAAAGTCAATAACCGTTTGACAGATTTCAAGTTGTTTATTTTTCACGGTACATTATTATATTACGTTCAGTTGGCTGGGAAACAATCTCTGATTTATGAACTTGAACGGACTCGAACGAACCGCCGCGGAGGTTATAAATGGTCAGGTATGTTCTCATTTGTTCAATTCGAACGACACCCGTCAGCTCTGGATACCTTAAAAGTTTTTAAATGCCACTTACCATTTAGAAAAAAAATGCAATTTTATTTACCTTTTCGGCCTTATTTAAAACCAACTTAATTTATAAAAAACACAAAGTACTCACATCACAAAATCACATTCGTTTTCGCGTCACAACATATCTAAGTACCGTTCAATCTAAATTCGTATTTTAAAGTGCTACTGTATAGACAAAAATACGCCCTTATTGTCTGGGAAATAATGTATTTAACATCTAAAAATTTTAAAAATAAATAACATTGGTTCTCTCGATCGACATCGGCCGGCTTCTTTAAACAGCTGATGTTTGACAATCGGGCAAATATTTAAAAATACAGCATTGCCACTTTCGATGTTTTATAAGCGACTATCATAAATTGTCGAATTTCCTTCTATAATATTACTTTCCTGTATAATTATGGTCTCGGGATTGGCAACCGCGCTGGCTCTACTAGCGGAGAGTTCTCGGAAAGAAAGTTCGACTGGTCCGAAGGTGGACTAGACCATTCATTTCAATGGGTAGTTCCTGTCAATTGTTAACATAATTGTTTCATTTTATCTTTAGTAAATGGTTAATGGCCCATAGAAATTAGCGTTTTTATTATTTCTATGTACGAAAGTTCTCTTGTTCTATATATGTTATTGTAAAGTGTAATTATGCGTTAGTGTTGGGGTTTAGTGATAAGCTCTCCCATGCACTCCCACACTATCATCAGGACACGTGATGAGCATAAAGTTTTTCCCATAGGAAAAATAACTTAAACTGTACCCTGGATTCCTTAATCGCGTCCTGGATTTACTTTCTAAGTAAGCTAAATTCTTATTTTTATAAGAAATTAAAGTTTTACACTTTTCAACATTTTGGCAATATTGTGCCTGAACATATGTTGATTACCCAGCTGGGCAATGTAATATGTTCATATATGAATGTGCCGAGGAGTTGTGTGTGGGTTTAGGGGTGAATTACCCCACTTTTTAAACGTTCGATTTAAAAAAAAAATGTAGCGCTTCTCTAGGACACCCCAGGAGTCACCCATTTAAATATAATACGTAATTTCCATAACCCCTGTATATAAAGGTTAATGACAGATAATAATTTTAAGGAGTTATTTAATTGTCACCATGAAGCAAATATTTCTAAAATTGCAAAGTTTTTTCTAACAAGAATAAAAAATATCCAGAAAAAGGTTCACTGTCACAAGAAATCAAATTTGCTGTTACAGGGAGGAAATATTCTGTCCCAGCTAAAATAATCCTAGCAAAGATTTTTTAGCTAGAGCCTCTCTCAGTGTGTGATTTTATTACATCTGGTATCGATAATTGTGCAGGTTTTACCTGCAAAGGAAAGGTATTAAACATATAATATTCTAACAGAGACAGAGACTAATAAAGAGAACTAAAGCAAATCGAATAGTTATTTTCCATGGAATCTCCCAAACACAACATGCAAAGTTGGTGCTCGCGTGCGTATGTGACATATTCGACCGGGCACGTACGAAAACATTTAGGGCTCAGAGAAAAGGATCTGTGCAACGTGGCTGGTTCCCAAAGGGGGTAGAAACTACCCTTAACGAGGGCCGAAACAAGAAATGCGTAATGACTAAAATTAAAACAGAGACAGCATGTGATTTGTTATGTGGCATCGGTGCATGGCAGAATGTTTTTGAATTTCGTCTTAAGATTACGATATAAGAAATTTTAGTTCCATATTTTATACTTGACCAGTATTTATAAGACACTCAAACAGTGGCTGGTAGCACCAAATATACATTATGTCCATGGATGGGATTTACAAGAGAACAAATGGACTAAAAATTGAAAGATATGAAAAAAAGTCACTCTTAATTAACGTTTTTACTTGAATAATGAATATGTGATATTTGTTGTCAATGTCTTTATTTAATGAAGTAATTATAATAATAATAATAATAATACGAACATTTTTATTAACATGAAAAGAATACCATAACGATTTCATAATTCAAAAACTCCACCCCCATACTCGACACATTTTTCAAATTGCTTTCTCAAATAAGTGAAGGAATTTCTGATTTCTTCCTGAGATATCGATTGGACAGCCTGGATAATTCTGCCCTTCAGCATTTCAATATCATTTGGTATTGCGGTTGCAAAAACAATTTGTTTTAAACTGCCCCATAAAAACATATCGGCCAAGGTTAAGTTGGAACTTCTTGGGGGCCACAAAACTGGGCCATTCCTGCCAATCCACCTTGGAACAAATCTGCGGTCAAGCAATTCTCTAACCTCACGAAATGGGCTGGACAACCATCTTGCTATCTATTTTGATGAAGATTTAATGGTAGATTTTCGAGTTCATCATTGATAAATGTATCCAGCATTTGTAAAAATGATAATATATTGCACGTGTTATCAAAAAAATATGACCCTATAATGCCATGGATGGATATCGCACATCACACGTTCACTTTTGTGAAACATTGTCTTGTCGTCATAATTCTGAATTCGGGATTTTCTAAAGACCAGAACCTAACGTGCTGGATTGCAATGGTTCCATTTGTTGAAAATGTGATACATTTATGAAAATCAACATTTCCACTTAAAATTTTGTCTCCTATCCACAGGCAAATCAAGCCCTTTTGCATCGTCTCCCACTTAAAATCTTTGATTAAAGTGCGGTTTATACCGATACAATTTATTTGCTTTAAGGATCTTCTGAATTTGACTGTTTTTCACAGCTTCTAACTGAGTAACACGATTTCTAAGGGACGCCACAGAATGAAGAACTAAGGCTGTAGCAGCATCATCATTGTCGTATTTCTTCTTTTTTTTTGAGTCCAAAACCGAACCAGTTGAACTTTTTTGTTAACTTGCAGATTGCCATCATAGTTATTGGGATTCCTGCAAATTTCTCGGTAAATTGTTCCATGACGTAGCGGTATGAACCCTCATAACATTGTATTATAAAAACTCTTTGTTCAGTAGATAGCATCTCTACTTAAATAATAACTTCATTAAATGACAACAAGTACCTATCACCTTAAGTGTCATTATTATTTTAACTAGGTTCACCAGTCAGACTTGTGCCAGAGAATACTTTTTGGGAAATAAACCTTTTAATGAATTGTTCTAGTTCGGTTTGTTGTGTAGAAAACAGATTCATTAAGAGTGACTTTGTTTCGTATCTTATAAAATAAAGTATGTTTACTCTTAAGCATAATAACATTTTTGCAGTTTTTACCCACCCTGTATTAAAAAAATTGAAGTTTCTTATGATGAATCGTATTTTCTAGGCAAGCAAGAACGTTTATTAAGAGTGAATCTTTTTCGTATCTTTCAATTTTTAGTCCATTTGTCCTCTTGTAAACCCCATCCATAGACATACTGTATAACAGACTATTTTATATTGAAAACAAATCTAATAAAACTTTTTTTTTCAGAAATTCAAAATTTAAAAGAAAAAAGCATGGTCTTAGCGTGACAAACTTGCCTCACGTATATCATGACGCAATCTCACTACTCTCTCCGATGGAACAACCATCAATCGCACATTCTCGCGGCATTTGAAGCCCTCCTCCAAGCGGAAACCCTCGTAGATGTCACCCTGGTATGTGCTGAAACCTCCGTGAGAGCGCATAAGGTAGTACTTAGTGCTTGTAGTCCGATGTTCCAAAGAATATTCTCGGAGAATCCTTGCAAACATCCTGTGATTGTGTTAAAAGATTTTAGTGGGTAAGTTTATTATTTTTTAAGGTGGAATTTGTTCAAAGCACCACAATCCGAGTTGTATCAAAATTCTTGTTGAGTTAGACCCTCAAATATTTTCGTAATTGATAAAATTTGAGTTTCTACAATTCCCCAAATTTTAAATTGCAATATTTCCTTACAGGTGGGAAGTACAAGCAATCGTCGACTTCATGTACAAAGGAGAAATCAGTGTAATTCAAGAGCAACTCCAAAGTCTAATCAAAGCTGCCGAAAGTCTTCAAGTCCGCGGACTCGCAAGTCAAGACCCGTTCGGTGTAGACAAGGAATCCACCAGTATAGTTAATCAAACGCCTACCCCGTCTGCCTCACCCAACGACTACGATAGACAATTTTACACCAATGGGAATAAATACCCCATTCCAGGAGTGACAACAAGAACTCCTGTAGAGAGGAGTTCTCCCTCCCCTTTCTCTCCGATATCGAATAGTTTTGATGCTCCTTCAGTGAAGCTACCTCATATGTCCAGATTGTCGTTTCCGGATTCGTTGATACCGAGGTCGGAGTGCCAGTCGCCCATTCCTAGGAGAAAACAAGCAAGGTAGGTCAAGCAATGTCATAAATTACAACCCACTTTTTTAATCACCTTGAAGATTCTAATGTAATTTTACAGTATGATCTATACTGTATTTTCAAATTTTGATTTTACCATGCTTTAATCTCTTTATATTGATTGTTGAATAATATGCCGTTCTCAGAATAAGTATACGAGGTCAGTTAAAAAAGTTATCGGGCATAATCTAATTTTTTTAAATGGAACACCCTGCAAATATATTACACACCATATTGGTTTCCTAGGCAACTTATTGAAGCGAGCGAGAATTTTCGAATTTTGATTTAACCATTTTAAGTTGGACCCAAAAAGAGCACATAACACCTACATTACTTTTTTGATAGCACTAACAATAACGGAGATACCCTATAAAAGTGTCGAAAATGGAACACCCTGTATGTCAAACAGAACGAAACAAATATTTTTATAGAAAAACGATTTCCTATTATATATATAACATTTTTCAGACCAAGGAGACGGTCGGGAGAACTTTCGGGCCCCCAGGACCTCACCATTGGCCTAAACAAGTCATGCTCGCCCCCTCCACCGGAAGAGACGGCAGAAAACCTGTGCATGAAGAAAAAAGAAGAGAAAACCGTTAAGCAAGAACCAAAATCCTGTACCCCGGAACCGTCGGTTCGAAGCCCAGAAATGGACTTGAGTACCCAGAGTAGCGGTAAGGAATTTCGATCTTCACCTGTTTCCGCGCATCAGCCCACTATGAATTTAAAGCAAGAAATTGATAGTCAGTCGCCGTTGCCCTTCCCGCCCATGCCCACAGTTTCAGCACTTGCTATGACGCCTCCACACAGTAAATGTAAGTATTCAATTATTAGGTACAAGAATTGATTATCTTCTAAGGCTTGATGGTAACAAATTTTATTGCCATGCTAAGAGTAGCGCTGCGTTGTCGATTGTCGCTTACTCTGATATCAGTGGCGGCGCGTGACCTATGATAGAGGGGGTTCACAAGTATGGTGAATTTATTTTTAAAATTTTATTTTTGTGTAACGACCAAACAATTACTTTCTAGGCGTTTTAAATGTAGAAAAAAAAGAAGTAATAAGAAAATGCGTAAGGATAAAACATATTTTTATTTGTTTTTTAATTTTACACAAGGAAATACAACTTGGGGAAAATATAGTAAGTATAGTGCTTAAACGTAAAGTCCGTTCTTCGATTCTTAATTGTAGAATATTGATCAAAATCATTAAAGTTTGGAATATAATTTTCTTTCATATATTTAATTTTTAGACTTTCTAATAAAGCCCCTAGATGTACCCTTTCTGGTCTGCGTTAAATTTGTTTCGGGTTTAGGTCTTCCCGCATTCGTCACTTCAATTTTTTGCTCCAAACTCAAAGAGCTAACGTTATTTTTTAAATAGTCCACCGTCAAACTATTCATTTTAACTTAATAAATATATAATATTAAAACATACACGTTCGAATTTCTCACTAGATGCACAAACATACAACGGCGCGGCGCACACTAAAATTGTGCGCCTTTCCCATGTTAAATCGCCATAACCCCGAGCAAACCCGAACAAACCCCCGCTGTCTCCCGCCACCTGTTACTACAGAGAAACTGCATTATGCCCCGCCTACTTAATCGCACATGCGAGCAAGTCTCGTCATTAACCTCTACCGTTAAAATATTAAGGAGGGTCGGACTTTATACGATAATTGACGGTACGATAAAATATTGGGGAGGGTCGTACTTTATACGATAAATAATATTCAATGAATATAAATTAATATTTTTTTATTCGTTTTGGGGGTGCACGTGCGCATGTGCTCCTGTGAAAGAACCGCCACTGTCTGATATCTAACCCATCCACGTACCTTAAAGAACTGCTATTTCCATCTTGTTTTCACAGTTGTGAGCCGCCCTTGTATCACTGTGATTATAAATGACTTTTTTTGTGTTCTCATTCATTTTGGCCATTTTTGGCGACCCTAGTAATAAATATTTTTATTTATAATTCCTATTATGCCGGTGTTTTTAACATAACTGGGCAACTTTCACTATTCTGACTGCCGTGCCGTAGAGTCTAATCAAGAATGGTACTGGGAACATTATGAACATCGAGCAGTACCGTAATATATCGTGGGCACGTGCCCAAGATAAGATCTCGCGAGAAAATATATAAATTTATGGTTATTTAGATGCTTTTATAGTAAAGTGAAGGTTTTCATAGACATTTTAAACAACAGCCGAGAATATTATGGGGTGTATTTGGTAAAAAAGTAAAAAATATTGTCCATTACCCAAGAAATATTATGCGCTACAGATCCCATCGAATTATTTTCCTGCAAAAACTAAATAAATTCCATAATTTTAACTCATTTTTTTTGCGGTTTTCATCGTTTCCTTTGGCATTTACTCCTCTTTGTACCGGTCTAATAATATCTTTACCCTTTAAGTTTTTCGAGAAAAAATATGAAATATATTTAATCTGCAGAAACCGCGACTACAGTAAAAATGACATAGACATCGCTTGCAGTGTAGCTGATAGAGTAAGAACAACTTTTTTAAATGACACTAATTTTTATATTTGCCGATAAGGCGGTCCTGAGATATTGCATTTTTCCAAATTAATGTTTTCTTTACTCGCACCACTTTATCTCAAGATTTAAAGTGTCTGCAAAATTGTTTAGGATACATATGAGAAGTATTTTCAATATATATTATCTAGCATATTGTGGAGAAACATACGATTAGTGCTACGTCCCATAGCGGTCGTCCTAGAAGCTTGTAGATAATTTTCAGTCACTTTTCTTGCTTACTTTTCCCATAAATATTTTTTTCCGAACGCTGTACGGTGAACGGTGTCCTAGATATAGCCGCATACGTCGCTTAGTTGGCCACCCTGTACAATTATAGTTACTATTTTCACCTGCAATAAAACGATAACGATATGAAGTGTGCAAAGTCAGTAGAGTTTTTAGGCTTATACAGGGTGTTCCTTAATGACGTGCTAATATTTCAGGGTCTGATTCCTTAGGTCATTTTATAAAGAAAAGTTTATATGAACATATGTCCGCAACGGCTTAAATTTTTTGCTACAGGATGTTGAATTTTTATTTTTCAAATGGTTATTTTCCAATATCTCCGAAAGTACTAGCTTGATATGTGTTAATAGGGTATAGAATCACAAATTTCAGTTAGAAAAGTTATTCAATTGTTCCACCAGTGGCGTCTCTGCGAACATGTCCTCTGATATTTTTTACAAAAAGGATGGTACGTCACTGATATTTTTCCATGTGGATATTTTTTCTGATTAGCCTGGTCAATTTTACATGAAAACGGCCTCTTGAGTTTTTCTCGTCAGTTCTTGATTAAAGCCACTAAATTCATGTTAAAACTCATTATTATTAACATTGATAAAATAATTAATGATAAATTTTGTTTTATAAAAAATGTTGGAGTGGGCAAGTCGATGCGAAGACAGGCGAAAGCATGCCTTTTAAGTGATGGTGGCCATTTCCAACAAATTTTACAAAACAAAATTTGTCATTAATTATTATTTAATCAATGTTAATAATAATGAGTTTCAATATGAATTTAGTGGTTTTAATCAAGAATGAGAAAAACTCAAGAGGCCGTTTTCATGTAGAATTGACCAGGCTAATCAGAAAAAATATCCACATGGAAAAATGACCTAACACACCCACAAATCCAGAGATGAAACCAAATTGACAAAAAGTAAGCATAAATGGCGCTTGAATTAATAAACGAGAAAAATTCCCTTATATCATTTGCTTGAAACCACGTGGGCAATGGAGAAAGATGTAAATAATGAATGTGGTAGATCGGTTAAGGCTGTCAACTAACGTCGTTGACCTTTTGCGTAAATCGACATTCTCAGACGTCCTTACCGTTTGTTATATTTAATCCATAAAAGTTCCAGCAAAAAATTATGTCTTAGTCCTCACATGGATACAAACGAGAACTTTTAATAACATTAGGCTTGTCCCCGAACTCGACTTAAACTAAAAATACTTTCAGTTCCAAAACAAACCTAACTTTTGTTCGTGCACCATTAATAGCATGACACGATACTAGTCAACAACAACTTATGCGAGTAAACCGAGACGTGCACGGGGTTAAAAATCAAGCTACTAAGTATCTCAATGCGGCACCTCAAAGCAAACAGTTCTATTTCTAGGAATTTTGTCTGCCAGTTTGCAAGTAGGCGGAAAATGTGATATATACATATAATTTAAAATAAATCAGTTGAAATTTGAGCAGTAATTATATCTGAATCCACTTCTGTACTTAAAGAAAACCTATCGTCAAAAAATCGGTATGTGAGTCATGGTCTGTTGCCTGGTTAGCAATTATCGCGCGAGTCAAACATCGCATTTGCATAAACTATTAATGGTGCGATGTTAACAAGACTTTTAAAAAGTTCAGTTTATGTTTTAAAAATGCCCGCGCTGCTGGCATGTATTGTTTCTGTTTGTTTTGAACGACTTGACAGCGGGTTTAGTTTATTAACGCAAGTCATGATGTTGGCTGCTTAAGGGTAGATTAATTAATTTTTGTAAAATGAGGACCGTCTCTTAAGGTCTTTGACTAACCTTAACACAGTGGCGTCTAGCTGGGAAGAGCTCCGACGTCAAGTAATCATCTGCTGAATTTTCCGATTTGCTCTTATATCGAATGGTATTCAGATTTGAATCAATTTCAGCTGGTACTATGAAATAATCTGCGTTTTGCGAAAAACGCGTTTAAATTTTTGGCCAAATTGAAGCTTTCAATTTAAAGTTGATAAAAATTGGGGTTTAATAATTTTCTTTATATTTTGGTGGAACAAGAAATTTTCGACCCGATGCTGAGTTCGCCCTTCTGCTCCATAAAGCCTCAATTGAGCTAATGCTGGAATATCCTCTTATCAGTTGCTAGCCTTCAACACGTTTCTATGCAAGTCTATACAGGGTGATTGGTGATTGATGGTCGATGGCCTATGAGACGTTCATGAAAAACTAATCAACAGATCACTTTGAAAATTTGGTAGCTTATACACGGTGTCCCAGAATATGTGGGCAGTATCCCGGGTTCAGATAGAACACTTAAAAATAACAGGGGAATTTTTTATAAATTTTTCTTCCTACGGCCTCCCCTACGGAGATATGGAACCCATAACGGACGTCCCTGGAAATCGTTGTTTTTTAAATAATTTATTAAATACTAGGGTGTAATTTAATAATCTTTTAGTATAATGGTTAATAGATGAGTCTCCTTAAAATTCGCCCTTTTAAACACATTTGGCTTATTTAGTTTGCCAGAGACGGACGAGTCGTAACGCAAAAATGTTTTTTCTTGTACACTTGTATGAAGAAGGAACGACAATAATATTTTTGGATAAAAGAATGGTACTCTTCATCAATGTCGATAAAGTGAACTGTTTTCGAAAAAAAATATTTTTGTTCAATATGGTTTTTTGCATTAGGTAGTTGTTGTTTTATGTTCATAAAGTTACCTCATTGTTGTTATGGTTTTTTTCACATGTACCGATTTAAATAAGAATATTAATGCCAGTGTCAGTTTATGGTAGTGTCTTGAAATTTGCGGTTTTTCTCCTTTGTCTTATTAATTACTAACTTAGTAATGGAATTTACGTATAATGAATATAAATCATATTGAACAAAAATATCAGTATAGGGTTTAGAGTATCCAAAAATATGATTGTCGTTCCTTCATCATACCACCGTACCAAAAAAAAAGCATGTTTGTTACGTCTAGTCCGTCCCTGGCAAACTAAATAAGCAAACTAAAAAAGGGCGAATTTTAAGAAGGCTCATCTAGTAACCATTATACTAAAAAATTATTAAATTACACCTAGTACCTTATTAATTATTTCCAGGGACATCCGTTATGGGCCCGTATCTCCGTAGGCCAGACCATAGGAAGAAAAATGTATACGTACTTCTCGTGTTATTTTTAATAGTTCTATCTGAACCCGGGAGTTTGCCGACATATTCTGGGACACCATGTATAAGTGGATATGCTCTTTCTTTTCTTAGCCGTGCAGTGCTGTCGCGTCTACTTGAAAGTATTAGCAACTTTTATAATTTAAATGGAAGTATGTGATTTTTTTTGGACTCCTTATTAATTTTTTATTAACTTTCTTTAATATTTTTTTATAGCCGATTTATTATCGTTCTCCAGATAGTAATTAATTTAACTTTTTTTTTGCAAAACATGTCCTTTAAAATAGGGTGATATTTTTTAACTCTGGTAAATTTGCGCACTGAAATTACTCATAGGTAATACCCAATCCTTTCTCTATGTTCCAAAATATAGTACAGGGTGTTACAAAATGCAAATATTTTGATTGTTTGGAAATACAAGGCAACATCTTGCTAAAATTACAAATTGTGCAGAATTGTGGCGAAATAAACGGCTCGAAAATCCCTTGACGAAATCGAGTAATTTGTTTCCCCAATCGATACAGTAGGATCCCCTCGACATTCTGAAATGATTTGTGTAGGTCGCCGCATGGGGGGGGGGGGGGGCACGCCCCCGTAAATAAATTAAAAATAACTCAGCCGGTTTTGATGCTACAAAATTGAAGAGCTTGACATAGCGTAAGCTCGAACAAACCCGATCCCGATATCTCAATGAGTTCGCGAATTTACGCGATTTTCAACTGCAAAAACAATAAAATTTAATTAATTATATCTCGAGAAGAGGCGGAGTTGGGGCGTTATTTTTTCACGAATTAACGGGTGATACCGAGTACTTTGATGGGCCGGAGGCTGGGGTTGGTGGGGCCATTAGGAGGGTAGTAAGGGGGATTGGAAATTTTTTACATAAATGCTAATAAGTAATTTATTAATCGAGCTACGAGGTGGGATTGGCAAAAAATTTTTATTTTCCCAAATGCCATCTCCGAAAGTACTTTAGATATTATGTTTAATTGACGACTCCGCTAAAATTATTTGTTACTAAATTAAAAATAAATTAAAGTAAACTATCAAAACACTTTTATTTAAATACTGGGGCGGGCATCCAACCACGTCGATATTTTTCGTTTCACCACGACTTCCAAATTCTTTAACAAAATCCCGTAATTATTTCCCCCAAGTCTCCCTTATTATTAAATATGTGGAAAATACTTTTTGAAACTACTTTCAGTCGTATTGAAATTATCCGCCACGTGTAAAGTTCCTATTAATTTGGTCGTAACGACTCGGTAATGGTAATGTAACTAGTAAGTAAGTAAGTAAGTAAGACTTTTCGACCAATAAAAAATTCATATCTTAAACTCTTAAAAAAAATATTCCGTGTGATTAGACGCTTGCTTTAGTTCATAATACTTATGTCTGTAATTTTCATATAACATTAAATTTTCCTGAAATATTAAGAATTTATAAAGGAATGGGTAAGTAATATTAGGTATGCATGCACATACCGTTTTGTAATTAGTACTTTTATTTATCGTTAATATTTAAATAAGATGAATATTGAATGAATGGAAAAGTAATACACGTAGGATGAACCATTTTTCTTAAGTATAGTACGGATAGAAAAATTAAATGGAACATTAAAATCATACATTTTCATATGTATTCTTATTATAACCAATGCTGGGTATTATGGAAATATTATAAATGGTTTATCATGGATGAATCCTTGGTAGTTCTCCCCAGCGGCGTATTTAGGAATTTATTTCGTGGGGGTTCAGCCATTATGCGGAAAAGTGACAAGGCGCGGTAGGCAATGAGCCGCAGGTGAAAATATTTTATGGCCACCAACAGAATTCACCCAACTACTATTTGATTTCGTAAATTACATAAATTAATCTTTGATGTTTCTTATTTCTTTCGTTAAGAAGAGGTAAAGAAACTCATAGTCCGTCCCACTAGTTTAATAAACAATATTTAATTTTTAATTTCATACGTTTCGAAGGCATATATATCCCTCATCTTCAGTGAAAACAAAATATATATATAGAGGGTGTCCCATTTTCGACTCTTTTATAGGGTATCTCCGTAATTGTTAGTGCTATCAAAAAAGTAATGTAGGTGTCATGTGCACTTTTTGGGTCAAACTTAAAATGATAAAAGCAAAAATTTGAAATTTCTCGCTCGCTTAAGAGATACGGGGGAAAATCAAAAAATTGACAATTTCAAAATTTCCTTATATTTTCTTAGTTAAATGAGATACGGAAGAATGTTTTATACAGAAGTTTATTTATAATGATTGTTGAATAATCTGCCGTTTTCAGAATAAGTTATACGGGGTCAGGTAAGAAAGTTATCGGACCTAACCTAATTTTTTTTTAAATGGAACACCCTGTATATTTTAATCTAAAAAGATACTATTTTAAATTCTCCTTTCTAATCTCTCCTTTCATACCATGGTTTCCTAGGCGATTTATTAAAATTTATTACTTACAGTAGACCATGAAACAAAAGCTAGTATCCTAGAAACAACTATGTTGACTATTAACATGATAATTTCATTTTAAAATATTAATTTGCAAAAATGACCTATCAACATTTTGAAAAATTTGATATGATTAAGGACATATTCCGCACATTTGCGATGATTCCCGTTATTTTTTACCTTAATCTGAACCTCTTATTTCGTTTCAAAGTAATAAAGTTTAAATAAATCCCCTAGGCCAATTTAATCCATGGTGTGTTATACTGTGAAAGGAGAATTTAAAATAGTATCTTTTTAGATTCAAATATACAGGGTGTTCCATTTAAAAAAATTAGGTTAGGTCCGATAACTTTCTTACCTGTCCCCGTATGCTTATTCTGAAAACGGTAGAATATTCAGCATTGAATATATATAAAGATACTTCTGTATAAAACAGTTTTCTGTATCTCTTTTAACTAAGAACATATTTATGATTTTCCCCGGTATCTCTTAAGCGAGCGAAAATTTTCGAATTTTTATTTTACCATTTTAAGTTTGACCCAAAAACAGCACATGACACAAACATTACTTCTTTGATAGCTCTAACAATAACGGAGATACCCTATAAAAGTGTCGAAAATGGGACACCCTGTACAATACATACGCCGAAAACTTATGACATTATTAAGGTGAACTTTAGAAACACTTATTAAGTATTTATGTATAAAATAATATTTCCAAAAGGCTACTAAAAGTCTGAAAAAATTAAGAGACAAGAAAAAATATTTTATATCTTTTGTAGAAGAAGTATTTTTGAAAAATGATTCATTATGAAAAAAATTTAATAAATTTGGGAAAACTATGAAAATAAGGGAAAGGGAAAAACATTATTGCCTTTTAAATTTGATTTTTGCATAAACTTTAATTATTTAATTATATTTTCAAAAGAAAGTTGAAAAAAAAATAAGAATAATTGAACTTTTGTTTATTAAACTAGTGCAGTAGACCTAAGAGTTGCCACTTCATAATCACAGTCGACTAAGAGATGGATTACTTAAAAAATAAAATAGTAAAAAAAAATTTTTTAAGGTTCTGGAGGTGGGTTTATTACCCCCTACCCTACCCCCTCAATAAATCGGGTTGTTTGGTGTGGTATCTAGACCCCTAAGTACGCCATTGGTTTTCCCTAACGATGAAACAAATATTTTTGGGTTGCAGCGACTTTATTAAACCAGAAACAAGGATTCGTGTTGGCCTTCAGGATCGGTTTCAATCAATAGCCCTATTTTAAATCTTATTTGGAGCCAAGCCGTAATTTAAAATATTTGTCAAGTAAACACGTGACTGTCAATGGCGTGCGGCACATGTGGTCCGATTTTAGGGATATTTACCCAATTATAAGGTGGTTTGTTCTTGGGATTCGGTCACTTTGAAATGAAATTCTAATATTTTGTTAAAGTTTCGGTTTATTGTATTAAACAATCGTCAGAACTTGTACAATTCTCACCCACTTACACTAAGATAGCATTAAACTACTAACATTTTGTCTCGTTGTCCTTAATAAGACAATAAACAAATTATTTCGAAGGAAAATATAATTTACCTTTAATTATTACATTTAAATTCTTTTATTTCAGTTTTTGGTTTGGACTCGCCTCTCGGCCTTTTCCCTCCAGGTCTAGATGGTTGTAGGAATCCCCTTTTTGACATGGACCCCAGAAATGCGTTGGATTCCCCGATGTTCGTTAAAAAGAAAAGTAAGTACACACCAACATTCTGTATTACAATAGTACATTGTATAACTAGCTGGAAAAGCTGCGTATTCTCGAAAGACCATAAAGCTGAATTTATAAACTCGACGTTGACGATTGACGGTGCTGTTCGACGGTGACGGTACAGCTTAAACATATTGAAATGCATAAGACCATTTATATTTGACGATGACGGTGCAGTTTGACGGTGGGTGACGGCCGACATGAACCAATTTTATCTTTTGACGGTGGACGCCCGTAGCAACGTTCGTAGCAAGTTTACACAGCCAATCAAAATCGTGTTTACCTGTCACGTGATATTTTGTAAATATTATTTTATTTTATACCATCTTATTAACCATTTTAAAGTGTACTGTTGATAAGTGTTGATAGTATCATTCAGATCACATAAACACCAAAATTAATATAATCACATAAAAATACAGAAAAGCCGAGAAAAACAGGTTATAGGTTATCGTCGCCATCGTCAAGTTTATAAATCCAGCTTTTTACGGCACCGTCAAACTGCACCGTCAATCGTCATCGTCGAGTTTATAAATTGGCCTTAAAAGATTGCTTATCAAGGCGCAAGGCGATACTGGCAATACGGAGTCCGGGAATGTGGTTTCTAAATCAATCTTAATCATTGTTTTAGTCTACAAATATCGGTAAGGAAGTAATGTTAATAATAATGAGTTTCAAATTGAAGTTAATTGTATTATTCAACAATAGTGCACCCGGCTGACAGACTCTACATGGAAAAATGTCAGTAGCGTACTCCTTTTTTCGGTAAAAATATTGAGATGAAATATTTGCAGGGACGCATTCCAGCGAACAAACCCTAACAAACCCTGGAATAACTCCGGTACATCGCATTGCAGCGGAAAATGTCTAGGGAAAAAGTTGTTTTATTTTGAAGGAGGAATAGTTTTCAATTTAAACCACCCCCCACCCCCTCAACCCACGGACGCCGGTGGGGGTAAGTTAAGATTTTCAAATGGAACCCCATATTTTTTATTGCCGTATCGTGTTCTCCGACCAAAAATAAACATCTTTTGTTCAAAAAATTTTTTTATTCGGGCCCATCCTTCACCAATAATCACCATGAGAAAGACAAAATCAGAACCTTGCAAAAATCAAGTTTTATCCCCGAAATTTTTTTTCTGCCTTGTAACTAAAAAATGCTCGTGGAAAAAGTTGTTTGTATTCCACGGGAATTTTTTAGTACAAGACAGAGAAAAAGAGTATTTCGGGGATAAAACTTGATTTTCGAACGGTTCTGATTTTGTCTTCCTCATGGTGATTATTGGTGAAGGATGGGCCCGAATAAAAAAAAATTTCGGACGGTTTATTTTTGGTCGGAAAACACGATACGCCAATAAAAAATATGGGGTTCCATTTCAAACTCTTAACTTACCCCCGCGTCCGGATGTTGACGGCATGGGGGGTGGTTTTAATTGCAAACTATTCCTCCTTCAAAAGAAAACAACTTTTTCCCTAGACATTTTCCACTGCAATGCGATGCACCGGAGTTATTCCGGGGTACCAACCTTTTGTCAACACCGTGTATAAACTTTTCTTCCTAAAAATGATCTAAATAATCATTCAAACATTCTGTAGAAATTACTATTTGTTAAAATCACTTTTTTTTTAGTGGGTCGACCAAAAGGTCAACATTCAGCTCCAAGAGGAGGCCCCCCTCGCTCCTGGACCAACGCAGAACTGACCGAAGCCCTCCAACACGTCTGGAATAAGAAAATGACCACCAGCCAAGCCTCCAGAATATTCGGCATTCCATACAACTCCCTCCTCATGTACGTGAGGGGTAAATATGGCAAGAGCCTCAAACTGGAGCAACTGAGGAAAGACTGTATAGGCGGGCCAAATCCGTCTATGGACCTCTTAGGCAATATGGGTAGTAATAATAACAATAATAATCTGTCCAAAGGGGGTGAGAGGGAGCAGGAGCAAATACAGCCCAATACGAGGCCTTCAAGTACCGATCAAGATCAGGGTCATCCGCAACATCCGGTAAGTGATATCTGTGTTTTTATTTACAAACCAAAAATATTATATAGAATATACAGGGTGTAACGAATTCGATTTCGAGAATGATAAAACAAAAATCCAAAATATTTGAAAAAAATCTAATATTTGTGTTGCGTTGTTCATTTTTTCCTGACTTTGTTCAAAGCGATATCCAAAAATAAATTGCACTTTCTCATTGCTGCTTTTTATTCTCCACAAGATAATTCATCACATTTTTAATGCGACGTTTCGTCTTTGGGTCACCATCATCAACTTAATTTTTTTTCATTACTGGACTGAATTTTTTGTTTAAATTATGAAAGAGGAACTGAATCTACGTTGGGGTTGTGTGGTGTGCAAATTAACTAAACCATACACACGTCATTTCGTTGCAAACGATTGAACTAAAACGATTTTCCAGATTTTCAACCCCTTCGCCCACAATTTCTACCCCGATTTCGGCACGGGATTCCCAATTCCAGTCAGCATGATCCATCTACTGCCGCAAAGCGAAAAGAACCGTACAGAACACAACGCGTACGGACAGACAGCGCCACACGACGACGATCTCAGCAAACAAAGTTCTGCAAAGGAAATCGATGAAGAATCGTCGCAGGAGCTCTATAGGCCTTCACAAATGAGCGTCGACGATAGAAGGGAACTTGTGCAGCAAAATGGGCAGGATTGAAAGTGACATGTTCGATAGATGGCCGATAGATGGCACTAGGTGTGGTTATTGAAGGTAGCAAATAGTGCACTGAGTTTGTGGTTTTGCAGGATTGGCGGGATGATTTTAGAGAAGTTTTTTTTGTTGAATGTTTTTTTAATGCCTTATTTAGTTCTTAATACAGTTATAATGTTAAGGGTTGTTCGGGTTTGAAGCAGATTTGTGCAAATTAAGAATATGTAGAACTATTAATATGCTATTTACATCTTACTGTACTTAAATTATAGAAATAGTCTTAAAATTTTTGATGTCATTGAGCAAGAGCACGGTAAAAATGATTTAGCTCATAGTGGCGCCCTATTTTGGGACTATTTCTCTACCTTTTCGTCATTACAGGTTTAATTTTTATAACAAAAATATTAATTAGTCCTCTAAAATCGTCCTGTGATTTCGATCAATATGCAGTGTTATAAAAAAAATAATAAATTCAAAAATATTTTTAAAATAATATCTATAATAACTAATCAAGAATATTTCTTATATTAATTATTGCGGAATGAAATTTAATTATTAACAAAAATATAAATATTTAATTTTAAAATAATTGCAGGAAAAAGATAATTTATTGTTACTTTTAAATAAAAACTGAATCTTGTGTCACCATCTTCATATTTATTTATTTTAAAAGTGTTTATTTTTAAATAATTTTTGAAATTATTGCGTTTTTTTATTCACAAGAACACTGCAAATTGTGACGGAACTAAAATCCTGCTATTTAAGTGATAAAAAAATTGAAATAGGGGCAATATTAGAATATTAGGACTAGAAAAATTGTAATTAACAGAAGGGGGCAAGAATTTTAGCCCTTTTTATTAGTTGTTTTGTTTGGACGACCGAAATGAAAAATTGTGTTATTTAGAAATGGCTCGTAGGTTAAGCTATCCGTGCTTCCTCAGTTACTTAATTTCCTTCTGGTATTTTGTGAGAAGAAAAAGTTGAATGCGACGTTCCTGTAAGCAATAGCGTCTTGTTATTAAAGTACCTATATCATCTACTGCCAGTACGTTTTAATTTTTATGTATTTACTAGGTCTATTTTTAGCGTTACTTAATTGTATGTACTTAATTTAATGGGCGATTATCGGATCAATTTTTTCAAGCATATACAGGGTTGCCCAGAAGTCCGGAATAAAATTAATATAGCCTTAACCTGTAACTTTTGGGTCAAACGCTCGGACACGTCAATTTGGTTTTATATATGCTCACATTTTGACGTTATTCGTTTGTTTTTTATAGACATTTATCAGAGATATGACGAAATCGGTCTTTTTTTCAATAGAAACAACAGCTTGTGATACATCATTTGAAAGCTAATATCTCGAACTACAGTATACTCGTAAATTTTAGCGCGATTCCGTCAATCTATTTCAAAATGGCGACTGTTAAAAGTTTTTTAAAAATCTCTATTTAAATAAGCGGAAATGATAAATCATCGATGGTTTTTTTTTAACTTTGAAGGTAAAAAATCTTCATTGTTTCCCGTTCTAACATTTTGTGATATTGTGAACTTGTAAAATCAAATATGTATTTCCGAAGTATTTTTTAAATTGAAATTTCTTAAAAACTTTTAACAGTCGCCATTTTGAAATAGCTTGACAGAATCACGCTAAAATTTATGAGCATACTGTACGAGATATTAGCTTTCAAATGATGTATCACAAGCTGTATGTTTCTATTTAAAAAAAAGATCGATGTCATATCTTTGACAAATGTCTACAAAAAAAACAAATGAATAACGTCGAAATGTGAGCATATATAAAACTAAATTGACGTGTCCGAGCGTTTTCCCCAAAAGTTACACGTTAAGGCTATATTAATTTTATTCCGAACTTCTGGGCAACCCAGTATATGACTTATGAGTGCTAAAAATATTTTCAATAAAGTGGATTTTAGCACAAAAATACATATACATAAACTTAGCCCACTATCACGTTTTAAAATAACACAATCAATTGGTACGAATTAATTGGTATCGCATCGCTGTTGCTTCTGGTCATTTTCAAATAAGTACGGTTTTATTGTTCATAATATCCATTTTGGTTTTCTGTGTGTTTTAAATATTTTATATACTTTCAAGTTCCGTAATTTTTTCTGGTAGTATTCCAATAATCTCATTTTTGCCGTGTTTTCATAAAACCAACAGGGAAGGGATGCTTCATTATTATTAGCATGTTATTTTCTTCCGAACGTTAAGTTTTATGAGAAAAATGAAATAGAACTATTTGTTTTAAATTGAATGATAATTAATAATAAAATAATTGCTTCAATAATAGCAATGACGTAACATATGTTGAGAAAAACACTCTTTGGGGTAAAAATGTGTGTGGTTTTATATCATAAGACATGGTTTTACATCATAGATCAAGATTAGTGTAATATCTCAAACTGTTTACGAAATTCTTGAAAAGAACCAAAAGAAAATAAAAAGTTATTTTTGATTCTAATATTTATTATTCTTTATTTGCAAAAAATTAACAACACATTCAAAAACTAATAAGTAGTACTGTTGACACTCTGTTAGGTGTATTTACATACGTGTACTTATATGAACTTTTTGATATAAAATTGATCCAGGTATCACTCATTACGTAACACCCTGTATAAAATCTACCTAGTAAAAATCTATGAAACTAGAGATCGTCTAGCTCAATAAAAGATATTCATCTAATCTTCTCCTATAAGATGATAGTCAATGGTTTGCCAAAAAGTATGATATCGGTTACGTCCAAAGGTATCATAAACTACAGATCACATAATCCACTCATAAAACTCTTGGAAAGTGAAGCTGTGATTGTGTGAAATGTTATTGAAAATCAGTAATGGGTGGAAGAGAGATCTACATGTTTCTTTGCTGAATGGCAACCATGTCTGGTTTACTGTGGTCACTCTTTTCCAAATTACATATGAATGCACCATGATTGTTCATAATAAAGACGATTTTTCACCAATAATCATAAAAAACATAAATCAATCCGATAGATCAAAACACAAACGTCGCAATGTTTACGAGATTAGTAATTAATTCATCTTTTGGGTTTGAATCGCAGCGTACTTAGTTGTAAAATAAATATAGATGTTGCCAGAGTGTAGTTGGATTAGTTCAAGATTCGTTTGATACTTTTAAGTATAACAATATTTTTTTAAAGAATCTCTCATCGCCTTTTCACAGTTTATAGTAAAATTATTTGGAAATGATTAACCTTAAACCAGCTGTAACTGTCAAAAATTAAAAAATGTTTAATTGTTAATATGTCAATTTGGCTATGCTGCAATAATGACCGAAACAGGGGGGAAATGTACATTTTTCTATGTGTAGTTGGTAATATCTTTGATTACATCAGAAAGTGGGCATTGTTTTTAATTTTGTATATTTATCATTTAAATTCCTAAATACTATTTTCCCAATTATAAGAATATAGTATATTTAAAAAACTTTGCTTACAGGAACTAGCATCTATAAATCCAATTAGGTTGAACGTTGACCAAATTCCGATAGATTTGTACATAAAATTAACATTATATCGGAATTTGCTTATTATAAGACTGATATATCATTATGCCAAGATGTTCCGACTAGAAACAAACTACAATTACTACAATTTTATTTTTTACTACTACCGCTATATACAGTTCCTCAGATATACAGATTTTTTACCAGAATATTTACTCAATGTTTCTATATACAATGGTTTTTGTTTGTTTTATACTAAACCAAAATATCCTGCTGGGGATAATGCTCCTCCGAATCCGCAGGATATATCCTTAATATATTGTCATTCTGCGATATTAGTGATTTTTTACAACAGTTTGTACAGTATAGATCTTTAACGTAAATAGATACAGATTTTGTTCGAGACATATATATTTTTTAAATCCGATGAAACAGTTGTTTGTTTTTATATTTTTATACACACGATATAACAATAGAAGTAAAAGTCCGATGAAACCGATATATTAACAAATAGATAGAGTATTTTTTACTAATACCTAATGTACATTAGTTGGAACAGACTGAGTTTTAGATATTACCTGTTATATTATCAACATCTCTTCCTTATATGCCTTTGAAACAAAAAGATTTCCCTTTGTTTTATTTAAATACTATTATAAAATTGAGGTTATGGTGTCGTTACCTCTGACGATAATCTGTTACCAACGCTTTAAACTGCTATTTTTTATTTTACATTTTTGCTTTTCAATATGTATGATATTAAATACTCAAAATAGAAGTCAACTCCTTGCTTATCTATATTGCAGACAGTGACAATTATTGTGTTTGTTTTATTTCAAAACTAAAGTTTTATATTTTAAAGGCATAGAAGGAATATATATACCTTAAATTTTATTTCAGTTGGCGTAATTTTTATGTTATGTGCTATTTGAAATTTTACCTTACTAAGTTTGAAATGTAAAATTGAAAACGTAATTTTTTTCAATTTAAGATTTGGCAAAATGATAAAAGAAAAATATGTATGTAAAAGCGGTCTAGATTACCAATGTAAAAAAATTTCCGATAGTTAATATTACTTGTAATTAAAAAATTGTACAGTAAAAACTATGTGTTGATTCGTGTATGTATACAAAGTAAACTAAATTATAAATATGGCAAAAATAATATATTGAAATATTTCGTCAGTCAGTGCAGTACTAAAATTTTAGAGATTCTTATTAGAAAAAAATGTATAAAAATTGTAATTTTAAGAATAAATTGTGGGTATACGGTCAACAATGTACAAATTAAGAAATATACTTTTCGGCTTGTTAAAACAACCGCTTTTCAAAAATTCACCCAATTTTCATTTCTTTTCAATCTTTTTCTTTAAAAATATATACTTAAGCAACCTAATAATAAATAACAATCTTAAATAATTATCTTGAGCATCTAGGTATAGATATTATAGCGAAATTAATAGTGGCCAAAATAACTAATTTTTAAAAAAATATTTTAATTGGAAAACAAATTTTTTAAAAGTATTTTCGTACAATAAAATCATCAATTTTACCCCTTAAGCCTGATAAATGTAGAAAACTAATTTTCCTGAAATTTTTCATTATCAGGGCACTAAAAATCCTAAAAAAACTCTCAAACTAAAAAAAGACAAAATGAGCTAAATTTTGAATAGGGTAGATTTGAGATATTTTTCAGAAAGAAGTGGGAACTTTTAAAAAATTTGTATTTTTTAATTATTATATTAACAAGAATATTATCTCTTTCCAGCAAATATGCACATCTTAGATTTACTAGACAGCACGATTACGTTATTTTCACATTTCTAGCAGGGTAAAAATAAGTGCAAACTTGCTAAATTTTTAAAATAATCAATTGTAATCAATACAAAGTTCATGACACATCACTAGAGTATAACGATACAAATTTTGTGTTTTTTTAAATTTTCCATGGGTCGGTTTTACTGATGTAGTTACCCCTTTCTGCGATAGGTACCACTAAACTAACTGGTAAAACATACCCTATAAAAACAGGCACCCGTGTGTTATCTTTATTTACAGGGTGAAGTGAATAAATACGTCCATATAAATATATTTTTAATTTCTCACATACTTGCCGAATTCTTTACAAATAAAATTTGATCAGAATATTCTATGATTTTAATTTTATTATTGAAAACAAACTATAGCGTTTTCGATTCAAATAAATTCCTATTCCTCATTCCATTCGCTATTCTTGAGCAGTTTTCTCTTGATCCTTAATAATTGTCATTTTTGCTCTCATATAATTTCAATCCCGTTTTTTTTTGTTGGTTTTATTACTCAGTACTCACCAATTTTAGCGAAGGAAAATGCTATTACAAAGTCTAGTTGGTATATTAAAGTTTACATTATACAATTGATCTATTGACTGCCATAAAACTCTAATTACCCTCCTGACCATAAAATTCCCCAAATTTTCGGGCGCTGCCGGTGTATAAATTTTATTTACTTGCATCCGCAATTATTATACCATTTTAAGAAGTTGTCTCTTTAATTAAAAAAAAATCAATATGTGAATAGATATACTTTAAATGAACCCATTAATTGCGATTTGAAGATGTTGGGACCTACACAATGGGGCTTTAACAGGTAATTGATTTATTGCAGTACAGGTCAACGGTATATTGTAAACTTTACTATAAACTGTATCGACCAGGTTTTACATTGTTTGGTATTCGTTTATTTTGAGATGTATTTGGGGCGCTATCATATCTATTCGTCAAATTTAGGGATTTTAGGTTCAACATCTGAACTTAAATAAAATAAAAAAATACACGATACACATATGACGCCTGCTTCAGACTTTTACGAAATTTAAATTTTTAGCTTCACCCTATATATATTTAAAGTACGGTAGAGTGAAAGTGTATTTATTAGAGTTATTAAAATGTGATACATGCTGCTCGAAAAATAATTGAGCAGTAACATTAATTAGATAAGTTATAAAAAAAATGGAAAAAGATTTATATTTTTTGTAAAAATATGAACTTTTTCTTTTTATCTAGGTTAAGTGAAAAATACGTTACCACTTTTAAATACTCTTATTTATTTTTAACTGTTTATCCGTATAGATCTTTTTGTATGAAAATTTCTTAATCTCATAAAAGGTTGTGCACAGTTTTAGTAATATTTTTAATATATATTTTTTGCGTTTTTTAAAGCTTCAATGGTCCTTTATAATTTTGTCTAAATAAATACTATTGTATAAATATGTCAACTCATTTTTATTTATTTTAAATAAATACTTTTCTTAAATTGTACATTTGAAGATATATTTTGGATATAAGCGTAAACTCATTACATAAGAATTTGAAAGACATGCAGATTAATAACCAGAAATATATTTCACAAACTCTCAAGAATAATCGAGTCAACTTTTCTGGTTTATATGAAAACAAAATCATTACTTTTACTTGCCCGTTTATGGCTTCAACCAAATTGTTCTTTAGTTGTCTCAACCAAATTATTTATTGGATTTTATTGAAATTTGTTAGAGAAATTTTGATTATTGTGACAGTGTACCTTTAATTTGGATATTTTAAAGTGATATAAAGCGATATCTGCAAGATGGCTTCAAATATTTTCATCAAATTTTGGTCAAAGAGATCGGGGAAACATATTTTTGACATTTACACCCTCTCTATATTATTAGTGATGGGAGGTGGTTTTGGAAAATTAAATAGGATGATGTAGTTTTTGAGATACCACCTTGTCAAAGTTATAAATTACTCATCCTATACAGCGTGTGTAGTAGAAAGTGTAACAATGGGAAACTTTTTATCCTTGATTTTGTTGAAAAAACGTCCCTCGTGCTAAGTTTTGCTTGGTTAAAAACCTCCTTTGCCATTGTCGAATATCCGAAAACTGGTACAGAGTGGCCAAAAGTGTGAAATTGATTAAGAGTAAAATACCCTTATTTCTAAAAATACATTAAAATGCCGTTTTGAAATTCTTTTTAACATTTTAACAAATGGATAGGACGTGGCACGCATAGAGACAGACCGTTTACAAATAGGCCTGCGGAAGCACCTGAGTTGATGCCCCTGGACTATTATTTCTACAAAACAGAATAATGAGAACTTGTAAAGTTGCCGAGGCCAAAAATAAAAAAAATTAGAAAAAACTAGATCGATGTATTGAAAATTATGGTTAGAACTTTTTTTACGTTAAGTTTAATTTCTTATGTAATCTAAATCATTGTTTTTATGTTTTGTCTTGAAATAAAATTCTATTTCGTTTGATAAAATTACCTAATTATATCTCAAGTTGCTGTTCTGGTCAGCATGTTTAGAGAGAGAACATAATTCAACACGACATTTTGATGTATTTTTAGAAATAATGGTATTTTATTCTTAGATTAATTTCATATTTTTTGGCCACTCTGTACAATATTTCGGATATTCGGCTATGGTTTGTTCGGGTTTGTTCCATAAAATGAATGATAAAAACATTTCTTACACTTTCTACCACACGCACTTTATATCATAAAATAAATTTATGTATTACATTCTTCGTAACAGCAGTAATCCGAATTGAAGAATTTTGAAATTTACGTAATTTTAATAACGCGCTTATCATTTTGGCATTAAACCGGAATTCGCTTTTCAAATATCAACAAGATTCGAAATATATTTTCATATGTACAAGTTAAAATATTTTTTTTTAAACAGATAAGATACAAATATAATATTGGTGCTGGTTTTTAACGTTAAGTTGTATATAATTGAAACAAACACACAGACATTCCTACAAAAGTATTATTAGTTATAGCCTAATTAATATATTTTGCGTAGATTTTAAATTCATTTTGAGTTCCTCATATTTTAGTTTGTATATTTTTATTTAATGTTCACAATTTGGAAGGATATGACGAGCCTTTATTTAGCTAATATTTTTTTACGGTTATAAGGGTTATTCTTTTACAAACCGCACAACTTTGACATTTTAAAATCGTCCGAATTTTTTTTACAACTTATACAGGGTGTTCCTTAATGACGTGCTAATATTTCAGGGTGTGATTCCTTAGGTCATTTTATAAAGAAAAGTTCATATAAACATATGTCCGCAACGGCTTAAATTTTTGGCTACAGGGTGTTGAATTTTTATTTTTTAAATGATTATTTTTTAATTTCTCCGAAAGTACTGTAAATATTATTTTCAATTTTGGTATGTGTTAATAGGATATAGAACTACAAATTTTAGTTATTCAATTGTTCCACCAGTGGCGTCCCTGCAAACATGTCCTCTGATATTTTTTACAAAAAAGATGGTACGTCACTGACATTTTTCCATGTGGATATTTTTTCTGATTAGCCTGGACAATTCTACATAAAAACGGCCTCTTGAGTTTTTCTCGTCAGTTCGTGAATCGTTCTTGATTAAAACCACTATATTTATATGAAACTCATTATTATTAACATTGATAAAACAATTAATCATAAATTTTGTTTTATAAAAATTGTTCGAGTGGGCAATTCGATGCGAAGATGGACGTAAGCATGCCTTTTAAGTGAAGTGGCCGTTTCCAACAATTTTTATGAAACAAAATGTATCATTAATTATTTTATCAATGTTAATAATAATGAGTTTTAATATGAATTTAGTGGTTTTAATCAAGAACGGGTGCGTCTGACGAGAAAAACTCAAGAGACTGTTTTCATGTAGAATTGATCAGGCTAATCAGAAAAAATATCCACATGGAAACATGTCAGTGGCGCCCCATCTTTTTTGTAAAAAATATCAGAGGACATGTTTGCTGGGACGCCACTGGTGGAACAATTGAATAACTTTTTCACTAAAATTTGTGGTTCTATATTCTACTAACACATACCAAAATTGAAAATAATATCTAAAGTACTTTCGGAGATATTAAAGAATAACCATTTAAAAAATAAAAATTCAACACCCTGTAGCAAAAAATTTAATCCGTTGTGGACATATGTTCATATTATGAACATGACACCCTGAAATATTATCACGACATTAAGAAACACTCTGTATACACACAATTAGTTGACAAGTATTTGAGGATTTTGCTGAAAAAATTTTTTTTTCGAAAACCCTGTATAGTCATATCCTTTTAAATAAAATCCTGCACAATGATTTATTTATTATTTATCGCACAAGCACAAAATAGACAATATAAGAGATAATTTGTGATCAGGGTAGTTAGTAATAAGTCCGGCTACACTGGAAAAAATCTCTGAACAAAAATCGACAAACAATAATGAACAATCATCAAAGAAGTAGTAGCTCGAAATGTTACTAACGTTATAAGTTTATCAATTAGATGACGACAGTACCAATAATACTCATTTTATAGTTTTTATGAGAAATGATTTGTGTGCAATATTTTCGTTCGTAAATGTTACTCGTTAAGCAGTCGAGAAGTTCCACTAAAACATGTTTCCATCGCTATTAATAATTAAACAACAATATTCCAAGATATTTTTAAGAAACCCGAAAAAATGATCTTCACTGCAACCTTTTAGAATCAATTAATCAATCAAATCGTTCGGGTTTGTTCAACATACGTTGCGGCAACAGTTATCGAATTTTCAAAAAAATTAAGCTTTTTTTAATTTCAAAATCGGAACTTGTATTCTATGTTTTATTATAGAATAATCTATTTTAGAAATAACCATTCAATAGATACAGTGTGTCCCAAACAAAAAACTGACAAACTTATTTTGAGATATTTATCCCAGCTTTAAAAGGTTGTTTTACTGTTACGTAAATTTTTTGGATCAAATTTCGCTTTTGCCTTTTATCATATCGAGAAGCCGTCGGTTAATTGGAACTTCTCGACTGTGAAAATATACTTATATGTAAATTTGGGCATTTTGTAAATTAAATTTGAATCCTTCTATAGGATTCTTAGAAAAAAAAGGAACGAACCCCTGGCATTAACTTGTAAAAAAAATTAATGTTGCAATTCTTGTAAAATGGTGCAATCTGTAAAAACAATAGAAAAATAAGTGACTAGTTGAAAAGTAGCACCTCGTACATGTTCTTCGAACGGTTATTTTTGTTTTAGTTTAAATATTGTTAAAATAATAAAAAAAAAACAGGGTAAAATTTACAATATCCCATAGATATATTTATTTATTTACTAACGAGCGCAAATGTATACTTACCGTTAATAAATTATAAGTACAGATAAAATAAAAATTGTTTATTGATGAAGTTCGATGTAGAAACTTTTATCAAAAAATCATTTTGCCGATGTACGGGGTGTTTGAAAGCATTAATTATAATTATGCAAAAATGCACGTTTAAAATTAAGAATTGTATTATAAAAAATTAACTTAGGGACATATACAAATATAGATATTTGATATTTAGGTAGGCTTAGTTTTTGATGATGTTAAAATAAAATTGAATAAAGCTTCGTGGAAAAGAAAATTGTTTTAATTAATTAGGTACCATCGTGCCGATAAAAAAACTAGGACAGCAAAATTTCTTATTTTCTCCTTGACTATATATTAGGAATTAAATATCAATGTATGGAAAATTTATTATTTTCCAGACCACCCGATGATACCTTATACAATAAGGGCGTATTTAGTCTACACAGTAGCACTTTAAATACTATTTCAGATTGAATGGTACAGTACGTTTCACGAAATTTGGATACGACTTATTTATTTCCTGGGTCGGTCCCATTGTGTCGACAAGAGCTTGGCAATAAACAAGTGAAGTATGAAGGGGCGGACTAAGGAAAACAAGTAATGATATGATTATATTAATGTAATCAAAGGAAATAACATTTTTTTTAATATTACTAGTCATATTTATTTACATTTATAATGTCATTCTATAGATAGTGCTGTTTCGCTATCGCTATCCTCATCAAAATTAATTATAATTGGATTAATTATACGATCCAGACTAATATACGAATTTTCTACAGTTATTACGTGACGGGCTGAATTTTTCCAACTACCTGGGGGAATATCATTAAAGCATTTTCGTATTAATTCTACAACACTAGAACTTAAAGTCGGAGAAATATTTTCATACCTAACCAGTGATTTTAACTTGTGCCACATATGCTCTATGGGGTTAAAAATGCAATAATAGGGTGGGAGCCGTAGCACTGTATGTCCAATTTCTTCTGCCAATGTGTCACAAACATATACTTTTTTTATACAAAATGTCTTTAAAACTTCTAAAAGATCACTTTTTTTATAACTTTCTTCAAAATATTAATATCATTCGCCGCCATGTAGTTCTGAATTTCTAATTTTGTATTATTTGAGCTTGGAGCTTTATGTAATCGGCGACTGTGATAGCTCGCATTGTCCATTACTATCACGCTATTCTGAGGAATGTCTGGTAAAAGACAATTCTTGAACCATTCCTCAAAAACTAACAAATTTTACCAGAAAAAGATATTTAAATATAAATCAAGCAACCTACCTGATGTGCCTATATTTAATTATAATTATTACAATCCGGTCCTTTCCACATAATAATAACAAACGGTCATAAATAATGGGATGGCCACAGGTACTTTTACTGCAGTCATTAAGTTGTATCCATTTTTCGTGAAACAATCTTTACTATCGTGTCGATAAAAAACTAGGACAGCAAAATTTCTTATTGTCTCCTTGACTATTATGAATTAAATACCAATGCATGGGAAAATTATTATTTTCCAGACCACCCGATGATACCTTATACAATAAGGGCGTATTTAGTCTACACAGTAGCACTTTAAATAGTATTTCAGATTGAATGGTACTACCAAGAAAAGGAAGCCTTTTCCATTGATATGATGTCACCACCTGTAGACCGGTTTCGAATACATTTGTTCTTCAGTACAGGGTAGGTGTAAAGATTGTTTCACGAAAAATGGATATAACTTAATGACTGCAGTAAAAGTACCTGGGGCCATCCCATTATTTATGACCGTTTGTTATTATTATGTGGAAAGGACCGGATTGTAATAATTATAATTAAATATAGGCACATCAGGTAGGTTAGGTTGCTTAATTTATATTTAAATATCTTTTTGTGGCAAAATTTGTTAGTTTCCATTCCTCAGAATAGCGTGATAGTAATGGACAATTCGAGCTATCACAGTCACCAATTACATAAAGCTCCAAGCTCAAATAATACAAAATTGGAGATTCAGCATTACATGGCGGCGACTGATATATATTGGCAGGAGAAATTGGACATACAGTGCTACGGCTCCCACCCTATTATTGCATTTTTAACCCCATAGAGCATATGTGGCACCAGTTAAAATCACTGGTTAGGTCTGAAAATATTTCTCCGACTTTAAGTTCTAGTGTTGTAGAATTAATACGAAAATGCTTTAATGATATTCCCCCAGGTAGTTGGAAAAATTCAGTCTGTCACGTAATAACTGTAGAAAATTCGTATATTAGTCTGGATCGTATAATGAATCCAATTATAATTAATTTTGATGAGGATAGCGATAGCGAAACAGCACTATCTATAGAATTACATTATAAATGTAAATAAATATGACTAGTAATATTAAAAAAAATGTTATTTCATTTGATTACATTAATATAATCATATCATTACTTGTGTTCCTTAGTCCGTCCCTTCATACTTCACTTGTTGATTGCCAAGCTCTTGTCGACACAATGGGACCGACCCAGGAAATCATTAAGTCGTATCCAAATTTCGTGAAACGTACTGTACCATTCAATCCTGAAATGGTATTTTAAAGTGCTACTGTGTAGACTAAATTGTATAAGGTACTATCGGGTGGTCTGGAAAAATAATAATTTTTCCAAACATTGGTATTTAATATTTCTTTGCTCCTTTTTCAACAATAAAATAGGTAATAATTAACAAATACAAACAACAATATGATGTTGCTCCTACTAACTAACTATATTGGTTATTATAAATATTTATTCTTTCGGGTACTAGAAGTACTTGGTTGACTTAAAAAGAGTTGAGTCGAACCATGAGAACACTGAGACACGAAATTTTCGTGAAATCGTAGAATTGTATGTCATTGCACATATATGTAGTATTCGGTCATCTTAAAAAACACTTTGAAGGATTTTTGGAAAAAAAACATTTTTGACTGTTCTTTATGTAAATAAAGATTTGAACATCATTTTCTTAAAAAATACATAAATCAAGTTCTATTAGCGATAATTGAGTAAAAATTGGATGGATGACAGAAAAATATATATATTTTGCAATAAAGCAAGCGAAGAAAAAAAAGTTTGTAAACAAACGCATTTTTAATAACAATATTATAAACAAATAAGATTTTTTACAACTTCGCAACGCGTTACGGAAATGGCATTTAACACACATGTATATTGAACAGTCAGCTTTGATATTGTGAAAGAAAAAAATTGTATTTTTAGTATTTAGTACGGAAAATATATTTTTTTCTAGCCCCGTGTATTGGCTGGCGCGCGAGACAAACGCGGCGCTACCGCGAAATACTAGTTAAGAACGTGTCCCTGAGAATGGACTTAAAAGACAAAGCTCAAGGTTATTGAATTAAAATAGAATAGTGTTGTAATAAGTGAGTCAAATACAATGTCGGGGATAAATGTTAAATTCCTACTTTTTTTTACTTTTGACAATTACGAGTTCAACGAATTTCACGTCTTTTGAAAAAAATTTACATTGAACAGTTACTGTGTTTGTCGGTGAAAAATGATGGTATTGACGGGTATTTTATACAGTAATTATTTGATCGAAACGTATTTGCAATTCTCTGTCGATGTCGTGGGCATCGTGTTCAACCCGGGAACACAAATGGAAATAAATATTTTCGAAAAATCGCGGCATCTAATGCATTTTTGATGTTCCCAATAAAATGGGACTCTGAAATCTGACCTTTTTCAAAGGTATCACTTGATTTGTCGATTGCAGCTACAATTTTGTCACGATCTTTGAGTTATAGGTCCGATAACCGTATTCTCTTCAGCGGCGACTTATCAAGCTCGTGTAAAAATGCTATTAGTTTCTCAATTTTTGAGGAATCATCGACTTCTTCGCATTGATACGTCGGATCCGATTTATGAGAATCTGCAATTTCTTGATTATTTTCATCTTTTTCTTCATATTTTTCATTTGAACACGAACTCGTTGCATGTGTAGGAATAAATACGTCATTTTCGAGGTAACACACCGTGCGACAAGATTTACAAACGAATAATCCGACACAGTTTACAAATTTTTCATTCCACTTCTCGGTCACTAAGAATAAACCACTTCTAATACACTTATGGTCCTTTTTAATTGAGGGATTGCAGCATTTATTACGTCGGCTCAATTTTTACAACAAATACCACCAATCATAAAAAAAATTCCACCTCAGTTCAAATCTAGCTAACGACTGATGTGACGGATAACGCTATGCGTAACTCTGCGAAGGCAGGTTTAAACATGCATAAACACGCGAACGTCAAGTCGAGCGCCGCATTTGTCTCCCGCGCCAGTCAATACACGGCGCCAGAAAAAAATGTATTTTCCATACTAAATACTAAAAATAAAAATTTTCTCTTTGACAATCTCAAAGCTGACAGTTCAATATACATGTGGGTTAAATGCCATTTCCGTAACGCGTTGCGAAGTTGTAAAAAAATCTTATTTGTTTATAATATTATTATTAAAAATGCGTTTGTTACAAACTTTTTTTTTCTTCGCTTACTTCATTGCAAAATATATATATTTTTCTGTCATTCATCCAATTTTTACTCAATTATCTCTAATAGAACTTGATTAATATATTTTTTAAGAAAATAATGTTCAAATCTTTATTTACATAAAAAACTGTCAAAAATGTTTTTTTCTAAAAATCCTTCAAAGTGTTTTTTTAAGATGACCGAATACTACATATATGTGCAATGACATGCAATTCTACGATTTCACGAAAATTTCGTGTCTCAGTTCTCGTGGTTTGACCCAGTTATTAGTGACTTCAACTAGAATAATCGTAGAAATAAAATTTGGCCGTCGATACTAAATTTCCTCTTATCGCCATTTTCACTAAATTTTCTTGTTATTGAGACTAATATCTTGGTATCCTAAACTAGACCATTTTTTAGAGTGTATCACTGCGAATAAATATTTACTATTATTTTATTCCTAACGATGTTTCCATTACAGGCAATGGAAATAATAAATACCTGATAATGTTCGAGTTTGAAGTGGTTGATTATATATGATTTTAACTGTGCACCACACTAATTTTGTAATTAGTTTGCATTTACCGAACCCACTAAAAATTAAAAGGCTTAGATTATAACATCACTTAGTTGCACTAACTAACTAAGCCCAATGCTAATAGATCCATTATCATTTAAATAAGACGGCTAGGAAATTAATGTTAACCAAAGTTTAATGTTAATAAAATTCTTTCGCTCGCTTACAATACTCTGTTACTTAGTATACAGGGTTGATTGATGGTGGATGGCCTATTAGAAGTTTATAAAGAATTAGTCAACGAAGATTTGACAGTTTATACAGGGTGTTACAAATTCGGCTCTCACCATTGGGATTTCGGAAACGGTATGACACACGAAGTCGGTTAAATTGGGGCAATGCTGTAATTATGGAACATCCTGTGTAGTATTTTTTTAGAATCCCTATGTATCGCTAGAAACTAGCCTACAAGGTTATTTTTTTAAAAATCATACATATTTACTCCAAGCTTAATAGTTAAATATTTTATTTATATTTGGTATACCTACATTAGTAACCAATTATCATTATAATGCAGTACAATTATTGTAATACAAAACTATTTACCGTGGCTATTTTCTCGTCATTTTAAAACTTGTACTCCATTCAGATTATAATAATAACAGATTATCGAAATGGAAATACAAATAATTTTATTTATTTTGATTTTGGCACTTCTACCCGTATGTGCAAACAAAAAGAAATATTTTAACACCACCGAGTTAGACGTTTTTGAAGACGAACTAAAACATATTCTCACTGAGAGATTAGTTATGAAGCAAAACGTTTGTATAGCACTAATATTTGACCGAAATTTGTCATTGCAGAATGATTTCATTGACAAATTAATTATACAGATCAATAAGAATGCAAGAATTGGATCACTGGTTTTATTTACCAACACTCCAACAATTCAAAAAAGGTTACTACGATTGACTCATATTTTTGTTTTCGCTGAGCAATTTGATAATATTGACAGCAGCCCTTTTCCAGTTCTACGTAATACATCCTGGTGGTCAAGTAATTCCTATTTTTATTTTATAATTCTAAGGAGGATTGTTTCCAAAGATATAGATATACTAGTTGAGAAAATTTGGATTATCTATCAAATTTTAAATTACGTCATAATCTACCTAGACGAACTTGACAAGATGCGAGTTGTTTTCTATAATCCGTTTAAGAAGAAGATATATGATGCCTCAAAGAACAAATTGTTAACGGAAGATATTGTTTTTCCAAATAAACTAAACAATTTATATAAATACCCTATAAGAGTAAGTGTAGCGTCTCCACCAAGCATTAGATTATACAACGATGTCTGTACTGGACTTGCTTGTGTATATGCCAATTATTTTTTGAAAAATCTAAATGCAAGCTTTACGATCATTCATCGTGATAATGGTAATTTTACTGAACACATGCAAGATCTAATTGATGGCAATGTTGACTCAATATTTAGCGCAAGATATATCACGCCACAAGACATTGACTACATATCTTTTATTTTTCCTGGCGTTTATGCGCGTATATTAACACCAAATAAAAGTAGTTATATGGGTTCTTACACTTTAATTTTTGATAGAACTTCTTGGGCATTATTTGTTAGTACTGGCTCAGCACTATTTATAATTAGAAGATGGTTTATTGAAAAGGAATCAAAGAAGATTGTTAAATATACATTGATACTTGCAATTTATTTGCTTTGGCAATTTTTCTTCATAAACTTTTTTCAAAGCGGAGTAATAACAGCATTAACTTCACCAAGGCCTCCCAAAAACATTGATTCTTTAAGGGAATTGGCAGCGACTAATTTGACAATTTATGTAAATAATCAAGAAAAAGATCTTTTACCTACATTTTTAGACAAACAGATTCAAGTGGTCCCTGATTCGACTAAAATGGCAAAGCTTAATGCATTACATACAGATGGAGCATTTTGTTTACTACATTTCTATTTAAGGCTGTTCTTTGTGAAAGACTTGCGAGGCGTCGCACAGAGGAAAATATACCATGTTATTAACGAGAAAGTAGGTTATGGCTTTTTCACATATTTTGTTCGAGATAATTCACCTTTTCGTCAGCCCTTGAAAAGGGTGAATTTATATAGTGGACAAGGTTATATCATTACAAACTTTCCAGAGTTAAAAATATCACCATTTAAAAAGGAAACACGAATTCGAGAATTGAGCTTAAAACAACTCTCCGAAGCATTTTATTTCTACTTCATTGGAATTACAATTAGTACAGTGATATTCTTTAGCGAATTACTAATATAATAATAATAATAATAACAATAAATGTATTTATTGTAATTAAAGAAAAATTACAAAAGGCGAAGGTGAAGTTAGGCTTCCTCACTTAAACAACCAATATCATCTTATCGAAAAATTAGTCGAGTTTACGCATTTATTTTCATACGTATTATTGGCATTTTATTAACATTGATTTAAAGATTGTTTCACGAAAAATTAATACGACTTAATGATTTCCTGGGTCGGTCCCATTGTGTCGACAAGAGCTTGGCAATAAACAAGTGAAGTATGAAGGGACGGACTAAGGAAAACAAGTAATGATATGATTATATTAATGTAATCAAATGAAATAACATTTTTTTAAATATTACTAGTCATATTTATTTACATTTATAATGTCATTCTATAGATAGTTCTGTTTCGCTATCGCTATACGATCCAGACTAATATACGAATTTTCTACAGTTATTACGTGACGGACTCAATTTTTCCAACTACCTGGGGGACTATCATTAAAGCATTTTCGTATTAATTCTACAATACTAGAACTCACTCACTCAACAAGTCGGAAAAATATTTTCAGACCTAAACAGTGATTTTAACTGGTGCCACATATGCTCTATGGGGTTAAAAATGCAATAATAGGGTGGGAGCCGTAGCACTGTATGTCCAATTTCTTCTGCCAATGTGTCACAAACATATACTTTTTTTATACAAAATGCCTTTAAAACTTCTAAAAGATCACGTTTTTTATAACTTTCTTCAAAATATATATCATTCGCCGTCATGTAGTTCTGAATCTCCAATTTTGTATTATTTGAGCTTGGAGCTTTATGTAATTAGCCACTGTGATAGCTCGCATTGTCCATTACTATCACGCTATGGGAATGTGTGTTAAAAGACAATTCTTGAACCATTCCTCAAAAACTAACAAATTTTACCACAAAAAGAGATTTAAATATAAATTAAGCAACCTAACCTACCTGATGTGCCTAGATTTAATTATAATTATTACAATCCGGTCCTTTCCACATAATTATAACAAACGATCATAAATAATGGGATGGCCACAGGTACTTTTACTGCAGTCATTAAGTTATATCCATTTTTCGTGAAACAATCTTTACCTAATAATTATTAAAATAAAATAAGGTTAAATAGCAGCTATCTATAAAAATCGGCAAATGCCTTCCTATACTATATTCATGTTATCAAGTCAGGAGCATAAATAAACATCAGCGCGTGATAGGCAGATGCTCGATGCATAAACTCATTGCTATTGGTCAAACGGCGAAAACTTTAATGCGATCCTGTCTGCTGTTCACATGGTCGTCGCGTGTGTTTGTTTTTGTCTACTGAATTTCGAAAATAAATAGACTATAGTTAAAATAGACTTTTTGTTGTCCACCATCTATTGAATAGGATCAATTTGTTTAAATTAAATTGATAATTACCTACTAAATAATAGGTTCCCCGAAATCATATATATCATATATACCGGGTGTTTCAGGAGGAACGCGCACTCCTATAAGTTTTTAATTTGGTGGGTTTCTATGTAATATTATTTTGCATTTTATGAGATGACAGACTCCATCTTGCAACTTCCGGACCGGAAATGACCTCAACTTTGGATTTATAAATGGAACACCCAGTATAGTTTTATCTATATCGACTCAGAATGCCATTCCAAATCCAACGACACCCCATACGTATAGAATTATTGATATAAATAAGTAACAATTTTTTCCTAGCTAAAACAATCTATGTGCACGGGAACAATTAAATTTTGTTGCTTCATTTATATTTTATTGATCAGAATAAACATAAATTATCGAAGCTATGTTTTCTTGTGATCTTTATATAGTAATTCTGTTTATGTTTTATTTATGAGAGTGTTGTAATTAGAGTGAAATCTCTCAAAACGGACACCTCTGATAAGCGGACATCTCTATTAAGCGAACATTTTTTCATAGTTCGGAACTAAGTATATGAAATTCCATGAAAATCAACCTCTCTTGGGCGGACTCTCCTTTGGGTGGACGCGGGCAGGCTGTTTTCATACAAAGAGTACGAAAACCCTCCTTTAAACCGACAAAAAATTTTTTTTAAGGATTTGGGAGATGAATAAGTACGGTGCAAAAACTCTCTGAAGACAAACCGGCAACCAATCGCGTATGCGTGGCAAAGCGAAAGGTCTTCGCCGAATGAAAGTATGTGTGATTCCCCGCAGTCCGACGTTTAATTCCGAGTTGTAAGGTTAAAATCGTAAACAATGGCAGAAGAATATCGCGTTTTGTGTCTGAAAGAGAATATTGATGTTGTGGAGGTTTTGAATTTGATAACAATGATTTGGGCGAGTTCATTAACATTGATAGCAATGTGCTATTAGAAGATGATAGTGACCCGACTACCGATTATGTAGTCCAAACTGAAACCACATCACAATCTGATGACTCTGATGAAGAAGTTGAATGCAGTAATCAAACAAATGTCACCAATTATCAACAAGTCATTAGTATGGTAAAGGAATTATAAGAGTATGCACAGAATAGAGGTGACTCTACAGCAATGCAATTGTTATCAGACTTGTAATTACATTTTCTAGATTGCAAGTATAAAACGCAAACACGTCAAACTACGTTATTAATTATTTTAGTACTACATCCTAACTAAAACTAGTGTATTTTTGTTAAGTTATATTTATTTGTACATACATATACATAGTAATAATTTTGCATTTACATATTAGGGTAAATGCGTATAAGAGTTCGCACCCGGTGTTTTATATATTCGGAGCCACCTACTTAAATTTTGAACCGTAAGTTTCACTTCTAACTATGTATTATTCTATGGTCAAAAGTTGAAATCTATATTATCGGAGCAGATGTATCAATTTGGCGCTTAAATGATTCTGCTGGCTTGTGCTTTAGTTTCACAACATCAGATCTTATTGTCTTGAGAAGTAAGTACATATGATACAATATTTTAAACGTTTTCATTTTATTATATGAGATAAAAACTTTATTATTGGGATAAAAAAATTGGTGGAAACTTAATTTGTTTACCATAATTAGGGTTTTAATAACATTTTCACGTGTATGTATAAGAGTACTCACTTGATCTCGCATAAGAGTCCGCAGTGCGTACTCTTATACATATTATGATATGGTGTTTATTAAGATCGTAACTACCTGGATGAGACAGGTTTATCCACATTCCCCCGTAAATTACCGAAAATATTAACCGGCAGACTGGTAGGAAAAGTAGCCAATGCTAATGGTGGACAACGTGTAACAGCTGTATGTTGATGTTGCATGAGTGCTACTGGCACATACATCTCCCTAGCGATGATCTTCCCTAGAAAGAGAATGAAAGAGGATTTTTTTGCCCCATCCTTTGTTACCGATGTGCCAGAAACGCATGAAGAGGATGATGTAGATCCAGTAGTTAAAATAGTTTCTACTTATGAACGTCCGAATGTAGAACCTGCCACATTCATTCCGGATCACCGAACACCATCTCCTGACATAACCACACTTGATATGGTGTACGAAGATGGAGTACTGATACCAAGCACCAGTTCTCAAAAGATAGATATTTTAAATCGCCCATTTCTCTCTGTTTCAGAAATTTTACCTTTGCCGAAGAAAAACCTAATCGTAGATCAAAATCCAAAAAATCTGAAATCCTATCTAGTACACCATTTAAGGATAAATTTGAAGAATTGGAAGTAACAAATAAACTAAAGAGGAAATGAGTATAGAAAATGCCAAGAGAAAATTAGTAACAGAACTCAGAATAAAAACCAGAAAAAACAGAAATTAATTAATGCCGCTGATGAAGTGACATGTCCTGGATGCGGAGAATTATACTCAAAGTCTGCAGAAGACTGGAACACTGTAACCAATGGTGGCATTAGGCTTGTACAATATGTACAACCTATGTGACTGGAGGGTTTATTTGTTTTAATTGCGAAGAGGAACTCTTCGATGAATACTTTTTTTTAGTACAAACTTTAAGTTGTTATTTGGTATTCATATTTTAAAGTGTGGTGTGGTCTTAAATCTCACTTTGTAAGTTGGTTTTGTTAGTTTGTTAGAAATTATGATAATCCTTATAATTTATAAGTTCCTTGAATTAATATCTTCATTCAATAAATATATTTTAATATTCATCTGTGGCTAATTCCCTAACTATTTGAAATTGTTCATTCAGAAAATATTTTGCGTACTCTTAAACAGGAAATTGCGTACTCTTATAAACATGTGTGTATAAGAGTACGCATTTGTCGGGTCAGAAAAAAACTGAAATAAATTATGTTCATATGTGTTTGTATCCTGAAGGTTACCTACAACATAGTAGTTTAAAGTTAATTTTCAAGATGACATGTGGAAATCTGGTTTCGCATATAAAACGAAGTCACAATGCCAGTTTATTCACTAAGTGCGTACTCTTATGCACATTTACCCTACCTAATAACGAATTTCCCATAGTCGGACATCTCAATTAGGCGGACACATTTAGACGGTCCCGTTGGTGTCCGCCTAAGAGAGGTTTCACTGTATTACCCATATTTTTAAACTCTGTTAAAATATGTAAACTTACAGACTAAAACATTGTCGTTTCATTTGCACTTTATTGAACACAACAAACATAAATTACCTACCTGTCCAAGACCAAAGTGAACTAGAATATATAGGATGGACTTTTGAGCACAAAACTTAAGATTTTGTTCGCAAGACGCATAAATACCTCCTGGTTATAGAACAAACCCGAACAAAATTAAAATTAATTTTATTTTCCATTCGCTCTCTAATTTGTATTCGTTTTCATTGGCCAACCCTGTATATCGTTAGAAACTAGCCTATAAAGTTATTTTTTTACAAACAGTATACCCATACATATTTACTCCAAGCATAATATTTTATTAGTATAGCATAGTATTGTATAATATTTATATTTGGTATTCCTACATTAGTAACCAATTATTATTTATATTATAATGCAGTACAGTTGTAAAACAAAAAATATTTGCTGTGGTTATATATTTTCTGCCCGTTTTAAAATTTTTACTCCATTCAGATTATAAGCAGTAGCTTATTCGCAGGCCACATTATCGAAATGAAAATTGAAATAATTTTAATTATTTTCATTCTTGCACTACTACCCGCATGTGAAAATAAAAAGGAATATTTTAAAACCACCGAGTTAGACGTTTTCGAAGACGAACTAAAATATATTTTCACGGAGAAAATATTAGTTATGAAGAATAATGTTTGTTTAGCATTTCTATTTGACCAAAATTTGTCATTGCGGAATGATTTCATTGACAAATTAATTATACAGATCAATAAGAATGCAAGAATTGGATCGCTATTGTTATTTACTAATACTCCAACAATTCAAAAACGGTTCCTACGATTGACTCATATTTTTCTATTTGCTGAGCAATTTGAGAATATTCACAGCAGCCCTTTCCAAGTGTTACGTGATACATCCTGGTGGTCAAGTAATTCCTACTTTTATTTTATAATTCTAAGGAGAAATGTTTCCAAAGATATAGATATACTAGTTGAGAAAATTTGGATTATCTATCAAATTCTAAATTACGTCATAATCTACCTAGACGAGTTTGACAAGATGCGAGTTGTTTTCTACAATCCATTTAAGAAGAACATTTATGATGCTTCAAAGAACAAATTGTATACGGAGGATATTATTTTTCCAAATAAGCTAAACAATTTATATAAATATCCTTTAAAAGTAAGCGTAATCTCTCCATCAAGCATTAATTTATACAACGATGTCTGTATTGGACCTGCTTGTGTATATGTCAATTATTTTTTGAAAAATCTAAATGCAAGCTTCACCATCATTCATCGTGATAATGGTAATTTTACTGAACACATGCAAGATCTAATTGATGGCAATGTTGATTTAATATTTAGCGCAAGATATATCACGCCACAAAACATTGACTATATATCTGTTATTTTTCCTGGCGTTTATGCTTTTATATTAACACCAAATAAAAGTAGTTATATGGGTTCTTACACCTTAATTTTTGATAAAACCTCATGGGCATTTTTTGTTAGTACTGGCTCAGCACTATTTATAATTAGATGGCTTATTGAAAAGAAATCAAAGAAGATTGTTAAATATACATTGATACCCGCAATTTACTTGCTTTGGCAATTTTTCTTCATAAACTTTTTTCAAAGTGGAGTAATAACAGCATTAACTTCACCAATGCCTCCGAAAAACATTGAATCTTTAAGGGAATTGGGGACGACTAGTTTGAAAATTTATGCAAATAGCCAAGAAAAAGATCTTTTACCCACATTTTTAGAGAAACAGATTCAAGTTATCCTTGATTCTACTAAAATGGCAAAGCTTGATGCGCTACATACAGATGGAGCATTTTGTCTACTACATTTTTATTTAATTCGATTCTTTGGGAAAGACTTACGAGGCGTCGCACAAAGAAAACTATATCATCTTATTAGAGAGACAGTAGGTTACGGATTTCTCACATATTTTGTAAGGGATAATTCACCTTTTCGTGAAGCTTTAACAAGGGCGGAAACATATAGAACACAAGGTAATATTGTAGACTTTCCAGCGGCAACAATATCATCAGTTAAAAATGGAAAACGAATTCCAAAATTAAACTTAGAACATTTCTTTGAAGCGTTTTCGGCCTATTTCATAGGAATTACAATAAGTACCGTGGTATTCTTTGGCGAATTATTAATACAATCACCTTATCGAAAACTTATTCGAGTTTAAGCATTTGTTTTTTACCTATTATTGGCATATCATTAACTTTGGTGTACTTACTACTTATTAAAATACAATAAGTTTAAATAGCTGTGTGTAGCTGTAGTGCTGTAAATGTTGAATTTTACATATAAGTATATATATTTTTTTATACATTCGCCGGCACAAAATTCCCCCACCCTGAAATTTTGGTCAAGTTTGATATTTTATAACTTTTTTATTTTTTATGCGATTTTCATGAAACTATTGGTTTTTGTCGTAATTTGAAAATACCCTGTAGGAAAATTGAGGTGGATAATTTTATTTACATAGTATTCCTTGTAATTTTTAATGTATTCTAAACATTTCGTTTCTTGATTCATTCAATTATCTCATTTCTGCTGCCAGCTGCAAAATTTTAAATGAAAAGCTGATTTGAAGCCTATTTTTATTAAGAAGAACAAACATTAGGTATATCATAAAGTCAATTTTAATATCGTGCATTTACTCCTCTCGCAGCAATGACAGCTTGCAGTCTTCGTGACATCGAATGAATAAAGTTACTTATCCTTTCTGGAGGGATAGCCTGATATTCTTCGGTCAGCGCCAGTCGCAAGTCTTACAATATTTGTGATTGTATAGTTTTTGCAAAATTATACCGTTGATCTTTTGACTGTAATAAAAGCTCATTATCCCTTGGACCATAAAACAAATAGGGAAATCCCAAATTTTTAAAAATTTTCGAGCAGAGCCGGACCAGGTATACAAATTCAATTTCTACCTATGCCTGATGCATATATAAATACAAAGTGATTTTTAATAATTTTAATCTTTAGTGGTTTTCCGGCGAGTAATTTTTAGTTAGGCTTATTAGTGGTAGAATGTGGAGTAATTGGAATTGTGCTGATAGGGGGGAATCTTCAAGTGTCATTTTTAAAAGAAAGCATTTATCTACCGATACCAAACTAATAATTAAAAATGTGTATCAATCGTTGTTGAGTAGAAATTTTAATTCGATGGATGCTTTAGCAGAGACGTCTACTTTGACAAAAGCTCCTTTATCTTCGGTAAGAGACATAGTACTTAAACCTGTTAATTATAGAAAAATCGGAGTGATTCTGGCCCATTTAGAAGCATCAGCTAAAAACATAGCAGATTCTTCTTTAGATTACCATCAAGATACCGACGCACAACTTTTTGAAGATTGGTTTAATACTCCTTAAAAATATACCTGAAAATAGCGTCATGGTAATGGACAATGCTAGTTATCATAGTCGGCAAGCAAATATAAATTTTATGATTTATATTTTGAATAATCTTACAAAAAACGAGAACTGCTAGAAGTCTTAAAAGCTTTTAAAATAAATAAGGAATACGAGTGTGACAAACTTGCAGCCGAAAATGGACATACAGTGTTGCGTCTTCCTCCGTACTATTGTATATTCAATCCTATTGAACTAATATGGCACCAATTAAATTTCTCCTACATTAAATGCATCTGTAGTAGAATTAATTAAAAATGAAGTAAGAAAAATTTCTGCAGACAACTGGAAAAACTGTTTACAGCATGTACTTAAGGTGGAAAATTCTTACAATTGTATGATTACAAATGTTCAACCCTTAATTATAAGTTTAGGCTTAGATGAAGATAGTGATAGTGATACAGAGTTAAATTTTGAATAAATTATCAATAGTTTCTTAGAATTTAATTAGTTTTTATTGTACTTATTATCCTAATAGTTATACTTTTAAATTATATTATTTTCAATTATCATTAATTGTTATCATTATTTTACATATATTATAGGTACTTAAAACTAAAAATACCTTTCTATTTATTATAAAAATAAATCATGTGGTGTGGTATACATTTTCAAGCCGGCCCTGATCCCATTTATTGAGCTTTGAAGAGGTTGAGACCTATACAATAGGGTTTAATCAGGTAGTTTATTTATGGCAGTAAGAGTCAACGGTATAATTCTGCAACAACTATACAGGACGACGAATGGTCATTTTAAGTTGATCCCAAAGATGTTCGATTGGATTGATATCCGGGCTACATGCGAGCCGTTCGAATCTTGGAATTCCAACTTCATCCAGATATTCGCTCACTACATGTGCAACGCTAGGTCTAGCATTTTCATGCATTAATGTCAATTGGTTTCCAATGAAAGGATCAAATGGAACAACAACTTCTTGGAGGATTTCCTCAATATAACGGTGGGAGGTTAGAGCATCATTTTCAACAAAAAGATTGGTGCATGTTTCGGTATGATATGAAATTCGTTCTGATATGATGCAGTCATCATATATTTTGATATTAGGTCTATATACCAGCTCACGACCACCCGGCGACCTTAAACAAACCCTGGAGTCATCAGTGAATAGTACGTAATAAAATTGTCACTGTCAAATATTCTGTCACAATAATGACGTACTTAGCCAACGTCGATCATTTTGAACCGAAAGCTTGACATACATTTTCTAAAAATAACATCGTTTTATTTAAAATTTTGCAGCTCGCAGCAGAAATGAGATAATGGAATGAATCAAAAACGAAATGTTTAGAATACATCAAAGATTACAAGAAACTGTATGTAAATAAAATTATCCACCTCAATTTTCCTACAGGGTGGTTTGAAATTAAGACAAAAAACAACAGTTTCATTTACTCCTGTATAATATAGCCTAATCGAAAAATGTTACTATATGAAAGAATTAAGGAAAAATACAATAAATGGATCTACAAATTGATAACAGTCATTAAAATCGCAAGAAAAATAAAAAAGTTATAAAATATCAACATGACCAAAACTTTAGGGTGGCGGAATTTTGTGCTGGCAAGTGTATAATTATAGGCACCATTTAAGCAACCCTTTTTCCTCGCTGAAACACATGTGAATAGTGAAGAATTCAATTTTATCGTTTCATTTATACCTTATTGAACAGGTCAAACACAAATTACCGATGCTGTGTTTTCTGAGTGAGTTTATAATATTTTATTGTGGAATGATTTTTGAAGTTTTATTTATGAGTGTTGTTGTAATTATTAGCAATATTTTTTTAAATTCTTTGTTAAGACAGCACATTAATATATGTAAATTTGACGAATAAAACATTGTTGTTTCATTTGCACTTTATTAAACACAACAAACATAAATGACCTACCAACAATATCAACTGAACTGAACTTGAAAATATAGGTTGGACTTTTTAGCACAAGATGTTACGGTTAGGACCTTTTATAACCAATACTCTATTTTCCCTCATTCTTTGATATTTGAACATGGAATGAGAATTATTTCAAGTGTTTACTACATTCATATACGTACAGTTGTATTCATTGAAAATGAGGACACTAAATTTGTTATAATGTAAATCGGTCTTCATTGATTTTGACTTCTTCAAAAGTTTATGGTTGACAACGCTGTTACTGTCAGAATTCTCAAAATGCCTCGCCATTTAACAAAACTTGAAAAAGTTCAAATAGTAGCCAGAATTGAAGATGAGTGGTCAATGCGGGTACTATCAAATTTATACGGCAAGGCAAGAACACAATTTTAACAGTTAAGCAACTTTGGGGACAAGAGGGGTCTTTGAAAAGAAAAACTGGTACTGGTCAGGCCCGCAATTCCGACCCAAAAGAGTCGGAGCTAAAAAAAACTGGGTAGTTGCGTAAAAAATAATGCTCACAGATCAACGTAGACAATCTCGGATAGTTTTCACCTTAAATTATATATTCCGCGACTGTCAGTTGTGGAATGCGACAGTGTTCACTGACGAAAAGGTTTTTCAATCTAAATATAGTTAATAAATTCGGGTAGCTATCCCATTATGTTACGTTGAGTAAAAAATATGTGTTATTACAGAAATATTTTTATATGTTTATCACATTTAATTAGAATATTTTATTTTGTTTAGCGACGCCAATGCTTATTGCTCATAACCTTAAAACAATAAATCAATTAGGAAAGCCTGATTTACGCAAATATGTCAAAACTAGTCATAAGATTTGTCCCCATTTTCAATGAATACATCTGTACCTATTCCACATACTAAAAATAATATTTTTTTCTGGTCTACCATCTTGATTTCTGCCCTACGTGGGGGTTTACTGATCACTTACCTACACTAGTTTCAATATAATAATTGTCTTATTATTTTACTGTTTTTCTCTCTCCCCTTCCCCCGCTATACTCACCAGTATTGCAGTTACATACGTTTTAATATATAACCAATTTGAATGCTTCCTTATATTTTAGATATAAGTTTTAATATTTTAATTGTTCAATTTTTTTTAAAATTTTTTTTAAATATCGTTTTCTCTACACTATGTTGGTGTAGTATGTTTTAAAGCTTATTTATTCTCTTTTATGTTATTTTTATATAACGTTTGTTGATTGCTGAGGATGTCCATCAATATTTCATCTACTTTGATGTAGCGTATTACCTAACTTTTTTTATCTTTCATTATTAACCATTTTTGTGGTTCAGACAGCCTTTTATTCTGGGCTTGAAAGAATTGTTAGTCCTTGCATTTCGATCTAATGGTGAAATGAATATTTTAAATCCGAATTAGACGTCAACAACTAAAAATATATCTTCATTCGTATACTGAGAAAATAATACTGTGTGTAATGTAATGTGTAATGTTGTGACAAGGAAGTGTTCAAATGTCCAAACTGCACGAAAATGAAATACGAGCAAGAACTAAACCACCATAGTGCACGGGATACAAAATGTCCAGTTTACCGAAGGAAACTTAGGCTATACCAAAATAATATTAATTATTCAGAATCTTTTTTATGAAAAAACCCCAAGAAAATAGTCGTGTCATATTAAATATAAATACAGATAATCTGGAAAACAAAAAGAGTCAAAGCAACCGATTATCAATTGTACATCAGAATCTGCAGTCTATAGGAAACTCTGTGGATCTTATAGAGGACTTCTTAAGAGGGCAAACTGACTGTAGTGTATTTTGTGTGACGGAGCATTGGAAAACACATGACCAACTAAGAAATTTTGGAATCGAGGGATTTACATTAGCAAGTAGCTTCTATAGAGAAATGGAAAACAGGCATGGTGGCAGTGCACTATATGTTAAAAAAGGTATCCAATATCAACCCAGACTAGACATTAATAACATAAGTGAGGAATCAAACATTGAATGCTGGCTGTGAAATAAAACTGAAAGAAAAAAATATCGTAATAGTATCAGTGTATCGGCCTCCAAGTGGTGACTTTGAAATGTTTTTAAATAAAATGGAGGAACTGTTGTTAATTTGTGTCAATAAGCCTGCTAATATAATTTTCATTTGCGGAGATTTTAATTTAAACTTTTTATCGAACTCAAAAAATAAAATGGACTTAATTTCAGTCATAAACTCATTTAACATTGTTCATACAATTTTTGAAAATACCAGGATTGTTGGCACAAGTGCAACATGTATTGATAATATACTTACTAATTTTGAAGGTAAAATGACTACCCAGATACTACATCCGTGTATTTCAGATCATACCGCACAAAAGTTAGTAGCAGATTTTGAAGTGAATAACCAAACCTTTGTTAAAAAAGAATGTTTAATGAGAACAATAAAACTAAATTCAGAGATGCTCTTAAAACTGTAGACTGGCAAATACTTTATAATATTGATAGACAATTAGTTGATGATCAGTGGGCAGCGTTTATGAGGATATTCTTGTGTAAATTTAATGAATGCTTTCCGCTTCGAAAGCTTCCCTCTAGAAATGTAAACAAACCAAAGTATTTGCGGAATGATCCAGAGATAAGAGAGTGTAAAAAAGAACTAGATATATTGTATGTACTGAAAAATGTAAATAATAATTGTAAGTATTTATACACAGAAAAAAAGAAAAGTTATGAACATCTATTAAGGGAATGTAAGAAAAAACAATTATCTGATAGGTTAAGAAATTCAGACAATAAAAGTAAATCCGCTTGGGCAATAGTCAATGAAATTAAAGGGAAACCACATTTTAATGAAATTAACATTGAGGGTGATAAGCAAACTATTGCCAACGCGTTTAATGCATTTCTAGTTAACGTCGCCCCAAAATTATTGGCTGAATTAGAAACCTTACCCTTCAGTGCAAATATCGAAAATAATCCCGTAAATATTGAAGTAGAATTGGCTGATGAACAGGAAATATTTGAAATAGTAAAAAAATTAAAAAATAAGTTTAGCTGTGGATATGATGAGATATCTAATAATATAATAAAATATGTAATATCGGAAATATTAAAGCCTCTCTTGTACATAGTTAACAATTCGATATATTTTGGAATATTTCCTGATCGGCTGAAGCAAGCATTGGTAGTACCTGTTTTTAAGAAGGGTGATGAAACGAACATCGAAAATTATCGTCCAATTAGTTTACTTCCGTCCTTTTCCAAGATATTTGAGCGAGTAATGTGCAATCGAATCATTAAATTTATGACGGATAATAATATATTAAACAATAATCAACATGGGTATATTCAAGGAAAATCAACGCAAATGGCACTATTTGAATTTACGACAAGTATCTTGGAAACATTGGAAAATGGTGATATCCCTTTGGGCCTATTCCTCGATCTTTCAAAGGCATATGACACTCTAAACTATGAAATACTCTTCAAGAAAGTAGACCTTTATGGCATAAGAGGACCAGCCTTAGAATGGATAAAATCATACTTATCAAGAAGAGAGCAAAGGGTTGTAATAGGTAAAGGTAGTAACAAAGTGTTTTCAACGAGTGAAAGTATTACTATAGGAGTACCACAAGGAAGTGTAATAGGTCCATTACTATTTGTGTTATATGTAAATAATATTGATGAATTATATGGAATACAACAAATGTGTAAAATCATAAATTATGCAGATGATACTAATATTTTACTAGCATACAGAGACTGGGACTCTCTTGAAAGTATCCAATTATTTATGATAGAAGTAAACAGGTGGTTTGTTAAAAATAAATTAATTTTAAATAACTCGAAGACAGGTATTACTCTATTCAAGACTAGCCGATCAATAGTAGATGAACCGGAAACTGTAAATATAAACAACTGTGATATTAGGCTGAACGAAAGCAATAAGTTTTTGGGCATGTTTTTAGATAATAAGTTATCCTATGAAACCCATGTTCAATATGTTGTAAATAAACTAAATGCAGTGTCCTATACCCTAAGAATTTTAAGTAGATATGTAAATTTGGAAACTAGAAGAGTCATGTATTATTCTAATTTTGAATCTAGAATTAGATATGGAATATTGATGTATGGGTCTTTGTCTGTCAAAAGAGAGCAATAAGGATAATTCTTAATATGGCTCCAAAAGAAACATGTAGAGGTAAATTTAAACAGCAAGGACTCTTGACCGTTTTTGGAATTTACATACAGGAATGCATATTGTTCTTTTTTAAATATAGACACATTTTTAAAGATAGTGAAGCGCAACAAAAATATTCCACTAGAACATATAATTACACCTACCCTAAACATAGATTGGCTTTGTATGAAAAGAGTGCCTATTACCAGTGCATTAAATTTTACAATACTCTACCAAATTATATAAAGGAAATTACAAATTTAAAAAAGTTGAAAAAATCAATATTTAGGTTAATTGTAGACATAGAGCCATATACAGTTGATGAATACTATAGATATTTAAATAAAAACATTTAGAAGTAATTCAGTGTCATCTATGATGTAATTTACTTTCTTTTCTTTTGACACTATTTTATTGTATGCTTGCGTACTTTTAAAATAAAGAGTTTATTTATTTATTATTTATTATATAGGAATTCTATCCCATCCAAATTTGTCATGGAAAAATTATTTAATTACTAGGTAGATTTTACAAATACGCATTTTACAGTTTCATTCAATATCACATCAACGAGTACCACCAGGGTTTGTCAGGCATATGAAGAAAATTGTCCCATGTTTACTCAGGGGGAAAAGAAAGAGGTGCCATGGTGGATCCAATACCTGGTAAACCTAAGAAAAGACACCAGAAGACTTTTCAACAGAGCAAAATATGGAGGGGGCTTTTGACAACGCCTCCTGCATCGCGATGACATCAGCTGCCCGTGAACATGGTATCGATGAAACCACACGTATGTGGATTCACAACATGTTAAAAATACCGGCAAGTCAAAACCAGTTTACACGGCGACTCCATAGAAGCCGCAGTAACACAGGGATGTCCACAAGGAGGAGTACTCTCGCCTCTCCTAGGGAACTTGGTGATAGATGAGCTACTGGCATATCTCAATGCTGAGGGCTTTTACGCCCAAGGCTATGCAGATGTATGGTAATACTCATCATAGGAGTGCCTCCCACCATATTAGCAGAGCTTATGCAAAGCTCTGAATATCGTGCAGCGTTGGTGTATGAGGGCGGGTCTTAAAGTAAACGCCGCAAGAACTGCTATACTACCATTCACCAAACGAAGACAAACAGGGAACTACAACGACCTGAAAATCTTTGGTGAACGGATAAACACAGTCAGCGAGGTAAAGTATCTGGGATTAACCTTGGACGCCAAACTGACATGGAACCAACAATTAAACAAAAACCTAAACAAAGCAAAAATGTGCCTAAAGCTTGGTTGGGAAAACCTGGGGACTCAAGCCCCAGATGATGCAATGGCTCTATGTTACAGTCATTAGACCCCTGATATCATATGGGTCTGTAGTCTGGTGGACAAAAACACAGCAGATTACGACAGCAAACAAACTTAACAGTTAGCCTGTGTACTAGTGAGGCGATGAAAAGTACCCCCACTGCAGCAATGGAAGTCATACTGGGACTAATACCCCTAGACATCCACATCAGAATGGAGGCTATTTGCAGCGCCTCAAGGATGATCACAAATGGGGAATGGACACAACACCCGGTAACAATTGGACACACAAAAGATCTAGTCAACGATGAGCTCTTGGATATGCAATCTTATCGTATGAAAGCAACATACGATTTCACAAAGCCTTTCAAGATTGACTGGAACTGGATGGACAATGGACAAACAGTACATCCCCGTCGACAAGGGTCTAGTTTGGTACACCGATGGATCAAAAACCGCCAACCGTGTGGGCGCAGGTATATTTGGGGAAAGGCCCAGGATGGACATAAGCATTCCCCTGGGGACCTACGCCACAGTATACCAAGCGGAAGTTCATGCCATACAAGCATGTGTACTACAAAATCTTGAAAAGGGCTACCACTACCAAAAGATTTACATCCTTTCGGACAGCCAAGCTGCTCTTAAGGCTCTGTACTCCAATCGGTTTACTTCAAAACGTACACTGGAGTGTCATACCAACCTAAAAGTACTGGCGGCCAGGGGGAACAAGGTGGAACTCTTGTGGGTCCCTGGTCACTCCGGGATATTAGGGAATGAAAAGGCGGATGAACTAGCGAGAGCCGGATCTGCCCAAAGTCTCAGGGGCCCTGAACCGGCCTTTGGAATATCAAAACAGGCAACAAAAACAACATTAGATAGATGGTCGAAAAAGCAACACCTATCTCGATGGCAAGAGTTACCTGGTCTAACACACGCACGGGCCGTAATGGGAAAACCATCGAAAATACTATCGAATGGGATGCTAACCCTGACGCGGCCCCAGTTGAAACAAGTGATGGGTCTGCTAACAGGCCACTGCCACTTGCGAAAACACCTTCAATGGATAGGGCTAAACAACGGATGCATTGAATGTAGACTCTGCGGCGAAGAGAAACCGCCTCACACATAATATATCGCTGCGTAGCGCTGTCCCGTAGACGACAAAATATCTTCGGGAACATACAACGTGGTGACAACCTCCCACATGACAAGCTTGGTAGAAGGTTACTGGACCTCATAGAAGGAACAAACATCTTCTAACAAGATCGGGGTACACAATAAGCCGAAAGGCTGCAGTGATTTGAAGTTCGGGCCTTTAAACCGACCCCCGCCTTTAACCAACCAACCAACCAACCAACCAACCAACCAGGGTTATAGTTGCTTCAAAAAGGAGTTATTCATATTATCGTTTAACGTAAGTTTATTATCTTTTTAACCAAAATAAAAATTGTATTTTCTTCTTCCAAAAATATTAAATTCAATAAAATAGGTAATCAAATTTGTTTATCAACTCCGTTTTCATTCCTGCTTATTTAACATAAATATACACCTCAATATTAATTGTGTTTTGATCTATATCTTAGCCAATTAGAATATACCTACAAATAACGAGGCCCACTTCTATTAAACGTGTTTTGAGTTTTATATCAACAGAAAAATATTAGTTAATGGTGATAATCGTAATGCGACTGGACTATTAAAATGAAAATTCAAATACTTTCTGTAATTTGCATATTTGCGTTGCCATCAATATATGAAAATAAAATAGTATATTTTAAATCTGAACTAGATGTCAATCAACATCAGCTAGAAGATGCTCTTACCGAGAAAATTAAAATGACGAGAAATAATATTTACATAGGAATGGTATTTCCAAATTTTTTAGAAAATGATTTAGTAACTAAATGGATTTTGCAAGTCAAACAACTAAAAATCGGCACTCTGATTTTATTAACCGACAGGACAACATATTTTCAGAAAATATATTTGAGATTACCATATATTTTTGTTTTTACGGAGAAGATTGCAGATCTTTTCAGCGAGAATTCCTCAGTCTTGGACAACACTTTCCTGTGGTCAACTAATTCTAACTTTTATATCGTAGTTCTCAAGGACCTTGATAAAAATATAGATGCACTGGTTGAGCAATTATGGAGTAAGTATCAAATCCTGAACTATGTCATTATACACGTAGATGTTTTTGATAAGTTGCGAATAATATCGTACAATCCGTTTAGTAAAGAAATCGATGTCATAGGAGAGAGGGAACGGTATACAGAAGAAATTCTTTTCCCGTATAAACTGAAAAACCTATATAAATATCCTATAAAAGTAAGTGTAATTTCTTCACCAAGCATCACACTTAATAACAACGTCTGTGTTGGAATTAGTTGTATATATGTAGATTATTTTTTACAAAAATTAAATGCAAGCATTGTGGTCATTCGCCCTAATGATTCAAATTTCACGAAACAAATTGAGGACATAATACAGGACAGAGTTGATCTTATGCTGAATTTCAGATATGTCTTCCCACAATATATTGACTATATAACTCATGTTTATAGTGGCAACTTTGCTGTTATATTAATACCAAATATCTTTGAAAGTAACTATTGGAATGCCTTTGCTTTAATCTTTGATACAACCTCATGGGTTTGTTTCGCCATTGCTGGATTAGTCCTGTTTTTTGGAAAAAGTTGGATTAAGAAAATGCATATGGGACTATTAAAATATACATTTATAATTGTCGCAATTCTTATGTTAGTATGGTCCTTTTTCCTGACATATTTCTTTCAAAGTGGTATAATAGCAGCATTGACTTCGCCAAGACATATAAAAAATATTGAATCTTTGGGAGAGTTAGTCAAGACTAATTTAAAGATTTATGTTAATAGTCAGGAAAAAGAACTTTTGCCAAAATTTCTAGAGAAACAGTTGAAAGTAGTCACTGATTCTACTAAGATGGACAATCTTTATGCTCTCCATACGGATGGGGCATTTTGTTTGTTAAATTATTTTTTTTTACAATTCATTTCTAAAGATATACGAGGCACTGCACAAAGAAAAGTATATCATGCTATCAAGGAAATAGTTGCTGCCGGTAGTGTAACATATTACATGAGAGACAATTCACCTTTCCGTCCGATTTTCAAGGAAATAGCCATTCACAGATTAGAAGGTGGAGTTATAGAGTTTCCTCGTGTAACAATATCACCAATAAATGCACGAAGACAATTTGTGAAACTAAATTTATACCATTTTTCTGACGTATTCTCTGCCTACCTAATCGGAATTATTATGAGTCTTGCTGTGTTTCTTGGCGAGTTCATTACATTTTATTATTGAACGATTTCTCGAGTTTCAAGTGGCATCCACACATAGGGCCGGTTTTTACGCTGATCTCAGTTCAAATCAGGAGTTCAACTAAACCGCCACTTTTGGCGGTTCAGAAGTTGAACTGTCGATTAAAGCTACTTCCTAACCAAAAACATTTCTTTTGTCATGTCAGTGTCATCATATTGTACACTACAGTAAATTATCGTTATTTTATTGTTTATAAAAATGTAGGAATTTAATGAAACTATAAATGATGATGAAGATTCTTGGGTCTTGGATGTTTCAACTGACGTCTTACTTGACATCGTACATGACATTTTACCTGATGTCTTACCTGATGTTTTACCTGACATCTTACCTGACGTTTTACCTGAAGTCTTGCCTGACATTTTCCCTAACTTCTTAACTGACTGACGTCTTATCTGACCCTGATCTCTTACCTGAAGTTTTAGATATTCACTGCAGTATTGCCAACTGAAAAAATAGAAATCACCAGATATGGTTATTAAATATCAATATTACCCAAAAAAGAGGGTAAAGCATATCTACTTTTATGACCGTATTAGAAAAAAAGGTCATCATCGTATCAAAAAATATTTCAATGAGCGAAAAAAAAGATTGCGCCTAAAGTATATTTTATGTCCTACTGTTAACAAAAAATATGCAAATGAACTAAAAAATCACCAGAATTCACCAAAAACCAAAAAATCACCTAAACTGAGCTTTCTTAAAAAGTTTTTCACCAATCACCAGATTATTCATAAAATTACCAGACCGGGTGAAATTTCACCAGAGTTGGCAACACTGTTAGACTATCAGGTAAATCGTCAGGTAAAACCTTAGGTGTGAACGCCGCTATTAAGACGTCAGGTAAGCCGTCAGGTAAAACCTTACGTGTGAACGCTGCTTTAATTATAGGATTATTGGTATAATTATTATAGGCATATTACAGCCAGCCACATAGGTGAAGAATTGAATTTTGTTATTTCATTTATATTTGGTTGAACTGGACAAACATAAATTACCAAAGCTGTATTTTTTGGTATATTTATAGTATTTTATTGAAGACAATATCAATATATGTAAATTGAAAGAGGTGTAATTATGTACCTACTATTTAATCATGTTAAAAAAACAATACGCATTATAATTATGTATGTGACGCCTATGGTCAGCAGTTTAATGCTTTTTTAAGTCATCAATTCTACATTAGAATTACTATAAAATACTGTAAAATGATGTCGCATTTTTGATTGAGCATTCAAAAAGTTAATTTTACATCAGATATTTATTCAATTTTTAAAATAATTATTCAATGATTTTATTATGAAAATTCATAAACAGGGTTGGACAAAGGTTCCGGAACGGTTTAAGGTGAACGAAAAGTGATGTCAACTCCGAATTTCGACAATCGTTATAGTCCGTTTTGTTGCAGTTGATAGCTCATATCGAGGGTTGAAGCCATAAAACAACCGTAAACCATAGGCGTTGCCAATAGTAATTACCTTATTTAATAAGAAAATTGGCCTCTGTCCATTGTTAAGTAGGATTAGGGTTAAAGTAGGTACAACAGGGGTAATTAATTTACCTATTTTTGCCTGCTTTGGGATGTTATTACGCCATTTGATGTGCGTTTGTCAAACTATGTATTTAGTTGTATTTAGATACTGCATTATCTCAAAGTTGAATTATTTCCTATACTTCTAACAATGGCTTCAAGTTTTTCGCCAACGTGTCTTCGTCAAATTAGCAAGAGTGCATATTCTCTCCGAGAAAAGACATTAATATTAAACGTGCATGATGCTCTAGTGTACCAGAAACCTGCAAGTGATGTTCGTAGCATCATTGCAGAGTGTGCCAATATGGTAGGAGTTGGAGAGGCTACTATATATAGGTTCTTGCGTGAAAGAAAATCTAAGAACCTCAGTGAGCCAAAACCACTCCCAGGAAAGAAACCGTTAGAAATTGACAATTTCATTAAAAATGGTATTAGAAGAAAAGTACATAGTTTTTATTTTGCCAAGGAAATACCAACTATAGACAAAATTTTACAAGCCATTAACTACGACGAGGACTTACCACAGCTATCACGAACGAAACTATGGAAAATACTTCATGATATGAACTTTCGATGGGAGAAGCAAAACAGAAAATCTTTTCTTATTGATAGAGCAGATATTATTTGCTGGAGACGTCAATACTTAAGGTCCATCCGAAAATACCGCAGCGAAGGCAAAAACATTTTCTATTTGGATGAAACTTGGCTGAACGAAGGGCACACCGTATCTAAAGTTTGGCAAGATAAAAATGTCCTAAGTTCTCGACAAGCTGTCATGGAAGGCTGGTCAACAGGACTTAGACCACCATCTGGAAAGGGACGCAGACTTATTATAACTCATATAGGAAGTTCAAATGGCTTTTTGGATCAAGGATTATTACAATTCCAGTCGAATTCTACTAAAGACTATCATGAAGAAATGACTGCTGATGTTTTCGAGGAATATTTTAAGCAAATGATAGAATACATTCCCGCTAATTCTGTAATAGTGATGGATAATGCCAGCTATCACTCTAGGCTAAAAGAGAATCTTCCCACAACTTCATGGAAAAAGGCGGAAATCGTAAACTGGTTACAACGAAAGGAATTGAGTTACGATAATACCATGGTAAAAAAAGAACTTTTGGATATTGTTAGGCTACATAAATCACAGTATAAAAAGTATGTTATTGACGAGATGGCAAGAGATCGAGGTATTATAGTGCTCCGTTTACCACCTTACCATTGTGAGCTAAATCCTATCGAATTAATATGGGCTCAAGTAAAAGGATATGTTGCTAGAAATAACAAAACTTTTAAAATGCAAGAAGTGCGACACCTCTTGCTTCATTCTTTAGCAAATGTGTCATCAGAAAATTGGCAAAACGCCATAAAACATGCTATAGTAGAGGAACAAAAAATGTGGGAACTTGACAACGTAATTGACACAACTATGGAAATTGAGCCTTTAGTAATAAGCGTAGGACATGATGACTCTTCAGATTCTTCTGAGGACCATTTTATCGAGTTATAATTATTGAAATTGTCAATATTTTTTGATCTGTAAATAAATTAGTTTTCTTGTAAATAAATTCATAAAATCATAAAATCTATTACATTTAAATAAAATAATAAGCGGTTACATTAAAAACCCAACTCTCCGACCATGATGGGCCGTTTTAATCATTATCCTTTCATTTCATTTTATGGCTCTATTGTTACTTTATCTGTTACCCGGTGGAATAGGTCAAAATTTCTTCATCTTTATGCTAGATGTACGTAAAAAGACCATTTTATAGGTAAAATATTTTAGGCCACCGGGCCCTTGTTTTGAATCTTTAATGAGGGTATCGAGCTATCAACGGCAACGAAACAGACTTTAGGACTATAATTTTAGTATTTGACTGTGCATTCCATATGTGAGTAACGGCATCAACTGGCAAATGGTGTCAGTATAGTTTTTGTCTATAACATACCATATGTCTAAATTCAATTGTTTTGGAAATATTGACAAATGAATGATGAAAACCAATAACGAACCAAATTTATGTAAAATTCGTTACTTCTATATTTACATAAACGAAAATTTAAAATAAAAGTTATTTAACTAATGTTTAAGCCATTTACCAGTGTCCAAGCCTCTTTTAACACATTCAAAATCAAAATCACTCAAGGTAATGGTGCATTCGGCGCCTTGTACCCCCACCTAGGCCGTAAAAGCGAACTATCCCTAAGGAAACAGATAATACGGCCTAAAATGCTGTATGGAAATATAGCATGATGTCAAGCCGCAAAGTCACATAAAAATCGCCGTCAAACTGTCATAAATAAGATCCTCAGGTCTATCACACGTGCTTTACGATAAGGAGAGCGGCCATCTACCGCGACCTTGAAGTACAGCCCATGCGCGAACTCCTCAATGAATGATACGCTGAGTTTCTCAGAAATTGCGATTCCATCCCAATCCAATTATCCGCAAATTCCCCAAAAACGCAAACCCTGACCCCAATAAAAATTACACAGGAGCCTAAACGCTCCGCCAACATAACACTGCACCCTTAAATCCATTACACAACCACACACACACACACACCCACAAAGTAACTCACACAAACCCTCTGGTCTCCAAAGGCTAGAAATGACTTTTTGGAGATCGCAACACTCAACCTTAAGCGTGTAAGAGTGCACTAATACTATACCACAAGGAGTTTAGTCCGTGCGTCGGCGTCTCTTCTTCAGAGAGATAGGTCGCTCCTTCAGAGGGATAGGTTTCTATATCAGATAAACTGAGCCATCCCGACACTACTTTGCACTTCGGGTGAATCGTGTCTGAAAGCAGATTCTCCTTGCATGTCCCCCAAAAAAAAGCCTCTTTGAAAATTAAATTAATGTATATTTAACAATAGTTGATGAGCATGTAAAATTTTGCTTCTTTATAGCTAGTTGTTACTTTTATTTACATCAAAATATAATTATAACAATCTAAGGATCAAATATTACGAAATGACATTTGGTGTCAGCAAGGTGGAGTGCCACCGAATTTTAATATACATATCCGAAATTATTGGGATATAATCACCTGGAAGGTAGATTGGAAGGCGACCTAGGCCTCTTTGGAGTATCTTGAAAACAGAATTTTACATGCTAACAATGCTCTTGAAAAAGGCCTAAAAAGCCGAAACATGTAGAGTAATCCTCTCAATATATTGAAACATTTAAAAGCAAATTTCTTCTTTTTTTACATAAAATTATTTTTAAACTGTTTCATAAAGAACCAACCGCGGAATCAGTCGAGTATATTAAAAAAAAAATTATTGTAACTGTAATGTAATGTAATATTTCCGAAACAATTGAATTTAGACATAGGGTATGTCACAGAAAAAATGTTTTAAATATATGGAGAAATTAGAATATCTAATAATATACAGGGTGTTGCATTTAAAAAAATTAAATGTACCGTCACTCCTTGACCTTTGACGACGTTTCTAACATGGAATGCACAGCCAAATAGTAAAACTTTAGTCCTATTGATTGCCGAATAGCTGAATGAAAAGTGATATCAGATATCACTTTTCATTCTCCTGTAATTATGCCGTTCCGGAACATTTGCCGAACCCTGTATGTAATAATTATAATAATTATTAAAATTCATTTGGAAACTCATTATTTTCATTTATGTTTTGGAATTAACTACACGCATTAGTAATAATTAACTTTTAATTTATATTCGTGTAGGGCCAATAGAAACAGTTCAGTCAGCTTTGTATTAATTCTAATGTCACAAGACAATGAAAATTCAGGTAATTTCTTTAATTCTTATTTGTGTATTACCATCAATATATGAAAATGGAAAAGAATATTTTAAATCTGAATTAGATGTCACTCAACAAACACTAGAATATGTTCTTATAAATAACATTAAAATAACGAAAAATAAAATTTGCATAGGAATTATATCTAAAAATACATTGTTAGACAATTATTTAGTGACCACATGGATTCTGCAAATCAAGCATCTCAAAATAGGAAGCATAGTTTTATTAAACATTACATTAACTAATATTGAGGAAAAATATTTGCGATTACCATACATTTTTGTATTTATTGAGCAGCCTGAAGATCTGCAGAGCATTAGTTTCTCAGTTTTGGACAACACTTTCCTGTGGTCAAGTAATTCATGCTTTTATGTTATAGTTTTAAAGGAATTCACCAATGATATTGATACCGTGACTGAAATATTATGGCGTAAGTATCAAATCTTGAACTACATCTTCATACAAGTTGATGGTTTTAAAAAGCCGCGAATTTCTGCTTACAATCCATTTAAGAAGGAGATCAATATTATGGCACACATGGAGCGGTATACAGAAGATATTCTTTTCCCAGATAAACTTACAAATTTACATAATTATCCAGTTAAAGTAAGTTTAATGGCCGCCCCGACCATCAAAATTTATAATAATGTATGTGTTGGAGTCGGTTGTGTATATGCAGATTATTTTTTACAAAAGTTAAATGCAAGTCTGATGGTCATTCGACTGGATGTTGATAACTTAACGGTACAGATGGAAGATATAATAAAGGGCAATGCAGATATTATATTGAATTTCAGATATGTCGTACCAAAATACGTAGACTATATTTCTCATGTTTATTGTGGCGGTTATGCTGTTATTTTAACACCAAATAATATTGAAATCAGTTATTGGGGTGCTCTGGCTTCAATCTTTGATACAGCGTCATGGGCGTTATTTGCCAGTGTTGGGCTAGTCTTGTATTTTCTACAAGGGTGGTTGAAGGTAATGATAAAGAAGAGGCTATTGAAATATACATCTATAATTATTGCAATTCTTTTGTTAGTATGGTCCTTCTTCTTTACATATTTCTTTCAGAGTGGTATAATTTCTGCATTAACTACACCAAGGCCTCCAAACAATATAGAATCTTTGGAAGAGTTGGCGAAAACGGATTTAAAGGTTTATGTTAATGGCCAGGAAAAAGAACTTTTGCCACCATTTTTAGAAAAGCAGATTCAAGTAATTTCTGATTCCGCTAAAATAGCCAAACTTTATGCGTTACATACTGATGGCGCCTTTTGTTTGTATTTTTATTATTATAAACAATTCTTTTCCAAAGACTTACGAGGCACCGCACAAAGAGCATTATACCATGTGATTAAAGGAGAAGTGGCTACAGGTAGTACAACGTACTACATGAGAGAAAATTCACCGTTTCGTAGACTTATCAAGAAGTTAACCGTACACAAAACAGAAGGTGATATTATAGAGTTTCCCAAATTAACAATATCAAAAATTACAGCAGGAAAAAAAATTGTAAAAATGAATTTAGATAATTTTGCTGAAGTATTCTCTGCCTACCTTGTCGGAATTTTCATAAGTTTAGTAGTGTTTCTTGGCGAGTTTATTAGATTTTATTATTGAACGATTTCTTGAGTTTTATTTATGCAATTGTTATAATAATCGTTATACAGGGTGTTCCTTAATGACGTTCTAATATTTCAGGGGGTGATTCCTTAGGTCATTTTATAAAGAAAAGTTCATATGAACATATGTCCACAACGGCTTAAATTTCTTGCTACAGGGTGTTGAATTTTTAATTTTTAAATGGTTATTTTCTAATATCTCCGAAAGTACTTTGGATATTATTTTCAATTTTGGTATGTATTAATAGAATATAGAACCACAAATTTTAGTTAGAAAAGTTATTCAATTGTTCCACCAGTGGCGTCCCTGCAAACATGTACTTTGATATTTTTTACAGAAAAGATGGTACGCCACTGACGTTTTTCCATGTGGATACTTTTTCTGAATAGCCTGGTCAATTCTACATGAAAACGGTCTCTTGAGTTTTTCTCGTCAGACGCGCGTTCTTGATTAAAACCACTAAATTCATATTGAAACTCATTATTATTAACATTGATAAAATATTAATGACAAATTTTGTTTTATAAAAATTGTTGTGGTGGGCAATGAGATGCAACAATTTTTATAAACACAATTTATCATTATTATTTTATCAATGTTAATAGGAAAGAGTTTCAATATGAATTTAGTGGTTTTAATCAAGAACGGTGCGTCTGACGAGAAAGACTCAAGAAACCGGTTTCATGTAGAATTGACCAGACTAATCAGAAAAAATATCCACATGGAAAAATGTCAGTGGCGTACCATCTTTTTTGTAAAAGATATCAGAGGATACGTTTGCAGGGACGCCACTGGTGGAACAATTGAATAACTTCTCCAACTAAAATTTGTGGTTCTATATCCTATTAACGCATACCAAAATTTAAAATAATATCTAAAGTAGTTTCGGAGATATTAGAAAATAACCATTTAAAAAACAAAAATTCAACAGCCTGTAGCAAAAAATTTAAGCTGTTGCGGACATATGTTCATATGAACTTTTCTTTATGAAATAACCTAAGGAAACACATCCTGAAATATTGACACGTCATAAAGGAACACACTGTATGCAGAGTTTAAGAATCATATTTTAAACTCCATGTTAAAACACTAAATAAAAATAATATGTGAACATGAAGAATAAAATGTTGTCGTTTCATTTGTACCTTATTGAATATTATAAACACTGACATGACTAATTGTAGGGATATAGAGGAGCATTTGGCCATAAAGAAAAATTTCTTGATTATTAAGTAATTTGGCTCATGAAATGATAACCTAGTTACCTTATCAGTAATAGGAGATACTTTACCAATGTGTTACATGACAAATATTTTTCAAAATTTTTTTTTAAATATCAGGTAGGAAAATGGCCGATTGCTCCCCATCCCAAGGGAGCATTCGACCATCATAAGAGGAGGATTCAGCCAAACAACGTATCTGGTAAATTTACAAAGCTAAACAAAAAATGAATAAAAATCTAATCTAAAATTATCAAATAGATTGCGTAAAGTTATATCTTCATGTCGAATTAATACAAACAATTAATATAACAAACGCCAAACTGACTAAATTAATTTATTCCTTCTGCTCAGTTGACAATGAGGGTTGCAAAATTATAACAAAAATGATGGCACGCGGCAATTTGAACAGGAATTAATATTTCTAATAATGCCTCTGTTGTTCACATGTCGTCAATTAAGAAGAAATTAAAGGTTGTAGATATTCCTTTTCGTCTTAGAACCTAAATTCTTATGGTATTCTCGTTTATAATGCTTCGAATTTGCATCCAACAAATTTAACCAATACGTTTTTTCTTTTAAATTTTACAATGACAAAATCTTATGGACTTAGCTTTTCCTCATTAAGAGTTGCGTTTAATCACAGGTTGCCAAGCAGGCACCATTTTATTCAAACGTCTAGCCAAATATACTTAATTTTCTAATTTAAAACTGGATTTGTAAAGTTAAAGGATTGGAAAATGGTATAAAAAAATTGCATTAAGAAATATAATGTTATAAGAATAATAATAACAAATTCAAATATGAACAATTTTCAAATTTTTGTCACATATCTTCCTGAAACTTGTTGATACCCCAATCGACATGTCAGACAATCTAAATATCAATAAATTAACTAAAAAACTTTATTATTAACGGCTAAAACTTCACGAAAAGAAATATTGATCAGCTGATGAGTCTCGTCTCTTTCTAACCTGCCAAATAGCGGCATTTTTTTAAATTAAATTGATGCAATATAGACGGCTTTGATTGATAATTTGGGGTTGTTTGGGATCCTCATCTTAAGTTCGATAAGATCATCACTAACATATTCAATTAAATAAGTTAAGTTTCGTTATGAGTTGTTTATTGCCTTTGTCCTTTGATCCAGGCTTATTAAATAAGTCTTGTTTTGCACACTTATTTGTTTTCTCGTTCGACTTCCTCTAATCTGTTATTTTCTGGTGGGTCAGTGTAAATTCTTGGGTATCCAGGCTTTCGATTACTGGCCACTGGCCGAATGTACACCAGGTCTATATGGACGAATGCATTTGATCCAGCGATCAAAACATTTTAACTACCATTTATAGTTTATAAAATAGTCCAGTAATAGAAACGGCAATACACAAACACGATTTAAACATAAAAAATAAAGAGGTAAAGAAACTCACAGTCTGCTCCACTAGTTTAATAACAGTTAATAAAAAACATACATATTTCGAAGGCTTAAGCCTTCATCCTCAGTGAAAAATACAGCATCAAAGGGAACCTATGACATTGTTAAACTAACAAAGCAGGAAAAGAAAAACTTTTATATGATTATGCAAAAATCAAGAATAAAAGTAAAAAAAGTAAAAACTAAAGGTTTCTTCTTAAAACTAATCCATCGAATGCTAATCCATTTAAGAAGAAACCTTTAGTTTTTTACTTTTTTTACTTTTATTCTTTATTTTTGCATAATCATATAAAAGTTTTTCTTTTCCTGCTTTGTTAGTTTAACAATATCATAGGTTCCCTCTGATGCTGTATTTTTCACTGAGGATGAAGGCTTAAGCCTTCGAAACATGTATGTTTTTTGTTAACTGTTATTAAACTAGTGGAGCAAACTGTGAGTTTCTTTACCTCCTTATAACTTCACTCCACTTTGAGATGGACTACTTCAAGAAAAAAAATAAAAAATAAAATTAAAATCTTCATTTTTAAACAAAATATGGGGAAAATATCTACATAAAAAAATCTTACTTTTTAAACTTTTCTTGTTAAAGCCGATCTGATGCACCAATAACGTGGTTATTATAATTCAGGTTGCATATAATAATGTTGGTAAAATTATTTTCCCTGATAAACGCGTTAGATTTTAATAGATTTTAAAATAGCTTAGGTGGCTGAATGCTCTCTGTGGCCGAATGCTTCCCTATCTCCCCTGCCATAGGCGTAGCTACGGTGTGGCAGGGTGGGGCGCTTACCCCCCCTAATCTGGCTCATAACACAAAAAATGTATGAGTATAAAATTTAAAATAGAATACCTAGTTCAAAGAATTTTCGGTATAGAGATTCATCAATATGTGATATTTCTGAGCTACCGCGGAAATGTGAGTTGTTTTCAAATAGATCATAGATCAGGGTGTCCCGAAAATAAGGGGCAATACTTTACCACCCTATTCTCCGGATAAAAATAATAGAAGTTTGTCATACGGGCATAAGTGCAGAAATGCATGCTAAGGGGGCTACGGCCCTTAGAATGGGGAACCATGAAGACGTTTTTTCTCAATATTTTCGAAACCGTTCAAAATAAAATTTTGAAATTAGGTATGGTGTATAAACTTTTGACGCTAAATCAGTTCATGTATTCAGAATTTCAAAATTGTAATCATAGGCGTCACATGCTGGGGTGATTAAGAGTTAAAATAATCCCACTTTTTTAATTCGTCATTTTTTTTTAAATTTTCTTACAAATTATGAAATATCAAAGTATTTTACGTGAAAATGGCTCTCTTAGCTCATATTGATAGGGCTTACAGTTTTTGAGTAAAATCGTTTTGAAAAAAAAATACGTTCATAAAAGAGTTCATTAATAAAATTTAAAAAATGTAATGAAGTAACTAACTTTATTTTTATTAAATAATTACGTAGTCAAGTCTCACCATAAAAGAGAAATTTAAAACAAGAACTACTCATTGAGAACGTGCTCAAATAGACCTCCATTTTCTCTGATACATACTATATCCTGGCCAGCGAGATCGCCGGACTTAAATCCACTTGATTATTATTTTTGGGCCTATGTGTAACATAGTTTATGCAATGGAGGTGGATACCCGTGAGGATCTGCTTAAGCACATTTTTCAAGCTGGAAATGAAGTAAGAAGAAATCGTTTTCAAATTCTTCGGGTATCTCACAACATTTGCGGTAGAGCTAGACTCTGTATCAGAGCAAATGGAGGTCTATTTGAGCACGTTCTCAATAGCATTGTTTTGGTTCAAACTTAGAACCGTTCTAGAACAGTCCGCACATGCGCAGTGACATATTTCTGTTTTGGTTTAGTTAGAACCGATTCCGAACTTAAAATTTAAGCGTTTTGGTTATATTTCGAACCGGTTCGTAACCGTTCTTGAACTGTCAATGCAGTTCTAGCTTTTTGATGGAACCGATTCGGGATTTTTAGTTGCCGCATGCGCAGTGTAATAAAAAGAAGGGATTTCCCCAGCTGATCACCATTTTAAATTGTTTGCTTGTGTCCCTTTTGTGCTCGTATCTCGTGTCTTGCGTTTTGAATCTTAGTTCAGCTATTTTTTTTGTTAAAAGTAAAATAGGTACTATAGAATGGAGGATAATAATCCCATAGTTATGGTAGGTAGAAGTTTCTGTAAAGAAGTTAAATGCAACATATAATTTCATTTTTCAAGATTATTGGGAAATTATTTGAGTATTTTTTGTAGGATTAGCTTTTAAATAGTGCAGGCTTAGAATTATTGGTATCATATAATATACACTTAAATATCTGTATTTTCTGTACATAAATAAGGAAAAATAACCACTTCGTCACTTTTCGAAATTTTGAGGTTATGGTTAATTCTCCTCTTCTTCTTTTTCAATAAGCTGTTTTGGTTTCTTCTACTGAGAACCGATTCTAAAACAGTTCGAGGATTTATTTTATTGCATATAGAGTTCTGCGCAGTTCTCGAACTGTCTAGAATCAATCCTTATTTTACAACCAAAACAAACCTAATGAGTAGTTCTTGTTTTAAATTTCTCTTTTATGGTGAGATTTGACTAGAATTATTTAATAAAAATTAAATTAGTAACTTCGTTACAATTTTTTAATATTATTAATGAACTCTTTTATGAATGTAATTTTTTTTTCAAAATGATTTTACTCAAAAACTGTAAGTCCTATCAATATGAACTAAGAGAGCCATTTTTACGTAAAATACTTTGATATTTCATAATTTAAAAAAAAAATAAAAAAAGAATAACTAATTAAAAAAGTGGGCTTATTTTAACCCTTAATCACCCCAGTATGTGACGCCTATGATTAATATTTTGAAATTCTGAATGGATGAGATGATTAAGCGTCAACAGTTAATACACCATACCTAATTTCAAAATTTTATTATGAACGGTTTCGAAAATATTTAGAAAAAAACGTCTTCAGGGCTCCCCATTCTAAGGGCCGTAGCCCTCTTAGCATGCATGTCTGCACTTATGCCCGTATGACAAACTTCTATTATTTGTAGCCGGAGAATATGGTGATAAAGTATTGCCCCTTTATTTCGGGGCACCCTGTATATTATTAAATCATAAAAATATACAATAAGGTATTTATTCTCGAAATGATTAAAAATGTTAAGTTAACAGTTAATGGTACTGTGGGTCTTTTTGTTTTTAAACCGAGACCTATTATTTAAATTAATGTTATTATTATAAACAGTATTATCTATCACTATGTATTTGTATTTTTTCTCCTGCAAAAACTGGATTTCTAACAAGGGATGTTGAAATAAATGTATTGGTGGGTTATCCTTTGCAAAGAATTATTTTTGTCCAGCGAAATCCTATACTTTTTCCACGACCACGTTATAAAGGATGTCCTAAATAATTGATAAGTATGTATAGTGTGTCCCATTTTTGACACTTTTATAGGGTTTGTTCTCCGTAACTGTTAGTGCTATCAAAAAAGTAATGAAGGTGTCATGTGCTCTTTTTGTGTCAAACTTAAAATGATAAAATCAATATTTGAAAATTTTCGCTCGCTTAAGAGATACAGAAAATCAAAAAATCGATAATTTATAAATTACCCTATAATTTCTTAGTTAAAAGAGATACTGAAAAATGTTTTATACAAAAGTTTCTTTATAATGATTGTTGAATAATCTGCCGTATTTAGAATAACTTTACGCGGTCAGGTAAAAAAGTTATCGAATCTAACCCCATTTTTTTAAATGGAACACCCTGTATATTTTAATCGAAAAAGATAATATTTTAAATTCTATTTTCAAATATATAACACACCATGGATGATATTGGTTTCCTAGGCGATTTATTTAAACTTTTTTACTTTAAACCACAATAGGCCATGAAACAAAAGCTAATATGCTAGAGACAACTATGTCTAGTTGTTGTTAACATTTAACGTCACTGTCATTCTTACGTATTCATTTGTGACAAAGACTTATCAACATTGTGAAAAATTTGATATGATATCTATCATCCATAGTGTGTTATAAATTTGAAAAGAGAATTTAAAATGCTATCTTTTTGGATTAAAATATACAGTGTTAAAAAAATGAGGCTAGATCCGATAACTTTTTACCTGACCATGTATACTTATTCTAAATACGGCAGATTATTTAAAAATCATTATAAATAAACTTCTATATACAACATTTTTCTGTATCTCTTTCAACTAAGAACATATAGGGTAATTTAGAAATTGTCAATTTGTTTATTTTCCCCCGTATCTCTTAAGGGAGCGAAAATTTTCAAATTTTGATTTTACCATTTTAAGTTTGACCCAAAAAGAGCACATGACACCTAGATTACTTTTTTGATAGCACTAACAATAACGGAGACCTATAAAAGTATCGAAAATGGGACATCAAAATCATCAACTTCATGTTCGCTAACCAAGTCTACCCCGATACTTGGAAAACAGCCGCTGTCATTCTCATTCCCAAACAAAACCAAAATCTCTCGTTTCCTCAAAACTGGAGACCAATAAGTCTAATCTCATCCCTTTCAAAAATATCGGAGAAACTCTTTCTCACCAGACTATGGGATGTAGTCAATGATCTGAACATTGTCCAAAATTAGCAATTCGGCTTCAGAGTAAGCCACTCAACAGAACACCAACTTGCCAGACTTGATGATGGGGTCACAGAAGGTTACAGCGCAATAAATCCACGGGGATGGTTGCGCTGGACATCGAAAAGGCCTTTGACAAAGTATGGCATGAGGGTGTGGCTTACAAACTTCATTACGTCTTCAACGTCAACATATATTACACAAAGTTCCTTATTTCCTACCTTAAGGAGAGAAAATTCAAAACGCGCGTAAACGGCGTATACTCCTCAACCAGGAATATATTATCCGGAGTCCCTCAAGGTTCCCCTCTCGCCCCACCCCTGTATACAGTGTTTGTAGCGGATACGCCAAAAGTGCCTTTCGTTGACCAGTTCGCCTTCGCAGACGATAGGGAAATGACTTGCACAGACAAAAACCTCCCACACATAAGAAGGTCTCTTCAGCATCAACTTGACGCTCTGACCAAATATTACCAGAAATGGAAAATAAAGGTCAACGTCACAAGCCATGCTAATATCAGGCAGACAGAGACCTGTCATTCAAAATGTAATACTTGAGGACAGGCCAATCCCTTGGTCTGACACCATCAAATATTTGGGCGTCACCATCGACAAAAAGTTGACTTGGAAGAGACATATCCAAAACAAAATCACGCAAGCAAACAGCTCATTATGCGCGATGTATCCCCTCCTAGGTCGAAAAAGCAAACTGTCCCTCAAAAACAAGGTTCTGCTTTACAAGCAGGTCATCCGCCCCAAAATGCTATATGGAAATATAGCATGGTGTCAAGCGGCAAAGTCCTCCAAACACCGTCTTCAAGTAGTCCAAAATAAAATCCTCAGGTCCGTTACGCGTGCCCCACGATACGTCAGGGGAGCGGCCATCCAACGCGACCTTGAGGTGGAGCCCATACACGAATTCCTTCGTGCCAGACACACTGAGTTTCTGAGAAGACAGCGGTTCCACCCAAATCCCCTAATCCGTGACAACTTCCCTAAAAACCCCAACCCTGATCTCAACAGGAAACGTCATAGGAGCCTCAATGCTCCTCCAACATAACTACAGCCTCGAAAATCCCCAATCAGAATCCCACATCCAATCCCCAAAACACACACTAAACCTCTGGTTATCAGAAAGTCAGAAATGACTTTCTGATGACCTCAACACTCAGTCATAAGCGTGTAAAGCTAGCTTTAGACGGTGCCTCTTTTCGTGCGTTAGCGCATGCGACATTTCGTGCAGCAGCGCATGCAATATAGCGCATAAAACCGTACCACCTTAATGTCGTGCAACATATCATTTACACTAAAATTGATATCGGTGGTGCGTCTTGCATTTTTCAACATGGATGTTGTCAGGTTTAGAGGTTTGTGTGCTGCTTTTATTATAATATCGAGAAATAAAAAACGTAAACGGAAGTGTTGGATACGGGAATTGCTGAGGAAAAAGTCCTATTCTATTCTAAAACCTGCGTTTCAGTTTCTGTGCCGCCGCGTTGCATGTCACCATCTAAAATAAATAACATGGAAGTGTATGCGAACCAATTACTTTTGTATGTTTCGGAGGTTGCGCTTCCACTTTTCATAGTAACTTTTGTATGTTCTTTATGGAAGTATGGCCTCAAGCTCTTAATTTTGTTCAAGACTTGCTTTGGTGTTATACTGAATTTTTTACATAATTCCTGAATAGCATCATTCCGTATAATACGGTTTTTGTAACTAGGGTCTTCACATCGCCACAAACAAGTGAAATTTCTATAAGAGTCAATAAACTCAATTGTTCTGTCATTCATTTTGATGTAAACATGCGAAGACGCACAATGTAACGCATGAAAGTCCCATCAGTCTCGGGAAACACTGCGTCTGCTTGCATCTTGACGCAAACAACCGGTGCGCTTTAAAAAGCGCATGCAGAGACGCGTGCGCCATAGTTGCGCTACGACGCATGCATCAAGATGCACGAAAAAAGGCATCGTCTAAAGCTAGCTTTAAGCTAGCTTTAGACGATGCCTAACGGCATCAACACAATGCCACGGCGAGTTTAGTCGGTAGGCGTCATTCACTCGTAATGATATTAGCCAGCCCGACACTACTTTGCACTCTGCATCGTGTCTGTCAAAAAAAAAAAAAAAAAAAAAAAGCTCTGTACTACTATTGCTACTTGCGGCCTGTAAGCTTTTGTGTCCTATAAACAGCAGGACATGATTATAAAGCTGTTTAGTTGTTTTATAACTATCGCTAAATTGAGGCTGAGATAACAAATTTTATATCTTTTATTAAAATTTTGTTCGCGATTATTAAACATTTAAATAGGGGTTCCGTCCGAACCCGTAGTGATATATTTTGTTTTCAAATTAAGTGGCTCTCATTTCTCCATTATCCACTAATATTTTATAGATGCAATTCAATTATTATATGATGTAGTAAAAGTCGCCCATATGCCGTATAGGGTAAAGCGGGGAAATCGTCGACATTAATGATATTTTTTACTAATAATTTTCGCTGTTTCTGAAACTATCGCGCGGACTTATTTGCCTTTGGTAAAAGTAGAGAATATTACTTATACTATACAGGCTGTCCCGCATAAGAATGTACTCTATAGGGATCTAATTAACCACAGGGCATGGCAGAAATGATAAAAATCAAAACCGAATTTTTACGATTTAGTTCTTTTTGTTTCCTGATTCTATTTGAAGAGACACGAAAGTACACTTTATTTACAACCATGTATGTAATGACAGTTCATCTATCTTTCAAAGGTGGAAAGTTGACGTTTTTTTACTTTTACTTTCCACCCGGGTGGAAAGTAAATTATTTTTTTGTAATTTTTTTATCGATTTTTCAAAATAATATACGAACACACTTTTAAAAAATGCTAATAGCTTTGCGTGTTTAGATATGTCTACTTTTTCCCTAATTGATAGAGTGGTACTCAGCATTGAATATTATGACCAAATCGTTGATATCTTCTTTGTCTCGGCATTTTCACTGAAATAAGCTAGTAGCGCCGACTCATAAGCAGGATTTTGAACTTTGTTTCCCGTACACCATTATTTGAAACATTTATATTCATTGTCACATCTCAGGCGGCTTTTAGTAGGCAGAAGATCTTCTTCTACTATTTTTGCTACTTCTTGAATTTCTGGTGGAGTAGCAGCAAAATCAAATGCTTCATCTGATGAGCATTTTTCTGTTGTTAAAATAATATATTGTTTAGTGACATGAAAACCATATTCAAAAAATGATATTTGCCATCTTGATGTGTATTATTACCTACGTTATTTAACCACCTGCGGTTATTTGAAATTTCTGTCTAATTTTTCAATAGAAGAGTCACAATGACATTTATCTTTTATTAATAATTTTAATTCAAAATAATAAGAAGTGGATGTTAGACGTGGTTGTAAATAAAATAGTATACAAACCTCGGTGAAAAGTTTCATTACTGTCTAGAGATTTACCGACTCTCTCGACAGGAATGAAACACTTTCCACCTCGGTACGTAATATACTATTACATTCTTATTTCCACTTTTTATCCTCTATAAGATAATTATCAATTATTATTATCAATTTTGGTTTTTTAAATAAATAGTATCATTTTATTTTATGGTTTTTTACTTTTGCACTTTGCACGCTTGATATTTTGAATCCAATGATATATATAATACATATTTCTTATTTGGTGTTTCGAGCTTAAAAACTTTCAATGCCAATGAGAACCTTATTGAAAATATTCTTGTTTTTATTGTTGAATTTCTACTCTAATTGGCGTTAAAAACCTTTTTTAATTTGACATTATTTACAATAATAATAATAATAATGTAGGTGTAACATGAATGATTTTCATTTTTAAAAGGGATCGAACACAAAAATAATAGGTAATAATAAATATTCGGAATTTTCTAAATTTGAAAACATGACGTTGTCTAATTTCATCATTTCTGTGAGTACATTCTTATCTGGGACACCCTGTATATGTTCTTAATGGCGGTTTAGAGCGTAATTTTCTTTTAACCATTATTTTTGAATATTTCGTAAGTAAGTACTTTAGATATTACTTTCAATTCTGGTATGTGTTAATAGGTTATAAAACCACACACACACATGAAGTATCACGCCTCAACAAAGACCTGGAAGAAATATTGGCTTGGGGTGACAGTAACCAAGTCGAATTAACGCTAAAAAAATCCAGGCACCAGTTTTCTCTAAAAAGGTTAACATTACAGAGCCGGATATAGTCATGGATGGACACGCAATCCCACTGGCTTCATCTATCAATTTGCTGGGCGTCAATCTGGGAGGAAATATTTCTTGACATAACCACGTTGTGGCAGTCGCCAAAATATCTTCTCAGAAACTTGGTGTACTCTTCCGAACCAGAAAGTTGTACACACTTCAACCAACTTTTGACACTATACAAAGCCCAGATTCGATCATGACTAGAGTACTGCTGTCATGTCTGGAGCTCTGCACCCAAACATACTCTTCGGCTACTGGATTCCATCGAAAGGATGGCCATTCGTCTGATTGGAGACCACGAGCTGACGAAGAACCTCGACAGCCTAGAGCATCGAAGACAGGTTGGGGATTTGACTCTCTTTTACAGATATTTTCATGGAAAGTGCTCGGCTGACCTTGCTCTCTTAATTCCGCCAAGAGCGGCGAATAGCAGAAATACGCGACGAACCACTGCCGCCCATCCATATGTAGTTAAGCTTAGTACTCCTCGAATTCTTTCATCTGGAAGACTTCATCCTTATAGAACGACCTTCCCGAGGTCCTCTTTCCCAACGAATATAACCTTCAACGATTTAAAACCAACGTGAACCGTTTTTTGCGCATACGCACCACTCCCAGAGTGCCCTACAGGATGTTTCCTATAGTGCTTTTTTTTTATCATAAAATAAAAAAAACATCTTTTATTTAATTATTCTATCGATCCCCCAGGCACATTACTGACAAATTGTCATGTAGATATTCTTACTGATTAGCCTGATCATTTCTACATGAAAGAGGACTCTTGCATATTTATCGTCTTGATTAAAACAATTAAATTAAAACTGAAACTCATTACTATTACTATTAATAGGTAAATGTTGTTATTTCCAATAATTTTTACAACCGCAATTTATCATCGTTTATGAAGGTAAACACTTCTTCCAGTCTACGCGTACTCCGCCGGCCCCTCCTAAGCCGTCCATATGATGTCGGCGATAAACGAGCAAAAAAAGTGGAGCGAAATTACTATATTTAGCAAAATTAGGGGCAATTACGGCACAAGTCAAGTGCAGAAACGTATATGTTACACAAATGCTTGTCGTAAATAAAAAAATTACAGGTATTAAGCTTTAATTTGGGGCGGCAATTTCTTTTTTTTAAAATACCTTATCGTATATTTGGTGCAAAATTTAAACTGTGAGATTATTTAGATGAGTTACAATAGAGTTGCAATTAAAGGTATTAAAATTTGTTACATAACATTATAATTATATGCGGGTCATTCTTGTACAAACCGTACACTTTTTAACCTTGACATTTTAGAATAGTCCGAAAGCTTTTTTACACCTGACATATGTCGCAGCCTTTTAGTGTAAGCGGCCGTTTCATGAAAAGTCTGCTCTTTTCATGAAACGCTGCCAAGCACTGAAACAAATAACTATTACGCCAAAACGCTATAAATTGTAGACGTTACATGACTGACTTTACTGGACTTTTCATGTAACGCTCCTCATCTACATTGCACTTACTGAATTAACAACGAAATAACTTTTACTACAAAAGAAAATAACGTTTATTACAAATAAGGTATAATATCGGCTACCTACAGTACAAGATCAACAAAACTTCTAATGAAAGTAGAATCCTCAATTATAAAAAAAAAGAAATAACGATATGTTACTTATTAAAGCACGGCAAGCTATTATGGCAACGGCTATTACAAAGTACGCTATTTTTTTACAGATACACTTATTCCTAGTACACTGTTGTTTGAGAGATTTACTCGAACATTTCAGTATGGCTTGACCACCTGATTCCAATGACACAGCTTCTCTTAAGCTGAGCTTTTTCCAAGGGGATTTTCTCTTTATTAATAAATGCTGAATCCGCAACAGTAAGACTTTCAGCACCAAACCATCCCTTTATAGTACCGTGCTTACCAGCAATCGGATTGACGCCATTTTTCTGATCTATTATCAAACAAATCATATTCCTGGAATCTCTTGGACCTCTGTCAACTTTGGGAATATTCAATAATACACAATCGCCGACATTAAAAGTGGGCATTTTTTTGCCGAATTACTTAACATTTTGTTGGCTGCTTCTTCAGATTTATTTCTAGCATCGTCGCGTTCTTCAGAAATGTTTTTACTGGCAGAACATAAATTGCACAGTACTGAAGATCCTTGTTGACAAACTTCTGCAATGTTAACAACACGTAAACAATTTTCGCACATTGATTCTTGAGATCTGTTTATTTTTTTTTCTGCGGTACAATATTGGTAATATCAGCATTTTCATCAGCGAGACCTTTATATGCATCAGATATTACGATAACTGAATCTTCTTCGTTTATAATTTCCGTAGATCTTCTTCCGTAGTCAGTTTTTTTGCAAGCGCTGAGAGAATGTTACTAGAATTCGCCATTTTCAGGTTATACAATACTCATTTTATTATATGAAGTGCAAACTAGATTCGGAGCGTAAAAAGTCTAATAAAGTCAGTCACTTAACGTAGTTTTGCTCGTTTTCATCAAGAGGGCGAAACAGGCAGACGATTCATGTAACGTCTACAATTTATAGCCTTTTGTCGTAATAGTTATTTGTTTCAGTATTTGGCAGCGTTTCATGAAAAGAGCAGACTTTTCATGAAACGCCTGATTACACTAAAAGGCTGCGACATACACATATAATTAGTTGACACGTATTTCAGGATTTTGCTGAAAAAAATGAGTTTTCTACAATATCCACACATGAATTTTTGATAATTTGTTGAATTCTCTCCAATTTTCTCATACTATAAATTTAATACCTCCAGTTGTATTGATCGTAGCAATATCGGTCTTTTTTTTTATTTAACACTTTGTTATGTTAGCTTTCGAAGCTTAAAACAATTTTCCATTGTGAATGACATTTTTCGAAAAAGTGGCACCTCTATTAGATCGATAGTTATTAAATATTTTCGATCGCAAGACACCCAGCGATCGGAAGTACTTTTTATGAAGCCCTTAATGGAACGCCCGTTTTTCATTACTGCTTTCACGTTTGACAGTGTCGGATTAACAAACTTCATTGTTCAATAACATTTTTCGTGGTTTTTCAGTGTGTGTGTGTGCGTCCCAAATTTTTCTTTTTTTTTATGATCGAACATAAGCACTATAGGAAACATCCTTTAGGGTACTCTGGGAGTGGTGCGTGTGCGCAAAAAGCGATTCACGTTGGTTTTGAGGTTATATTCGTTATTGTCGTTGGGAAACACGACCTCGGGAAGGTCATTCCAGAAGGATGAAGACCTCCAGATGAAAGAATTCTTAAATAATGAAGTTCGGGTTTGTTCGGGTTTGTAGGAGTACTAAGCTTAACCACATATGGATGGGCGGCAGTGGCTCGTCGTGTATTTCTGATATTCGCCGCTCTGGGCGGAATTAAGAGGGCAAGGTCAGCCGAGCACTTTCCATGAAAATATCTGTAAAATAGAGTCACATCTCCAACCTGTCTTCGATGTTCTAGGCTGTCGAGGTTCTTCGTCAGCTCGTGAGCTCGTGGTCTCCAATCAAACGAATGGCCCTCCTTTCGATGGAGTCCAGTAGCCCAAGAGTATGTTTGGGTGCAGAGCTCCAGACATGAGGGCAGTACTCTAGTGATGGTCGAATCTGGGCTTTGTATAGTGTCAAAAGTTGTTGAGGTGTGTACAACGTTCTGGTTCGGAAGAGTACACCAAGTTTCTGAAAAGCTATCTTGGCGATTGCCACAACGTGGTTATGCCAAAACATATTTCCTCCCAGATTGACGCCCAGCAAATTAATAGATGAAGCCAGTGGGATTGCGTGTCCGTCCATGACTATATCCGGTTCTGTAATATTAACCTTTTTAGAGAAAACTGCTGCCTGGGGTTTTTTAGCGTTAAATTCGACTTGGTTACTGTCACCCCAAGCCAAAATTTCTTCCAGGTCTTTGTTGAGGCGTGATACTTCATGCTGTCTGCCAAGATGTGCGTCGACAGCCGATGTTTGTGCATTCAAAAAGAAGGATAAGTGTGCTATCATCAGCAAAACTAAATATCGGGTTTTTCGTTTTCACTAGAAGGTCATTAATATAGAGTAAGGAGATAGTGGGAGACAATTTAAGTGTTGCTTGTCGAAAAAGAGTAATTCTTAACTCAACATGGTATGACTGTGCCAAATCTGCCGTCGACTGGATAATTTAAATCCGAATTTATCTTGTCACGTCCGTCGATTGTTTGATTTGCCGTCAAAGAAACAGCCTGAAGATTAAAAGAGACAGAGATTATAGATAGAACTTTGTTCGGATTTATTTTCGTAAATAAGAGATGTTACGTATACGAAGCTACTATAAATACGGGGTCCATGTTTGTTTTAAGTCGATGGTCGATACTGATGGTCACAGCGTGGAATAAATAATAGAAACAACCATATTTAAATATGAATATACCAGCCAACGCAAAACATATCAGTCGCTGGGAAATCTAGGACGAGAGTTTACAGACTCGTATTAACAACTCCTCCCTGTTATCCAACGTCAGGTATACCTATTCGGGTTTGTTCGCGTTCATGGCGTTGCTGTCCGGCGTCATGCATATAATAGGGAAGACGTTGAGTTAGATAGAACTCTTTTTGGCCGCACCTGTATAATTTGTCAATGAGAAGGCAACTAACCGGGCGATTAAATAAAAAAAAATTATTTTAACTGTTTATTATTATTTAAAACAGGTGCTTATGTAAATTATAAGGAGAACGAAGGGGAGTATCGACCATGGGGTAATACTGACCTCATTTAAAACTGGGTAATTGTAATAGTATTATTAATAAGGTAAGAAGTTATACAATACTAGTAATGAAATATACAGGGTGTTATGGAAATGAATTATTATATTTAAATGGGTGTCCTAGAGAAAGTCTACATACTTTTTTTTGTAATCGAATATCTAAATACTAAGGTAAAAACCCTTTTTACCCACATAGTGCGCACCGTTCCATCTGTATTCAGTTAGCAACAATGTGGGTCACTAGAGTATACTAACAGCGTATTTCGCCCTTGCTTGGATACCTGCCGCGCCCGACTATCCTTGCTTCAGTATGTTTCGAGACTCGGGAATGGAATGACACTGTCGAGGGTTCCGCGCGCTTGATGTAGGTATACGAATTTTAAACGTTTTGTTAGTTGTAGCATTACCCGATTTATTTTCAGTTGTGAAATAATTCATAATAAGAAATATTGTGATGTGATTTCAAATTTGTGTGATATTACCTATTGTTGGTTGGTCTTGCAAAACATACTTTTTGTGTTTTATTTTTTTATGGAATTTAATTATAAAACAGAAGGAATTTAATTATAGGACAGATCGAAGGTAATAGCTGAGTATGTACCTTAAAATTGTAGTCTTTTATTTCTAAAAAGTTTGAAAAAGAAGTGATAATGCGGGTCAAAGACGTCTTGTTGCATCTGTGTTGCAATATATGACAACACCTACCTCAACAAACTATTGATTGCGAACGTCTTCAGTAGCGGCCACGTAAATTTTCAGATTTCATATAAAGTGTACAGGTCGACAAGTTTATCTGTAGCTACAAAAGGAATGCGGGCACGAAAATTTCTTGGGTTAACAATGTTGTCACATATATTAAATTTTAATTTACAACATGTTACCAAGTAAACCCTAACTAATATACTATTATAGTTTCCATGTTCTTAAAACTTTCTTTTCACACTATTTATTTTAATATTTAAATGCAAAATAAAATATGTTTCTATTAAAGTACTTCTAATCTAAAAATAGGGCAACATGGTGCAATATCAACAGTAACCATGGGTAACCGTTGGATAGAGCTAATTTTATAGGTTATATCCCAGACAGACGATGACGACACGCGTCTGTTGACACGCCTATTGTGCCAGCGTGCTTCATCCAGTTGCGTAGTGATAGGGTTTGTTTTAAACCTGTGATAATGAATGAATATAACCTGGTAAAACCCTTCATAGTCAAACCCGTGAAGTGACTGCCAATGTGTACAGGGTGTGTGAAGAGGAATTACAAATTAATACATTCAAATTGTCACTTAAGCGGAAGCTAGTATACGGGAGTAAGCGTGGGTGTAGTAAAAAACATTCACAAAGAAGATACTGAAAGGAAAGAAAATAACCCGTCATCTCCTGTCAAAAAAAGGTCCCGTCTCTCTGCGGTCGAAAAAATCGAAGGCTTCGACTTTGACATTGTTAGGAGAACAATACAAAAGTTTTATTTGGAACTAAAAGTAGTCCCAACCTTAAAAAAGTTGCTACAACAGCTGAGAAGCGACATAAACTTTCCATTTTCCCGTGAAACTTTGAAGTGCATGTTGAAATCAAATTGATTTTATTGGCGATAATGCCAAAACAAGCGTAAAATATTAATGGAAAGGCCTAATCTATTGCACTGGTGATACAAATATATTCATGCCATGAAAAATATATATTATTACATTATTAAGATAATAATAGCACGCCCATGACTCGGCCATGTTTAAAAAGATATTGCTTCCCCCTTACCGATACCGCGTAGCTATAGACTCGCTTGTCGCGCTGTATATTTCGTACAATAATTCAAAGCGCCATTTAAGGTTATTTTTCTTCAATTTATTGTCATCTGAGGATTTGCCGGTTTAAATATAATAAGTAATTTCCATAACACCCTGTATATAATTGTTCAAAAATCTTCTATGTAGCTCACAGTCTAAGTTCCTGTTAAGTTCGTTCTGTGTATCGTCTAGACTGTGAGTTAGGTGGACAGTATTCTCCACGCCTGTTCTTTTTATATTGTGTAAAATCAGCTAAGTTGACTCTTTCCAGTTTCTTAAATAATCGATGCTTTTATTTAGTACCTATAGTAAATATTTATTTGGTTGTATGCCAACCCGACCTGTCCGGTCCATACTACCTGCAGGATCGATATTTCTCACTATTTATTTGAGTTAATTATAGTTGTGTAATAAATATTAAATATTACTACTTTGTAAAATGAATGGTATGTTTCAGGGAGTTGTTATACAGTGTGTCCATGTCCACGCATTGAGTTTAAACGAGGAGAAACTTTTATTTATAGCTTTAGAAGAAAAATTTATTTTATCTGCAATTCCGTTGGGATATATGAGGTCAGACCTTTCAACAACACATAATTCGCCAATGTCCATAGGTAATCGATAATCCTCCACTCTCCCCCAAGAACAAGTTAGTTGATTATAGTTGATTAAGATGTCTATAAGTTATAATACTTTGACTTTATCAATGAAATTTTATAGTATCTTAAATTTTAATATAATGCTTGTATTTTCTCACGAATTAATTAATACCGTATTTTTTATCGCTGCACCTGGCTGAATAAATATTATAATTATTTTTTTAACTACTTGGGAAGATCTTAAATATGTTAAGATTACGTAATACAGGGTGTTTCACGGTCTATGGTAGGTTAGACGCATAAGGAAACGAGTAATAGGATTGTTTAAAAAATCTGACCTCTTATATGAACTTAGCTGCTGCAACAATATAAACTATTTTCAGCTTTGCGGCGTTGCTGCTTCCACCGAGATGATGTAGCGACTTTGTAATTTTAAATGAAACACCCTGTGTGTGTGTTAATTTTAGTTCTACTAATATTTTCTTATACATTTCCTATACCCATCTCTTACTGTTTTCAAGATAAAAATAATTTGTTTCTAATATCGCGCAAAACATGACCTTAATTAAACATTTTTGTGGTCTGACTTCATGGAAAGTTAAAATTTTGGTGATAGGAAGGAAATCCAATGAAAAAATCGATTCGATATGATAGAGGGGAGGTTATTAAATTTATGTTTATTTTCGATACAAAATATAAAAGCGGCCAATGGCTGTTCTTTTTAATGGAACCTCTGTCTATTATTCTTAAACAAAGTTACATTTGGTTTCAAACGATATATTCCTATTACTAAACCTTCAGGTTTCCTCAATAGAGCCATTTTTTTATATAGTTTCATAAGAACAAGTACTTGTTAACTCTCATCTAAAGGAATCTTTAAAGACGTGGTAATCTTCCACTTAGTGCATGAAATTAATTTTAAAATAATTTTTTTAAAGGTTTACCATAACGTTAAGGCTATCTTAGCTGAGGTTTACCTTAAGACCTTTAGAAACGATATTGTAAAGTCACCTTAAGGTACGGAATGACATAAGTCATCCTTAACACAAGTTAGACAGTATATTAAAGTTTCTTCTAACTCTTATTTAAAATAATAGAGGAGAATAAGGACGTCGTAATCTAAGACTTAACGCGCCAATTGACCCTCAAATTAATTTAAAACATAGTTTCACCTTGACGTTAATGCTTCCTTAACTTAAGGTAACATTCAAAGATCGGCGCGTATACTAAGGTTTAATTTTTGTTGTGAAACTCCCGGTGTACAACATACACACCGTGTTTCTCTTGAATCTGAATTTTTTCTTTAATGTTATAGTAATCAGTAACTCTTGCTCGGTGCTCGGTGATCTCACCTCCGTTGCTCAATTAGATTAAAATAAAACGTAACGGAGCTTGGATTGTTGTCCAAGATGCGACACAAACAATTGATCTTTGTAGTATTTTTTTTTTAATTTTTAATTTTTATTTTATAAAGAATATAATTTATAATATTTTTAACAAGACAGTGAAATTGACTCGTTTTGCGTGTTTCATTGACTATAATGTTTTGCCTTTGATTGACTTTTACTTTTCTCAACGAAAGATACACCCACATAAATATCATCTTTCAGCGTTTGCAATGCAATAAGTTTATTGTAATTCGAGTCAAGGAAACGGCAAAGAATGGGCAAACTAGTGTTGTGATCGCTCGAGCGAAAAAGCGCTGGAGTACTCGATTATTGAAATAACCGACATCGCTTGATTATCAAAAAAAACTACTCGAGTTACAAATTCAAGCGAAAATCGTCACTTGTTCTTTATTACCTTCCACTCGATACCCGAGTTTTGCTTGACGCCGACCGAAATGTGCTGCTTGGAAGTGTGATCGCTCGAGGTAAAAAACTGCTCGTACATATATTCGAGCAGTTTTTCGCTCGATAGGAAATACTACTATAGTTATAAATTCAAACGAAAAATCGAAAATCGTCGCCTTTCACTTGATACCCCATCTTCGCTCGACGCCGCGCGTAATGTGCCGATTTACAACGTTTGAGTTTGACGCTCAGAAGTCTGGCACGACATACGTGTTAAAGGCACATAAACGACAACAATTTTGTTAAAGGCACATAAACGAGAAGGTGCATACAAAAAGTATGCCAAATCCCTTCATTGCGAAATGTTTTGACTGTTTAGCCAGCGGCGATTGTAAATATAAAAAAAAGAACATTAAATAACGTTAAATATGTGGAATATATGGAATAACGACCCATCACTACTCTTAAATGACATTATGTAGTCCGAGTCGTGGGTGGTCCTGTCAATTTAATTTAGCTGATTAGTTCTCGTTTAAAGGTCCGCCAATGTTTTATTTATCAAAAAGCTTTTTCTTTGATTGACATGTTGCTACGTTTGTATAATTCACGGTACAATATTGATCAGAAAAACTCCCAAAGTCACATTCCCTCTAAAATGTTCTCAATTAATTCAAAATGTTTATGGGAAGATTTTTTTTCTGTTCAATTCTCTTGCAGCCTGATTATTTACCAGTGATACCGTCGTTGGATATTTTTCTTGTTCGGGACGAAAAATTCCAAATATTCCCTGTTAGGCATCCAATAATGATATCACCATCTGCAGACAAGTTTCGAACTATTTTGTTCTGGTCAGTATAGGGTAGGTATACGTATTCATTCGGTCAATCCAAAACTAAATGTTTTTAGATGGTGCTACAAAGATTTAATAATAATTTATTGAAATTTTGTTACGATTATTTCACTATTAAGTTAAGAAGGCATATGGAAAAAATTCCCAGAATATGAATTTTTAAAGAAGTTTTCCCCAAATTCCCAGCATTGTCCAAAAATCGTCAGATCTGCATAATTTTCCCCAGACTTTGGGAGAAAATTTCCAGGTCCATATTGAAAATAATGAAGTGGGTAGCAATAACTTAAACGTCAAGCGCCATTTTAAGAAAGCGTTAAGTACGTTTGGTATAGAATGAAAAACCAAAAATTTTTTTATACAACGTGTCCAAGATAAAGAGGGCCAGTACAGGGATCTCGGAAACTGTAGAGATACGAAGTCGAATATACGAAAGTTGCGCATTTACGTGCCTAATAATATGCCGTTTAGATAGTTTTAAAATTCCGAGTAGTTCCGGAGATATCCGGAAAAACGAAATTCTGAAAAATCGTTTCATTGTTTTCCTGGTTTTTTCTAGATCGAATTCTAAAGTACATTGCAGGTTTGCATCGCAACTTTTCCCGCTCTATCTAACAGCGTTACTTGCTTTGTAATCCGAAGAGTCGTCTTCGAAGGGCCATTATCAACTCTCTTTTTTTAAATACGGTCCTGTTTTTTGATATTGGAATTTGATAGCTTTTTTCTTCCGAATGCAACGATGTATGACACATTGTGGTTTAATGTCGTTTCGATGGTTTTTTCAACAACATCAGGAAATTTTGGGATACGGTCCTGTATTTCTCCTAATTTTTTAAATAGTATCGCATAGGTAAGCTCTGAATTTTTACTTATGTTGGACTAGTTCAATAAATAACAAATAATTTAATTATAAACCACAAATAAGTGATCAAAACACAGAAACATTATTTCAAACTTCTGTTCATTCGGGATTTAAAAGAAAAGTAGGCGCTTGAAACAAAAAAAATTAAGATGGTGACGCGTGATTTGTTTCACTTGACAGTCCCCTTGTGATCGTCTGAGAGCGTTTTAAGAGGTTTTCTATTTTCCAGAAAATATGGAACATAAATTTACAAATGCTGAAAAGTTTGATATTCTATCGCATGTTTTATTTCATTTCAAAAAACTGTTATGTGGCAGTTAGAAGATGTTATTTGTGCTTAGAGAATAACGGAAATAATTTTGAACACCTGATTACATAGTTCCTTACTTTTTTCGTTTTCGTGTTATTACTGTTTTGGAATGATTTTTATTCATTTATTTGTGGTTTATTATTAAATTAGTTGTTATTTATTGAACTAGTCCAACATAAGTAAAAAATTTAGAGCTTACTTATGCGAAAGACAGGACCGTATCTCAAAATTACCTGATGTAGTTAAAAAAAAACTCGAGACCTCATTAAACCTTAATGTGTCATACATCGTTGCATTCGGGAGAAAAAAAGCTCTCAAATTCCAATATAAAACAGGACCGTATTTAAAAAAAGAAAGCTGATAATGTCTCAAAAAAACCCAGGAAAACAATAAAACGATTTTTCAGAATTTAGTTTTTCTCGGGATATCTCCGGAACTACTCGGAATTTTAAAACTTTCTAAACGGCGTATTATTAGGCACGTAAATGCGCAACTTTACCTCCATTTAACCGACTTCGTATTTCGTACGATTTACGAGATCCCTGTACTGGCCCTCCTTATCTTGGACAAGTTGTATACATATATATACATGTATACAGTCTTTTATCAAATCAGTTGTTTTCGAGGTATTTGAAGAAACTTTTTTTGGAATTTTCACATTTTCTTTAATATCTGTAAAACTATTTGGCAACGCTGTAAGCACATTATAAATTATCACTAAAAAATTAATTTTTTCTTTAATTAAAGCGACCTCGTCACATTTACCGGTCGTCGGATATAGCAATGGTTCGCCGTATTTTAGACACCCTATATAATATCAAGGTTCATTTTATTTTTTTACTTATGCCGAACGTTTTAGTGTCGATATTTTTAGTTCTGTCGTATTTTTTTACTAACCAATTTAAATTTCAGTATATTGTGTAAATCATTAACAATAAACATTTAATGAAATTCAATATCAAGGAACTATCAACAAAAATCATGATGACACAGCTAAATTCATTGAAATCATTAATCACTTCACGTAGAAATGTAAAAAACACTTTTTGGGGTTATCAAGATAACAATATATATAGCGACTACAATGTATGTAAGGTAATACATTTATTTAACAAATGTTAGGGTATGGCAGTACGTTAAAACGATTTGTTATTTTGAGTAATATGAGACTAATCTGATCAGACAGAGGCGTTCCTCTTAATCTCAAATATAAGGTAAGTATCTATCATTGACTTGAAATAAACATGGACTCAATATTTCAATCTACTTTGTACTTAACTAAATACATAAAAAAAGAGATACGGAGTCTATCTATAGGATCCCCAACAACCAAAGATCCAGATAGAATTGTTTACATTTGTAGTCGACGTAAGGAATGAAAACGTGCACTCCCCACTTTGCTGTTATGTTTGCAGCATAGCCAGATTGTCCTATTTATCGCTAAGGTATCTGCAAAATCCCAATTAAAAATTTGTTAATTTGACAATTACAACTGGTTTAAGGTTAATCCGCAATTGCTTTTAAAATAAATTTATTTTCCAATAATTTTACTATAAATTGTGAATAGGCCTTGAGAGATTTAGAAAAAAAAATTATTATACATAAAAGTTTCTGAAATAAACCGACTGCACTCTGGCAACATCAAGTTAAATATACTACGCTCTACGGCACAAGGTCAAACTTTATCAATGGATCGGGTTATAGTAAAGAATACAGTGTTGCTGGTCGCTGCTAACTGATTTTAAGGGATTGTGTCCAATCTATATAAAAACTGGATCAATATTTCTATCTTTTTTATAAATATCTAATATTCGAAACTACACTTTTTGAATAGTTAAATTATACGCCCTTGTCGGCCTTTTTGCCCAGACTAGGTCCGCTGCAAGGAAACGAGAAAAGCCGCCCCATAACCTTTTAAACGTTATTGGATTTAACGAGACTTCAACATTGTTGCCATTATAGAGACAAACATGTTTTGTCTCTCTTCCACCCATTACTGATTTTCAATAACATTCCACACAATCACAACCTCACTTTCCAACAGATTTATGAATGGAGTGTTGGCCCTGTGCCAACAACCAACAACCCAAAAAGAAAATATTAATTCAAATGGAAAAAGTCTACTATATTTTTTTTAAAGTTTTTCAGACTTTAAAGACCCAAATAGAAAAGGTATTATAAAATACACAGACTCCCCGCTTCGCTGGTCGTTTTCTAAATTGAACGCGTGTTCTAAGATAATGTCTTATGAAACTTTTATCTTAATCCATTCATAAAACTCTTGGAAAGTGAAGCTGTGATTGTGTGAAATGTTATTGAAAATCAGTGATGGGTGGAATAGAGAACTACATGTTTGTTGACTGAATGGCAACAATGCTGAAGTCTGGTTATATCAGATGGTTAAATATTAAACCATAACCGTACTTACGGATGAAAAGATCATGAAATCCTTATGTAAATGATCTACTCTTTAATAAACCACACATGAATGCACCATGATTGTTTATCATAAAGAGATTTTTCACCAACAAGAATCTCTTATTGCCTTTTCACTGTTTATAGTAAAATTATTGGGAAATAAATGTATTTTAAGAGCAATTGCGGATTAACCTTAAACCAGTTGTAATTATTGTCAAATTGACAAATTTTTAATTGAGATTTTGTAAGCTACCTTTGCGATAAATATGTCAATCTGGCTATGCTGCAATAATGACCGAAAGCGGTGGGAAACACTGTGTTGTAAAAAATACCTTTTTTCCAATTCCAGAAAATTAATGATTTTTTTTCGGCAAATTATTCTAAAGAATTTAATATGGAAATTGGATCGAAGGTTGACGTAATCTTTCTATATTCATCGTCAAAAATTATGAGAACGGCTTTACGGGCGTCGACGGAAAGAGATTAGATGGTTAAGAATGACGCCAATGTAGCGTTGGGAAGGATGAAATAAAAAAAGTCAGTGGGTTTTCTGGTATCCCCAGAACCGCGCTCACTGGCGATTTTATTTTTTCAAAACGGGAGCCGCAATGGTAACTACAGGTTTCAGCGTGCTTTTACATCAAGAATTTCGAGAACAGTCAACCGCGGATTTTCCCTGAGAAAATTTTTAGCTTCGCCTACTCGTGTTTCCGGCGAGTTTAAAAAATATTGGAGTGTCATTAAACACTCGTAGTTTCCGTGCGAGTATAAATAACTCTGGAATCTCTTCAAACACTGTATGTTTCAGTGCAAGTATAAATAACTCTGAAATATCTTCGAACACTCGTGAATTTTAGTGCCAGTCTAAATAACAACTAAAATTGATTTACGAAAACTTGTAGCTGTCCGTGCGAGTATAAATAATGCTACGATATCTTATTACCCGATTGTGACATCAAAAGTAAGTGTTAAAATATTTTAAGTTAGTATTAGTAGTCACTACCGCGAGATATATTTTTTTTTTGGAAATTATTAGGGTTGTTGAGATCCCTTTTAGTTGGGAACCAAATGCTAGCTTATGTTTATTTTATATTGTAAATAATGAAAATAAATCTAAATTTAAACAGAGTACGTGACAGATGAATGTTGAAGGTTGGTTGAAACAATTGAAAGATAGTTCAGGTTAATTCTGATTGTATATAAATTGTAAATAATTAGCTACGAGTACCTCGGGTCACGTTACTCGACATACGCAAGGACTAACCCTTAAATCACTGAACAAACCCTCAAGACAAAGAATTAAAATTAAATAAAACAAACCATCCGTGTTCCAATATAATAATGTGCATTGATATTATATTCATTGGACGTGCCCGAGCCAATACAATCAAAAGTATAGTGTGAACGTCAGTTAGGCCTCGTCCTACGTTCAACTAACTATATTTTTAAATTAAAATCGTTTATTCTTTCTTATGACAAATTTGCCCTCATCTCTTCAATTGCTCTGGTGGACTGCTGGCAGCTTCCAGTTAGTGGGGAAAGGATGGTGGGCCCACACAAGACCGACTGACACGTGTGTGTCAAGTCGGCAATGGCATTAATTGCCTGGCATCCCTGACAAAAAACAAAAATTCGATTCGAAAAATCATAATCGAGTAGGAGCGTCTCTAAATTATGATGAATTTTTCATTGAATATCAAGACTGGCAACATTACTGATAGTGTCGACCAGCACTCACACATATATTAAAAATTTGATGATTAAGAAAGTTAGATTGGCTCTAAATAAATAATTCCTGGGTGGGGAATTCACCTCTGGATAGAATTAAAAAATGGTGACAAAATTAAATTTCCAAAAAATAGCCGTCTACTTAATAATCTGATTAAATTAAATTCAAATAAAACTTAAGGGGAAACTTTGTTATACGGGAGTTATCAGAAACGTCTTACGTGAAACGCGCAGATAAGGAGAACGTTTAGAGTTACCTATCATTTATTAAGCGCAAAACGGACGGACGTTTCGGGCTACCCACTCCACTCATATCCTGGTATAATGTACGTACGTTCCGCTTGAAAAAATTCTTTCGTGTCTTTTTCTCAATTCGGCGACAACTGTTTGCAGTCGTTGCGTAGGCTAGAAATGTACATTTTTCTATCTGTAGTTTGCAATATCTGGCTATATCAGAGATCAGCATATCTATTCAAATTATCCAACGGTGGTGCTCTAAAGCTTGATGAAACGTAACAATGCGCCTGATTTCTTTCGTTTAAAAATAATAAAACAATGCTTATTTTTTCTGACCTCGAAGCAGGCGCGGAACTACTATGCAACAAGACCACCAAAGCGGGGGGGGGGGGGGGGGGGGTGTCCAGGGGGCCCATTGCCACCTAGTGGGAAAATAGGTCCTGGATAATGTTTATAGTAACAAGGAATAAACAACCACAAGGTTTAAAAGTCTTTATGTCACCGTAGGTATTTTTAATTGAATGCAAACTTCCTATTCCTAAACAAATAATTTAAGGAAATTTTATGTAAAATATAAAATATCCCTATCGCCACGAAATAGGCTATGGCTGCTGGTGTACAAACCCGGCAAAACGAGGTCTATTTATATTTTTAAATGCATTTTTTATTATTTATTATAGGGAATAAAACAAACAAACACATTGTATTTTTTTATTATTTATTCAAATATATAAAATAAAGTCATTATCTATAATTACATGTCTAGTAGGTACCTCTATCTTCACAAAAAGATAGGAAGTACGTATCTACATGTATGTCCATCTTTACCTATTGTAAACTTTATACAGTGTGTCTACACATTGACTTAACTATACCTGTAAAAAATGGTATCGTCATTTTTACGAAAAAGTCATCTTTGATCATTTCTTTTCCCTCTTATATAAATACAAATCAATTGGAAAAATTCGGATGCACAAAAAAACATTTGTGAAAATAGCTATGGACCTTTTCTAAGGAAAGGTTATTGTATTAAATAACTAAATATACGGTTTGCTTAAAGGTTGTTCTCTCTTGTTACCTCTGCTTTAACTTTAATGTTCAATAGTAATTTATAAAGTGTATACTATCATAACAAGCAAATTCTATATGCACCCTTCTTCTGTATATGTAGGCTACGTATACTGCAAATACGTAGCTTACGTAAGTCATATATGCAAAAAACTAATAAAATGGGTATTTCGGCCTTCTCCATTGGGATTTCGGGAAAGGTAAGAGTAAAAAGATACGAAGTCGGTTAAATTGGGACAATTTTGCGTTTCGATTTTTAGTTTTTCCCGACTTTGTTCGAAAAGATGTCGAAAAATAAATTTCACTTTCTCATTGCCACTTTTCATTGTCCCCAAGATGGCATTTATGAAGGAATGAACAATATGTCAGTCGTTATTACCCATTATAATTAAATCATCCACTGCCGTTTTAAATGAAATCAACACATCAGCTCTATAGTCTCCCAAGCTAAATAAATAAATCTCAACACTCAGAAAGAAATAAAACATCTACAATTTTTTTTATTAATATTAAAATTCACCTTAGTTTATCTAACGGTGGCATCAGCTGAGGTAGAAGGCAGACAACAATTATGCTGCATAATTATTATTTTCGCCTAAAAAGAGATAAATAAAATATTAACCTATAAATTTTTCGATACGTCACTAGTACTTACTGTGGTTTACCAGATACACAAACAACTCGATATGAGTTAATCAAAGTGTAAAAAAAAAAACTATACTAAAACGACGTAAATACACTTTAAAACTTATTAGCACCAATCAAACTGGAAAAATATAAAAACACAACACGCTCAATGCGGTTCGTATAAAACTGGGGAATTTGATTAAGTCCCCAAACAGCTGATCGATGACATATTGTTGATGTCAACTGTCGAAAAAGCTTGAGGGTTCGCTGCAAAGACTATATCTATAATTTACCAATTTACGTTATTCTATCTTAACTAAATAAATCATTTTATAGGGCCTAATAAATATGGGGGGGGGGGGGGGGGCAAATTTTGAAGTTCCGCCACTGCTTCGAAGCAGTCGAAACAGTTGCATTTAATAATTATAAGCCACATTGTATTACATGGTGCATTTTAAATATGACGGTACGTCTTTTCTCAAAGCACCCGCAGCTTTTTTTTGATCCAGTCCGTCGCTAATCGATACATCGATATTGGTAAGGAAAACCCAAGAGGATTTTAACTGTAAAACTGAATAGTCGAGTTGGGTGCCGGTACCGATGGGTATTAATGTTTAATACCCTCATGCCTTGCCAAGATTCCCTTCGGCCACGCCATTTTCAAGAGTGCCTTAAGAAATATATCAATATTTAATCGTATATTAAAATACAAGTATCATAACGCTGCCAATAATTATTATTGTCACACGAGTTCAAGTTCAACAAACCCGAACAAGCTGGTCGCTTCGCTACTCGATTTTCAATGAACATGTCGACAATAAGGTCTTATGAAACGTGGATTTTATACTATTTTTCTATTCCGACCGAATTTTCATTTTATTTTCAAAATAAAAACTCAAAAAAAGTTTAAGAGTCGAAATAGGGAATTTTAATTTTTAATATGGTAACACTGCCGGACATTGGCAATTCAAATACAGTGAAATCTCCCTTAGGCGGACACCTACGGGACCATCTAAATGTGGCCGCCTAATAGAGGTGTCCGCCCATGGGAAATTTGTTATTAGGTAATATGTATATGCAAAATTATTACTATGTATATGTATGTACAAATAAACATAACAAAAATACACTAGTTTTAGTAAACTTGCAATCTAGAAAATGTAATTCCAAGTCTGATAACAATTCCATTGCTGTAGAGTCACCTCTATTCTTTGCATACTCTTATAATTCCTTTACCATACTAATGGCTTGTTGATAATTGGTGATATTTGTTTGATTACTGCGTTCAACTTCTTCATCAGAGTCGTCAGATATTGATGTGGTTTCAGTTTGGACTACATAATCGGTAGGAATGGGGTCACTATCATCTTCTAATAGCACATTGCTATCAATGTTAATGAACTCGCCCATATGATTGTTATCAAATTAAAAACTTCCGCAACATCAACATTCTCTTTCAGACTCAAGCCGCGACATGTTTCTGCCATTGTTTACGATTTTAATCTTACAACTCACAAATAAACGGCGGACTGCTGTCGGGGAATCACACATACTTTCAATCGGCGTAGTCCTTTCGCGCTGCCACGCATACGCGATTGGTTGTCGGTCTGTCTTCACAGAAATTTTGCACCGTACTTATTCGTCTTCCAAATACTTTTTAAAAAAATTTGGCCGTTTAAAGGAGGGTTTTCCCACTCTTTGTATGCAGCCTGTCCGCGTCCGCCCAAAGGAGAGTCCGCCAAGAGAGGTTGATTTTCATGGAATTTATCAGAGGTGTCCGTTATGAGAGGTTTCACTGTACGTCAATTAAAAATTATTCCAAAACCTCCCGAGTACATACATCAATGCATTTATTTAAAAAAAAGTCTTTTAATAAAAGTGGTTCACAATTAAATAAAGAATATTGGAAGGAATTGGAAGTCACTATATTGTTGCTAAACTTAAAAATTCATAATTTAAAAATATATACCGGGATATGCATCGTTGAGTTGAACATAGGAAATCCCATATGATTTTTAAGATGGCTGAATATTGGCTTCCCTGTACATTTTATAGAAAATCTGCATTATAACTTCTTGAAGAGCCCGACATGACAAACCCATGTGCCGAAATTGAATACATTTTGGTGAGCCAATCATAAGCTAGTCAATTAAACGTGATGGCAAAACCACAAAACTCTCATAGTTCAACAAACGCCAGTAAATATCATTTACGACGCTTTTGCCAAAAATTGACGGAAAGATGAACATAACGAATAAGGAAAAAATTGTCACTGACACTAATTTTCATTTTTTCAGTATCAAAATTTAGTTTGCTTTATTATTTGAACTATGAGAGTTCGCGGCGAAAAGCCCTTCAATTGGATTCGTATAGATAGGTTGATAAATTTTTTCCGTCGCGCTGGATGCCTATAAATATTTGCACCCAGTTCGACCAGTCCCTGTAAAAACGTTGTTCTCTACACACAATCGAGAGATAGTCCTGAACTTGTCGTCATTAAACTGTTGCTGATCATAGGCCGTCTCCTTTATAATTTTTTTTCTAATAAGGAAGTTTTGCTGTTATTGTCAGAGAGCTGAATAGATTTGATCGATTCTTTGTAGATATGCTTATAAAAATACCAGCAAATAAAAAAATAATATTAATTATTGGTTTTCCCGCCTATACAATACAGATAGGTGCTTAAATAAAATAATAGGTACCGAGTGTCATTACCCTTTGAATAATTTTTATACGATTTGTCTTGTGCTTGTTCATAACAAACTAAAAAACATTGCATATAGACCGTGTTTTCGATACTCTCCTTAATGGTTAGTGCTATCGAAAAAGTAATGTAGGTGTCATGTGCTCTTTTTGGGTCAAACTTAAAATGGTAAAATCAAAGTTTGAAAATTTTCGCTCGCTTAAGAGATACGGGGGAAAATCCAAAAATTGACAATTTCTAAATTACGCTATATTTTCTTAGTTAACAGAGATACAGAAACATGTTTTATATAGAAGTTTTTTTATAATGATTGTTGAATAATCTGCCTTTTTCAGAATAAGTATACGGGGTCAGGTGAAAAAGTTACCGGACCTAACCTGATTTATCAAATCGGAACACCCCGTATATTTTAATCGAAAATAATAACATTTTAAATTCTCTTTTCAAATAGATAACACACCATGGATAATATTGGTTTCCTGTGCGATTTATTTAAGCTTTTCTTCATTTTCCTGGATTTCTTTATTATATTTTAAAATAATGTTCCAATCGTCGGAATATGTCCTTAAATAGTTGCCGTCTTTCCGGTTAGCGAACAAAATATAAACTTTGCGTCATTTCTTCGTTTCTTCCACTTTCAATATAAACTGATATCATGTCAAATTTTTCAAAATGTTGATAAGTCATTTTCACAAATGAGTATGTAAAAATAAAATTGACGTTAAATGTTAATAACAACTTGAATGTCAACATAGTTGTTTCTAGGATATTAGCTTTTGTTTCATGGCCTACTGTGGTTTAAAGTAATAGAGTTTAAATAAATCGCCTAGGAAACCAATATCATCCATGGTGTGTTATATATTTGAAAAGAGAATTTAAAATGCTATTCTTTTAGATAAAAATATACAGGGTGTTCCATTCGTTTTTCCCTCTTACCATATTAGGTGACTTTTTTAAACCTTTCAAGCGATATCTCAATAATGGTACAAAACATTTTCATTAAATTGCAGTGTTTTTTTTCCTAGGCTTTCAGTCATATAATGGAGTAAAAGAGTTTTGTTTTTTTAATGTTTCTGTTTTATTTCTAACCTTAGAACTTTCTTTTTGCTGATATAGGTACAGCACTTCATGAAGAACAGTATTGTTCATTCATGTTATAAAATGAACTGTTGTACTATGTACTGGGTATCCTAGAATATGTGGGCAATCTCCGGGATTCAGATAGAACACTTAAAAATAATAGGAGAAGTTCCTATAAATTTTTCTTCCTAGGGCCTCCCCTACGGAGATACGAGGCCATAACGGATGTCGGAAATCGTTTGTTTTTAAATCATTTTTTAAGTACTAGGTATAATTTAATAATTTTTTAGTATAATGGTTACTAGATGAGTCTCCTTAAAATTCGCCCTTTTAAGCACATTTGGCTTATTTAGTTTGCCAGGGACGGACTAGACGTAACACAAAAATGCTTTTTTTACACCCTGTATGATGAAGGAACGACAATAATATTTTTTTTGGATACTCTAAACCTTAAGCTGAAGAAAAGGCACTCGTGATCAATGTCGATAAAATTAACTGTTTTCGAGAAAAAAATATTTTTGTCCATACATTAAATGCATGTCGGCATATTCAGTATACGTAAATTCCATTACTAAGTTAGTAACTAATAAGACAAAGGAGGAAAAAAGTAAATTTCAAGACACTACCATAAACTGACACTGGCATAAATATTCTTATTTAAATCGGTACATGTGAAAAAATCCATAGCAACAATGAGTGAATTTTATGAACATAACACAACAACCGATATTGAACAGAAATATATTTTTTTCGAAAACAAGTTATTTTATCGACATTGATCAAGAGTACCTTTTTTCAGCTTAAGGTTTAGAGCATCAAAAAATTTTATTGTCGTTCCTTCATCATACAGGGTGTAAAAAAAAAGCATTTTTGTGTTACTTCTAGTCCGTCCCTGGCAAACAAATAAGCCAAATGTGTTTAAAAGGGATAATTTTAAGGAGACTCATCTAGTAACAATTATACTAAAAAAATTACACCTAGTACTTACAAAATTATTTAAAAAACAACGATTTTCAGGGACGTCCGTTATTGGCCCCCGTATCTCCGTAGGGGAGGCCGTAGGAAATTTATAGGAACTTCTCCTGTTATTTTTAAGTGTTCTATCTGAACCCAGGAGATTGCCCACATATTCTGAGACACCCTGTATATCAGCAAAAAAAAAAAGTAAAACTCTTTTACTCCACTATTTGACCCAAAACCTAGCAGAAAAACACTGTAAATATATGAAACGGTTAGGAGAACAAAAAAATATTTTCATTAATTTTTTTTTCAGATAATAGGGAGATTTAAACACATTCTTTATATTTACTTCCTCTTTCTATTTCGAAGGGCGGGGGTGAATTTGTGAATTATTATTAATATTGGTGTCATGTATTTGGCGAATTTCGATAAAATATACATCTTTGTTCCGTTCAAATGTTCACCCTTCAGGGGAATACTAGTGTAAATAAAATGACGTTTTTTCGAAAACGGTTAGGATTAGCGACATGAATGACGAGTACTTAATTTTTAGTCAATAGTTAAAGGTATGTAAAAATCGTTGTCCAAAGTTCTTATCATACAGGGCGTTAAAAAAGGGGGCCATGAGTGTCACAGCTAGTCGAGTAAATCACAACACTTTCTTGGATAGTAATTTGAAGGGCCCTACATGGTATACGTCATATTAAAAAAAAATTAAATATACATGCTGGTTCAATAATTATGTGTACAAAACTTGATTCCATTGGAGCTCTTTCGGAGCCCATATCTCCGAAAAGGAGGCCTATACGAAAAAGTTTATATGAACTTGCGGTACTCTTTCCACTTTTTGTTTTTTCATATCCGGGAGATTTCCCACATTTTCCCGAACACCCTGTATAAGGCATTCTATTTTAAAATAATAATGTTAAACCTGACTTCCGGTGTAACCGGAATATGTTAAAATATCTTTAGTAAGAAGATCGGCATGCTTTATAGCGAGTACCAATATTCCCAACACAGGCGAGGAACTACTATGCCACGCAATTCTAGGGGGGCCACGACCCAAAGTGGCCTCCCGTTAAGCATTGCGAGGCCCCTCACCACTTCAAAAAGTTTTTTTCTTACGCAACACTAATTTATTATGATTTAATACGATCAACAAGAAATGAGTTCCTACACATCTGTCGATCGTCTTAGATTTTGCAAATAAGGTAAATTCTTGTCTTGTTTGTGTTAAATAAGTAAAGTGTCGCTTAAGCCAAGTGCTGAGCTACTCTGAAAGTGGGGCCCCAGGCCCAGACCTACCGGGCCTAGTAGGAAAATAGGTCCTGGATAATGTTTATAGTAACAAGGAACTAACAACTACGTTTTAAAGTTTAAAATACGAAGTTACTTTAAACAAGTCGCAAAAATAAGTTATTTATTTTTCAAATCCAAGCCTCTTATGTTCTCAACAAAAAACACGTTCAGAGATTTTTTGCTATTTCACATATCACAGCCTAATCTTTTATCTTTGAATAACTGCCTCTACATGTCTCCAAAACTATATAGTTCCTAAGCTCTTGGCGCGGAGCTTTACAACAGAAATTTCATGTTACTCTGCTCTTAAGCATTTGTGACTAATTTTCTGACCACATATTTTTTTTTTAGTTAAAAACTAAATATCTCTGTTTTTAGTCAGTTGGCCTTGGAAACAATTTTATAAAATAGAATAGAATTGATATTTTCATATTTTTATTTCATCTTAAATTGTTAAATAATATGCGAAAAACATTATTAACATCAAAAGAATAACTTACTAGTAATATACTAATCTACAAACAAGATTGAAAAGTAGTTCAATGGTTCAATTTAGGGAAAATACGTATACAGAAATGCATTGAACAATTGGTCATATTGAACAATTTTTCAAATAATTTTTTTTGTAGATTATTATTATTAGTAGTAGGCTCAAATACATTTATTTCATTCAAATATCACTTATGTTTCATTTAAAACAATAATCGATTCCATTGCTAACTGATAACTAAAAATTGTGATATACAGTTATATTAACTGCTTAGAAACCTTTGGTCAGAAAATGAGTTATAAATGGTTAATTGTGTGAAATATCAAAAAAATGTCTTAAAATATTTTTTGTTCAGAATAAAAGAAAATTTAACATGTAAGTATAAATTATTTGAGGAAAGAAGAAGCTTTTTTGCGACTTGTTTAAAGTAACTTCTAATTTTAACCTGCCCTGTATGATATTCTAATTATTCGATCTTATTATGTCTTTTTAAATTAATTTTACGAGAACTTATACTTTTGTAAATATTTCCTGGAAATTTGGTTCAAAAGTGATTTTAAACAATAAAGTTATTCAGAAAAGAATACTGTGGTCACTGTTTTATGGGTTTTTTAATAATATTATCATAATAATACATATTATATAATAAATGTGATTTTTAGTATAAACCTTAGTTTAGTATTAAAAAATGTTCTCTCATAGGAATCATCAGTTCTTTATTTTAAATTCTTATGGAGTAACATCTATATCTATAATTTACCAATAATTTTGTTTGCGGGGGGGGGGGGGGGGGGGGGGGGGGGCAACTTTTTAAGTTCCGCTACTGCCCAGCATATATCTTTTTTTAGTTCTCGAGATCTTTTAATAGTCGTCCACTCACCATGAATGACCCTGTATAACGCTCCATTGAAAAACTAAGCCAAAAGGAATTTTCAACCGTGTTAAGAAAAATGTCCTAACGCGACGCAGCAACTCTTATAGTGGGGATTGCAGCCAAAGGATCACACGAATTCGTAAGGATCGGCTAAAAGAAATATTGCACCATAATCAAAAACAATCTTGAGCCGTTCCAGCATCTTTAGTCGTAGTACTCGTAGTACCGCTGACAAGCGTGAAATAACTATACTTTCTTTCTACTTTTATGGTGAATACAAGAGTTTGATATGGCTTAAAATATTTTTTTTAAAAATTAATAATTAGTGAAAGTTTTTAAAATAACATGTGATTCGCTTCTGGAAAAATAATATAGTAAAATAAATAAGGTACGTTTCATTATTTCTAGTAACTAATTTAATTTTTGAGAAAAGAGAGAGAGATGTAAAAAAACATTTTGGTACTCAACAATAAAAGGTAATCATAAAATGATTATCTAAATGGTGATTTATATTATCAGTTAAACAAAACGAATATTTGGTAACGAGTGCGTTTTTGCGGCAAGTCGGCCAGGGTCTGTGAGTATCGGCCTAGTAAAACGAATTACATAAATTGTTCTTTTTATACTTGATTTTGACTATTTATTTTTCACTATATAATAACACATAAATCAATAAATATCGATGAGGTTTTAAAAGAACCATTTGCAACTTATTGCTAACACTTTTCCTGTTATTCTTAAATTATAACTTATTTTTTCGTTTCTGACGGTAATGCTTGCGACCATATAGGATTAAGCATGCAATAACAAATTAGAATTTTTTTATTAGTTGCATAATCGAATTGCAAATCGCGTCAAAAATTGATGCATATTCCATAACCATATTAGACGTAGGTATATAAAAATGGGCAGGTTTTATATGCGAGTGGGGAGTTTACAACACGAGCCATATGCGAGTGCTGCAAACCGAACGAGTGGCTCCACGCATAGGTTGTACTCTATACTTTTTCTACGACGATATTTAGCTGAAAATTAAAAATACTTCTATATAACAATTATTATTTTTAATAATGCCGGTTTTGTTTGAATTAAAATAAAACAAGCATATAGCCACCTATTCATTTTGAATACATGGGTCGTATGGGAAGTATGCGTGAAATAAATCCCATAAGGAATATATTGCATTTCACGCACCGGTGTGCGAAGTTCTACTTCACGCACTAGCAGTGATGCTTGCAAGTGTATTTTATGCATGAAAAATATTAAATTCAACTGTTATCTGGAAAAATACAAAATAACCTTATGAAGAAAAGATTTTTAGAATTCGAATTAAACGATATAAAAAGATACGAATTCACGGTTGTAGTTTAATATTAAAAAAAAATGTTGTATTGTACCCATAAAATATTTTTTTGTAATCTTCAACTTTATATGTTTTTTTTTTGTTTTTTATTTTATGATCAAACACAAATACTATAGGAGAAATCCTTTAGGGCACTCTGGGATTGGTGCGTGTGCTACTAAAGCGATTCACGTTGGTTTTGAATCTTTGGAGCTTATATTCGTTGGGAAAAACGACTTCGGTAAGGTCGTTCCATAAGGATGAAGTCATCCAGATGAAAGAATTCTTAAATAATGGAGTTCGAGGAATACTAAGCTTAACCACACATGGATGGGCGGCAGTGCTTCGTCGTGTATTTCTGTAATTCGTCGCTCTGGGCGGAATTAAGAGGGCAAGGTCAGCCGAGCACTTTCCATGGAAATATCTGTAAAAGAGAGTCAAATTCCCAACCTGTCTTCGATGTTCTAAGCTGTCGAGGCTCTTTTCAGCTCGTGGTCTCCGATCAGACGAATGGCACTCCTTTTGATAGAATCCAGTAGCCGAAGAGGATTTTTGGGTGCAGAGCTGCAGACATGAGAGAAGTACTCTAGTGATGGTCGAATCTTGGCTTCGTATAGTATCAAAAGTTGTTGAGGTGTGTACAAGTTTTTGGTTCGGAAGAGTACACCAAGTTTCTGACAAGCTATCTTGGCGATTGCCACAACGTGGTTATGCCAAGACATATTTCCTCCCAGATTGATGCCCAGCAAATTAATAGATGAAGACAGTGGGATTGGGTGTCCTACCATGACTATATCCGGTTCTGTAATGTTAACCTTTTTAGAGTAAACTGCTGCCTGAGTTTTTTAGCGTTAAATTCGACTTAGTTTCTGTCACCATGTATTCTTCAACTAACTTAGCCCAACGATATATCACACCTTTATTTATTATTATTATTATTATTTTTCTGTTCGAAATTGATGCAATAAAATTAATTTGGCATAGCATCTTTCGATTCATTTAAGACTTTAAGTGCAAACAAATTTGTAATGTAATATAAAAAAACAAGTGATTGTGTATAAATGTTGAATAGTGCTCTCTCGTTAGGCGATTCTCCCAAATGACAGGGTCAATTAAATAACTGTGGATCATTTGAACCATTTACAGGAACACTAGATAAAATTTCTTAATTAAGCTATAACAAATCAACATCTGATATGGACATATGAGTGTTTTACATTATTTTCCCGTATACAATACACTCTTGACGTTTAGTTCGTTCATCCCGACTCACCCTGTATAAAAATTAAAGATTAAGGGAGTATTTATTTAACTGATGTGGAAGCATCATAGTGCTGAATGAATGCTATTCACTGTGATGAATAATAACCACCGCATGTTGTATAACAACCACTATACTTGAAGCATGAATACTATACCGTTTTAAAATGAATAATGTTGAATATTCTCTGTACCATAAATGTAAACATATAAAAATATCGTTTCCGTTTCTAGTTCACATCTAAGATAATTCTCATACATAACTTCGTAGTAAAAATGGATAAGTAAGTGTCAATGAATAATTTTTAATGTAATAACAATGATTACAGAAATGCCACCTAGGTGTTGTAGAGAGATTTAGCACAAAAGTTCAGATATTGGCGGTTTTCACCAGACCACCAGTCACCGATAGCACTTAGAAATTGTTCTGGCTAATATAATGTTTAACATGGGGCTGTTATAGTTGTTGCAGAATTACACCGTTGACTCTTACTGCCATAAATAAACTACCTGATTAAACCCTATTGTATACGCCTCAACCTCTTCAAAGCTCAATAAATGGGATCAGGGCCGGCTTGAAAATGCAAACCACACCACATGATTTATTTTTATAATTTAAAATAAATGGATAGGTATTTTTAGTTTTAGGTACCTATAATAAATGTAAAATAATGATAACAATTAATGATAATTGAAAATAATATAATTTAAAAGTATAACTATTAGGATAACAAGTACAATAAAAATTAATTGAATTCTAAGAAACTATTGATAATTTATTCAAAATTTAACTCTGTATCACTATCTTCATCTAAGATTAAACTTATAATTAAGGGTTGAACATTTGTAATCATACAATTGTAAGAATTTTCCACCTTAAGTACATGCTGTACACAGTTTTTCCAGCTGTCTGCAGAAACTTCGTTTTTAATTAATTCTACTACAGATGCATTTAATGTAGGAGAAATATTATTTCTCCTAATATTGGATTTTAATTGGTGCCATATTAGCTCAATAGGATTGAATATACAATAGTACGGAGGAAGACGCAACACTGTATGTCCATTTTCTGCTGCAAGTTTGTCACACTCGTATTCCTTATTTATTTTAAATTATTTTAATACTTCTAGCAGTTCTCGTTTTTTGTAAGTTTCTTCAAAATATAAATCATTTTCAATCATAATATTTTGAATTTCTGCTTTTGTATTATTAGAATTGGGAATGATTTTTGCTTGCCGACTATGATAACTAGCATTGTCCATTACAATGACGCTATTTTTAGGTATATTTTTAAGAAGTTTATGTTTAAACCAATCTTCAAAAAGTTGTGCTTCTGTATCTTGATGGTAATCTAAAGAAGAATCTGCTATGTTTTTAGCTGAAAGCAACAGACAATTTGGAACAAACCCGTTCTCTGAACCAGCATGTAATATTGTGATTCTTTTGCCTTTATTTGATGGTGCCTTGGTTTGACATTTTTTGGAAGGATTATCCCAACCTTTTCTTGGAGTGTCATGGGTAGTATCGAACCATGTTTCGTCAAGGTAAATAATGGGACGATTTTCTTCTCTAAATTGTTTAACAGCTGTTAAATATTTAAGCCTCCATTCCCGTAAACGTTGAGATTCCATTAATGTTTGTCTTTTATCAATGCTTCGGTATTTAAAACCCATTTTACGCAATATTTTCCTAAGGCTTGAAATGCTACAAGAGATATTTGTTTCGTCTTTAATCAGCCGCTCTTTGAGGAAAATCAAAGTGGGTACAGTTTGTGCCTCATAAATCTTTCTTCTTAATAAATCCATGTCATTTTCGTCAATGCTTCTAAATGTGCCAGAATCACTCCGATTTTTTCTAGGATTAACAGGTTTAAGTACTATGTCTCTTACCGAAGATAAAGGAGTTTTTGTCAAAGTAGACGCCTCTGCTAAAGCTTCCATCGAATTAAAATTTCTACTCAACAACGATTGATACACATTTTTAATTATTAGTTTGGCATCGGTAGATAAATGCTTTCTTTTAAAAATGACACTTGAAGATGCCCCCCTATCAGCACAATTCCAAGGACGCCACATTCTACCACTAATAAAACTAAAAATTACTCGCCGGAAAACCACTAAAGATTAAAATTAAAAATCGCTTTGTATTTATATATGCATCAGGCATAGGTATAAATTGAATTTGTATACCTGGTCCGGCTCTGCTTGAAAAGGTTTTGGGATTTCCATATTTATTTTTTGGTCGAAGGGATAATGAGGTTTTATTGCAGTCAAAAGATCAACGGTATAATTCTGCAAATACTATACCTATGATTCGAAGTTTTACAGAATTTTTGGTGTCACATTATTAGATATAATTTGTAGTATACGGGTTGTCTGGTTTCAAAAGTTTGATTGTTTTATCAGATGCCTCTATTATTGACCTAAGTAAATAATAATGATTTCTCGAGGGCAGGCGAGGAAAAATGAGTTGTCAAGCTAATAATACGTTATTAAATGGTAAATAGTGGAGAAACATTATTTCGTTAACTCCTATTTTTTAATGAAACTACTTACAAGCTTATTTCTGAAGTTTAATTTTTCATTTGTAGTTACGTTACTAGTTCAATAAATGTTATAAGAGTGTGTAAGGATTATTTTATAGTGATATTTACAGCTTAAAACATGTCAGAAACCTAATATTGATTTTTACCACTTAGTAAATCAAATAGAAGGGTTTTGAATGTTTTTTGTTGGTTAAATGTCACTTCAAAATATTGACACAGGAATAAAAATTTGGACAAAAGTGACATTTGAAAAGGACGTGCGTTTGTCAGCTGATGCCAAACGTAATGCATGCCGGGTTTCTTCGTTTGTTCATACCTGCTTCGATCTGTTAACACGGCTGTTTGTCTTCTTCCTGTTTATAAGTATTCGTTGATACTGAACATATAATATGACAACTAATGATAGGTATAACTTTATTACCATGGTTACCATATCGTTTCAAAATCATATCGTTCTTATTGGTAAACTCTTTAGAAAGAAATTTATATATTTTTGCAACGCGATTTCTTGGCAACTGCTACTCAGAAAATAATAAATTATGGTATTATTGGAGAGAAAACGACCTTTAAAATGATGTTCCACTTCATCCCCCTTTCCATTTCAGATATCAATGGCAACACTTACCCTTCCCAAGGGGTTAAGCCACTAAGGCTGCAATTATTCTTTAAAAGTGCCCCCCTACAATAAATTCAGCCGTCTTCCCGATTTTGAATATTATTTACTGGACCCGTGATATTAAGGGTGGAAAAATTTGTAATTGACACCCTGTATAAATAATAGCTCCCTCTCTCTCCCTATCTTTCTTTGCTTATGACTGTTGGTTCACTAGCTGCCGATTGGTAGTAGAATATGAAGCACAAGGTAATTTCAATAACATAATAAATGCAAATCTCTGCATGTATCATATCTTTCGTAAGTTAAAAGTAGAATGGTGTTACAGTTAAGAATAAAATATGTTTAGGTGTCATTTCAGGGTAAATATTATCATACTTGAAATAATTGTACCGCGTTAGTCGCCGTGGTAGAGATCAAAGAAATACCTTCTTATACTTGGGATTACCTTTAAACGGTAAATCATATTAAAGTTGTAATTTTGATAAGATACGGATAAATGTATCTTCTTTCTTTTTAATTTTATTGGAACGATTCTGGTGGCTCCGCAGTTAAAGCGGCAGTCACTGGAATCTCTAAGCGGAGAGTTCGCGGGTTCAAACCCCATGGCCGGTATATGGATTCGCAATCGACGGTATGTCATGGCGTTACTGTCCGGCTTCATGCAGAAAATAGGAAAGAGTAAAAAATGTAGCATCCCCCATAATTCCCCATTCGCACCAGTAACCATGTCGGGGATGGGGACGGTACGCAGTCCCCAATCGGTAGGTCATACTGCAATGAGAGAAACCAAGCTTTGATAGCCCCCTTGGGGGAGCATAGTATGACCGAGGATCGTGTTTCGGAGCCCACATTAAGCTCTAGCCTTCTCTAAAATGATATTATCAGGTGAACGAGAAGATAGTATATCATGTAATAAGTGATAAGAAGCCTATTATATAGGGTATCCCAGAATAAGTGGGCAATCTCCCGTGTTCAGATAGAACATTTAAAAATAACAGAAGTTCATATAAATTTTTCTTCCTACGGCGCCTCCCCTACGGAGATACGGGGCCATAACGGACGTCTCTGGAAATCGTTGATTTTTAAATAATTTTTTTATGTACTAGGTGTAATTTAATAATTTTTTAGTATAATGTTTACTAGATGAGTATTCTTAAAATTCGCTCTTTTAAACACATTTGGGGCTTATTTAGTTTGACAGGGATGGACTAGAGGTAACACATGTTTTTTTTCATCCTTATTGATGAAGGAACAACAATAATATAGGTAGGAAGAAAAATTTATATGTACTTCTCCTGTTATTTTTAAGTGTTCGATCTGAACTCGAGAGATTGTCCACATATTCTGGGAGACCCTGTATACTACTGCGAAACTTAAGAATATAGGTTTACCACTCGAGTTGTCTACTATACTTTTTCTATATTTAGTTTTACTAATATACCCAAAAATAGTATTTAAATTAATAATGTTGCCTACTTGGAAACATTCACGGGTAATGTGATTACATAACAGTAGGTAGTAACAGTAAGTAGGTTTTTAATAATATAGGAGTAGAGAAAAAATTTACAAACAAAAACAAAACAAATTAATGGGATAATATCCTATTTTTTAATTAGGGTTTAAATAATAACATGTGTTTCACGATATTATATTGCCTTTCCACCAACTGGTAAATTTCATCAATAAATATTCCAAAATTCTTAAAACAACGTAGCCCAGAGAGAATCGCTTTAATTTAGAATAACTTTAGAAAAAATAAAACCTTATATTATGGGTTAGAAAGAAAAACTTCGAGTTTATTACTTACAAATTATTTTTTAATTGAAATATATTATATGTTTGTGTTTCTACATGGACTTTTTAGTCTCCGATCTTCTAACCAGTCTTTCTTTATATTATCGTTTTAAATATCATTACAAAAATCAATTCGTTTTTATTTTTACATGTATTTTTTAAGAGTAATTAAATGGTTTGCCGTTATTAACAGTCGAGCTGCGAAATGATTACTTGGTCAGCAAGAGTTTACAATTGGTCAGTACAAACAAACATGCCTAGAAGCAATTTACTTCAGAGGTCCCAGGGCACTGTCAATTTATGTAACTTTCTTGTGTTTTCTTTTGCCGAATACAGAAGGAAATTGGCTACAAAAGGTGTAGCGGGGGCGGGTTTTCACTTGTTTTCCCAGGGCACTGTCACGATTCAGAAATGTTTGCTGTTCATAATTTGCTGACCAACTAGCCATTTTGGCTGACCGATTTCATTTTTCTGTTCGCAAAAATAAGAATATTTTGCTAACCATTTAAATGATGCCCATTTTTTAATTTCAGATGATATTAAAGAATCCACTCATAATAGCCTTAACTATTATTCTGCTAAAAGAGGTCACGTCCAAAGGGCGACGGTCGAAAAAGACAAAGCTGCTGACAGTGCAAAATTATTCACTCCATTACGACATCCATGAGTCCCATTGGTTACCCAGCGATGTACAAATTACAACCTTCCTTTATAAAAGTTCACCAAAAACGTAAGTATACAGGGTGTTAATTTGAAAACGTCCCACCTTTAATATCTGCCTTTTAGTACATAATATTAAAAAACCGAAACACACGTTTTTATTGTGAAGGGGGGCCCTTAAGATACAAGTTTCATAAGACATTATCTTCAAACACGCGATTAACTTAGAAAACGACCCGCGAAGCGGGGAGTTTTCTAAAGTAAAAGTGCTCTAATCGTCTTATGAACCGTATATTTTATAATACTATTTCTATTTGGGTCTTTAAAGTCTGAAAAACTTTAAAAAATATAGTACCTTCTTTCCATTTCAATTAATATTTTCTTTTTGGGTTGGCAATACTTTTATAATTTAATAAAATGTTACAAGTATCAAATATGCCATGATAGAAACAATTGAACACAACAAAGCTTCTTCCCATCCGTCATAATTAAATATAAATATATTATTAAAGTTAATGAAAATGAGTCAGGAAGAAAGTTGTACTCTGTCAGAAATACGAGAAATTGAAGAAAATAATCTAGAAAAACTTTTAAAAAGAATATGCAAAACTTTGAGTTATGGTGCGAGCAGAACAAAGTTCAAAATATTGAACAAAATAATAAATAATACTATTGAAAAAATTATTGTGCCGACACAGAATCTGACAGGAATAACAATTAATGCCCAGGAAATGTCTATGTATGTAAATATAAATATGTATATATTAAGTAAAATGTATAATACTATATTGAATTAAAAATAAAAATAGTACTATATTGAATAAAATTTTAGAAATAGAGCATAAAGAAGATATTTTTATTATTTTTAGGTTATGTTGTTTTATAGTTGTGACTATAAATTAGTTGATGGACACCGTCAGCATGGTATATATTTCCGAGTATAGGAGTTTCAGATAAATTTCTAGTAAAAATGATCTATTTGCAAAGCTAAATGTTAGTATTTTAAAGTTTTCTATAAAAAATTTTTGTCGAATCCATAATGCCAAGAAAACTAATTTCAACGAAATCGAAGTAAACCTAAAATTCGAACCCTACTTGCTGCCAACATAAAAAAAATAAAATTTCAGTTTCATAAAGTGACAGATTATTAAATTTTTTTGCATTTCATAATGTAGCCATTGTGAAACCCAAATAGAAAAATAACATTTGCTGCCTTTGTAGTTTGACCCTCTGGGAGGGGTTTGTTGGGCGAAGTTGGACATCACTTTAAAGGTCGTTTAATTCTCTTCCCAATAATAGTTTAGACGTAATTAGAACTTACCTGCAATGGGATTTATGATTTTTAGATTATTGTGGTGACTCCTTGTTGAGTAGAATGATTAGTGGTCCGTAGGTATTGACTCCAAGTGCAATTCTTTACCAAGAGACTAAAACGAGTTTTAATTACTTCCATTCTCGGAACGCGATTTCTTGGAAACTACTACTCCAAAAATAATTAATTATGTTATTGGAAAGAGATGTAATCTGCCTTTAAAATGATATGCCTCTTAATCCGACCTTCCCATTTAAGATTTTAAGGGTAACACCCCCCCCCCCCCCCCCGGCTCAGGGAGGGGTGAAACCACAAAGGCTTCAATATTCTTTTTCTGTTTGGGTTTCATAATGGCTACATTATGAAATGCAAAAAAATTAAATAACCTGTCACTTTATGAAACTGAAATTTTTTTTATATTGGCAGCAAGTAGGGTTCGAATTTTAGGCTTACTTTGATTTCGTTGAAATTAGTTTTCTTGGCATTATGGATTCGACAAAAATTTTTTAAAGAAAACTTTAAGATACTAATCTTTAACCTTGCCAATAGATCATTTTTACTAGATATTTATCTGAAATACCTATACTCGGAAACATATAATGTTCTGACGGTGTCCGCCAACTAATTTCTAGTCACAACTATAAAACAACATAACCTAAAAATAATAGAAATATCTTCCGGTTTATGCTCTATTTCTAAAGTTTTATTCGTACTATTTTTATTTTTAATTCAATGTTAATTGTTATTCCTGTCAGATTCTGTGTCGACACAATATTTTGTTCAATAGTATTATTTAGTATTTTGTTCTGCTCGCACCATAACTCAAAGTTTTGTATATTCTTTTTAAAAGTTTTTCTAGATTATTTTCCACAATTTCTCGCATTTCTGACGGAGTACAACTTTCATCCTGACTCATTTTTATTAAATTTAATAATATGTTTATTTTTAATTATGACGGATGAGAAGAAGCTTTGTTGTGTTCAATTGATTCTATCATGGCATATTTGATACTTGTAACATTTTATTAAATTGTAAAAGTATTGCCAACCCAAAAAGAAAATGTTAATTCAAATGGAAAAATACTATATTTTTTAAAGTTTTTCAGACTTTAATGACCCAAATAGAAAAAGTATTATAAAATTAATTATTACACGGTTCATAAGACAATTAGAACACTTGTACTTTAGAAAACTCTCCGCGTCGCGGGTCGTTTTCTAAATTAATAGCGTGCTCTAAGATAATGTTTTATGAAACTTGTTTCTTAATATACTATTAAAAGCGTCCCCCTTTACATGTGTTTTTCCGATTTTTAATATCATTTACTTTAAGCGAGATAGTAAGGGTGCGACTAGCGAACCAGAAACGATGTCTCCTTAACATCAAGATGAATCTTTGGATAATGTGTCGATTAAATTTAAATTGTGTAAGCCGATGTTGAGTGTTTGATTTGTTGATTTACCGGAAATGTTAGAAACATTGCGCTATAAAAGCACCGCGCAATTACACTTAACTGCAACAAAGTTGCAGGTTTACTTTGTAGCAGCGATGCTACTTTAAGATTGTAAATAAATAATACTTAAACTGAACGATTTATTGTTCCTATAGATTAAAGATTAAAGAAACGCATTGATTGATTTGTTACACATCGGTATATGCATTAGTTAAATAATCTTTTTGGGTTTGTTGGCCATTTTGTAAATAAGAAGATTTATAAGATGGAGACAAATAATAAGCTAGATATATATCAACGTAATTTTAATCGTTACTAATTTAAATCAATTAACTGGTTAGCAAAATGTTCTTATTTTTGCGAACAGAAAAATGTAATCGGTCAGCCAAAATGGCTAGTTGGTCAGCAACTTATGGACAGCAAACATTTCTGAATCGGTCAGTAATTAATGTCATACTAGAGTGCTCTAAATTATTTTGGCACGCAAATTAAATATATAAGCTGCTATGAGCTATCCACTTTTAATCAGATATTGGTAAGCAATCAGCGGGTAAGCAAAATATTTAATCTTGGTCATCAAAAAAAAGCAATAAAACGTGAAATAGTGACAGTGCCCTGTGAAAACAAGTGAAAACCCGCCCCGCTACACTTTTTGTAGCCGACTTCCTTCTGTATTCGGCAAAGGAAAACACAAGGAAGTTGTAAAAATTGACAGTGTCCTGGGAGAACAAGTGAATACCCGCCCCCGCTACCTTTTGGGCCTTGACTGCTACACCGAATGAAAACACATGCACGCTATAATCTTTGAATATTGTTTTTATTTCGTCGCGTGTAATAAAATCTAATACTTAATCTGTAGTATAATCTGTATTATTGTATTTTCAAAAGCTAACTATCGGTTCTATTTCACTATTACTGTGTGTACATGAAATGTTTCCAGGAGTGTTCCCATAAAAAAGAAATAAAACTGATTGTGTTTGTGCCTGGATTTCCTCGCTCCTTAGGTATAAAGATAAATACAAGTAGGTAGAAAATAATTTATGATTATAATTTTATATGGAATTTCAGCTTTACATTAAGTTTGGCAACATGGCAATTGGCTCTGGGTGAAATGTTGTACAGTTGCGCGGACTGACCTGTGAGTAAGAGTATTTGTTACCCCATTTTTAAAACGGTCGATTTAAAAAAAATAAAATAAGTAGCGCTTCTCTAGGACAGCCAAGGAGTCACCCATTTAAATATAATACGTCATTTCCATAACACCCTGTATTTACATTGTCTTATAAAGGGTGATAAATTCGGCCTTCGCCATTGGGAGAGATGCGAAGTCGGTTACATTGGGGAAAAGTTGCGTAATTATGGGCCCAATAATATTTAAAATAAATACAGGGGCTTTCAAAATATTTGGAACAATCTCAAATTTTGCGTTTAGGTTCTTAGTTTTTCCTGACATTTTCGAACTATACCGAATTTAACAAGAAAGTAAATTACAGGAAAGTACTAGAGGTATCTTTTTGAAGATTGTCAATTTAAGGAACAAAACGTCGGAAAAACTGTGTGTGCTCTGAACGTAGATTTCGGTCCTCCTCGATAATTTAAACAGAACATCCAGGCCAGTATTTAAGAAAATTAAGGGGGAAACCACAACTGCCCTAAAGTGCATCTGCCCTACTCCTCGGAGGTCACTTCGTGTTGAACCGGGAATCTTCGTTTCTGCAATTGCCCTACCCACCATTATGACGCGGAGGGAGCGGAAGTCGACTAACAAGGATGGAATATGCATACTTTCTTTGTTGTTTCGTGTGTGTTTCGTTATGGAAAAATTATTTGGTGTAGTGTGTAAGTTTCGGGTTCGAGCATGATTCGAAATTTGTTCTTTGGAATAAACATGTTGGCCAATGAGATTGTGTAGGACAGATCAACATTAGGATAGAAATAATAAATACTTGTTATAGTTCTCTAATTTATTGATATGTAGAGTAGCTGTCAGTCAGTTTGCGCTCGAATTTTGTTTATTCAAATTAAAATACAATAGCAAATCGTCTCCAAAAGGTGTATCGGGGCGGGTTTGCTCTTGGTTACCCAGGGCATCAATAAATATTATTGCACATTAATTTTCTTCTTATGTAACAATAAAATTTCGATAATAAAATAACCACTACTAATGGCGTAGTCAGGTAGGATGCAGGAAATCCCAAAAATATTACAGTTCTAATATGAAAATAAATATGACATAACCATTCAATCGTTCGACGCTAAGAGCAATATTTTAAGTCTCTATCCAATAATAATATCACAGCATGTCAGTAAAAATGCATGTAAACAGGGGGAAAAGGCGTTCCCAACGGATTAGGTCATGCGAGCTTAACAGAACATCACCCGAATACACTCAAGTTGTAGGGCAAATGAACATTAGGGTAGTTGAACAGTAGGGCAGATGAAGCAATCTGGAATTAAGTTGATAATGGTGACCCAAAGACGAAACGTTGTATAAAAAACCTAATAATGCCATCTGGTGGAAAATAAAAAGTAGCAATGAGGAAGTGAAATTTATTTTTGGACATCTCTTTTCTCATTTTGAAAGCCCCTGTATTTATTTTTTTAGGTTTTTACGGCATATTATTGGGCCCATAATTACGTAACTTTGCCCAACAATGGTGAAAGCCGAATTTGCAAACCCTGTATATAAAAAAGGCCATTTCAAAAATATGTTAATTTCAAATTTGAAATTTACACCCGGAAGAAATCAAACTGCACATGTTCCAGTGGCGTAGCGCTACTACCGCGAACCCCCGCAGTCGCGGGGGGGCCCGAAAGCTTGGGGGGCCCGAAAGCTTCGAGTGTCGATAGAGCCTATTGCTAATTATCAAATCTTTCAAATAAATACCAATATTACCAATGCCCACCTGATCTAGGTTTTGTCACACTGTGTCCGTAATTATATAAATTTGAAGAATGAAGCAATTGGTATATCAAGATCATGGAATATAAACCCGGAATTTGAAGATAAAAGACAATTAAAGCCAAAAAAACACTTTGATGAAGCCAATACAAATTATCTATTTTCTAGTTGAGAAAACTATTTTATGATAAATATATATTACAAAGTATTTGATATTGTAATTAACCAAATAGGTAATCGTTTGAGGGAATGGAGTTATTTGTTAATAAATTTAGATTTCTATGTCCAAAGTTCTAGTAACTTTGCCTGAAAAAGAATTATTTATGTCTGTAGAAACACTACAGCAAACATATTCCAGCGATCTGTCTGCGACTTTTCCTTTAGAGATAGTCGCGTTGTGTATGCCGTTAAAGGAAAAAATTGCTTCTCTTCAAAGTATTAAAGACTTTGCTGTATTTTTAATTGTGGAAATTAACACTTTATCATGAAATTTTCCAGAGGTAACCAGCAGTAACCAGCCTTATTATTATTTGTAACTCTTCCAGTAAGTGTTGCTACAGCTGAGAGATCCTTTTCCAAATTAAAAATCATTAAAAATTATTTACGAAATAGTTCCTCTCAAACAAGGTTAACCAACTTGGCTATCCTGTCTATAGAGGCACAAGAGGCGGCCAAAATTGATAATAACCATTTAATAAAAAATTTTGCGGAGGCAATAGCTAGAAAAAACAATTTACCTCCTGAAAGCAACAATATAAGAATAATTTTACAATATAATAATTAAAATAGGCAATTGGCCAATTGCCTCGCAATAACTATTGAAATACCTATAATATTATATTCAAGATTTTGTTGCTTAATTTTAAATACTTTTGGTTTTATCTCACTGTAACTTTCAAGTATCGCTACCTTAGCTCGGTACCTAAAGAATTTTTTCGTGTTTGTTCCTTTTTGTTTTAAAGAATGTTTTTTGTTTTCTTCTTGTTGTTCAATAATTTTATTTTTTGTAACGGTCTCTACATATAGGTTTGTAGTTTATATAATAAACAGTATTATCTAATTTTGTTTGTTTATATGTTTATATATGGTAGGGGGCCCTAACTCAATTTTCGCGGGGGGCCTATAATTTGTCGCTACGCCACTGACATGTTCCCTATCTTCGTAAAGTATCCTAAATTTTTCGGCACGTGCCTAAGTTCGAAACAATTCAGTTAATAATATTGCTATGTTTTGGTAACGTTTATAGTTTGGACCGCCTCTCCATCGCCCGTTTAATAAATATTTAACAATTCGCCGTGGTAAGTTGTTTCTCCTTTTTCTTGGCTATGGCAAGTCTGCCAGTCGCCCAATTTAACATTCCAGAGATAGTTATTTGGCATAAATATACGGCGTGTCCAGAGGCCATTAACATGATCATATGGAAGGTTTTCTTATTTTTGATTTTACGAAGAAATGTTATTTTCTTCATTGACCAAAATCCGGACGCAGCAGTAGGCAACCACATATTGTATCTGAATCTAATAGGCTTTCTATATGAATCTGTCATTATTGAATTCATGTTGTAAGTTCATTCCAACAATGAATTTGTAAGTGTTGTAAGTTCATTGTAACAATGAAAACATTCGTTAAAGCAATGAATCTGTATTTATTGAATTGATGCCTCGAAATCGGATATAGTAATGGACGGACACGCAATCCCACGGGCTTCATCTATTAATTTGCTGGGCGTCAATCTGGGAGGAAATATGTCTTGGCATAACCACGTTGTGGCAATCGTCAAGATAGCTTCTCAGAAACTTGGTGTACTCTTCCGAACCAGAAAGTTGTACACACCTCAACAACTTTTGACACTATACAAAGCCCAGATTCGACCATCACTAGAGTACTGCTCTCATGTCTGGAGCTCTGCACCCAAACATACCCTTCGGCTACTGGACTCCATTAAAAGGAGGGCAATTCGTCTGATTGGAGACCACGAGATGACGAAGAACCTCGACAGCCTAGAACATCGAAGACAGGTTGGGGATTTGACTCTCTTTTACAGATATTTTCATGGAAAGTGCTCGGCTAACCTTGCCCTCTTAATTCCGCCCAGTGCGGCGAATATCAGAAATACACGACGAACCACTGCCGCCAATCCATATGTGGTTAAGCTTAGTACTCCTTGAACTTCATTATTTAAGAATTCTTTCCCAACGAATATAACCTCCAACGATTCAAAACCAACGTGAATCGCTTTTTGCGCACACGCATCACTCCCGGAGTGCCCAAAAGGATTTTTCCTATAGTGCTTGTATTTAATCAAAAAAAAAAAAAAAACAATAAATGTGTTCGTTATGGCTATGAAACTGCTTACATTGTATCAATAAAATTATTCCTAAAATCAATAAACCGTGATCATCAATGTGATGAGAATAGATTCCCACATTAAATGGACGACTTTTTATTATATTGATATACTGGTTTATCGGTTCAAAATTAATACTGTCAATTATTAATTCAATGAACTTTTTCTTTAAATTTATGTTCACTTTTTGTTCAGTGTTCAGCTAGAGTCTAAGTTTCCATATCTAGTCTGACCTATCCCTGGTAATTGAGCATATCATGTTAGATTATGGATTGCAAAATAACATTTCATACCATCAACTATTATTTTACGATCAGGATCATTCAAAATAACGTCGTCATAATTAAAAATAAGTAAAAATCAAAATTATTCGATTATTTCAGGGCGCACATGCATATACAGGGTGTTATGGAAATGACGTATTATATTTAAATGGGTGACTCCTGGGGTGTCCTAGAGAAGCGCTACATATTTTTTTTTAAATCGAACGTTTAAAAAGTGGGGTAATTCACCCCTAAACCCACGCACAACTCCTCGGCACATTCATATATTCACATATTACATTGCCCAACTGGGTAATCAACAAATGTTCAGGCACAATGTTGCCAAAATATTTAAAAGTGTAAAACTTTAGTTTCTTATAAAAATAAATATTTAACTTACTTAGAAAGCAAATCCAGGACGCGATTGAGGAATCCAAGGCACAGACACTTTCAGTTCTTTTTTCTATGGGAAAAACTCCATGCTCATCACGTGTCCTGATGATAGTGTGGGAGTGCATAATAAGCTTATCACTAAACCCCAACACTCCGCTAGTAGAGCCAACGCGGTTGCCTTTTCCGAGACTATAATTATACAGAAAAGTAATATTATAGAAGGAAATTCGGCAATTTATGATAGTCGTTTATAAATCATCGAAAGTAGCGACGCTGTATTTTTAAATATTAGCCCGATTATCCAAAATCAGGTGTTTAAAGAAGCCGGCCGATATCGATCGAGAGAACCAACGTGTTATTTATTTTTAAAATTTTTAGATGTTAAATACATTATTTCCCAGAAAATAAGGGCGTATTTTTGTCTACACAGTAGCACTTTAAAATACTAATTTAGATTGAACGGTATTTAGATGTGTTGTGATGCGAAAAGTAATGTGATTTTGTGATGTGAGTACTTGGTGTATTTATAAATTAAGTTGGTTTTAAATAAGTATTCGGCTAGTGTTACCCTATGATTACACAAAACAAAAACATGTGAGTGAGCAACATCATTGAATATTTATAAGTTAAAAAATGTATAGGTATCTAATGCAAAAAAAAAATATTTTTAGAATCACTCTGTATCATTATAAAATAAAACATGCGCAAAATAGAAGAGCAGAGCGGCCCTACTAAAAACAGTTTAAAACGGCTGAATTATTTATATTTAGCACGATTCAAAGTCAAGTTCAAAAAATATATTTAAAACTTATTTTTTTACATGGTATTATATTACACCATCGCGATCGGTAACAGAACAATGCCTTTATCAAGAGATTTAAGGAATTTTTATTATTTGCGATACAAATACAAGTGGCATAATATTCTGCTGAAATTGAGAACTGCGTTTATAAACCGTTCTCGCAATCCCTTTCAATGCAATTTTCGCGAAAACCGCTAGGTCTTGAGACAACATTTTCGGTTAGCTGTCAGGAGGAGTCTATTTCTAATCACAAAATACGTATTTATCGGTAAATGATGGGTTTGTTCGGTTCCATCACTGTATAAATCCCATAAACCCGTTTGCAAAACTCTCTACTTGCTTGTCAGGTGGTGATCATATCAATATACAAAGAAAATAATTTCCTAACCACCCCGAATATACCTGCAATAATAATTTTTTTGGCGGAGCCATTCCTTTTTCGTATTTGTTTGGGGCCATCGAGTTATAAAAAAAATTAATGCCGAAAAAAATAAGCAAAGGTCCCTCGAGCAAAATAGTGCCCCCACAACTAAAATCCTGTATACGCCACTGGACGGTAGTAGATGGTTCCATTGTATTTTCGTTTTTTAAATTGACTATAAATATCCAAGCCCTAAGTCAATAGGCTGTCTAAATTCTGACGTTTTGCGCCAATATATTATTCTTAATTGCCTTAAAAAAGGCAACAAACATTAAAATTGGTAATATTTCAACACCGTGAAGTCTTTATGGTTTCTGAAAAATGAACTGGGCTGACTTTTTTAACCCAATATATGCTACTTGCTTTTTAAACCACAACGGACAATTTAGATTAGCAATGCATGAAAAATCCGGCTTAACATGAGAATGGTACCACTTCTTTTTATAATTGTACTATACTCATAGAAATACAGGGTGTTATGGAAATGACGTATTATATTTAAATGGGTGACTCCTTGGGTGTCCTAGACAAGCGCTGCATAAATTTTTTTAATCGACCGTTTTAAAAGTGGGGTAATAAACACTCTTACTCACAGGTCGGTCCGCGCTACTGTACAACATTGCACCCAGAGCCAATGGCAATGTTGCCAAACGAAATGTAAAACTGAAATTCCATATAATATTATAAAAATAAATTATTTTCTACCTACTTGTATTTAGCATTATACCTAAAGAGCGAGGAAATTCAGGCACAAACACAATCAGTTTTTTTCTTTTTCATGGGAACACTCCTGGAAACACTTTATGTACACAGTAATAGTGAAACAGAACCGATAGTTAGCTTTTAAAAATACAATAATACAGATTATACTACAGATTATTAGATTTTATTACACGCGACGAAATTTGACGTCCAGAAGAAACGCGTCAATAAAAACAATATTCAAAGATTATTTATGGATGGGAAAGATATACGCGTAAACCGAAAAAACAGAGCGGATTGCTGAGAGTGTATTGGTGATCGACGAGACACAACGTATCCGGCCGCTGGTTGGTCTTCCACTAATAGACGCAAGCGTGCGGCGCTTTATGAAATTACTTCGCTCAGCCGATGTAAGTTTTTAAATTATTTTATTTTGTCTAAAGAGTTTAAGGTGTACATATGACAACACCGTGCATGTATCACAGTGCCACACAGGTGTTTTTCTGGTTTGACGTCACGTCACTTTTACCGCTGAATGAATTGAAAGCGCCATTTATGGCTATTTTTCTTCAATTTGTCTTTATCTCAGGAATTGCCGGTTTAAATATAATACGTTATTTCCATAACACCCTGTATATAAAAAGGAAACAAAAAAATCCATTCATAAGATGCCATTTGTTTACAATCATAAATACTTCCACAGTTGGCACAGAATGGCAACACTGCAGTGGCATTTGGATTTTTTACAAAGGAAAGTTATTTTGATTAAACATTTTATTTATCTATTGATGCTGTCTTACAAATTCCAGGGTTATTTTGCATGCATTGCATAAACAGGTAAACATTGTTAGTATTTTTTTAAACAAATTCAGAAAAAATCCGTATATTTGCAATATTTACTTAAAATATAGAATATGCTACACTGCTGCTTAAGCTAAAAAGGCATAACCTCAATAATCTCACTTACCGCCAACATATTAATTACACACAGAGCACTGACTCACCAATGTGCACGGCTATTAAATAGCTCTAAATAGTTCTAATTCGAAAAATACTAAAAATTAATCAAAAAACACAATAGATCACAAACACAGACCAACAACACTGCAGCGTTAGAAATGAATAATTTATGACAAATTCCTAAAATTCAGGGTCGCCCGTAATACAAACGCCCGTACAGCGTTGCCACAATGATTTTCCTAAAACATCATAATTTTATGTTATTAGGAAACTATAAATAATTTTACGAGTAGTAACCATGTTGATATCTTAAGTAGTTTTTAATTTATTAAATTAATTATATTATGTATATCAGAAAAGTATAATTTTTTAATCAGAATAAAAATGTAGTACTAAGCTACACTAGTATTTTTGTGAAATAGAATGCACCCCGGCTTCCATGTGCATAATATGTCATATACATATAACAAAAAAGTTTAGTAAGGGTGGTTAGAGTGGTTCAAGGAAGAGTACGGAGTAGACAAGAAAGATCGTGTGGTTCCCTTCAACTGGTAAACGGAAAAAAATGCCTGAAAATCCTTGACAAAAAAATCCCCAGGAAATTATTACTAGAAAAACTCCGAAACTGATACCTTACCAAAACTGAATGTATTTATACATAATAACCTAATTTAAAACCTCACAGGCAATGGGTAATTATAAGTAGGGGAGACCGAGGAGGGTTGTGACAATTTTTACTTAAAATAACATATCTCAATAAAGAAACATACCACCATTATAAATTGTAAGCCGCAATGTAGTTCAATCCTTACCCTTTTAAAAATAGTCATCAAAGTCAATAAAAGTTATAAGGTTTCTGAGAAAATCCACGAAAACTGAAACTGCTCCCTTTGTCACAACTCTCCTAACACCGAGGTAAATTGTGACAGGCACCGAGGTAAGTTGTGTATCTAGACTAATTTGAATAGATAAAATTACTTTTATATGAATTATAAACAAAACACACGTTTTTTTGCATAAAATTACTTTAAATATCATTTGGAATAATTGTAGGAACTACAAGAACATGAAATATTAACATAACAGTATTAAATCTTTTATAAGTAATTATGACATCATTATATCAAACTTAGGTTGTAAGAACAAAGAAAACGAACAAAAAATAGAAATAAACAGAAAAAAATATTGCAAAAGTGTGTAAAATAAGCTAATCAGAAAATAACCTTTAATAGGAAAGTTGTGACAGCGTGTCACAACTCTCCTAGGTGCCAAAAATCGCGATCTGGTCAGAATAATAATTTGTAATTTCGAAACAAGATGCAAACACAGCAAGACAATGCCACGCTTTGAAACTCCAAACCCATACAATATAAGAAAAAATAGCATAACCACGTGAATGTCATCATCATGATATAAATACAATCAAAAATTTTATAAAAAATTTGCTTTTCGGTTGCTTTTCTAGCAGACGTCGTAATCACGCAACCGCTTGTCTTGGGCCATTGGCGCGTACTGTGTCAAGTAGAGCATCTATAAACAAACAATCGTGCGCTGTAGCCAGCTCGCTAACGGCCATAGATTCCGAGAAATCGTCGTTGTCACAACTCTACTCTGTCACAATTCTCCTCGGTCTCCCTTACCTACTTATTTTTATTAGTCGCTTATTTTGTGTTAATTACATGATATTGTAATAACCTACCTACCCTTATACAGGGTTTTCATTTCAAAAGTAGCCACCCCGGTTTTAGGTAGAAATAACTACTTTGAAACGAAATATCAAAACATGTCAACTTTAGTTTTAAGGGGGTAAATTTTTCATAATAATTTTATTTATACAGGGTGCGTCAAAAAAGTATTTTTTCAATGGAAACCCATAATTTTTTTCGTATTTCTGGATTCCCCTACAAATAATAAACACTTTTTGTATTACACATCCTATTGCCAAATCTAACACTTTTTCAAATATCGACGACTTTAGATTCAGAATTCGCTTTATTACATTTTCAAACTTTAAATGCATTACGGTCATAGGCGGCTTATACCCGTCCTCATAGAAACAAAACAATCACAATTTAATTTATAAATGTGACTTTTCACCTACCACTGACAAGTGATTTATTTATGGTTTAACAAAAAATTGGTTTAATATTCAGTTTGAAATGGTGTATACTATCCAAGAAAGCACAGAAATAATTTTCATGTATGGCGCTGAAAATCGTTGTGCTCACAGAACATCTCGAAGATTTAACGACATACACCCTAACAAACATGTAGGTCACAGGTATGTGATAGAGCTGGTAAGGAAGTTTGAAGAAACCGGCTCCGTATGCAACCGAGTTAATAAGCAAGCAAGGGTTCTACATGAAGGTACGCAAATTGAAATACTAGGTCATTTCGCTATGAATCCATCTACGTCAATTCCAAAAGTATCGCAATTGACACACGTTTCAGTAGGTTCCATTCACAAAACTTTAAAACTAAATAAGTTTTTTCCTTATAAAATACAAATCCTTCAACAACTCAGCGAAGACGATTATGACAGAAGAATTGAATTTTGCGAAACAATGACTCAGATGATTCAAGAAGACCGGAATTTTGTTAAAAATGTATGTTTCAGTGATGAATCAACTTTCTTCTTGAATGGATTCGTGAATAAACATAATTGCAGATATTGGGATAATGAAAATCCACATTAATTTAGGGAAGATCATACCCAATATCCTCAAAAGATAAATGTGTGGGCAGGTATTTTTGGAAATGAGATCATTGGGCCAATTTTTATGGAAGAAAACTTGACAGGTGAACTATACGTAAATCTGTTGGAAAATGTCATAGATCTTCTTATTACCCAATCTTTGGAAAATCAAGCTGATCAAGAGGGGGATATGGAACTTGATGAACAAAATTTGTATTTCCAGCAAGATGGAGCCCCGCCGCATTATGCGCTACCTGTTAGGGCATGGTTGAGTGAACGATATCCCGGAAAATGGATAGGTAGGAGAGGTCCTGTGGAATGGTCGGCAAGGTCCCCAGACCTCACACCTCTTGATTTTTCTCTGTGGGGATATTTGAAGTCCATAGTTTACAAAACTGCGCCCGAGAGTATTCCCGAATTGAGAAACAGAATTACTGAAGAATGTAGGCAAATTAACCGGCAGACTTTTCAAAATGTTCGCGAAGAATGCGAGAATAGGCTCTATTATTGTTTAGCCAATAACGGAGCACATTTTGAAAACTTAATAAAATGAATTCTGAACATAAAGTCGTATTATTACCACACATAGTAAAACATTTAAATGTGTCGATATTTGAAAAACTGTTAGATTTGGCAATAGGATGTGTAATACAAAAAGTGTTTATTATTTATAGGGGAATCCAGAAATACGAAAAAAATTATGGGTTTCCATTGAAAAAATACAAAATGACATACATCAGGCTTTTTTGAAGCACCCAGTATAAATAAAATTATTATGAAAAATTTACCCCCTTAAAACAAAAGTTGACATGTTTTGACATTTCGTTTCAAAGTAGTTATTTCTACCTAAAACCGGGGTGGCTACTTTTGAAATGAAAACCCTATATATAACAATTATTTTTGGGCTATGCATTTTCGACACCAAAGCAATAAAAGGTATTAATCCAACCTGAATTCTCGTCACAGGTGTCGGCCTGTTTGCTCTCGAAATGTATTTTTTCAAATTAAAATATCATAGGAAACTGTCTCCAAAAGGTGTATCGGGTTTGTTCGGGTTTGTGGGGATTTGCACTTGCTTCCCCAGGGAACTGTTTATAAATAATATTATTAATACACATTCATTTTTCGGGGATAAATTATAATATCTGAATAGTGACGAGTTTGTTCGGGTGTGTTTTCGTGATCTATACCACACAATAAAATTATTATTATTATTATAGATAAGTTTTATTTTTAAAGAATTAAAATTTTAATGAATATAAGATATATCGTTATATTTTTACAGCGACAGAACCATACAGGGTGACAATTTAAAAACTTGAAATGGCCATATATTAGAAACGAGAAACTGAAGAAAAAAACGCAAAAACAGTTTCTATAAAACGAAGGCGGAACAAAAACAAGCGTATTAGCCCACCCCTATCTGCAACCCCTTGGACAGGGTGAGATAAACCCTTAAAATCTTAAATAGAAAGGGGGGTCGAGTGATACATCATTTTGAAGCTCTTGAAAAATGCTTTCCAATGGTACCATAGAAAGGTACATTTCAGGAAATTCTTCTCTGTTTATTAAGGAAAACAATAAATGAAAAGACAATTTTGAAATTTTTTATTATTAGTTAATTAAATGTTCAAAATGATATCCGTTGTTTTGAAGACAATAATAAAGCCTACTTTCAAATTATTCACGTACATTTGCAAAGGTTTCTCTGGATATAGCACGGCATTCCTGAACTATTCTATGCTGAAGTTGCTCTAGTGACTCAGGTTGCGTTTTAAAAACCACAGATTTTAGGTGACCCCCACAAAAAGAAGTCAAGAGGTGTTAGGTCCGGGGATCTAGGTGGTCATTCAACAGGACCTCTTCTTCCAATCCACTGGTTGGGACATAATGCGGAGGTGCTCCATCCTGTTGGAAATGTAGTAAGCGTTCTTCTAAAGATAAATTTCCGAGTATGTCCCTCCGATTTTCTAATTCTCGCACTATTAGTGGTTCGATAGACCTCTGTAGCATTTCAGCATACCTGTCGCCGTTTAAATTTCCTTGTATAAATATTGGGCCGATAATACCGTCTCCCAATATACCAGCCCAAACATTAATTTTCTGGGGGTACTGGGTATGCCCATTCCAATAACGACAGTTTTGCTTATTAATATGCCCATTTAAATAAAAGATACACTCATCACTGAAGCAAATATTTTTAACTAGTCGAGGTTCTGCCGTAATTCTATCTGTCATTATTTCACAAAACTGTATTCTTCTGTCAGGGTCGTCGTCACCAAGTTCTTGCAGTATGTGCAGTTTATAGGGATAAAACTTATGAATTTTAAGTATATTTCTTATTGATTCACGAGATAATCCAGTTGCTACAGCTGCTTGACGAGTTGATAAAGTTGATTTCATTGCAAACTGCCCCAGAATTTCAATTTGCGCTGCTTCGTCGGCTAGTCTCGGTTGATTTCTCGTTATATTCGCGACAGAACCAGTTTCTTTAAATTTAACTACTAGTTGGCGAACATACTCCGGGCTTACATTTTGACTTGGATGCCTTTCGTTAAAACATTGATCCTGGGAACCATAATTGAAAATAATTTCTACCCGTTCAGCTGTGCTGTACACCATTGTTAAAGATAAGAAGTGCTGCTTTTCGTTTAAACTGAACCGAAAGTTAACTGTTCTTAAAATAATAATACTAGTAGAAGTTACCTAAGGTAAATTCTGTGATAATAAAATGCGAATATTTATAAACAAATTTTTTTTTTCGACAAAAAAAATAGCAAATAAACCAATACGAAATACCGAGGCTTAAACTGTTTAGAATTCTTAAGAGATATCTCTTAATATGCCAGGATATTGGTAGCAATCATTTTGAACATTTAATTAACTAATAATAAAAAATTTCAAAATTGTCTTTTCATTTATTGTTTTCCTTAATAAACAGAGAAGAATTTCCTGAAATGTACCTTTCTATGGTACCATTGGAAAGCATTTTTCAAGAGCTTCAAAATGATGTATCACTCGACCCCCTTTCTATTTAAGATTTTAAGGGTTTATCTCACCCTGTCCAAGGGGTTGCAGATAGTGGTGGGCTAATACGCTTGTTTTTGTTCCCCCTTCGTTTTATAGAAACTGTTTTTTGCGTTTTTTTCTTCAGTTTTTCGTTTCTAATATATGGCGATTTCAAGTTTTTATATTGTCACCCTGTATAATAAAATTACTTTTCTATTGACATACGTTTTATTTTTACAAAAATTAAAATTTTAAAGAATATACATATGTATATTGTTATTTTTTTAGGGACATAATCACTTTTTTCTGTGAATTAGAAAGGGGTTCTGGGTTTTTTTAAACCGGTTTTTTTCCCAGTGGATTTTTCTCTTAGATTCCCCTCAACTAATCCTACTTGGCTGCAAGATCGCTGCGTTATCTGATTTTTGAGAATGATGGATGTCCGACCATGTACATAGCTTTTAGTTGGGCTAAAAATACAACGTGCACCTGTAAAATTAAGTAATTAGACTTAACGATATTTTGACGAAAAAAGGACATATCAACACAGTTAAACGTTTCTCTAATTGGGATAGGTCTAGGTTAATATTTAATTTTAAACTCGTGTTTACTCAGTCTCGTAATGATGTCTGGCTATCAGTGGCATACGAAAAGGGGACTAGAAGACCATAAGAAACAATTTCGGGTGAACCTCTACGGCATCAGTTGAAATAATCTGGGAACCGCATAAGCATGCACATAATGACATCACTAAGCCACGCCTTTTCCTGCGCGATATCTTACCACGTGTTTATTGCATCATGGTTTAGACGTATAGACTAGGGATCTATTTACTGCTAGTTTTTATTTCTATGTAACATCCTCTGTCATTAAATTACAGAATGAAAGGTTTTAGCAAATACACTCATCGGCACAAAATTCCGCCACCCTGAAATTTTGGTAAAGTTTGATATTTTATAACTTTTTTATTTTTAATGCGATTTTCATAATTTTTACATCAATTTGTAGATCCCTTTATTGCGTTTTTCCTGAATTATTTTGTAAACTAACATTGTTCGATTAGGCTATATTATACAGGAGTAAATCAACCTGTTGTTTCTTGTCTTAATTTCAAAACACCCTGTAGAAAAATTGAGGTGGATAATTTTATTTACCTACTGTTTCTTGTAATCTTTGATGTATTCTAAACATTTCCTTTTTTGATTCATTCCATTATCTCATTTCTGCTGCGAGCTGCAAAATTTTAAATGAAACGATGTTATTTTTAGAAATTGTATGTAAGTACGCGATTATTGTGACACAATATTTGACAGTAACAATATTATTACGTACTATTCACTGATGAATCCAGAGTTTGTTTAAGGTCGCCGCATGGTCGTGAGCGGGTGTTCAGAAGTAGAAATGAGAGATGTACTTACTGCATTATATCAGAACGAATCTCATATCTTGGCGGTTCAGTCATGATTTGGGCGGGTATTTCTACCGAAGCACGCACCAATCTTGTATTTGTTGAAAATGAAGCTCTAACCGCCCATGGGCGATGCACTGTTACATTGAGGATATCCTCCAAGAAGGTGTTGTTCCATTTGCTCCTTTCATTGGGAACCAATTTACATTAATGCATGATAATACCAGACCTCACGTTGCACATGTAGTGAGCGAGTATCTGGATGTAGTTAGACTTCCAAGATTAGAATGGCCTGCTTATAGCCCGAATCTCAACCCAATCGAATATCTTTGGGATCCACTTAAAAGGGTCGTTCGTCGTCGGCCTGTACCACCGCAAACCTTGCAAGACTTACGACTAGCGCTGACCGAAGGATATCAGGCTATCCATCAAGAAAGTATAATTATTAACCTTATTCATTCGATGCCACGAAGACTGAAAGCTGCCATTGCTGCGAGAGGAGGAAAAATTTATAAAATATCAAACTTGACCAAATTTCCCGGCGAGTATATATAAGAATTATACCTTAATTATTTTTAAACAATTCTTTTTTTTTATCTTTACATCCTCCCCTGCCTACTAAACTCTTTGATACGGCACTGCCGGGTTGATATATTTTCGTTCGGCATTTATTACGCATTTATGCGTATTTTTAGTAAATGAGATGTCTTTGAGCAAGTTGTAAAGATGTATTTTATCGTTTTGTGTGTCTGTCTTTCAATGCCTTTTTGCTCCAGAAATGCAGTTGTTTGAAACGGCGAGCTGAACATATAAAAGCCGACAAGAAATAAATGATGTTTTAAAGGCTAACTTTAACGCTTTGGTCGTTAATTTTGAATTTATGAACTTGAAAAGAAACTTTTAATACTGCGATCCTTTAAACACAAAAAAATTACAATCGGTATGACACCGCATGGTGTTTTCATTAAGAGGTATATTTTGTAAATTATGGATCAACTTACCACATCACACATACAATTCTTTTTTAAATTTACATTCAAGATCCAAGATACAACTTGACTTGAATTTGAGTGTGTGTGATTGTTTTTAAATTGGGGGTCCTTTTAATCCTTCATAAATAATAATATAAAGTTACAAATAAGAGTATACTTCCTATTCCTTTGTAGATTCATGTATTGGTCCCAAGCCGAGAATAAATCACTATCAGCAATTCTAATGCCTTGTTCATCGCCGATAAAATGGACGATCCATTACTTTGGAAACTCGAATAATACGCCAGGTATGTTTTATTACTGCACGAAAATGACCAGAGGAACATATCGATGGATTTTTGACAAATCATCGTAAATGACATGGCTCGAATTGTACAGGGTCAGTCAACGATAGAATAAAGTTCATTTTCTCCTTTATGTTAAGAATTAGATAAAAACTCGAAATATAAAAGTTGTAGAGATCATTAAGGTGCATATTCTAAAATTATATTGGAGTATACAGGGTGGCCCACAAAGAAGTGGTGAATATAACTTACGTTTTTTTAAATGGAACACCCTGTATTTTTATCAATTTTTGGATTATGCATAAGATTCTGAATATTTTTTATATATAATGTTATATATCTAAATCTTATAGTTTTTCCAATATTTCCATTTTTTCAGAAAAATGTCAGTTTTCAGCGTTGGATTTAATTGTTAATACCTACACTACCTTTGCAAATTAAAAGTTCATATTTGGAATGAACATTATATGGAGTTAAGGCAAATAAATTATGAAATCAAATTTTACCTCACTTTTTACAGAGTGTTCAAAATACATTTTCGAATTTCAGTAACTTTAAACAAAGAAATCTCGGTTTTTTTAAATAGTACTCCCTGTATTTTTTATTTATTTCTGATAGAATACGTAAGTTTCTTTAACTTTTATTTAATATATCATATGTGTATTTTTAATACTTTTCGACATATTTTAATTTTTTTCTATTTTTCATTGTTCGTTTCCTATATTTATATTATAACATCGTAGTTGCAATGAAAAAACAAAAAAACCTGTGGAGTCTCCAGGACAAAATCAAGCGAGATAAATTTTCAAATCATATCATATAATAAAATGGAAATGGAAATAAGTAACACACAAACCGAACAAACCCGAACAAACTTGTGGAAAAGAATATTTACAATTAATATTTTTCTCATTTTTTAAATGTTTTGCTGTACTCGCCTTAGCATAAATGGTGATAATGTCCTGCAAGCATTTCGTATCTACGAAAGCACGATCTTTAACATAACCCCATTTTGTAAAAAAATTAGATATCTCGGCCCGTTAAGTGATTCTCGAAAAAAATATTGACCAATAATTCTAAAATTTAATATCCACACCACACATTAAGTGACCAATGATTTTGATGTTATATTTCCCGGGCCCAAAATGGATTAACTGTTGAGTAATAATGCATATTATTACGATTAACTGCACCATTAATACGAAAAGTTGCTTCATCGGAGAACATTATCTTTTCGAGAAAATTTGGAGCGGTTTCTATTCGTCCATTAAAAATATTGCAAAAGTTTACCCGCTGTTCAAAATCACCATCTCGAAGTTCTTGGTGTAACTCCATGTGAAAGAGATAAAATTTATACTTCCTGGTGGTGCGATTGGACGTGGATTGGGTTTTGTCAGCTAATACAGCCAGATGACGGCAACCCACATGGGGATTTTCTTGGACATGAAGTAAAATCGCCAATTCTTTATCTTCATTGGTGGCAACTCGATTTACCAATTTTCGTTTGGTGTACTCAACGCAACCATTTTCATCAAACCTTTCCATTAAACACTGAAAAGAATTTTTAGTCGGAAGACGCCTATGAGGGTACTTTGCTGCGTAAAGCCTAACTGCCACAAGACAATTTTTTCTGACTCGCCAAGTGTGTAAATCATGTCAATCAGCTCATTTTTAGGGAAATCCATACTTAATTTCTTCCTAAACGCTTCTTACATCGAACAACAAACGTTTCTAGGTATTTCATTATTAAGTACTTGTGTCAAAGTCTTGACACTTTTTATTTTTTCATGGCAACTACAACGTTAAAACATAAATGTAGGAAACGAACAATGAAAAATAGAGGAAAATTAAAATATGTCGAAAAGTATTAAAAATAAACATATGGTATATTAAATAAAAGTTAAAGAGAATTACGTATTCTATCTGAAAGAAATAAAATATACAGGGTGTACCATTTAAAAAAACCGAGATTTTTCCATATAAAGTCCATTCCAAATATGAACTTTTAATTTGCAAAGGTAGTGTAGGTATTAACAATTAAATCCAATGCTGGCAACTGACATTTTTCTGAAAAAATGGAAATATTGGAAAAACTATAAGATTTAGAAAAATAACATTATATATAAAAAATATTCAGAATCTTATGCATAATCCGAAAATTGATAGAAATACAGGGTGTTCTATTTAAAAAAACTGAATACTCCTATATAATTTCAGAATGTGCAACTTAATGATCTCTAACTTTTATATTTCGAGTTTTTATCTAATTCTTAACATAAAGGAGAAAATGAACTTGCCTCTATCGCTGACTCACCCTGTACAGTAGAGGCTTTTATTTCCATTATTTTATCTCTTTAATTTTTTACGTAGTATTTTGTATTGTTATAGTTTAGTGTACACTATTAAATTTGGCAGCTTACCATACTTTGTCAATACATTTTTTGAAAGTTTTATATATTTATTTGTCATTCAAGATATTTGGTTATAAATAAAAATTTGGTAAAAATATCATTTTCGAGAAATTTGTCGCTTACGATGTTCCATGTTTTGCCAGAAACCCATCGATATTAACCGAAACGCTATATTAAATACGAAATTAATACCCAACGTATCCCGAATATATCCTAACATATTTTTTTTGCAGGCACTATATTCCGTCCTATTCTTAATTTGACCGAATGGACCAAAGATATAAGTATAAAGAAATTTACGTCGAAAAGGGGTTTGTATGTTTTACAAATACATCCAATAGAAGCCAATACACATATGCACATATACATAAGCACAGAAGACGATGGTCCACAAGCTTTGAGAAGCGCTTTTCAGAATAATCTGAGAATTTTAAAAAGAGGAAAGAAAGGCTGGTTGACGGTGAGATGGGAACCCAGGTAAAACTCTTTTATAGTGTAATACAGACTTGTTTGTCTATTATCTAAATAACGTATGTCCCATAAGTTTTGGCACAAATTTCGGATGCCATAAGATTGGTAATAAGAAGAAAATATCAAGTTGCCTTGGCAACAAAAATTTGTTTGACACTTTCACTTAACGTTCACAGTTCAGTTTTTAAATTGATTAAGTCGATTATGGCTAACAAATTAGAAATTCGGAAAAGTATTTATAATTTAGTTGGACGGATCCCTAAATACGAGATAATACGCATTTTTGAAAATCAAAATTTATCGGACAATTGCTGAATGTTAGCAAGGTATTCCTTGTATGAACTTTCAAATAGTGGAAGGCCTATAATTTTTACCAGAGTAAGATCAGAGAGACTGGTAAGAAGGGCGAAAAACACACTTGGTATATCAACAAGAAAACTAGCACGACAATATCGAACATCTAAGAACACCATAGCGCGGGAACTATCGCGGAATGGCTAGAAATACCGGAAAGGAAGAAAGGCTCCGAAATATACAGCCAACAAACTAGCCAGAATCCCGAGATGCTGCCGTGCATTAAGACGAGTATATTTTGCTAATAACCGGGTGTTAATTATGGATGACGAAAGGTATTTCACACTAAGCAACTCCGAAATGATGGGAAATGATGGTTTTTATACTGACAATATTGCAGAGGTCTCTGATAAATAAATAATTTTAAACGAAAGGCCAAATTCGCTGACAAGTTTGTTGCGCTATTTTCACCAGGCCTTATGTGGGTCGAGGAAGAGGTGAAGCCCTGCATCATCATCATGCAGCCATTATCATCCACTGCTGGACATAGGCCTCCTCTAAATTTCTCCATGTCTCTCGATTCTGGGCCGTCATTTCCAATTTCCGGCTATTCTCCTTACATCGTCAATCCAGCGCGACGGTGGCCTGCCTCTGTTACCATTCCAATATTCTTTTAGTCCACCTATCGTTTGATGTTCTCGCCACATGACCTGCCCATCTCCATTTCATTCTAGTCATACACTCAACTATGTCCTTAACTTTAGATCTCTGTCTAATAGTATTATTCTTCTTGTCTCTTTTAGTGATTCCAAGCATGGCTCTCTCTATTTCTCTTTGGCCCACTCTTCGATTTTCTGCTGACTTTTTCGTTAATGTCAGGTTTTCTGCTCCATATGTTATTACCGGTATCACGCATTGGTCATACACTTTTCTCTTCAGACACATGGGTATATTACTTCTAAATATGTCTTGTAATTTGCCAAAAGCAGCCCAACTCAAATCTATTCTACGGTGTATTTAGTAGTAATGGCCCCATTACTGTCTCAGCCTCATCCAGTTGCTTTGAAACTTTAGCGTTGAAGTCTCCTATGAGGAAAGTTGGACTACATCCAGGCACTGTAAGGGCTCTGTTGATGTCGTCATAAAATTGATCTATTTCTTCTTCTTCGGCTGTAGATGTGGGTGCATTTCCTCAATTCCCTCATACAGTTATTTAACTGTTGTAAGGGTTATCCCGCCCATACTCGGTCGCCAGAGCCTCGTTCGTTATCTAGCAGGAGGTACCGGGTAGACATGTCATACTTTGTAGAGGGTTTTGGCATTAAGATGCCGCTGTTGAGAATTGCATTTCCTCAATTCCCTCATACAGTTATTTAACTGTTGTAAGGGTTATCCCGCCCATACTCGGTCGCCAGAGCCTCGTTCGTTATCTAGCAGGAGGTACCGGGTAGTTTTGGCTCCTTTATATCGAAAAGTTTACGATGGAGGATGGGAAGCACAATATGAGGAGGAAAATATATATGAAAATCCGAGAAATCGATATAAATGCCGTCAAAACCTAATGCTAGGTGTTCGCTGAAAGCTGCGTCTAGTAGAAGACCATGGTCCTCTATATTTAATTTAAGTTCATAATTTTGTTGTTTATAAAACAATTAATTACTATGCATTAGAAAATTTTATTTATATATTATATTTAATTATAAAAAAACAATTGGTTCAAATTTGTGCCAAAGCTTATGGGACATACTTTATTTAATATATGGACGAAGTAGATGTTACATTTACAATAAAATAATTAAAGGGAGGAGGGTTAAAACATAATCTAATTCCAGCTTGATATTTCTAGAAAAAAGACTTCATCTTGCAAAAAGTATTAACCACTTCATGAATGAATCTCCCACTATGAATTTATATTAGCGAGAGCTAAGCCATTCAACCATATCTCATCATGAATCGAACAAATCTTAAAGCACTAAAGAATCATTCAATTATTGTGTTAATTCATCACATTATGTATTAAATTTCTTTTAGTTTAGTTGATCCTCAAAGGACAGACTACTGTCTAGTTCTTAATACGAAGAAACACTACAGAACAATGTGTTCGGCAGAAATAGATAGTATTTATCATAAGGATTATGATCCTCCTTGGGAGCTCAAAAATGGACTAACAAAAACTACCGGTAAGTTCCGAAGTAGATTAGAGGAGCTATCTATACATTATTCGAACAGAGATTTTATGCCTTTTTGTTGCTGTTAGGATATTGCCAAAAAGTAAATGGATAACATTTAAGCATTTATTGACGAAAAAATATTAAAGGTGAATAGAAGACTCTTGATTTTTCAATGAAATTAATTTTTGTAATTGGTAGCATGTAAAACGACGCCGGAGGCGGAATGCTCAATCGTTTGTGTTGTGTATTTGACGCTCTTTTAAAATGATGGACAAACTGGTAGTTCAAATATCGCAAAATTCTTTCTTCTTTATCTTTTCAAGAATAACTTTGAGGGTAACATATTCCTTGGCTTTATACATATCATAAACAATATTCCTAATCGATAGTTTTATCCCTTGGGATAAATCATAGGTTTTAGAATGGAGTCGAACCCTTTTATATGGTCTGTCCAATTCCTCTTCACTCTTTGTTCGAAGTCTTCTTAAGGTCTTATCTGAAATACCGCAAGCATCAGACGTTCGTTTTTGCACTGCCAAAACAGACACTAACGGGCCCGAGTTATCTTTTTCCAAAGTAAAATAACGTTCCACTTGTAATACCAAACGGCGTTCACCTGGAGATAAACACCTTTTAGGCGTTGGGTCACCTTGCTGAACGTTTTCCATAACTTTGCTTTATAACTGCTTTTAATTCACACACAATAATGAGAAACAAACTAAAAGCAAAAAGCATAACTACTTATTTAAAATAGAACACACCATCCTGCAATTGAGCAAATTTTAATTATTTCTTGGAAAATAGTAATTATTATATAGATTTAACTGTAAAGATCCCAAAATAACTAAATTCTAGGAAAAAGTACCTGAGAACACCTTTAACTTATTGATGCAAAATCTTTTTGATTTGATAAATAAAAAAACTATCAGTGAAAAATAAACTACATAAAAATATTTACCTCGGTACATAATTCTAAGATAATTTTGTTTTGGAACCGCTGATTTTGCTCAGCCGACTACAGTGAACCAGTGGAATGTTCGGTACGATCAAGTATAGCGAAGGTAGTGTTAACTTAACCGTCTTACTGTTTAACAACCTTTAATGATTTAATCCGATATCTACTTCATAAAACGAACAGACTTTACCACTGCCTTCTGAATTTGACAGCAATGTGTCACAGGATTGTTTAGCCATCGACCTAGTTATGATTATTACATTGCTTCCTTGAAATAAATTTATAAGAACGCAGGAGTACTATAATAGTATAATTTCAAGTATTTTTATATATTAATTTATTTTTAATTTTAAGGTGATCCATATCCATCAATGCATTGCGTCGGCAGGAAAACCCACCTCAAAACACCGAAACTGAAGCTGGGAGTATTTTACTATTTTGATCTTTTCGCCATCAACAAACAGTCAAACCTAACTTACCTTCTAGATAGTGCATATAAAAAATTTGATGGAGAAAAAAAGTTTATCGCCATTAGAGACGGAAGATTTGCCAGTTTAAAGAGAATTGAAGGAAATGCAGTTTTTAGGTTTAAGGTAAAACAAACCCGAACAAAACAGTTTACTCTTTTTGTTGAGAATTTAATTCTAAATTAACAGGATAATTTTTCATGTCAAAGTTATATTCATTCACAAAATATCAGTAATAAACAATATTTTTTTAAGTGAAGATTTCTTTATTTACTTAAACGCTGTGTTAAGGAAATTGTTTATTATACAGGGTTATTTTTTTAAAACTTGACATAGGCTAACTTTTTTATTTTATAGACCTATAGTTCCCGAGGCAAAGTTTTAGGAATTAGTTGAACTAAGTGAAATGTGTGAAAAAAACATACGCGTTGCACCAGATCGGGCGCTGTTTAAAGAAAATGTATTTTTTTAAACGACAACACCGCATTTTTTTAACAAATTTTGATACGTCTTGGATTCAAGACAAAACAAAAAAGGGCAAGGTTTCGATTAGAGTGACGGTTTACGAGATAATTCTGCCTAAACTTTATTTTCCAACATTAAAAGAATAGAAAGAGCCCGAGCAATATAGTCCTTTAGGGCACTCTGGGAGTGGTGCGTGTGCGCAAAAAACGATTCACGTTGGTTTTGAATCATTGGAGGTTATATTCATTGGGAAAAACGACCTCGAGAACGTCGTTCCATAAGGATGAAGTCCTCCAGATGAAAGAATTCTTAAATTCCAGGAGTACTAAGCTTAACCACATATGGATGGGCGGCAGTGGTTCGTCGTGTATTTCTACTATTCGCCGCTCTGGGCGGAACTAAGAGGGCAGCTGAGCACTTTCCATGAAAATATCTGTAAAAGAGAGTCAAATCCCCAACCTGTCTTGATGTTCTAGGCTTTGATGTCTAGGTCAGCTCGTGGTCTCCAATCAGACGAATGGCCCTCCTTTCGATGGAATCCAGTAGCCCAAGAGTATGTTTGGGTGCAGAGCTCCAGACCTGAGAGCAGTACTGGTCGAATCTGGGCTTGTTTTCGTTCGAATATTCGAACTGATTTCCTTGTTGGGTTCTGCAGCAACAAATACGCTCAACAAAACTTCTTTTAACATTATGTAATATTTGAGGGGTTATGTTCTGAATTTCCCGTTGTATGGCTAGTTTTAATTACTAAGCACTATTAGCTCGTAAACCGCCACTCTAATCAAAAACTTGCACTCTTTTTGTTTTGTCTAGAGTCTCAAGACGTATCAAAATGTGTTAAAAACGCGTTTATCTTTTCCAAAAATATTACTTAGTTGAACTAATTCATAAAACTTTGCTTCAGGAACTATAGGTCTATTATTTTCAAATAAAAGACTTAGCCCATGTCAAGATAAAAAAAAAATAACCCTGTATTTAAATGCGTTACTTCTTGGGCGTCCTAGAGGAAGTCTACGTACTTTTTTTTAAATTGATTGTTTAAATACTAAAAATCCCTATTATTAATTCAAGTTCTCCCACGCCAAACACATTCGGTTTCAGTTAAGTGTATGTAGGTCAGTAGGTTAGTAGTGATGTCCATAAACAACGCGTGCCTAAACCTTCGACGTTGGAAACCGTTACTCAAATGTTTGTTTTGATATATTTGAAAGAGACACGTCTGTGCCGCGGCTTTCCCCTAAATTCCCACGTGTTCCTATAAGATTTTCAAACATTAAGATATTTCTGGCTTGATAAATAAGATATTAAATTGACATAATTTATAACAATAAATGTTGTAATGTGATATGCAATTTGTGTGATATTGCTATTAGTTGTGTTGCAAAATATATATTTTTCGTCGTCAATTTTATGCAAATTGTGGAAAGAATTGTTCAAAAAGGCATGGCAGAATGAAAATGTGTTAAAACTATAATACTTTTTTTCTATTTTGGGTTTAATTATGGCTATATTATGAAATGCAAAAAAATTGAATAAACTGCCACTTTATGAAACTGAAATTTTATTTTCTTTATGTTGGCCGCAAGTAGGGTTCGAATTTTAGGCTTGCTTCGATTTCGTTAAAATTAGTTTTTTAGGCATTATAGATTCGACAAAAATTTTTTATAGAAAACTTTAAAATAATAACCTTTAACCTTGCAAATAGATCATTTTTACTAGATATTTATCTGAAATACCTAAACTCCGAAATATATAACATGCTGACGGTGTCCGACAACTAATTTCTAGTCACAACTATAAAACAACATAACCTAAAAATAATATAAATATCTTCCAGTTTAGGCTCTATTTCTAAAGTTTTATTCAATAAAGTACTATTTTTATTTTTAATTAAATATAGTATTATACATATTACTTTATATATACATATTTATAGTTACTACATTACCTAGGCATTAATTGTTATTCCTGTCACATACTGTGTCGACACAATATTTTGTTCAATATTAGTAATTATTAATTTGTTCAATATTTTGAACTTTGTTCTGCTCGCACCATAACTCAAAGTTTTGCATATTCTGTTTTTCTAGATTATTTTCTACAATTTCTCATATTTCTGACGGAGTACAACTTTCTTCCTGACTCATTTTTATTAACTTTAATAATATATTTATTTTTAATTATGACGGGAATGGGAAGAAGCTTTGTCGTGTTCAATTGTTTCTATCATGGCATATTTGATATTTGTAACATTTTATTAAATTTTGAAAGTATTGCCAACCCAAAAAGAAAATATTAATTGAAATGGAAAAAATCTACTATATTTTTTAAAGTTTTTCAGACTTTAAAGACCCAAATAGAAAAAGTATTATAAAATACACGGTTCATAAGACAATTAGAGCACTTGCACTTTAGAAAACTCCCCCCTTCGTGGGTCGTTTTCTAAATTAAACGCGTGCTCTAAGATAATGTCTCATGAAACTTGTAAATAAAGCTTTAACACAGAAAATATACTCATTTTCTTTTAGGTAGGAAGAAAATCTGGAAATGTCCTAAACTTTTGTATAATACCATGTGGAAGTTACGTATACGTGGATATCACACTGAGAAGAAATATTATTGTCTCCCAAACAAGGGTGGACCGATTTAAAAATATTACTATTTCGGACATTTCGAAAGGACAGCGGTATACCGTTAAAGTAATAGCACCGCAGGAAGATTTTATTAATACAGGAGTTGAGGTAACATTATACTTTCATATTTATAATTAAAACACTTATCGCTTTTAAATGCTTCAAGTTCCGCCTTATTAGGGATTTTTTAAGAGTATTATTTGTATACTAAAGTTTGCATTTCGTTTACCATATTTATAATGTCTATTTTATTACCTAGTCTATTATATAAACCTTATTTAAATTTATATTATGCTAAAGGTTTGGGAAATCCGGGCTGTAAAGATTCTAAGTATATTTAATTATTGGGGTGTTGTGGAAATTTTGTTGGTCATTAGTACAGTGAATACGATTATTTCTTATGGATTTTTTGATTTCAAGTTGTTCTAATAAATCCAATATTTTACCTTTGTTTTCAGCGTGAAGCAATTGAATGGTATATAAATTTACAAAGTGATTGTGACATCCCTGAGTTTTCCCAGCTATTTTAAACAATATAAAAAACTCAGGGATATTCGCTCACTGTATATATCGACCTAGTGACGTACGTGCCTATTATTATTCCATATGTTTTTTCGGGTTGTTTAAAACATAGTCCGTCGTAAATGTTCTTCAATTAATTGTACAAGAAGGTATTGCAGAACGGAAAAGTGTTTAAAGTATTTTATTTTGTCTAAAGAGTTTAAGGTGTACATATGACAACACCGGCCAGAATTCCTTGATTGCTCACATGTATCGCAGTGCCACACAGGTATTTTTCTGGTTTGACGTCAGGTCACTTTTACCGCTGAATGAATTGAAAGCGCCATTTATGGCTATTTTTCTTCAATTTGTCTTTATCTCAGGAATTGCCGTTTTAAATATAATACGTCATTTCCATAACACCCTGTAGACTAAGTAATAAAACAGATATTATAAATATTGTAAACGAAATGCAAACTTTAGTATACAAATAATACTCTTGAAAAGGCCCTAATAAGGCGAAAAATATATGTAGAGATAACTCTAATAAAACTTGAAGCATTAAAAAGAGATAAGTGCTTTAATTATAAATATTTATGTTTCATAACGAACTGAACGCGGAATCAACATAGTGTATTATACTTTCAGTTACGGAAATAAACCAATAGCAAAAACTAAAAGTGATAAAATATCAAATTTATTTTTTCCGAAACGTTTTTCGGCAATATAACGTATTCAGAATAAATGTTACATGTTTTTTGTTACATCCTGTGGCAGGGCGATATTTTGGAACAGTATCTAACCCATATATTATTATGTCCCTCATTAGCTTAGTTTGAAAAACAAACTAAATTCAATTTTTATATAAGATATGCAAATTATGGGAAATTTACATGCATCTTATGTGCTACCCCGTACAATTAGATATATCAGGACGTAAACTTTAGAATCTGTTTTCTATCAGTTCAAAATAATTAGTAAAATTGGTTCATTATTAACAAAAATAGCTTAATAATGAGATGTAATTAAATGGTGTGCCGTTGTTAAAATTGGGTCGCAGCAAAAAATAGCCATTAAATCATTTGATCAGCAGAAAAAGATTTTGCTTGCAATAAATAAAAATCAGGCTGCAACACTTGTTCTGCAAAAAATGCTACGAACGGTCAATAATTTAACCGATATCACTCCGCTTGTAATAGCATGTGTTCGCTTAATTAACAGTCGAGCTGCGAAATGATTACTTGGTCAGCAAGAATTTACAATTGGTCAGTAGAAAAAACATGCCTAGAAGCAGTTTACTTCAGAGGTTTGCATATTAAAAGAATGGTTATCAGTATAAATCATTGGATTGGGTTTGTTTTGAATAATCGGCAAAGTTCGTTATTGTGGGCAGAGATAAAGCAGTCGCGTAATACGAGTAGATAATTGTGTGCGTGTGTTTTCATTCGGTGTAGCAGTCAAGGCTCAAGAGGTAGCGGGAGTGGGGTTTCACTTGTTTTCCCAGGGCACTGTCAATTTATGTAACGTTCTTGTGTTTTCTTTTGCCGAATACAGAAGGAATTCGGCTACAAAAGGTGTAGCATTACATTTTGAAAACCCGTAATTTAGTATTTTTATTAACTTACAAATCATTGTCTCTATCACTAATCATTGAAAATATAATTGAAAGAAAACAATATTTTCTTAGATTAAGTAAAAAGCACTACAATAAACACCGACAGTCAGATATGTCACTTACATGAAATGTCCCGAGAATATCAGTAAAAATTTAAGTGCACTTGGACCCATTTATTTCCAAATGAATTCAAGATTTCTTTACCTACGATGTTTACCAGGCTAATAGATGGCAGTAAAACATCGAAATGCACTTGAATCTTTTCACCAGCGAATACTTATAGCTTTTAACTACGAGAATATTCACTTAACTCATTTTTAATAAAAAGTGCACTTGAACCCTTTTACTTCTGACCCTCTCAATTAGGAAATGAATTTTTGAAAATCCAATTGTATATAGTTATCTTATTACGGCTCGATGTAGCCTACTAAATATAATTTATCAATATTTAGATATTTGCTACTACAAGACCTTCTACAAATTCTCCGATACCAACAATGCCAACAAATACAACTGTTAAGGATTATGAATCACTTAAAACGTGCACTAGTGTTACAATAGGATGGATGCCATTATCAGGTAATATAACACAAATTTTACGTGCGGTATGGTGTTTTTACTTTATTTCACTGCGTTTCAGTCAGTCACGTTAATAATAGATATTATAAAGGGTGCAAAAAAGTGGTACGCCACTGATTTTTTTCATATGGATATTTTTTCTGTAACCTTCGTCAATTCTACATGAAAACGTTCCTTTGCATTTTTCTCGTCAGACTAAAACAATTACGCTCAAATTCACTCTGAAATAAACTCTAAATTAACCAACTTTCAATTTGAATTTATGGCTTATTTTCGAAAATAAACTTTCACCTTCAACACCCTGTATTTCTAGAGCGAAAAACATTTCGAAAAAACTTATTTATGACCTTTGGTCTACTGTGAGGTTTAGTATCTCCAGTTGCCATATGGTCCCTAAGTTATGGGACACCGTATACAGTGAGTCCCAGAAGAAATGTCTAAATTCATTTAAAATTCAGCGGTAAGTTTTTTCAAAAAACGCTCGTACCCGTCGATTTTGATATTTTAATTTTTTTTTTGTGGTAATTTCATGTATACATGTAGCTCAAAAATAAGTTACGACCATCAACTTCATTTTTTCAAATGAAAACATATATTTTTTATTTCATTTTTGAATTTTGCATTGAATTCTAAGCATGTTTCATGTACCATGTCCTATACATAAACTCAACAGTTATTGAAAAAATTAGGATTGATCATATCTATAAATAAGACCTGTTTATTAAAAAGAACACAACAAAATCAAATTAAATGTTGAAAATGTGCGCCATTTACGGCTTGACAATATCCAAGACGATCAATAAACTCGCTTTGCACGTTTCCAACCATTTCCGGAGTTATGACACGCACTTCTCTTCGGATCCTTTCTTTCAACTCCTGCATATTGTTTGGCCTGTTAACAAATACTTTTGATTTGAGGTAACCCCACAAAAAAAAGTCCAGCGGAGTTAGGTCTGGCGACCTAGCAGGCCATTCGATAGGTCCTCTCCTTCCAATCCACCGATTGGGAAAGGTATCATCCAAAAATATGCGCACAGTGGCCGCATAGTGCGGAGGAGCACCATCTTGTTGGAATATCAGTTCTTCGTCAGGGGAGTCTGGATCCAATGGATTCGGAAATAAAGCCACTAATGCTGGAATTAATTCTAGTTGGAGAAATTCAAGATATACTTGTCCAGTTAAAGACTGTTCAAAGAAAATGGACCAATTACTCTTTCGCGTACGATTCCACACCAAACATTTATTTTCTTAGGGTACTGGCTATGAACCTCTCCTCTCCAATATCGACAATTTTGTCTGTTCACATTACCATTCAAATAGAACGTAGCTTCATCCGAAAAAATAATATTTTTTACTAAATTATTATCTAGATTGCACATATTTTGCATGCATCCGCAAAACTCACTTCGCCTATCGAAATCATCTTCAAATAACTCATGCACTGGAATAACTTTGTATGGGTGATATTTGTGCTTTTGAACTACTCGGTCAGATTTCGGCATGTGTAAATCGGCCCCAATGTGCGACAGGGGAGTACATGGATTTTCTTCCAAGGAAAGCAAAACGTCAAGTTGTTCATTTTCATCTCGAGTAGGACGACCAGATTTAGGCAAATCTCTAACATGACCGAATTCTCTAAACTTAGCCTCTATTCTACTCACCATCTTTTGACATATGGGAGGACGATCAGGATGGATTTCATTAAATAATTGGGCTGTTTCTATTTGAGTACGTGTTTTATCACCAAACCCAACCATGCATAGAATTTCAATTTTTTCCCGTTCCGTTAACTTCACCATTATTGTGAAAACCGCAACTTTGAAACTACGCTTAATAATAATTATACTTATTTGAAATAAAATTGTCATACAGTTTCTATGGAAATAAACGGTGACAGTGAGACAGTACACTCTTACTTATTATGGAGCCCAAAATGCTATATTGCCAGAAGAATAGATAGATCGTTGGATTCCCTAAATGATATGTTCAATCCTAATTTTTTTCAATAACTGTTGAGTTTATGTATAGGACATGGTACATGAAACAGCTTAGAATTCAATGCAAAATTCAAAAATGGAATAAAAAATATATGTTTTCATTTGAAAAAATGAAGTTGATGGTCGTAACTTATTTTTGAGCTACCCTGTATACATGAAATTACCACAAAAAAAAAATTAAAAAATCAAAATCGACGGGTACGAGCGTTTTTTAAAAAAACTTACCGCTGAATTTTAAATGAATTTAGACATTTCTTCTGGGATTCACTGTATGTAGATTTAATGACATTAATAAAAAAATTATAAGACCATTTTTTTATATACAGAGTGTCCGTTAATTAATGGTACATGGAAAAACCACAGACTCCTTACGCAAAAATATTAGGATTTAATTATACGTACCTATATCCGAAAGTTGACATTAACTGAGATATAGGGTGTTAAAGTTAGAACTTCAATTTTGTTTTTCTCTAATAACTTTGCAGGAAACCAACGTTTTTTACAAAATTTGGCAATTATGGTTTTTTTAGGACGAAAAATTGATTTTTTTTATGAACTTTTAATGTACAATGTAGGGGACGCTGTCTGCGGCATTATTTGCACATTTATTTATTCATAACTTTTCTGTGCCTCAGTGTACTTCAGTTTTTAATGAAAACAATACTTTTCTCATATTTATTACTTAAAAAAGGTATACTAAGTTCAGGTCGCCCAGAATTACCGTTTCGGAGATATTTGCATTTAAATTGTTTAGTGCACCGTGTCCAATTATTATTAATTTGCAAACAAAATCTGTTTCTTAAAGTAACCTATGGGAAAACAAATAAAATTTAGAGATGCAGTTGCTATGGAACAGAAAATGTTTCATTTTTGAGTTTATCGTAAGTTTGTGTTTCCATTGCTGTTGGTTTCTTTCGATACGATAATTTCTAGGGTCAAAGTTATTTTAATTAAAGTAAGTTAAAGAACAATCCAATTGCTGTATTTATTATTCCCAATTACCATTACTAGAACATTAATTATCATGTAAATGTTAATTGGTAAGAGGAACAAAAAATTATTTGCTTGCCTGAGCTAACGCACTAAACAATTTAAATGCAAATATCTCCGAAACGGTAACTCTGGGCGACCTGAACCTAGTATGCTCTTTTTACGTAATAAATATGAGAAAATAATTATTTTTATTAAAAACTTAAACACTAAGGCACAAAAAAGTTATGACCTAATAAATGTACGAAAAATGCCCCCTACATTGTACATTAAAATTTCATAAAAAAATCAATTTCTCGTCCTAAAAAAACCGTAATTGGCAAATTTTGTAAAAAGTTATTAGAGAAAAACAAAAATGAAGTTTCAACTTTAACACCCTGTATCTTAGTTAATATCAACTTTCGGATATATGTAAGTATAATTAAATCCTAATATTTTTACGTAAGGCTTTTCCATGTACCATTAATTAGCGGACGCCCTGTATATTAAGGTATGTACTATCAAAGTGTATTTAACAGAAAACGAACTAGAGGTGTACACTCCTAACAAATAATAATGTATTTTGCTCCTTACCGACCCTAAAGTGTCTTCAACTGGATTATCCAAAAAATAGATATGAATATTTGTGAAAGGAGATTTATCTGATGCAAACCAAAAATGTTCTCCATTTTTATTAATATACTCAGTTGCTTTCTATTTCTAGATCAAAAATCGGCAACATACTGTTTTATTGTAAAGGAAGGCAAAATTAAGGAAAATGAAGGATACAGCCAACCAAATCAATGTGGATTGGAAAACAGACTGAAGAAATCTTTAGACTTTGCCTCCTTTGCCTTAAAATTTTGCAAGAATATGGATCATAAAAATCAGTAAGTTTTGTTGAATATTTTCTTTTGTGATCGTGTTCAAATAAATCGATATATTTTTGTTTAAAATATTTATTATTTCTTGAGTAATAGACATCGCGTTTCGAAAATGGACGTAATTAGAACCTTCACTGAAATTTATGGTTTTTAGGTTATTATTTAAAAACATTATTGTGTTGACTCCTTTTTTAGTAGAAAGATAATGGTTCGTAGGTAGTCACTTCAAGTGACTCCCCTTTCAATTCTTTACCAGGAGCAAATTCACCGCCTACAAAAGATATAATTCCTTCCATTTTTTGGAAAGTAGTATTCAAAAAATAATAAATTCGAGTATTATTGAAAAGAATATTAAACGATCTTTAAAATGATAAACCACTGGACCCCCTCCCATTTAAGGTTTTAAAGGTAACATCTACCCCTTTTAGAGGATTAAACCACGATGGTTGCAAATAGTATTTAGGCTCGTCCCCTTCACAATAAAATTGACGCATCTTTCCGATTTTTATATTAATTACTGGAAGCTTGTTATTAAGGTTGGAGAGTTTTCAAATTGAAACCCTGCACATAGAGGGTGTTATGGAAATGACGTATTATATTTAAATGGGTGACTCCTGGAATTAAAGATCTCGTATTACAGAAACCGTTTTTAAAAAGACTAAACAAACTATTACCACGAAGTTCTTTATTCCAATAATATCTTATTTTCTACATTACAGGGTTTATATACCAAAGCGGTGACAATGAAAGTACTTATCACTAACAACTATTTTCTAACACATTATCTTAATGGTAATGGGCGAAAGTGCCATTGAAAGGTTATAATGTAGGAATGTCTGGTTCCTTAATTCCTCCCTCCTTAGGCTTGGATCTCCTGAGACAAGCAAGGGCTAATTTGAACTGCTTGAAGAGGTATTGCGGATTCTTCTGTAATCTCGATTTTCCTGTCTCTTTTCCTACAATTTCTAATTTTTGACCCATATTTGTATGCAAAACACATTGAACATAATATAATCAATATCGCATACAAACTAAAAGACGTTGAACGATTTTCCCATTTTAAATTGGTTAAACCTATATTATTTTGCAAATCTTTCTTTGATATCAAAGTTACTTAAAGGTTCAGTGTTAATATTATCTATGTTCAAATTATTTATTTCATAGGGGTAGTTTACTTCGTAATTGTTTACGTAGCATATACTTTCAGGTATAGAAGTATTATCATTAATTTTAATACTCTGTACTAAGACTTCTCCATTCTTTATTGAGCTTCTAATTTTATTATTTTTATTAATATCTTCTTGATAGTAAATTTTTGTATGAGGCATTATTAAACATTTATTTTTTGTATCTATAGTACATTCTAGATTAACTAAATCTTTAAAACTAAGTAAACAGTCAAATTTTTTGTGCCATGGTAAAATTAAAAATTCAATAGGTGTGAAATTTTTGAATTCCGATAAAATTGGTATTTCGACAGCGTAATTGCCTTTGATAGTTTTATGACACGTAGTAATTTCAAAACTGTGATTATATATTAATGAAATTTTAATTGATGATTATTACTAAAAATAAAAGGAAGTTGCGTTTGATACGTATAATTATTTAAATCTAAGTTATATTTTGAAATGGGGTGTCCAATGTAAAATTTTCATCGGGTTCCTCTTCAGAGTTTGTTTCTGCATTATGAATTTCTTCGATAACTTTATCAGGACGATTATTACCTTGCCTAGCGAAATGATTGTATCCTTGATTGTAATTTTTATTTTGAAAATTTTGTTGACCATTATTAAAGCGTTGTTGCCAATTATTATTTGGTCTTGGTGTGTACGTATTTCTAGTACTAATAGACATAGGTGTTGGTTTTGGTAAGGTATTATGATTATTTTGTGGTCGAAAAACATTTGTTTTTGGTTGTTGAAATGCTTGAATATTAGTGGGGAATTGCGATTGTTGAGGCCTTCTGGGAGGTAAATTAATAGGTCCTCTAGGAAACGATCTTTCAAAGTTAAAATTGTTCCTATAAGAATTAGTATTTTGCGTATTTGTAGGCGGTTTAAATGTATTTTTTGACATATTTTGTCGCAAAAAGTTTTTATAATTTATTTGAGTTTGTATATTGTCGTATTCTCTACAAATGTTAACACATGCGTCTATGCTTTTAGGAGTTTGTTGTCTAACAAATGAGCAGTAAGGCTCTTTTAAGCCTGAGACAAAAGCGTATAATGCTTGTCTCTCATAATCCTTAAATTTTAATTCAAGAAACTCTACTTGATCTGAATATTCTATTTGAGCATTTTCTTTCAACTTATGTAATTTCTTATTGATGTTTAATGCAAATTCTTCGAAATTTTCATTATTATTTTGATAACTAGTTGTAAGTAAGGTAAGAAGATTTTCCTCACTGCAGGGATCTTTATATTTGTTTATTAAAAGAGTTTTTAATTCATCAAAAGAACGTGGGTTATGTAATGTAACTAAATCTCTGGCTTCGCTTTTAATTTGCGAAATTACATATCTAAAAAAATACAAGGTTAATGTTTCATCTGTAAAAGTAAATTTGTCTAAGAATTCTTTCGTATTTATTAAAAAATAATTAAGGTCTTTGGATCCTCCAAAATATTCGGGGACCATGCATTTAGCAAAATTAAAACGAATTTGGATCTCACTGTAGGACATTGTATTACTAGTGGCCATATTTGAATTTATTAATTTAGAATCTCTTTTTAAAGGCGATCTATCGCGGGACATAAATTATAATCTTTGTCTTAAAATTGTTTTCTTACAATTAATAATATTAAATGCCTAACACACTTATTATAAAAGTAAAATGGAGTGCAAAAAATGGGAAATTCGTAAAAATTACTTACAAAATAAGTACTAATAACATCGATGTAGGAAGATTAGAGACGTTCAACTTGACCAATACTTCTCCTCCTTCAATCGTGTCTAGTGGTTGAATACTGGAACTGGCTGATTGCAAAACCCAAGATTTCGCTGAAGGAATCTTCTAGGTCTGGACAGCTCGTTTGGCTTCGTGTTCTTATTTGCACACTAGTCTTCGTTGATTACTTCTTAAGAGTTGAAACTCACTCGATCACTACTTGTTTGATACAAAGGATCAATGAAGTAATCCTGTTCGCAGCGCCAATTAAAGATCTCGTATTACAGAAACCGTTTTTAAAAAGACTAAACAAACTATTACCACGAAGTTCTTTATTCCAATAATATCTTATTTTCTACATTACAGGGTTTATATACCAAAGCGGTGACAATGAAAGTACTTATCACTAACAACTATTTTCTAACACATTATCTTAATGGTAATGGGCGAAAGTGCCATTGAAAGGTTATAATGTAGGAATGTCTGGTTCCTTAATTCTGGGGTGTCCTAGAGAAGCGCTACATATTTTATTTTCTTTAAATCGACCGTTTTAAAAGTGGAGTAACAAACCATCTTACTCACAGGCCAGTCCGCGCCACTGTAAACATAATAATATATCACCCAGGCTCAATGGCAATGTTGCCAAACTTAATGTAAAACTCAAATTCCATATAAAATTAAATTATTTATCTACCTACTTGTATTTATATTTATACCTAAAGCAGTTTTTCTTCTTTTTCATGGGAACCCTCTTGGAAACACTCTATGTACAAAAAGTAATAGTGAAACAGAACCGATAGTTAGCTTTTGAAAATGCAATAATACAGATTATACTACAAATTTTTTTACACGCCACGAAATTTGACATCCAGAAGAAACAACCGGTGTTAAACTGAGCAAATTGGTTTCGTCAATAAAAACAATATCAATAAGAACAATATTTATGAACTGGCAAGATACACGCGTAAACCGAAATAACAGAGCGGATTGCTGCGACAACGCATCCGGCCGCTGGTTGGTCTTCAACTAACAGCCCGCAAGCGTGAGGCGCCATACGAACACTTCGGCTCAGCCGTTGTAAGCCGTCAAGAGGTCATTGGCATTTGACCTAGTGACATACGTGCCTATTTGAAACTTATTTAATACTATTCTTTGTTCTGGTTGTATAGAAACATTTATTGTCGTAAAGTTTCTTAAATTAATTGTACAGAAAGGTATTACAGAATGGAAAAGTGTTTAAATTATTTTATTTTGTCTAAAGAGTTTAATGTGTACATATGACAACACCGGCCAGAATTCATTGAGTGCTTAGATGTATCGCTGTGCCACACAGGTGTTTTTCTGGTTTGACGTAAGGTCACTTTTACCGCTGAATGAATTGAAAGCGCCATTTATGGGTATTTTTCTTCAATTTGCCTTTATCTCAAGAATTGCCGGTTTAAATATAATATGTCATTTCCATAATACCCTGTATAAATATTTCTCCGGCAAAGATTTTTCCTCCTTAATGTTTATTATTCATTCAATATTCATTATGGTATACAGCAGCCGTTTATATTAATATTTATTATATTTTATTCTAATATTTATTATATTTTATTTTTTTCACTTTACTATTGGTCGTTACTTGGTGGAAGTCCATAATAATTTGGTTATATTATTGTAAGAAGTGTTTTACTTACAATAATATAACCAAAATATTTTATTTTAATATTTATTATAATTATTTTTTAGAATTGTGATAACAAAAGAAATCAAACGGCTAAAACCAGGAAAAAGTTACATAGTATTGGTCACCGTCAAGAATCCCAAAGGACGAAGTTTATCATACAATGTACTTGAAGTTAATACTTTAAATTTTTGTAATAATAATTATAGAGTTACCGAATAGACTGTTTGGATTAAATATTTAGTTATTTTTCTTACCTGCTACAAATCCTCTGTTTCAATATGTCGCTTCGCATCTTCGTCCTACATTGTTTTTCTATTTGGGTTTCATAATGGCTACATTATTATGAAATGCTAAGAAATTGAATAACCTGCCACTTTATGAAACTGAAATTTTATTATTTTTTATGTTGGGAGCAAGTAGGGTTCGAATTTTAGGGTTACTTCGATTTCGTTGAAATTAGTTTTCTTGGCATTATGGCAAAGTTTTATTCAATAAAGTACTATTTTTATTTTTAATTCAATATAATATTATACATATTACTTTATATTTACATATTTATAGTTACGGTACCTACACATTTCCTGGGCATTAATTATTATTCCTGTCAGATTCTGTGTCGACACAATATTTTGTTCAATAGTATTATTTATTACTTTGTTCTCCTCACACCATAACTCAAAGATTTGCATATTCTTTTGAAAAGTTTTTCTAGGTTATTTTCTGCAATATCTCGTATTTCTGATGGAGTACAACTTTCTTCCTGACTCATTTTTATTAACTTTAATAATATATTTATCTTTAATTATGACGGATGGGAAGAAGCTTTGCTGTGTTTAATTGTTTCTATCATGACATATTTGATAGTTGTAACATTTTATTAAATTGTAAACGTATTGCCAACCCACAAAGAAAATATTAATTCAAATGGAAAAGATCTAGTATATATTTTTTAAAGTTTTTCTGACTTTAAAGACCCAAATAGAAAAAGTATTATAAACTACACGGCTCATAAGACAATTAGAGCATTTGTACTGTAGTAGTACTATGTTGAATGCGTAATCTAAGATAATGTCTTATGAAACTTGTATCTTAATATATACTATTAAGTTTGACAAGATAATCGCGTCGCGACACAGATGGTATATTATTGAGGAACATAGTTATCAATATAATTCTTCGTGTTAACATCCCGCGATTTAAACCGAATAATATAAATAACGTGCAGTATATTGCCATGTGAACCCAGCCTTAGAAGCCTGGAAACATTTCCAATTAACTTCTTTCGGCCACGGCCACTTTATTAGCCATAGTTTGTCACAAAGCCGTTAGCCGTTTTTGAGATATACGGCCGGTGGCAAATTTTAATGGAAGACCAGTTACATAGTTAAATATATCTTTTTCTTATAATTAGTTAAGTAATAGGTAATAAACCTAAATAATATAAAGTGGTAATAAAAGTGATATACAGGGTGTCTCATAACTTATAGGCCATAGTGCACCTAGAGATACCAAACATGAATCTAGACCAATTAAGTCGTGTCGGTTTTTTCGAAATGTTTCTCGTTTTAAAAATACAGGGCATTGAAAGTGAAAGTTTATTTTCGAAAATAAGCCATAATTTGAAAACGATTCCATGCTGAACTATTTTCATCGCATTCCACTGTAAATTTCCAGGGCAGAACACCTTCCTTCCTGCAGTTCAATCCGAAATGACCGAAATCGTGTTGCGTCAAACGAATCCTGAAAGGGCTCAACGTCAAGAATGCTTCTGGTCCAGACGAAATTCCTGTTATAGTTCTCAAGAGATGCGCCGATGAACTAATACCAGTATTTTGTAGACTTTTTAACTTATACTACAATATTTCCATCGTACTGGAAGACGGCGCGAGTCCAGCCTATATTAAAGGAAGGTAAGAGAACCGAGCCTAACAACTATCGACCAGTCGCATTGCTTTCAGTTATATCAAAAGTAATGGAAAAGATTATTAACCAGCATCTTCTAAAGTACCTGGAAGGCTTCAACATTATCAGCGATCATCAATATAGTTTTCGGAAGTCCAGATCAACGGGAGATCTTCTAGCCTATGTTACCCATCTTTGGAATAACGCAATCGAACATCATGGGGAGTCTCGGGCTATTGCACTGGATATTTCCAAAGCCTTTGATCGTGTTTGGCATGAGGAACTTCTAAGTAAACTGCGATCCTATGGTATGCCCTGTCTCTTCAAGTGCCGATTGACGGATATCTCTCAGTCACCTTTACCATCAATTTCGGTATTCCTCAAGGGTCTATATTGTCTCTCTCTTCTTACTCTATATTAACGACCTTCTGTAAAAACGAAAAATCCGATATATAGTTTTACTGACGATAGCACTTATCTTTCTCTTTGAATGCACAAACATCTGCTGCCGACGCACATCTTCGCAGATAGCATGAAGTATCACGCCTCAACAAAGACCTGGAGGAAATTTTGGCTTGGGATGACAGTAACCAAGTCGAATTTAACGCTAAAAAAACCCAGGCAGAAGTTTTCTCTGAAAAGGTTAACTTTACCAAACCGGATATAGTCATGGACGGACACGTAATCCCACTGGCTTCATCTATTAATTTGCTGGGCGTCAATCTGGGAGGAAATATGTCTTAGCATAACCACGTTGTGGCAATCGCCAAAATAGCTTCTCAGAAATTTGTTGTACTCTTCTGAACTAAAAAGTTGTACACACCTCAACAACCTTTGACACTATACAAAGCCCAGATTCGGCCAACACTAGAGTACTGCTCTCATGTCCGGAGCTCTGCACCCAAACATACTATTCGGCTACTGGATTCCATCGAAAGGAGGGCCATTCGTCTGATTGGAGTCCACGAGCTGACGAAGAACCTCGACAGCCTAGAACATCGAAGACAGGTTGGGGATTTGACTCTCTTTTACAGATATTTTCATGGAAAGGGCTCGGCTGACTTTGCCCTCTTACTTCCGCCCAGAGCGGCGAATAGCCGAAATACACGACGAACCACTGCCGCCCATCCATATGTGGTTAAGCTCAGTACTCCTCAAACTTCCTTATTTAAGAATTCTTTCTTCCGGAGGACTTCATCCTTATGGAACGACCTTCCCGAGGTCGTTTTTCCCAACGAATATAACCTCCAACGATTCAAAACCAACGTGAATCGCTTTCTGTACATACGCACCACTCCCAGAGTGCCCTAAAGGATTTTTCCTATAGTGCGTGTGTTTGATCATAAAAAAAGAAAAAAAAATGTATCGGATTGAAAATTGGCAGTATGATGTTTGTATGAATAATAAAATAAGAAATTGTAGAATTTTTTTCCTTACGTTTCAAATTAGATGGCGCTACATTCACTGGGTTTAATAAATCTACGAAATGTAACTATAACGCCCTCTAATGTTAAACTTACAAATTTCTACAAATATTCTTCTGTTGCTCATAAAAGCATCATCTCGCCCTGGCTTATTTTCGAAAATAAACTTTAACTTTCAACACCCTGTATTTTCAGAACGAGAAACATTTCGAAAATACTTATATGACTTGATCGGTCTAGTTTGATGTTTACTAAGTATCTCCAGTTGCTCTCTATGGTTCATAAGTTATGGGGCATTACGTATAAATAAAAATAAAAGGGTAATAAAAGTGATATATAAATAATACTAAATATTAGGAAAAAAAATATTCAAAGGCGTAAATACGCAAAATTGTCCAATAAAAGCGAAAATAATACCGTTATCAATTATACATCGGCTTAATTTTTCGCAAGTCGTTAAAATATAGATATTCCACCATATGTCTCTCGATTATGATAGACATGGTATCTGGTGTTATCTAAAAATAATATGTTAATAATTATCGCTAACTATGTACGTACCAAAGAATTTTGCGGTAGATTTTATATGTAACATACCGAGGCCAATGCCTATTAATATGGCATATGTGGGCGAAAATTTGGGTATTTTATTTTGTTATAATTTCAATTTGGCTGGTAAATATAAAGCTACAGAAGGGAAATACCCATAAGATAAAAAAACAACACTACATTCGAATGAAGTACACGTAAAGAAAAACTTAGTTAAATTTACTATAACAATTACAAAACTAACAATAATTTATAGCTCTATATATGACTGGAATATCCTTTATTAAGAAATGCCATTAAATTATAGCAAATTTTACTAAAATCTTTTCAACAATTTACTAAAATATTTTGTAAAATTACTCAAATCTTTTGTAAAACTTATTAAATATATTGATAATTTTTGAAGACAGCAGGCGGTTATCTGAAGTGGTTACCCATCCAGGTGGTAACCTCGCCTTGTGTGCTGGACTTCTTCGAACTCGTATATTCGCTGTTATAAGTTCTCCACCTATCATCTGTCTCGGGGACTGAAATTCCAGGGTATCTCCGTAATTGTTAGTGCTATCAAAGAAGTAATGTAGGTGCCATGTGCTCTTTTTGGGTCAATCTTAAAATGGTAAAAAAATTCTGGGGAATATCAAAAAATTGACAATTTCAAAATTACCCTATATTCTCTTAGTTAAAAGAGATACAGAAACATGTTTTATACGGAAGTTTCTTTATATTGATTGTTGAATAATATGCCGTTTTCAGAATAAGTATACGGGGTCAGGTAAAAAAGTTATCGGACCTAACCTCGTTTTTCATCGCAAATGTTCGGAATATGTCCTTAAATGGTTACCGTCTTCCGGATAGCGAACAAAATATACATTTTGCCCCATTTCTTAATTTTTTTCACTTTTAATATAAACTGATATCTTATCAAATTTTCAAAATGTTGGCAAGTCATTTTCACAAATGAATATGTAAAAATTAAATTGACGTTAAATGTTAATAACAACAAGAATGTCAACATAGTTGTTTCTAGGATATTAGCTTTTGTTTCATGGTCTACTGTGGTTTAAACTAATAAACTTTAATAAATCGCCTAGGAAACCAATATCATCCATGGTATGTTATATATTTGAAAGGAGAATTTAAAATAGTATATTTTTTGATTAAAATATACAGGGTGTTCCATTTTAAAAAATCTGGTTAGGTCCGATAACTTTTTTACCTGACCCCGTATACTTATTCTGAAAACGGCAGATTATTCAACAATCAATACAAAGAAACTTCTGTATAAAACATTTTTCTGTATCTCTTTTAACTGAAAGAATATAGGGTATTTTTGAAATTGTCAATTTTTTGATTTTCCCCCGTATCTTGTAAGCGAGCGAGAGTTTTCTAATTTTGATTTTACCATTTTAAGTTTGACCCAAAAAAAGCACATGACACCTACATTACTTTTTTGATAGCACTAACAATTAAGGGGATATAACCCTATAAAAGTGTCGAAAATAGGACACCCTAGACAAGTGCTGGAGTTATAAATAAATTATTTTCACTCACTCGTTGTAAAATTTAAAATATATTTTAGTATTTGATTGATTGCACTAAATTCACTAGAACTATACTTTTTTTATAAATTATGTGTATCTATAATATTATTTTCATACGGATTAGTCAGGAAAAATGTAATTGAACTATTTTATAGGAAATCGTACCATAAAATCTCAAACATAATAATTTTACCATTATGACGTGAGTGTGGGTCGAAAATAAGAAATTGGTTATAAGGTCTTTATTTACACAATTGATATATATACAAGTAAAGGAATTAACTGTCTAGAGTTGTAATAGCAAACTTTGCCGGATCCACACAAGGATGCCGATGGAGTTGAGTTTCGCGAGTAGGCTATAGGAGTCTTGTTCAGGTCGAGGATCCACACAAGGATGCCAAGTCAGAAGCAAGAAAGGAAAGATCTTGTTCAGGTCGAGGATCCACACAAGGATGCCAAGTCAGAAGCAAGAAAGGAAAGATCTTGTTCAGGTCGAGGATCCACACAAGGATGCCAAGTCAGAAGCAAGGGAGGTGAGCTCGTGAGGAACTGTCGTCTAAGGGCGATGCTGGCCCTTTTTGTCTGCTCCGGCGGCCGGGTCGGTGACGTCAGTGGGTGGGGGATGCAGACTGGTCCTGTGCTTGAGCGAGGAAATTGACGGTGGCGCCGCCATCAGGGGTAGTACGGGGAGTTTTGGTACTACGGCAGGGTGTCGTGTTACAATCTCCCCCTCAGAGCCTAGGTGACGTCCTCGTCCTTGGCTCTGTAAGTGTGATCTTCCTTGGTCGTCCTCGTCTTCGAAGGGGTACGATGGGCTTTGGCAGGGTCCATGCTATATCTGGATCAACCGGAGGCTTGTAGGGCGTCAGGGCTGAAACGTGGTAGGGTCCATGTTCCTGCGTTAGCTGGTCCGGGCGGGCGATCTTGTAGCTGGTGGGTCCATGTTGCTGAGTGATTACATAAGGGCCATCCCGTCGGGGGGCGAGTTTGGCGGAACGTTGCTGGGCCTTGTTGCTTAGGATGTGGGTAGTAACATAGACATAGTCTCCGGGTTGAAGGTCGGGTGACGGACGTCTCTGGGTGTCGACATATGCTTTGCGGCGGTCTTGCTCTTTCTCGTGCGTTTCTCGAGCTGCTTGAAGCGTGTCTGCGATGCGTAACAGGCGGGGTGTCACTGTGGGTATAAAGGCTTCTTGTTGTATGATGGTTCGGAGATCGTAGGTGACTTCCACGGGTGATCGCAGTTCCTGTCCGAATACTAGGTAGGCAGGGGAGTATCCGGTTGATTGGCATCTGGCTGTATTCATGGCAAATCGAATAGCGGGTAATCTCTCAGGCCAGCTAGTATGATCCTTTCCGACTTGTATGGCTAGCTGTGTTTTGAGATCGCGATTTCTGCGTTCCACTGGATTAGCGGCTGGGTGATATACAGGGATGAGGCATTGGTCAATTCCTAGACAATGGGTGATGCACTGCATGACATTGCTGATGAACTGCGGTCCGTTGTCGCTGATAACTCGGCGTGGTAGGCCGAATCTAAGAAAAACTTCGTTAACCATAGTCCAGGCACATTCTTCCGCGGTTGCTTGAGATAGGGCGAATACTTCTATCCAGCGAGAGGCGGTGTCTTCAACGACGAGGATCCATTTCTTGTGGTCGATGCTTTCGGGTAAGGGGCCGAAAAGATCCATCGCAATAATCTCAAAACGGTGGCGCATGGCAGGAGTCTGAATAAGTCCTGCTGGCACAAGGTTTGTGGGTTTGTATTTCTGGCAGTCAGGGCATGTCTTGACATATTCTGTAACAGAACGTCTGATTCCAGGCCAATAGAAACGTTGTAGGAGTTTGTGGATAGTTCGGTCCACTCCATAGTGTCCGGCGGTTGGAGAGTTGTGGCACTCTTGTAGAATCTTTGCTCGGCCCTGGCTGGGGATAACTAATTGAGCTTCTTCTGATCCACTCTCAGGGTTGTAGCGGTACAATACTCCTTGCAAGCAGATGTATCCTCTGGAGGTCCACGGAGCGGTGTCTTCCAGGGAGTCGTTGTCGAAACATTCTAGGATTTTCCGGAGGTCTGGATCGTCCAATTGTGAATTGCGTATCTCGACGGCATTAGCACTAGGAAGGTCTATGCTAATGAGGCATAGATTAGCGGGTTCCTCGTGATTGTGTTCAGGGGGTCTTGACAATGTGTCAGCTAAGACGTTAGCTTTTCCAGGGCCATATCTTATTTGTAGGTTATAGGGTTGCAGTTGTAGAGCCCACCGGGCGAGGCGGCCAGTAGGTGATCGGAGGGTCATCAGCCACTTGAGCGGTTGGTGGTCGGTCACTATAATGACTGAAGTTTCTTCTAGATAACCTCTGAATCGTCCGACAGACCATATAATGGCTAGGGCTTCTCTTTCGGTAGTGGAGTAGTTTCTTTCTGCTGGTGTGAGGAGGCGACTGGCGTATTCAATGGGTCGCTCCTCATTTCCCTCCCCCTGGAGTAAAGCTGCTCCAATAGCGTAGGCGCTGGCGTCAGTCCGTAGGAGGAATGGCTTGTCGTGGTCCGCCTGGCGTAGAACTGGGGCGGATGTCAGGGCTTCCTTCAGCTTCTGGAATGCTTGACGTTGTTCCGTGTTCCAAGTCCATGTGGCTTTCTTGCGCGTTAGCTTACTGAGGGGTTCGGCAATTTTAGAAAACTGGGGTATAAACTTTCGATACCAGCTGCATGTTTGCAAAAATGTGACTATTTGCTTGGCATTGCCTGGTGCGGGCATGTCATTAATGGCGCTGACTTTAGCTGGGTCGGTGTGGATTCCTTGAGTGCTTATTACGTGGCCCAAGTATCGAGTACTGGTACATCCAAAGCGACACTTGCTACGGTTGAGACGTAGCTGAAATATACGTAGCATCTGGAACACTTGGCGGAGGGCATCAAGGTGCTCGTCAATACTGCTGGATAACAGAATAAGATCGTCCAGGTATGCTAGAAGCCGTAATTGTGGGATTCGACGACGAAATCGATCCATCAAGCGCTGAAACGTCGCGGGGGCGTTGCGCAGTCCAAATGCCATGCGATTGTACCGGTAGGTTCCAAACGGAGTCACGAAGCAGGTTTTATCCTTGTCTTCCTCTTTGATCCGAATCTGGTGATAACCGGCGCGCAAATCCATGGTTGAGAGGCAATTCGTTTGACCGATGGAGTGCAGCATGTCGTCTAACCGAGGTAAGGGATACTGGTCTGGGCTTGTGGCGGCATTCAAACGGCGGTAATCAATACAGAGGCGAATTCCACCTCCTGGTTTAGGCACAAGTACGGTAGGGGCGGCCCACGCACTTTCGCATTCGTCTATTATGTTGGCTTGTAGTAACTCTTGTACTTCTAGTCATAAAGCTTCTCGTCTCTGCGGGGTAAGCTGGTAGGGTGGCACGCTAATAGGGGCTTGCGTTCCGGTGTCAATGTGATGCTCAGCGAACGGAGTGGGTGGTCCGTGCAGGTCGAAGAGGGCTTGGTGCTGGTTTAATAGCTCATCCAGGGTTTGTCGTTGCAGGGCCGAAAAGTTGCTTCCTTCATCTTCTCTTAAATTCAGAGTGGCGAAGATTACGTCGGAGCTGAAGATGGGGACATCGGTCCATAAGGCGTCGATAGCTTCTACGGCGTCTTGGTACATATATCCTTGGCGGGAGTACGGATTTTCCGAGTTGCATGTAGGGGTTGCTGAAGTGCTTAGATCAGGCCCATAGGCGTCGGCTAATTCGGAATGGTGATCGCTCTCCATCAGTGAATCATCGTAGCACGTTAATGGTTGAATCACTGGCTGGCTTATTTGTCGATCTGGTGAAGGTGGGAGTGGCGATAAAATTGGCGGAAGGGTGAATTCCTGTAGCATTTTTGTATAATGTTTAGGGTGGTCAGTTTCCATGCAGCTAATGGTAGGATAGGAGTTAGAGTCTTCCTTTGGGGTAAAGTCGTGCCGACTTTGTGGAGTGTCCTCAAAATACCACTGTTTTCTTCCAAAGTTGAGCACTAATCCGGCGGTGGTGATAAAATCGATCCCCAACAGCGTTTGTGCAAACGGGGCATCCGGGAATGCGCAAAACGAAGTCTGGATGGTGCGTTCTTGAAGTGAGACTGGGACTGTAAACATTTCAACTTTCTGGGAGCGGGTGTTCCCATCGGCCATGGTGACGTCCAGGACTTTATCAGTCCAGGGAAATCCTTGTTTCCGCAGCAGCTGTAAGAGGGATGCTCCGGCAAGGGAAGTACGTGCTCCAGTGTCCAGAAAAGCTGATCCCTTGAAGCCGTTAATGCATATGTTTACTGCTGGTCTGGCTCTACTGGCTAGAGATACAAATGAGAAAGCGGCTGACGGGCGGTCAGCAGGCTTGGCGTTGCAGGTAGGACAGTTTCGTCGGAAAACCCCGGGACGCTGACATCCGAAGCACTTGATGCCATGTTCGTTTGAGGCTGTGTTTCGCGATGGTGGCGGGTTGTTCTCCTTGTTTCGTAGACTTGCTAATTTCTTGCGGCATACGGAGATGTCGTGTCCCACGTTCCTGCAGAACTGACAACGAGTGTTAATTCGTTGAGGTTGGTCGTTCTTTGCTTGGGACCCTTCAGGAGCTTCAATCATCCGCGTGCGGGTCAGCAGGGCGGCGAAGGTGTCCACACTTTCCCTAGGGATCCGGTCTCGGATTGAAGTTGACAGGAGTCCATAGATCATATCCAATTGCATTGATTCCAGTAAGGGTGGGTCAATGTGAGTTAGCAAAGCTCGTTTTTCGGCTACGAATTGTCCTGTAGGTATATTTGGTCCTTGTCTGCTTCCAAACAACTTTTGATATACCTGGTAGGCGGGGAGCCGAGGCGCGAACTCGTTTCGAATGAGGGTTTTGGCGTCCTCCCAGGTTGTTGCCGCTGATTTAACACCAGTCCACCAGGTGTGGGCAAAACCTTCTAATAATAGCGCTAGGCCACGGGTGGCATTGGCGTCTGAGATTCCTTCGCTTTGTTTGAAGAAATCGGCACTGTCGAGGAAGTCATCAACGGCTTCCTGTGTTCGGGTTCCACTGAACCGAGCTGGGCAATGTGTAAAATGTTTGACAGGGGCTGCTGGCGGCTGAAGTCGGGTTATCAAGTCCTGTAAGGCTTCTGCTGTCAGTGCCATGGCTGCTTGCTGTCGTGTTACTGGAATTTTACCAATTGATTTACACACAATCGAGATAAGCACCGAATTACACTTTTCGCGATACACTATTTAGATTCCTTCGTTAATTATTTTCGGCCAAACGTTGGGCTGCCACTTATGACGTGAGTGTGGGTCGAAAATAAGAAATTGGTTATAAGGTCTTTATTTACACAATTGATATATATACAAGTAAAGGAATTAACTGTCTAGAGTTGTAATAGCAAACTTTGCCGGATCCACACAAGGATGCCGATGGAGTTGAGTTTCGCGAGTAGGCTATAGGAGTCTTGTTCAGGTCGAGGATCCACACAAGGATGCCAAGTCAGAAGCAAGAAAGGAAAGATCTTGTTCAGGTCGAGGATCCACACAAGGATGCCAAGTCAGAAGCAAGAAAGGAAAGATCTTGTTCAGGTCGAGGATCCACACAAGGATGCCAAGTCAGAAGCAAGGGAGGTGAGCTCGTGAGGAACTGTCGTCTAAGGGCGATGCTGGCCCTTTTTGTCTGCTCCGGCGGCCGGGTCGGTGACGTCAGTGGGTGGGGGATGCAGACTGGTCCTGTGCTTGAGCGAGGAAATTGACGGTGGCGCCGCCATCAGGGGTAGTACGGGGAGTTTTGGTACTACGGCAGGGTGTCGTGTTACACCATAGTGTTTGCTCCGTGCACTCACATTCGTTGTAAAATTTAAAATATATATTAGCATTTACTTGATTGTACTAAATTGATTATGATTATAAACCAATTACAGGTTTTCATAAATTATATTTCCAAAATAATTTTGGATTGCGGATTATTAATAACAAATGTAATTAATGCGATATTTTATACGAAATCGTACAAAAAAATATTTACTATAATAATTTTACTATACTTATTATTTTTTTCGTGTAGACGTTATTTGATGAATATCCAATATAGGGGTGCGGGAAACGGTAGAATTCCCATTGTACATTGAAGTTGGGAGAAAATTTTAAAAATATAGGCGAAAGTTTATAAATACAAAAAAATTCTGCCAGTCTCCCCGCTTAGATACGAACGAAACCTAAAGAAAATCCCAAGAATAAAAATGAGGAAAATAGTACGTAAGAAATAGCTTCTTGCTTCTAACAAATTGCTGAAATATAATATCGGCAAACATAGACTAGGGCAGAAGTCATTAAATATTTGACTAAGAGTTTTTGCAACAGAGCGATACCAAAACCAGTTACCAGATATTATTAACATGTCATTTTTAACCAATATTAATGGCTATTCATTGATTTTTTTTATGATCAAACACAAGCACTATAGGAAAAATCCTGGTTTTGAATCGTTGGAGGTTATATTCGTTGGGAAAAACGACCTCGGGAAGGTCGTTCCACAAGGATGTAGCCCTCCAGATGAAAGAATTCTTAAATAATGAAGTTCGAGGGGTACTAAGCTTAACCACATATGGATGGGCGGCAGTGGTTCGTCGTGTATTTCTGCTATTCGTCGCTCTGGGCGGAATTAAGAGGGCAAGGTCAGCCGAGCACCTTCCATGAACATATCTGTAAAGAGAGTCAAATCCCCAACCTGTCTTCGATGTTCTAGGCTGTCGAGGTTCTTCGTCAGCTCGTGGTCTCCGATCAGGCGAATAGCCCTCCTTTCGATGGAATCCAGTAGCCGAAGAGTATGTTTGGGTGCAGAGCTCCAGACATGAGAGCAGTATTCTAGTGATGGTCGAATCTGGGCTTTGTATAGTATCAAAAGTTGTTGAGGTGTGTACAACTTTCTGGTTCGGAAGAGTACCCCAAGCTTCTGAGAAGCTATCTTGGCAATTGCCACAACGTGGTTATGCCAAGACATATTTCCTCCCAGATTGACGCCCAGCAAATTAATAGATGAAGCCAGTGGGATTGCGTGTCCGGCTATGACTATTTCCGGTTCTGTAATGTTAACCTTTTTAGAGAAAACTGCTGCCTGGGTTTTTTTAGCGTTAAATTCGACTTGGTTACTGTCACCCCAAGCCAAAATTTCTTCCAGGTCTTTGTTGAGGCGGGATACTTCATGCTGCCTGCGAAGATGTGCGTCGGCAGCCGATGTTTGCGCATTCAAAGAGAAAGATGAGATAAGTGTGCTATCGTCAGCAAAACTAAATATCGGATTTTTAGTTTTCACTAGAAGGTCGTTAATGTAGAGTAAGAAGAGAGTGGGAGACAATATGGACCCTTGAGGAATACCGGCATTGATGGTGAAGGCGTCTGAGAGAAATCCGTCAATCGCCACTTGCAGCGAGCGGCCCTTAAGAAAGCTAAACAACCATGCACAGAATCCACTGGGCATACCATAGGATCGCAGTTTACTTAGAAGCCCCTCATGCCAAACACGATCAAAAGCTTTAGAAATATCCAGTGCAACAACCCGAGACTCCCCATGATGTTCGATTCCGTTGTTCCAAATATGGGTGACATAGGCTAGCAGATCTCCAGTTGATCTGGACTTCCGAAAACCATATTGATGATCGCTGATAATGTTGAAGCCTTCCAGGTACTTTAGAAGATATTGGTTAATAGCTTTCTCCATTACTTTTGCTATATTCAGATAGTTCAAGTCTGTGCGTAATGACTCGTCATATCGAAACAATGTCGTTACGATTCTTCAAAGAGAGTGTCATTTTCATAAATTCACCAATAAGAAACTTCAAAAATTACGGAACTGTCAAGTGTCAAATCGTTGTGTTAAAATTGCTTTGTAACCTAAATTTTAACAAATTTTAATTTTAACGTTGGGCACCTTGACTGTGTAATTAAAAGTACCTTTGAATAATCTACATTATTCTTAACGCGAACGAACATAAAATTGTATAATATTCTTGATTAATTATAATTAATGATTAATAATGATTAAAATAAAGGTAGTAAGGGCCGATATTTGAATATTACCTTAAGTTAGACCTTAGCTAAGGTAGCCTTAACATTACGGTAAACCTTAAAAACATTATGTTTTAAATTAATTTGAGGGTAAATTGATGAGTTAAGTGGAAGCTTGCCACGTCTTTAAAGATATATTCCTTTAGATGAGAGTTAAAAAGAACTTTAATATACTGTCAAACTTGTGTTAAGGATGACATATGTCATTCTGTACCTTAAGGTGACTTTCAAATATAAGGGCTGATGGAGTGGCTGATAATTAAAATAATTAATGCGTAATGCTTAATTTACGAATGATTTGACCATACAACTAAATTTTATAATAGAATATCAAATTTCCTCTCCTCGAAGGAATAGGTAGGAATGAGTTGATAAGTTGACGATATTGCCATATACAGGGTGTTCCTTAATAAGGTGAAAGTTATTCAATTGTTCTACCAGTGGCGTCCCTGCAAACATGTCCTCTGATATTATTTACAAGAAAGATGGTACGCCATTGACATTCTTCCATGTGGATATTTTTTCTGATTAGCCTGATTAATTTTACATAAAAATAGTCTCTTGAGTTTTTCTCGTCGTGTTTGACCAAATCGACTAAATTCATATTGAAACTCTTATTATTAACATTGATAAAATAATTAATGCTAAATTATGTTTTATAAAAATTGTGAAAATTGCCTCCTTCACTTAAACATGCTTCCGCCCGTCTTCGCATCGAATTGCCCACTCCAACAATTTTTATAAAACAAAATTTATCCTTAATTATTTTATCAATGTTAATAATAATGAGTTTCAATATGAATTTAGTGGTTTTAATCAAGAACGGGTGCGTCTGACGAGAAAAACTGAAGAGACCATTTTCATGTAGAATTTACCAGGATAATCAGAAAAAATTCACATGGAAAAATGTCAGTGGCGTACCATCTTTCTTGTAAAAAATATAAGAGGACATGTTTGCAGGGACGCCACTGGTAGAACATTGAATAACTTTTCTAACAAAAATTTGTGGTTCTATAATATTCTATTAGCACATACCAAAATTGAGAATAATATCTAAAGTACTTTCGGAGATATTAAAAAATAACCATTTAAAAAATAAGAATTCAACACCCTGTAGCAAAAAATTTAAGCCCTTACGGCCATATTATCATATAAACATTTCTTTATAAAATGACCTAAGGAATCACACCCTGAAATATTAGCATGTCATTAAGGAACACCCTGTATATATTTAAAATCGCAATATCACGATGTCTATGGAGTGGACATTTAAAGTGGTTTCAGCAATAAATGTTCACACAAAAGCCGAGTTTTGGAGAAATAGCCAGAATCCTCTTATATAGTGCATATTTGTGCCTAAATATAGTTTAATAATTTGTAATGACTATGATAAAATATTATCACAATCAAGCGCGATAATCCCTAGCTTAGGAGGACTACAGTCCACGAAGTGGACTTTTAAATTCTAAAATGATAGTTTTATTTAAAAGAAAAAACCACTTAACTAGATATTACTGTTAAAGGTGAGTTTGTTTAAATTTATGTCTTACCAATTATACATAAAATATGTTTAAATTTGTTAATAACTTTAATGGTTGCACCGTTTACAAAGAGCGACCGAATGCAAGATATTAAAAATAATAAAGAATTGAACTTTGACAGGTTGTAGGTACTCAAAAGGTATTGAGTTTTCGACGTTTTGTTATATGACTTACTTTAACAATCACCTGTCCAACTATCCTGATTCTGTTTATTTTACATTTTGAAAAAATTTACTACATTTCATGTTTTCAATTTTCTTTTATGTATATGAAGGACTGATTTCTAGTTACCAAAGGCTTCATCATCATGTTTCCAATTCAAATCATTTTTATTAGCCTTAATTTATTATGTACTTATAAGATTGTTACGTTATCTAAAAAAAAAGTGTTCTGCAAAAACCCATCACGAATTGCGCTATCCCCTACTTTTATTTTTCCCAGATATTAATTAATCAATTAATAATTATCACTCCCAGTCAGTATCCAGCCAATAATTCAAAATGGGGACCGGCGGCTCGAGGGTAAGATAATCTTTATTAATTTTGTATTGTTTTATTCTTGCAGTATTGTAATATATTATTTTACGTGATTTTATGTATTTAATAGAGATAACACTCGTCGAAAGTAGTTTTTTATGTACTTTCAATCTGTGACTGGCAAACAACAAAACTAATTATTGTCAGTAATTGATCAAAATCCTAACAGTTTATTAGATTTCCCTTGATTGCAGTATAAATTATTCGAATTTATGTACTTTCAATCAAGTTATACTAATTTTCGCAAAATATCAGTGTGTAACGATTTGGTTCCACTAATTTTATACGATTATTTTCGTATAAAAATAGTTCTTTGGAAAAAATATAAGTGGCGGATAGATTTGTTGCTAAAAATTCGTGAGTAATCAGATGGAGTCGCGGGGTATCCTGGTATGAAAAAAAAACAATTTATTTAAACGCCTTTGAAGTACGGTTGCCAGATAGACAATGTGTAGAAGTAGGACAATTGTATGAAAGAATGATTTTTTATAAAAAAAAGCCGGACATTTTATCGCACATGCATTTAAATTAATCTATAACATGAAAACAATATTTTTCTGTTCTTAATTTTTGCGAAGAAATAGTATAACCAAATAAAATAAACACAAATTATTAATAGAACGGCAAAAATTAACGGAAATAACACATTTATTTCAACAGAAAATAAAAATTTACTCTACTAATCACGATTAGGTATAGGAACTTTTCCTGGTGCTACGATAAAAGAAAATTTAAATCACGAGCGGTTTCGCGTTGTAATGGTAAATTTTTATAGTTAGCAAATTATGGAAAAAAAGGACATGTCTGGCAACCCTACTTTGAAGGACCAAAATATATTTTTTGCAAGATAAAAATTATGAAATCGCCAAGGATCATTTTTTAGCCTTTAGTTATGAATCGTCGGAGATAAGAAAAATTGTAATTTTCTAAACGCTATTGTAAAAATCTAGAAAATTGGTAATTATTCTTGGTTTCAATAAAAAAAATTTTTTAAATTTTAGTAAAAAACTATTGTACAAAAACTTGATTTTTATATCTGAAATCATGTAAATTATATAACCCCCTCAAGATGATATATTTATTGCCTACCTATATGTCCTCGGAACATAAAATTAAAATTTTAATTTCACACTTCATATTTTTTTAGATAGATGAATCCCAAAGAAAAAATGTGTCTGAAAATTTTTTTAAAGTTATCTTTATTGACAGAACGCTGTATTATTGGATCATATTGGTAATATGCGTTATTGCTGTTGTCGGAAACTTGCTTGTAATAAGATCTGTTATTATAAGGTAAGTTTATTAATAATTTTTCGGGAAGATAATACAAATACAGACTACCGCAAAAATGTATCATAGAAACATAACAAAATATTTCCTCTAATAAAGATGGATTTGGTCCTACCTTAGTGATAGACGACAGATGGTTTCCGTTGGTGGTTCTTATTCTAAATAAATACATTAACAACATACAACAATGCTTCAAATTTTCTACATTTTTGATGTATGCAGATGACCTAAAATTTTTTCGAATAATCAGTGTGCCAGAGATTACCATTTGCTGCAAGATGATCTTAATGCCTTTGTCAGATTCTGTAAAAGTCAGAGTTTATTTCTGAATCTAGGGATAGATATAGGAAAGTGTGTATCGATTACGTTTACCAGAAACAAAAATGTACATAATTTTCGTTCGTACTGTTAATAATAGTGATCTGGAATCAATTAATGAAATACGCGATTTGGGTGTTATAATGGACACTAAGTTAATTTTTAGCTCTCACATTGAACAGGTTATCAATAAGTGTAATCGATTTTTAGGATTTATTATAAGAAATAGTTTAAATTTTAATAATCCTCAAGCAGTTCTAAACTTGTAGTATGCGTTTGTATTTAGTAAACTTAGTTTTGCATCGGTTGTTTGGAACCCTCAGTACGCGGTTTACCAGCGAAGGCTGGAAAGTATTCAAAATACATTTTTACGGTTCTTATCACGAAAAACAGACATAGCTATAGTTAATAGCAACTATAAGCCTATAATGGAGAGATTTTCAGTAATGCCACTTACCGAAAAACGAATAGTTTCCGATGTAGTTATGATCTAGAAGTTGGTGAACGGTCTTGTTGATTCGCCAACGCTGATGTTAAACTTAAGCTTTAATGTACCAGTTAGGGACTTAAGGCTTCAAAATACTTTTAATATTCCACTAAGAAATACAAATTCTGAAAAAAAATTCTCTTCTCTGTAGAGCGACTAGGCCTAGATTTAAAAAATGTGTAAAATCAATGCTATAAATATTCATAAATTTTAGGTTAACATAATTTAATGTATACTTAATTTAAGCATTAATAACTCCAACTAGCCAATACAACTAGCCAATACCACAACGTGGATACTGGATACTATATTGGGCTCAGTGTTAGTCAGTTCGATAATTAATTAGGGAAGTATGTGTTACCACATACAAAAAACTGATCGAAATCTGTTAACCAAGAAAATAGGTTGCGCGAACAAAACATAAAAGTCCAAAACAGATTGATATCCTCCTACTTTTTGAAAGTCGGTTAAAAATTACAAGGAATTATTTATAATGTGTGATTTTGCCAATTTTAAAACCATCATCAAATTAGACCTTTTTCGTGAATCTTGCTACAAGATAGTGGAAACTTCAAAAAATTATTTTTAGGAAATATAAATATCTTCAGAAGACATGTATGATCTCGTTGGCAATATCCGACCTTCTAACTGTCATAATGTTTGCAATGAATTATTTGGACTTACTGGCCACGCCTCTCATAACATGGGTAAGAATTGTTATTTATTTTTAAGATTAATTTTAAGTTTAATCATACCTTTTTTAATGTGTCTATTTAAATTCGTAACATGAAAAAGTTTAATGTAAAAAAAGAAGAAATTTGTTTCTAAATGTTTCAATATATTGAGAGGATTACTCTACATGTTTCGGCTTTTTAGGTCTTTATCAAGAACATTGCAAGATGAATACTAAACTTAAAGATTATTTTACGGGTCTTTATACAGTAACTAATAAAATTTTTTAATGCCCAAGAATTGTGTTGTGGTTTTTCCCCAGATTAGTGTAGGTAGACTTGAGAAAGCTGTCTATCACGGGCGTGTTTACGAAATTTTGTTGATCATTAGTTGTGAGGGGATTATTAAGCCTCTCAATATATTGAAACATTTAAAAGCAAATTTCTTCTTTGTTTACATTAAATTATTTAAAAAATGTTTCATAAAGAACAAAACCGCGGAATCAGTCGAGTATATGAAAAAGTTTGGTTATTATTAATATGCCGAAATCAAGCGACTTTTCATTTAAAGTTTTGATAATAAATAAAGCAATACCTAACGTAATTTTTCGATTCCTTGACTACACTTTTTAAAAATGAAACTATATTCTCTGGGACTTGGGGGTCCAATTTATGACCGACCATCGTCATACCTCTCCGGAGAACAATATGTGTCGAGCTATCTGATATTTTATCTTCTGATCATCCGATATACAGGGTGTCCCACAATATGTGGGTAATCTCCGGGGTTCAGATAGAACACTTAAAAGTTCTCATACATTTTTCTTCCTACGGCCTCCCCTACGGAGATATGGGCCCATAACGGACGTCCCTGGAAATCGTTGTTTTTTAAATAATTTATTGATTACTAGGTGTAATTTAATAATTTTTTAGTATAATGGTTAGTAGACGAGTCTCCTTAAAATTCGTCTTTTAAACACATTTGGCTTATTTAGTTTGCCAGGGACGGACTAGACGTAACACAAAAATGCTTTCGATTCTACACCTTATATGATGAAGGAACGACAATAATATTTTTGGATACTCTAAACCTTAAGTTGAAAAAAGGTATTCTTGATAATTGTCGATAAAGTGAGCTATTATCGAAAAAATAATATTTTTGTTCAATATGGTTTTTTGCATTAGTTTTATATAATGTTCATAAAATTCCCTCATTGTTGCTATGGATTTTTTCACATGTACCGATTTAAATAGGAATATTTGAGCCATTGTCAGTTTATGGTAGTGTCTTGAAATTTGCGGTTTTTCTCCTTTGTCTTATTAGTTGCTAACTTAGTAATGGAATTTACGTATACTGAATATAAATCATATTGAACAAAATTATCTTTTTTTTGAAAACAGTTCATTTTATCAACATTGATCTAGAGTACCTTTTTTCAGCTTAAGGTTTAGAGTATCCAAAAATATTATTGTCGTTCCTTCATCATACAAGGCGTACAAAAAAAAACATTTTTGTGTTATGTCTAGTCCGTCACTGGCAAACTAAATAAGCCAAATGTGTTTAAAAGGGCGAATTTTAAGGAGACTTATCTACTAACCATTATACTAAAAAATTATTAAATTACACTTAGTACTTAAAAAATTATTTAAAAACAACGATTTCCAGGGACGTCCGTTATGGGCCCGTATCTCCGTAGGGGAGGCCGTAGGAAGAAAAGTTTATAGGCACTTCCCCTATTATTTTTAAGTGTTCTATCTGATCCCGGGAGATTGCCCACATATTTTGGGACACCCTGTATAGTGACAAGCAGTTTACGTAGTATATGAGAATTTTTTTATTATTAGATTTCAACAAAAGCCGATGGTGGCGATCGTCTTTAGGGGTTGGGACTGGAATACGTTCTTCTTACTCTATAAATAAACACATAATCACTTAATTTGCCAACGATTTCCAGGGACGTCCGTTATAGGCCCGTATCTCCGTAGGGGAGGCCGTAGGAAGAAAAGTTTATAGGCACTTCCCCTATTATTTTTAAGTGTTCTATCTGATCCCGGGAGATTGCCCACATATTCTGGGACACCCTGTATAGTGACAAGCAGTTTACGTAGTATATGAGAATTTTTTTATTATTAGATTTCAACAAAAGCCGATGGTGGCGATCGTCTTTAGGGGTTGGGACTGGAATAAGTTCTTCTTACTCTATAAATAAACACATAATCACTTAATTTGCCAACGATTTCCAGGGACGTCCGTTATAGGCCCGTATCTCCGTAGGGGAGGCCGTAGGAAGAAAAGTTTATAGGCACTTCCCCTATTATTTTTAAGTGTTCTATCTGATCCCGGGAGATTGCCCACATATTCTGGGACACCCTGTATAGTGACAAGCAGTTTACGTAGTATATGAGAATTTTTTTATTATTAGATTTCAACAAAAGCCGATGGTGGCGATCGTCTTTAGGGGTTGGGACTGGAATACGTTCTTCTTACTCTATAAATAAACACATAATCACTTAATTTGCCAACGATTTCCAGGGACGTCCGTTATAGGCCCGTATCTCCGTAGGGGAGGCCGTAGGAAGAAAAGTTTATAGGCACTTCCCCTATTATTTTTAAGTGTTCTATCTGATCCCGGGAGATTGCCCACATATTCTGGGACACCCTGTATAGTGACAAGCAGTTTACGTAGTATATGAGAATTTTTTTATTATTAGATTTCAACAAAAGCCGATGGTGGCGATCGTCTTTAGGGGTTGGGACTGGAATAAGTTCTTCTTACTCTATAAATAAACACATAATCACTTAATTTGCCAACGATTTCCAGGGACGTCCGTTATAGGCCCGTATCTCCGTAGGGGAGGCCGTAGGAAGAAAAGTTTATAGGCACTTCCCCTATTATTTTTAAGTGTTCTATCTGATCCCGGGAGATTGCCCACATATTCTGGGACACCCTGTATAGTGACAAGCAGTTTACGTAGTATATGAGAATTTTTTTATTATTAGATTTCAACAAAAGCCGATGGTGGCGATCGTCTTTAGGGGTTGGGACTGGAATACGTTCTTCTTACTCTATAAATAAACACATAATCACTTAATTTGCAGATGACACATCTGTTGTTATCTCAGCAGGTAACTCTGAGGATTTAGTGCTTAGGACCATTATCATTAGGTTTATCAGTGACTTGTTGAATTGTTACCTAATATTAAATCAAAAAAAAACACTGATATTTTATAATTAGAAAGAGCCTGGGTTGTTACAATTAATTACTTTCTCATTTTCCTGATGACCCAAAGTAATTAAGTATAAAAAAAATATGAATTATTTTGCAGACCCTTGGTGAATTTTTGTGCTGGTATATTCCGGTGGGGCAAGTTCTCGGAAGTTTGGCCAGTTCTCTAGCCTTGCTAGTAATAGCTTTAGACAGATACCACAATGTCATCTATGCTCTAAATAAGAAGTGGGATCCGAGTTTATGGAAATGCTTGCTCGGGGCTGCCGTTTTATGGGGCGTATGCATAGGTAAATAGGTTTTACATATACGGTGTTGAAAAAAGGTCGGTACCCGGCGGTAAGCGGCATGTTTTAAAAATATTTAACATTATACAGGGTGGCCCAAAAAAGTGTGACCCATAAATGTGTGACAGCATAAAGTTATATTTTTTTAAAATGGGACACCCAGTATTTGATTGCATATTTAGGTAGGTTTATATTATTATCGTTTATAAGCAAATTTTATTTAATTTGGTTTCGTAGTTTCGGAGAAATAAATTAAAAACTAAAAAAAATAATTTTGCGGTCTTGAATAAAAAAATCAAAAAAACAATCCAGAACTATTTTTTTTAACCTCGACATGGGGTGAAATTTATGACAAGAGGTCTAGATATACTATGAATCTAATTGCCTTTATCTATTTTATACAGGGTGTCCATAATAAGCTTTCAAAAACGCCACATTTTAAAACAATTTTCCTCAAGTTTTTCAAATGGAACACCCTGTATATTATTTGGCTATTTGACGTAGAATTCCACAATTTTTTTTTATAATTCAAGCATATAAGTTATATCCAGCCGTTTTCAAAATAATTGTAAATTTCACAAATGATGTTGTTTAAATAGAGTTTTTATTTGGAAATTTTGTTATAGGCGACTAGACTAATAATTGTAAACTAAAGTAAATATTCAAATAGCTTCCTTTTACTCTTAGAGTTTATCGAATTTTTGTCACTTTTATTTATTTAATTTTATTTTTAATTCTTAATCGAGTTGCCATGACTCTAAGAGTAAAAGGAAGCTATTTTGAACATTTACTTTAGTTTCCAATTATTAGTCTAGTCGCCTATAACAAAATTTCCCAATAAAAACTCTATTTAAACAACATAATTTGTGAAATTTACAATTATTTCGAAAGCGACTGGAGATAACTTATATGCTTGTATTACAAAAAAATTGTTTATGAATTCTACGTCTAATAGCCAAATAATATACAGGGTGTTCCATTGGATAAACTTGAGAAAAATTATTTTAAAATGTGGCGATTTTGAAAGCTTATTATGAACACCCCGTATAAAATAGATACACGCAATTAGATTCATAGTATCTATAGACCTCTTGTCATAAATTTTACCCAATGCCGAGGTTAAGAAAAATAGCTCTGGATTGTTTTTTGATTTTTTTAATCAACACTGCAAAACTTTTTTTTTCAGTTTTTAATTTATTTTTCCGAAACTACACAACCAAATTAAATTAAATTTGAGGCACTTAAAAACGATACTAATACGAACCTAAATATGCAATAAAATACTGGGTGTCCCATTTTAAAAAATATAACTTTATGCTATCACACTTTTGTGGGCCACCCTGTAAAATGTAAAATATTTTTTAAACATGCCGCATTTAATCCAAGACCTCAAGCTGCTTTAGTATTGTTGATAAGTTCTTCGGTAACGATTTAATCTTCCGTCTCCGCTTCGTTTGCGGACCCGGTATAGAATGTCATTTTTCTTACCCAATTTTAACTAAAAAATATTTTTTAGGTATTTCATATCCAATGTCAACATTCTACTTCCATATACCGCTCCGAATTCCCAGTGGCGACGTCTACATGTGCACAGGCACAAGCACTACCAGAGGAGATATAACATTTTACTATATTTCAGCAAATATTCTATTTTTTCTCCCTCTCATCACCATGTTCTTCTGGTTCTACTATAAAATTGCAATTTTAATATGGAAACATAGAAAACCGGTCTCCTCAAAATCCAATACAAGAATTGAAGAATCCGAAAATTCCTCTTATACAAAGGGCACCTGTTCAGAACAAATAAACGCACCTCGCCTAAAATCGATCATAAAAAAGAAGAATATACAGGTCGAAAGAAAGATTCGTACCTTCAAGGTTGTAATAGTGTTGATCCTCGCTTTCATCGGACTCCGTATGCCCTATTGGGTATTTTGGCTTTATAAACTTCTATTAAAATCGGGAGGCAATAACATATGGAGATTTACTTTTATATTTACTTCTCTGAATCTGTTAAATTGTGCGCTGAATCCATTTTTGTACACTTACTTGAATCAAAGCATATATGTATGTAGAAAACTTAACGATTTTATCTGCAAGACATGTTGCTGCTGTTTTTCGAATGCCGAATTCGAGGATTACGAAAAGGGCACCCCAATTGCCGAGGGAGTGATGGGGTATAATAATGTGGCCACAGTGGAACAACCTAAAGGGGAAAAGAACCGTCCAGTGTATCCGTACGATAAGTTTCCACAAGTGCCAAATTTTCCGAAATATACATCGGTGAACAGATTTTAATTACTTATTATGATCTAGAAATATTTAATGCGCTATGCGCTTCAATAATTAAAGTGTAGCTCGAGTTATAAGAAGTATTAAAAAGCTGATGAAAGAGATGATTTATATTCTGCTTTAGATTAGAAATGTTTCTTATTTATCTGTCTAGCCTTAATATAAATATTTTATTGTTATGATAATTTAGGAACAATTTATTTTAATACATACACAATTAGTTGTGTTTTTAAAATATCTATACAAGGTGTCAAAGAGTATGTGGGCAATCCCCGTGTTCAGATAGAAGATAGAACACTTAAAAATAATAGGAGAAGTTCTTATTAATTTTTCTTCCTACGGCCTCCCCTACGGAGATACGGACCAATAACGGACGCCCCTGGAAATCATTGTTTTTTAAATAATTTATTAAGTACTGGGTGTAATTTAACAATTTTTTAGTATAATGGTTAGTAGATGAGTTTCCAAATTCGCCCTTCTAAACATATTTGGCTTATTTAATTTGACAGGGACGGACTAGACGTAACACAAAAATGCTTTTTTTACATCCTGTATCATGAAGGAACGACAATAATATTTTTTTTTGATACTCTAAGTCTTACGCTGAAAAAGGTACTATTGATCAATGTCGAGAAAAAAAACATTTTTGTTCAATATGGTTTTTTGCATTGGTTGTTGTTTCATGTTCATAAAATTCCCTCATTGTTGCTATGGTATTTTCCACATGTAGCGATTTAAATAAGAATATTTATGCCATTGTCAGTTTATGGCAGTGTCTTGAAATTTGCGGTTTTTCTCCTTTGTCTTATTAGCTACTAACTTAGTAATGGAATTTACGTATACTGAATATAAATCATATTGAACAAAAATATATTTTTTTTCGAAAACAGTTCATTTTATCGACATTGATCAAGAGTACCTTTTTTCAGCTTTAGGTTTAGAGTATAAAAAATATTATGGTCGTTCCTTCATCATACAAGGTGTACAAAAAAAACATTTTTGTGTTACGTCTAGTCCGTCCCTGGCAAACTAAATAAGCCAAATGTGTTTAAAAGGGCGAATTTTAAGGAGACTCATCTAGTAACCATTATACTAAAAAATTATTAAATTAGATCTAGTACTTAAAAAATTATTTAAAAAACAACGATTTCCAGGGACGTCCGTTTGGGACCCGTATCTCCGTAGGCGAGGCAGTAGGAAGAAAAATTTATAGGTACTTCTCCTGTTATTTTTAAGTGTTCTATCTGAACCCGGGAAATTGCCCATATATTCTGCGACACCCTCTATATTGTCTCCATAAATAATAATTACTAGAGTGAAAAAATCGAAATTTTTCTCATACAATGTGAGGCATATAATATACACCATCCCCATTAATTATCGAGATTCTTGGGCCTGTGTCTATCCCAGATATATCGCTAATTAGGCAAGTCCAAAAAATAAATATAATTCAATTCATATCTTAGACATTATGTCAAATTTAAATTTTAGGAAATTTACATTTTAGGAAATTTACATGCATCTAGATTTTATGCTCTCCCCCGTACAATTAGATGTATCAGGACGTAGACTACTCTGTAATAAATTCTAGAATATATTTATTATCAATTAAAAAAATATTAAAATTGGTTCATTATTAACCAAATAACAGCTAATTAATTTGGACGTGAATTCTTGAATATTGGATAAATAATTGGGGTATAATCACATACAGGGTGTTATGGAAATGACGTATTATATTTAAATGGGTGACTCCTCGGGTGTCCTAGAGAAGCGATACATATTTTATTTTTTTAAAATCGACCGTTTTAAAAGTGGGGTAATAAACACTCTTACTCACAGGTCAGTCTACGCTACTGTACAACATTTCACCCAGGGCCTATGGCAATGTTGCCAAACTTAATGTAAAACTGAAATTCAATATAAAATTATAAAAATAAATTATTTTCTACCTACTTGTATTTATACCTAAAGAGCGAGGAAATCCAGGCACAAACACAATCAGTTTTTTTCTTTTTCATGGCAACACTCCTGGAAACACTTTATGTACACACAGTAATAATGAAACAGTTTATACTACAGGTTATTAGATTTTATTACACGCGAGAAATTTGACGCCCAGAAGAAACCCGTCAATAAAAACAATATTCAAAGATTATTTATGGACGGGCAAGATACACGCGTAAACCGAAAAAACAGAGCGGATCGCTGAGAGTGTGTTGGTGATCGACGAGACACAATGTATAAGCCTCTTGTTGGTCTTAAACTAACAGACGCATGCGTTCGTCGCTATATGAAACTACTTCGCTCAGCCGATGTAAGGCGTCAAGAGGTCATTGGCATTTGACCTAGTGACGTACGTGGCTATTACTATGCATATGTTTTTCCGGTTGTTTAAAACATAGTCCTTCGTAAATGTTCTTCAATTAATTGTACAAAAAGGTATTACAGAATGGAAAAGTGTTTAAATTATTTTATTTTGTCTAAAGAGTTTAAGGTGTACATATGACAACACCGGCCAGAATTCCTTGATTGCTTACATGTATCGCAGTGCCACACAGGTGTTTTTCTGGTTTGACGTCAGGTCACTTTTACCTCTGAATGAATTGAAAGCGCCATTTATGGCTATTTTTCTTCAATTTGTCTTTATCTCAGGAATTGCAGGTTTAAATATAATACGTCATTTCCATAACACCATGTATACCATTAAAAAATATATACAGGGTGTTCCTTAATGACGTGCTAACATTTCAGGGTGTGATTCCTTAGGTCATTTTATAAAGAAAAGTTCATGTTCATGTTCATGTTCATGTCCTCTGATATTTTTTACAAGAAAGATGGTACGCTACTGATATTTCCATGTATATTTTTTCTGATTAGACTGGTCAATTTTACATAAAAACGGTCTCTTGAGTTTTTCTCGTCAGACGCACCGTTCTTGATTAATACCACTAAATTCATATTGAAACTCATTATTATTAACATTGATAAAATAATTAATGATAAATTTTGTTTTATAAAAAATGGTGGAAATGGCCACCTTTCAACCACTCGTTCAAATATTCCCAGCGTATTCCTTATTGTTTCACACGAGGTAACTATTTGCTCTCTTAAATGTTCTAAAGTGTTAATGGGAGTTTTATACACCAGAGTGTTAAGTGAAGGTGGCCATTTCCCACAACGTTTTCATGTAGACCAGGCTAATCAGAAAAAATCCATATGGAAATATGTCAGTGGCGTACCATCTTTTTGTAAAAAAATATCAGAGGACATGCTTGCAAGGAACAATTGAATAACTTTTCTAACTAAAATTTGTTGTTCCATATCCTATTAACACATACAAAAGTTGAAAATAATATCTAAAGTTCTTTCGGAGATATTAAAAAATAACCATTTAAAAAATAAGCTTGGCTGATCAAAATGTATTCAAATTAGGCACATGGGTTTATCATGTCGGTCTCTTCAAGAAGATATAATGCAGTTTTTCTATAAAATGTACACGGGAGCCAATATTTAGCCACCTCAAAGATTTCCTATTTTCAACTTAACGATGCATGTATATATAAATTGAAAGAAAGATCACTACTACCCATATCATTTAATAAATTTTGTCAAAATGGCGGTATATTCTATATAGTTAGAGAAACGGTGGCAATAGGGGGTCCGTGAAGTGGAATATTAGTAATTTGGTTTCTCGTGGAGTTTAGGTCCCCCTCTACAACTTTTTTATCTGATGAAATGCCGTAGAGCGTTGCTGAGAGGCGCTGTAACGCTTTCGATAGGAAATTCTCAATAAATTCAAAATTATATCGAGCCATGTCTGAAAATGAATTTACAGCATCTGAGTGATCCCCAAAGTTACTGGAAACACATTTTCTGACAAGTCAACCCTTCCATAGTATTACTAGACTAGGTGTCCCGCAGGGTAGCGTACTGGGTCCACTTTTATTTATAATATATATAAATGACATTTGTAAGTCTTTAAAAAAATGTTTTGTCAGTTTATTTGCGGATGACACCCTAATTTCTGTTTCTGGTAAGAATTGGCGAGAAATAGTTACTGTTCTTAATAGTGAGCTCACCATTTTATATGACTGGTTATGCCAGAATAAATTAAAGTTAAATGCAACAAAAACGAATTGTATGATAATTGGTTCAAAGACACAATGTAATGCTTTTAATGAGTTAAATTTATCGCTGTACATAAATAATACTCCAATCACATATGTAAGTGAAATTAAATATCTCGGAATAATTTTGGATCCACAGCTCAATTTTTCTGCTCATGTTGACTATCTCTGTAAAAAGTTGGCAAAAAAGATTGGGTTTTTTTATCGAGTATCTTCCTGTGTGTCTCAATGGACAAAAAGATTAATTTATAAAACAATTATTTTGCCGCATTTTAATTACTACTTACTACCCCCTATTGTCACCGTCTCTCTAACTAATATATTATTTTTATCAATCAATATTTTAGTTAAATTACCCATTAATATTTTTTTCCGAAATAGATTGTTTTAAATAGTGTAAATTTCACAACTAAATATATACAATTTTATTCAGTAATGTTGAAAGTGATAAATGTTATACACAGTTACATTTAATAAAATAACACTGTTGCCAGTCTATTTTCCATTTGTGATCAATTTTTCCGCTCCAGTTTCAGTCAATTCAATTTTATTCCTCGAAACAAATTTTGCAAATTCATTTGCCGAACCTGTAATTAAACTTACAAGTTTTTCTCCGGCCGGAGAATTTTTTTCATTACTCAATACTTTTAAAGCCTGCTTGAGGGCGTATTGGCACTCTTTTAGCAAAACGTTTATCGATTTGACTTTTGTTTTTATGCCCAAGTCCCATTTTCTTTTGATTAGGAGCATATTGGCGAGGTAGAGTTCGTGGAAGAGGACTCCCGTATACAGGGGCAACCTAAAATCATAATAAAGTATTTGCAGAATTATACCGTTGATCTTTTGACTGCAATAAAACCTCATTATCCCTTAGACCATAAAATAAATAAGGAAATCCCAAATTTTAAAACCTTTTCGAGCAGAGCCGGACCAGGTATACAAATTCAATTTATACCTATGCCTGATGCATTTATAAATACAAAGTGATTTTTAATAATTTTAATCTTTAGTGGTTTTCCGGCGAGTAATTTTTAGTTAGGCTTATTAGTGGTAGAATGTGGCGTTCTTGGAATTGTGCTGATAGGGGGGCATCTTCAAGTGTCATTTTTAAAAGAAAGCATTTATCTACCGATGCCAAACTAATAATTAAAAATGTGTTTCAATCGTTGTTGAGTAGAAATTTTAATTCGATGGATGCTTTAGCAGAGACGTCTACTTTGACGAAAACCCCTTTATCTTCGGTAAGTGACATAGTACCTAAATCTGTTAATCCTAGAAAAAATCGGAGTGATTCTGGCAGATTTAGAAGCATTGACGAAAATGACATGGATTTATTAAGAAGAAAGATTTACCAAATGTATGAGGCACAAAATGTACCCACTTTGATTTCCCTCAAAGAGCGGCTGATTAAAGACGAAACCAATATATCTTGCAGCCTTTCAAGCCTTAGAAAAATATTACAGGCACCATCAAATAAAGGCAAAAAATCACAATATTACATGCTGGTTCAGAGAACGGGTTTGTTTCAAATTGTCTGTTGCTTTCAGCTAAAAATATAGCAAATTCTTCTTTAGATTACCATCAAGATACCGACGCACAACTTTTTGAAGATTGGTTTAAACATAAACTCCTTAAAAATATACCTGAAAATAGCGTCATTGTAATGGACAATACTGGTTATCATAGCAAAAATCATTCAAAATTCTAATAGTTAATACAAAAGCAGAAATTCAAAATTTTATGATTGAAAATGATTTATATTTTGAAGAAACTTACAAAAAACGAGAACTGCTAGAAGTATTAAAAGCTTTTAAAATAAATAAGGAATACGAGTGTGACAAACTTGCTGCAGAAAATGGACATACAGTGTTGCGTCTTCCGTACTATTGTATATTCAATCCTATTGAGCTAATATGGCACCAATTAAAATCCAATATTAGGAGAAATAATATTTCTCCTACATTAAATGCATCTGTAGTAGAATTAATTAAAAACGAAGTAAGAAAAATTTCTGCAGACAGCATGTACTTAAAGTGGAAAATTCTTACAATTGTATGATTACAAATGTTCAACCCTTAAATTATAAGTTTAGGCTTAGATGAAGATAGTGATAGTGAGTTAAATTTTGAATAAATTATCAATAGTTTCTTAGAATTTAAGTAATTTTTATTGTACTTGTATCCTAATAGTTATACTTTTAAATTATATTATTTTCAATTATCATTAATTGTTATCATTATTTTACATTTATTATAGGTACCTAAAACTAAAAATAACTATCTATTTATTTTAAATTATAAAAATACATATACATTTTCAAGCCGGCCCTGATCCAATTTATTGAGCTTTGAAGAAGCTGAGGCATATACAATAGGGTTTAATAAGGTAGTTTATTTATGGCAGTAAGAGTCAACGGTATAAGTCTGCAACAACTATACCTATGTATTTAAATGTGGAAAATTACTTACAGTAAGGGTGTCTTTAATAGAGTCACTTACCGAGCATTTGCCGAATCTATTTTTTTGGTAATATCAAGCAGTTCTCTACAAATTGTAGCTTTTCTCACCACGACATCATCACTCAATTGATTTGGCATATATCCTTGCTGGTACCCTATAAGAAGATTATAATTTTGCAACGCGATTTCTTGTACCGTCAAAAATGGGGTGAAATTGATTTTATGATAATATTTTGTTAAATAAATATAAATATCATACAATTATAATCCGTGTGAAGTTATTGTGTCATGTTTGCGTATGCGTATTGATAACACAAGTCGACATAATTTTTGTAACATCGATGAGAATGCTTATTTTGCGTTTCATTTAGGACGTTATTAAAACAGTTTTTCCCCGAAATGGCCTAGCACGTCTCATTTTCAAGTACCTGCTTCTCTTTTATATAATGCGGCCTTTGAAATCATTTTTACCTGCCTTAGGACCGGAAAGTACAACAAGACCGCAGAGGGGTTTTTTTTCACAGTATTGTACGAGTTTTATTGTTTTCTGCAGTTTAGTTGGGTCTCGTTTACAGTACAGTCAAGTGCTTAAGTCGATTTTGATATAAAATGGCAAGTTCGAGTCGTAGATGTCGCAAAAATCCAGCCGATAAGTTTTGTTATATATGTGGACGATTTATTATAAAGTCCCAAGCTAGATCTATATCTGAGGAAGTAAAAAAAGCCTATTTTTTATATTTTAAGTGCCAAATTGGGGATCAAGATTAAGTTGGGCTCCTCATAATTGTTGTGTGAGTTGTCACGTAAATTTAGTGCAGTGGATGTATCGCAAGAAAAATTCTATGCCGTTTTCTATTCCTATGGTGTGGGGAGAACCTACTGACCATGTAAGTGATTGCTACTTTTGCATAACTAAAACAGAAGGGATTTCAATAAAGCATAGAGACAAAATAGAGTATCCAAATTTGCTTCCTGCGCTAAGGCCAGTTCCTCATTGCCAGGAACTACCGGTACCGATAGCGCCTTTAAACCGGGACATCGTGTTTCCCGGTGATTCTAATTCTTCATCCGAATCTGATTCACAACTTCCTGAGAACACCAGTTGTGACCCAACATTTTTACCAACTACCAGTGAACCTCACTTAATAACTCAGAATGAATTAAATGCCTTGGTACATGACCTAGGATTGTCAAAACAAAAATCAGAACTTCTTGGTTCCAAACTTCAACAGTGGAACTTGTTAGATAAAAATGCAAGTGTTTCACTTTACCGAAAACGGAATGTAACATTATCAAGTTCTTTTTAAATGGAAGGGTCGCTATGTGTCTGTTGTAATATTGATGATTTAATGGATGAGCTTAATATGGAACATGATCCTAGCGAGTGGCCTTTATTCATAGATTCATCGAAGTACAGCCTAAAAGCAGTCCTGCGTTATAATGGAAACAAAAAACCATCCATTCCTTTAGCCCATTCAGTGACAATGATAGAACGTATGACAACTTAGCAACCATATTAAATCGTGTTAAATATGAACAGTATCAGTGGGATATCTGTGGAGATTTAAAAGTTATAGGTATATTGCTAGGACTTCAAGGGGGTTTTACAAAGTATTGCTGTATATTGTGTCTGTGAGATAGTAGGGCACAGTAAAAAGGATTGGCCTCATAGAACTTCTTTTGAACCTGGTACTTCAAACATTAAATATGCCCCCCTTTTTAACCCAAAAGAGGTGCTGCTACCACCTCTCCATATTAAGCTTGGACTAATGAAAAACTTTGTCATAGTCATGGACAAAGAGGGTAGTCGTTTCCAGTACCTAAGAGAAATATTTCCTCACTTAAGTGATGCAAAATTAAAGAAGGCATATTTATCGGTTCTCGGATAAGGAAGCTCCGTTAAGATAATCTCCGTTTTCAAGAACAATTAAATGAAAAGGAATTAGCAGCTTGGACGTGTTTTGTACGTGTAGTGAGAGGATTTCTGGGCAACAAGAAAGATGAAGACTGTAAAAGACTCATAGATGAATTGTTGAAAACCTATGAATTACTGATGAACAAGGAGAAAGGTTTCACCAGAACATCAGGACGATGGGAACAAGATACCAGGGACGCTGGAACCCATCTAAATTGGGCGACTACTGTTGGTTTTTAAAAAGGGATGATGCTACCGAACACGAAAGGAAAAAGTGAACGTTTTTGTCGCTGTATCATATCTTGTGCAATATATTTTTTATTAACATAACAACCAATCCTCAGTAATGTTTTTGCATAGATGCGACATGTTTTATATGTTTATATTAAATAAATATATTAGATTGTAAAAATATGTCGTCTCCTCTTTTTCTCCACCACCCACCTCTTATAACAAAAAAAACTGTACGTGTTACAGTAATTATCTTATCATTTTCGGATTTAGGACTCTGAAATACTTCAGACAAACCTATTTTCATCAATGTTACTTTACAAAAATTTTAATTTGTCGACTGTAAAGTTATGAATTATCAAAGACGCGCACATAACATTGCTAAAAAAATTATATTGAAAGTGAGATAACTCTTAGACCCAAAGCATTAGTTGTAATGCAAAAAGTACCTATCAAGTTACCCAAATTTGAGGATAACTTTGAGATTGAGAAATTATTATTATTTTGGAGCCATAAACAATTATTTGTATTTTTTTATAAGCCTGGATGTCTCCATTAAGCATAGGGCGAATACAGTATTCTTTTTATGCAAAACTAGGGTAGTTTCATTGCAATTCCCACTTCGATCATGTGTATTTTTAGTGGAGGAGGGAGTATAGTGGGAAACTAACATCATTATTTATACCAAATTTAGTATTTAATAAAAGGATTTTCCGAATATGTATATTATTTTTGCCTCGCCCTCAGGTTGAGAACCGATTGCTTTAAATAATTACTTACCATATAGCTGGACCAGTGAATGTTTTACAGAAAACGCATGGTAATGATTAGGATGAAGAAAATTTAACATTTTCGTTAAAAGACTGTCCAGTTCACGGACAGTTGGGTTTGATAACTGAACATGATCTACTTCTTCCCCTATCTGATTAACCAGGAAGCTCACTTCTGCATTGGTAAGCTTCACGTCACATTTGTTACATGCCCATTCAGTGTTGTCATCTAGGGGTTTGATTGGTAGTTGGATACCTAAAAAAAAACCGAAAAAAATTCATAAATGCGTGCTCACCCTGCAAGTTTGAATCATGGCTGACGATTTTAAGCCTTTACCTCCGCAAGGTTCATCTTCCAGCGTTCCGATACACCTTAAAGCACTCAAGTATGTTCCGAGTTCAGTGGGATCGGCACATCTTGTACATTTACAGGAAAAATATTTAGTTTCTTTCAAATGTTCTCTTCTTGCCTGAGTTCCCCAGAGTGAGTGGGTGTACATTGTGGAAATGTGATCTCCTTTTGAAATAGGTAGAGCTGCTTTAATTGTAATTGTATATCTGAAAGAAAAATCTAAGATAGAAATTTGGTTGGTTTTGAGTGAGACGTCTTCATAATTTGCTGAAAGAAAATGGATTTTTGAATCATTCTATAACAGATGCTATATCAAGACAATTCTTATATCGTTTTCTCGACGGATTTTTGCAAATTTGAAAAGTTTTTTGCTAATTCCTTGTAAGAGTGCCATTCTATTATGGATTCTTTATTGTTTCAACAAGAACCGAATATTAATAAACATGAAATTAGGTAAATTAATCGAGCTCAACTCATCGAAACTCAATCCATCGAGCTCGATTCCTCGAATTTCAATTCATCGAGGTGGAAAATTCATCGAAGACACAATTACGGTAAAATTTCTTTACTGGAATTTACAGTTTTAATGTGATGGGAATAATTTTCTTTACAAGTTGAAATTGTCAACAAGAGAAGGCTTTCTTACCCTTTTTCTGAATTTTCGAAATTGTGCATAGTGTTACACAAACAGTTATGTTCCATAAGATAAGCTGTAGGATACAGAGCGGTAATTTCAGCATCTTGGTTGATTTCTAAAGCATTAACGTCAACGATACCGCAAAGCTTGTGAATGGTTTCTTTGGAGATGTCTTGGAGTACTTGCTTGCCGGATTTGCCTTCAAGGATTCGCATTGGTGCAAAGAAGTTGTCGTGAAGATAGTCGACTATCCGACTGTCAATATCCCTAAAAAAAAATGATGAAAATAAGGATTAAAAAACTGGTTTGTCGGGTTTGTTCGGGTTTGTACTATTGAAGAAAATATTGTGTGTGTCGACACAGAATCTGACAGGAATATACAATGTCTACAGTAACTATGTATGTATGTATGTATGCAAGTATGTATATATAAAGTAATATGTATAATACTATATTGAATTGAAAATAAAAATAGTACTTTATTGAATAAAACTTTAGAAATAGAGCATAAACTGGAAGATATTTATATTATTTTTTGGGTATATTGTTTTATAATTGTGACTAGAAATTAGTTGACGGACACCATCAGTATGTTATATATTTCCGAGTATAGGTATTTCGGATAAATATCTAGTAAAAATGATCTATTTGCAAGGTTAAAGGTTAGTATTTTAAAGTTTTCTATAAAAATTTTTTGTCGAATCCATTATGCCTAGAAAACTAATTTCAACGAAATCGCAGTAAGCCTAAAATCGAACACTACTTGCTGCCAACATAAAAAAAAATTAAATTTCAGTTTCATAAAGTGGCAGGTTATTCAATTTTTTTGCATTTCATAATGTAGCCATTAAGAAACTCAAATAGAAAAATATTATTTTGGGCATTTTCGTTGCATTGAAAATAAAATGGATATCTTATTGTCAATTTATGAATGTCTTGACTAGTTGTTCTTTTTAGATATAATGACTGACAATAAAATCACGTTATTATTTGGTAATGGAATGTTTTTAGAATGTTTGATATCAATTTATACTACTAAAAATAACCTACTTATATATTTCGGTATCTTCACCTCGCCTATTAAAATGGCTCTCCATCTCCATCAGTTGAGAAAACTTCTTGGGATGTCTATTTTGTAAAAGTATGCATCTTAGAGCTAATAACGTGTCCTGTCTGGAAATAATTACAAATTATCTTAAACGAACTAACTCTCAGTTATTAAATACAGAAAAATGATATCTTGTAGTAATGTTTTACGATATAAAAATATCTATGAATATATTAGAAGGAAATAAAAGATATAATTCGTGACTATTACCTGTGTTCTCACTTTATTAGTCTAGAAATGGCCCAGACTAAGTTTAATATAAAATTTAAGGTGTTACAATAGATCTATTGTAAAATTACAATATAATATTTAACTACAGTCACAACCATACATAAATCTATAATTTACATTAAAAATTGCAAGAACAGGTGCAATTAAAAAAAAAATATATTTTAAAAAGATGGAAGCACGTTATTGTTTTAAAATATATATGAACAAAACGCATTGATTACCTACTTTATCAATTTGAACTAACTCACAGTCTCAACACTACTCTTGACGGCTTCTTTATGATAATGTAGTTTAGACTATGAGTTAGAAGGGACTGTTTGTTGACCACTCCTTTACATCTGCCAATACTTATCCTATTTGTTTCCAAGCCAAGGTCAGTATTCAATTAACAACAAACAAGTTTACCTGTAAAAGTCATGTAATCCATTAATTGCACTAACATCTCTCAGTCCCAAAATCATACATTCATGGCCATGTCTGTCCATATCTTTCAAACCTGGACAATCTGGATTACATATGGGAAAATCACAACCTTCGCATCTGGCTGCATTTTCGCCGATTATTAATCTACAAATGAAAATATTTTCTTTAGGAAAACTATAAACAATTACACACACAAAAAATAACGTACAGAGTGGTAAAAAAATTGAGAAAATATGCTAAAATGCTAAGAGTAACAATATTTTACATGGTACCAAAAATTTATTAGAGATTAAGATGAGGATCCCAAATTATAATCATATAAGTTGAAATAATTCAGTTTAAAAATATGCCACTTCTTGGCAGGTTAGAAAGAAACGAGAATCATCAGCTGATCATTCTTCATCTATTTATTTTCGTGAAGTTTCTGCCGTTAATAATAAAGTTTCTTAGTCAATTTATGGATATTTGGATATATTTTACATGTTGATTGGGGTATAACGCAAGTGTTAGGGATATCTGTGACAAAAATTTGAAAATTGTTCGTATTGAGAATTGTTATTATTATTCTTATTACAATTGTACCTTTTAACGCAATTTCCTCATACCGTTTTATAATCCCTTAACTTTACGAATCCAGTTTTAGATTAGAAAAATATTAAGTATATTTGGCGAATAAATCCGAACAATCTTTGTTTAAACGCATCCAGAATATAAAATAGCAGCCATCTACGAAGAAAAAATATTTTTTTAGGATCAAACACTAGGTCTATAGGAGAAATCTTTTAAGGCAATGGCTGTTCTTCCACAGGAGCACATGCGCACGTGCACTCCCAAAACGAATCAAAAATAATAATTTATATTCATTGAATATTATTTATCCTATAAATTCCTCCTCCTCCCTAATATTTTATCGTACCGTCAATTATCGTATAAAGTGCGACCCTCCATAACTTTTTATCGTACCATCAACCAAACTGTATATTATAGGCTTTCGATCCGGCAACCGTGCCTCGGTCGAGGTTAATGACGATTATGATGAGACTTGCTCGCATGTGCTATTAAGTAGGCGGGGCATAATGCAGTTTCTCTGTAGTATCAGGTGGCTGGAGACAGCGGGGGATAGCGGGGCTATGGCGATTTAACATGGGAAAGGCGCACAATTTTAGTGTGCGCCGCGCTGTTGTCTGTTCGTGCATCTGTGTATGTTTTAATATTATATATTTAAGTATTCAGTTAAAATGCATAGTTTGACGGTGGACTACTTAAAAAATAACTTTAGCTATTTGAGTTTGGAGCAAAAAATTGAAGTGAAGAATGCGGGAAAACCTAAACCCGAAATTAATTTAACGCAGACCACAAAGGGCAAATCTATGGAATTTATTAGAAAGTTTAAAAATTAAATATATGGAAAAAAAATTATAGATGGTATTAAAAACTTTAATAAGGCTGTTATTGATTAATTTTCTACAATTAAGAACCGAAGAACGGACTTTACGTTTAAGCACTATACACACTAAGAAAATCTTTCTTATTTTCCAAAAGTTGTATTTCCTCGTGTAAAATTAAAAAATAAATAAAAATATACTTCTTTTCTTTCTACATTTAAAAACGCCTAGAAAGTAATTGTTTGGTCTTTACACAAAGATAAAATTTGAAAAATAATTTCACCATACTTGTGAACCCCATCTATCATAGGTCACGAGCCGCCACTGGTTTAAGGCATTCTGGGAGTGGTGCTTGTGCAAATTTACCATTAAAACAATACCATTAACCTAACACCGTGCATTTTAAACGAAAAGAAAAATTAATATTATAGTACCTGCAACATCCTGGACACGGAACAGGTCCTTCTTCTACCATATGAGGACGAGGGCCAAATACTATGGGATTTTCTGCTAAAATTAAGTCCCCTGGTTGTAGATCTCGAGTTGCAACCAAGCATTTTCCCAACTCAGCATCTTGAATTATCTAAAAATGAAGAATCCTGTTTTCATAATTTGCAAAATTTTGGAAATAATTACACTTCTTGATCCAAGCTCATAAATTATATGGAAGGTTTGAAAATATCACGTTCTCGTGTCGATATATACCAACATACATGTTTCTTCAAATTGAGCATACATACCTCAAACGGTCTACACAATATTTTGTGTTCCTTCCAGTGTTTCTTTTGGTGATCCTTACTACAATACGCCACTAATTTACAGCCAGAACACTTTAAGTCAGCTGGCTCATTGCACTCTGCACATTTAAACTCACTCATGTTTTGAAAAATTCAGTTTTCTATGCTAAATTTTAAAAATTGTCAGAATATTTTACATACATTTTAATTCTCAGTCCATTTTTACAGCTTTTACATACAAACGGAGAAGTTGAAAATATTTTAAAATACATATTTTAAAATAGATTGTTGGTGGGGAATTTATAAATACGATGTTCTACTTGGCAGGTTTCCAGACGTAGGTTTTCCAGACAAAATGTGCAAAATAGTTTTAAGTCCTGGATAATTTGCAAGACAAACTCGTCAGAGGTTGGGTATTTTTTAACCCGATGTATGACGTTCTGAATCGGAAATTATGGACCACCACAATGGTAAAATCAAAATTTGAAAATTTTCGCTCGCTTAACAGATACGGGGGAAAATCAAAAAATTGACAATTTCAAAATGACTCTATATTTTCTTAGTTAAAAGAGATACAGAACAATGTTATATACAGAAGTTTCTTTATAATGATTGTAGAATAACCTGCCGTTTTCAGAATAAGTATACGGGGTCAGGTAAAAAAGCTATCGGACCTAACCTCATTTTTTTAAACGGAACACCCTGTATATTTTAATCTAAAAATATAGCATTTTAAATTCTCCTTTCAAATATATAACATACCATGATCATATTGGTTTCCTAGGAGACTTATTTAAACTTTATTACTTTGAAACGAAATAAAAGATTCAGATTAAGGTAAAAAATAACGGGATTCATCGCAAATGTTCGGGATATGTCCTTAAATGGTTGTCGTCTTTCCGGATAGCGAACAAAGTATACATTTTGCGTCATTTCTCCGTTTTTTTCCACTTTCAATATAAACATAAATAATATAAACTTTTTCAAAATGTTGATAAGTCTTTTCATAAATGAATATGTAAAAACGAAATTGACGTTAAATGTTAATAACAACTAGAATATCAACATAGTTGTTTCTATGATATGGCTTATGGCCTACTGTGGTTTAAAGTCATAAAGTTTAAATAAATCGCCTAGGAAACCAATATCATCCATGGTGTGTTATATATTTGAACGGAAAATTTAAAATGCTATCTTTTCAGTTCGTTAGTTTGACCCAAAAAGAGCACACGACATCTACATTACTTTTTTGATAGTACTAACAATTACGGAGATACCCTATAAAAGTGTCGAAAATGGGACACCCTGTACATGCTAGCCAATACCCAGCCACCTGAAAAATTATATGGGATTTCATATATTCAGCTTAACGATGCATCACCCGGTATATCAAAACGAATATCTTATTGTAGTGTTTACTATTTCTACCCAGATTCATTTCTTCATTCATATTTAAATAATAAAAAAGTTGTCCATATGTGGGCAACTCTTTGCCGTCATTATATATGTTCACGGATATGACTAACCTTATTAAATTTAAAGTTCATGTAGTATATCCCAATTTAAAAAATATTCCATGGAAAACACCCAGGAAAATACGGAACAATTGTATGCAAGTGATATAGGGAAATCACACATGCAATCGTCAGAGGTCAATATACTTTACCTAACAACCACGCTAACTGACATCTACCCCAATAGCACGTAAAATGCAATAAAAATTAGTCATATTTTAAACCGTGTATAAGAAGCATCGAAAATTTGAGCGATAAAAAATATATGTAACTCTTAACTTTTTTTTAAACAGAAGAGCCTAGTATTTTTGGGATACGCGTTAACAATCCGAAATATCCCTAAACTTAAGGTTGTGATAGTTCAAGAGCATGTTCCTAATTCACTTTATACGAAAAAAAATTGTACTTTAAAACAAGGTATATTCTAATGTGATGGCCCTTTGATTGGTATCAAAGTTAAATAGTCTTCAATCAGACCACGCAACATATTATGAAAAACTGCTGAAAGATAGAGATCTATTACTAGCTATTTGGAATAGACATGTCAGACGGTTTATCCAATGTAGCTTGTTTCTCAATGACCACTCTATTAGTGGTTTCACTGGCAAATCTAACCCTTCTAGTAATAATGATTATGGAGGCAAGAAAGAAATGTAATGGTGAAAGTGAAGTATCTGACAGCATCTTCCGATTTGGAGCTCTTCAAGGGATCAATAAATATTCGTCAATGGGTGATGGTAAGAATGAAAGGGAAGAGCCCAAGTTCATGGCTGCGTTGATATTGTTGAAGGCGAACTCTATGTTGTTGATTTGTGGTAAGGATATACCTACGAGGACAATTCGTCGGCCCAGAATTATCTTATTCTATATCTACTTTTAGGGAAAATTGAGTTATGTACATTAAAAATTAACAGATTAAACTGCATACTTTTTGAAACAATTACAGAAAAATTCCTTTGAAGCCAGCAGTTATATCTGAACAGAAAAAAAAACATCTTCTTGAAATGGTGCCAGAAATGCCAGACGAAGAAAGACTATTTTATTCGGAATAATTTTTTCTCCAAAAAGTATTAAAAAACAAAAAATTAAATAAAATATTATACCGCAATACAATTTTACATGTTAAATTTCCGTGCTATTTGAGAATTATCTTGAGCAATATCCAAACATATTGTTCTATATCCCTATACATTTAATAAATGCAAGAAATTTGGACATTTTGTTCTATATCCAATATAAGAAAAGTAAATTTAAGTCGTACAAGAATAGTTTATGAGATATATAGAATAAAAATCATCTCAGGGATGTCATATCTTCGTAATTGATTAAATTTTTTTTTACGAGTTGAATTGAAATGTAGCTTATTACACGTTGAAACACAAAACCGTGATTTCCCATTGGCGTATAGAACAAGATAATTCTGGGCCAACGACTTACTAGAAAAAAAAAACTCCCAGGAATGTATTGTACAATGTAAAAAACTCCTTATCCCATTTTCGTTTGTTTTTAAGTTATAGCGTAAACACAAATAACGAAAGTTTCATACATTAAAATTTTTTTAATTATAGCGCTCTTCGACTAAATCGCCATTGACCTCTAAAGACTTTCTATTTCGTCTATGAAGGGCATCTATTATTTATTCTTAAATAGATTTTTAAAATTTGATTTAATCAAATAACGTCTGTTGAGGTTGTGTGGGACTACTAAGAGATGGCGCTGCGCGCTGTGTTTTCTAGACTACCGATGATAATACAGCTTTAAGTTAAAGTCCTCTCTGATGGTAGGTATGTAGACCTACCCTGTACTGACGAGAAAAAATCAATTCGAAACCGGTCTGCAGGCGGTTGCATCCTATCAATGGAGAGGGCTTCCTTTTCTTGGTAGTACCATTCAATCTGAAATAGAATTTTAAAGTGCTACTGTGTAGACAAAAATACGCCCTTATTGTATAAGGATCATCGGGTGGTCTGGGAAATAATTAATTTTCCATATTGGTATTTGCTACTCGTAGAACTCTTACGTGAGGCGATTCTCCAAAATGAAAGTAACAATTAAATACCTATGAACTATACCACCAGTGGCGGTTCTTCCACAGGAGCACATGCACACGTGCACCCCCAAAACAAAACGAATAAAAAATATTAATTTATATTCATTGAATACTATTTATCGTATAAAGTCCGACCCTCCCTAATATTTTATCATCTCGTCAAACCAAACTGTATAGATCCGGCAACCGTGCCTCGGTCGAGAAAAATATCTTTAGCTCTTTGAGTTTGGAGCAAAAAATTGAAGTGAAGAATGCGGAAGACCTAAACCCGAAATTAATTTAACGCAGACCACACAGTGTAAATCTAGGGACTTTATTAGAAAGTTTAAAAATGAAATATATGAAAAAAAAATTATAGAGGGTATTCCAAACTTAATGAGGCTGTTATTGATCAATTTTCTACAATTAAGAACCGAAGAATGGACTTTACGTTTAAGCACTATTGTGTAGGGTCGATAAATGTTGTGTATTTCGATAAATGATACTCGATATGATTTTAAACCATTTTATTTAAGGATTTAAACTAAAAAACACTGAAAATATGAAGAATGCCAACGTGTCAGTCTCGTGGCTCGATTCGTTCTCGTCATAAAACAGTTAACTATTGTTCTCGTCTTAATTGCGCCTAATGACGTAGCCGTAGATGGCGTAGTGGTATTAGACATCATTCGGTTTTCTTGATAACTCGTAGATGGCGGTAGTAGTATTGCAAATCATTCGGTTTTCTTGATAGCTCGTAGATGGCTTTAGTAGTATCAATAGTGGACTGTATAAATATTGTTACGCGGGTTGCATGCGACGACGTTAAGATCCGACAGTTATACACACTAAGGAAACCTTCTTTTTTTCCAAATGTTGTATTTCCTTGTGTAAAATTAAAAAATAAATAAAAATATGTTTTACCTAACGCACTTTCTTATTACTTTTTTTCTTTCTACATTAAAACGACTAGAAAGTAATTGTTTGGTCGTTACACAAAAATAAAATTATGTTTTTTTTTATTTAGTACTAGATTGTTCTGACCAAACTAGTTTTTAATATCTATTAGAGCCGTTTCTGCATTTGTATGCTCTGAACTTATTGAGTTGGGACGCTATTAAACAAAAGTATGTATATGTATACTTCGTTCTGTCGAAAGACTATACAGGGTGTTAATTAAGTATGTGCAGTAATTTTAAGAGACGACTCTTTGGGTGATTCTAAGACGAAAATTTCATATAAGCATTGGTCCGCACATGCTTCGTTTTCAAGATACAGAGGGTGTTAGAAAAATGTTCTAATCGGATTTTCGTAAATATTTTAAATATCCTTTTGTCGATATTGTTAAAAATAGGCAGTTTTATTTGTAGCTGACACCTGTCAAGTTAAATGCTGCAATTATTTTCCAAAGCAAACCTTGATTAAAAAAGAAAATGTCTATGCATCTCCAGGGACATGCATCATAGTGCTTTTTACTTTTATTCTCGAAAACAAAGTAAGATAGGTACGAAAAAAATTCAAGAGACAAAAGTCTTGTATTTTTAGTTGCTTAATTCGAGAAAAATATAAATATACCAAAAAAGCCAGTGGATTACACTTTTTTTTCCAATAATATTCGTTAAAGTGCCGCCCGGGACGCCACTGGTGTAAATAAATTTAATCTACTTAGTGCTAAATTAGCCCCTTAACACTACAAATAACCAAATCTCAACAATGTCGACAAAAGGATATTTAAAATATTTAGGAAAACCCGATTAAAAAAATTGAAATTGGAAACGAAGCATTTGCAGATTTGTTCGACATGCCCATATTTATATGAACTTTTCGTTTTAGAATCACCCAAAGAATCATCTCTTAAAATTGCTGCACATACTTAATTAATACCCTGTATGCAACCTTAAAAGAAGAAAATTATATCATGTCGGTCCAACGAAAAATCTTTTAGGAACTGTAATTATTAGTAAATCATGGGTCCTGACAGCAGCCCACTGCTGCGAATCAATCAAGATGTATCCCTTTGAAAAGCTGAAAATTTCCAGCAATTCTGAAAATTGGAGACAAGGCAAGAAACACTCCGTTGAAAGTTTAGTTCGTCACGTGAATTACACGACAAAAAGTTCGTCGTTTGACGTTTGTCTAATAAAAATTGGCTCGCCATTTAAAGAGAAGCACGAGCAGCCTGTAGCGTTAGCTAGTTCCAGGTGAATACTAAGTATAATCTTTATACAGGGTGTTAGGGAAATGACGTATTATATTTAAACCGGCAAATCCTGAGATGAAAATAAATTGAAGAAAAATAACCATAAATGGCGCTTTCAATTAATGACTGGATTATATCACCTTATGTCAAATCAGACAAACAAACAAACATATGTGGGGCACTGGCGTAATATGTAAACAATCAACACTGAGGTCTGCAGGGTCAAAAGACGTCAGCGCATTTCGGCCGGTGTTGTCATCTCTACACTCTATAATTATAATTTTAACAATTTTTAATTCTATCATTTACGAACAAATATGATTCAAGAAACCCCACGGCGAAAGATGTTTTGCAAAACAAATAATGGTAATATCACACATAAATTTCAAATTCGTTACAAGCACAGGAAAGTAAATAGGTCAAACGTCATTGACCTTGTAATTATCGTTCAAACTCTTTAAAAGAAATGCAATTTTATTTCAGACACATGCTTTCTTACCTTTACTTATTTAAATACAATTGTTAGTTTCATAATTTCTAACAAACCACACATAATCTAAGTTTTACGAAAAAACCTCTCACACAACCACAAAAATAGCAGCTATTCACATGGAAAGAATACACGCGAACGCTGTTTTAATTTTGGTTCTTTTTTGTTCGTGTAGATTTATTTATTTAACTAATTTAAAACACACACATTTTAAATACACACAATGCAATCCTTCAATTTAAAAGCAAGTGTCAGTAATAGAAGAACAGCGTTAGGGTGCGGTCGCTTCTGTTGATAGCCATTTACACTCTCGGCTATCCGCTTTGTTTTCAGAAGGTACGCGTATAATAGTTGTAATGATTTTCGGGCTACGCGTCCAAATTTTGTATATTATTTTACATTGTTTTTATAGACAAACCTAAGTTGCTCAGTTAAAACGAGTAGTTTGTTTTGGACGTTTGACTTGACAGAAAAATGGAATGTCGCCGACGAATAAGTCAAATTTCGTCGCGTAACGTGTAATAAAATCTAATGATGTGATCTGAGTGTATTTTTAAAAAACTTATGCCTGGAGGTATAAAGATAAATACAAGTAGGTAGATAAATAATTTATTTTTATAATTTTATATGGAATTTCAGTCTTGCATTAAGTTTGGCAACATTGCACGTAACACCTGCTTCCTGATATGCCACCACAGGGTGACATGACGAACAAACCCGAACAACGCCGGATGAGGTGTGGGTTTATGGGGCTGGACCCCACTTTTAAAACGGTCGATTTGAAAAAAAAAATATGTAGCGTTTCTCTAGGATATCCAAGGAATCACCCATTTAAATGTAATACGTCATTTCCATAACACCCTGTATTGTAATTCTAATGGAAATTAAAATATTTTTACAGGGTGACATGCACTATACCGTTATAATAAGATTTTTCTTATAAGCCTTTTATTTTTTAGTTACAAGTATATTCAAGATACTTCAGCAACGACCCTAGGATGGACCTCCAGAAAAGGCATGGTCAACAACAACCTCTACATTATCAACGTTAATCTCATCTCGTTCCAACGATGTAAAACGTTAGTCAAAAGCGAACGAGTAGACGAAACGATGGTTTGTGCCTATAACATCGATAATAACGATTGTAGGTTTGATTCCGGTGGGCCACTAATCCAGAATAACATCGCTATCGGTATAGTATCGTTTGAGCCGAATTGTGCTAAAAGAGTGACGCCTAGAATGTTCACAAGAATTTCCTATTTTGAGAAATGGTTTGAGGTAGTTGAAAAACAAAATGGTTTAAAAATAGGGGCGATTTTTAAACCTTAACTTTATGCGATTGATACATACATACATACGTTGATATTGTTTTTGTATTATAGTAATAGTACCTAAGAATAGTACCGTTTCAGTTGCATTATACTATAAAAAGTGATGCCTTTAAAAATTGAGTTAATTTTTAAATGTCTTGCGTAATTGTCACTTTCTTTTTTAAACGTAAACTTTCCTAAATATATTCTCAAACCTCAACACATTAATTTTTTTTTCATTCAGCAATAATCCTCCAGATGAAGCTCTCGACCAAGGAACCAAACTGTATCTTCGGTAGTTTCGAAAATTCTATCAAATTTTCTTTTATTTTGTAAAACACTAAATGAATAATTTTATATTATTACCAAGCTTCGGGCGGCAATAATTGGAAGTTCTAAGGGCGGCAAACTTCTTAATCCATATATACCTACATGTCGACAAGTTTATCTGTAGCTACGAAAGGAATGTGGGCAAAAAATTCTGTGTCGTGTTTTAGGGGGTTATTTTAAAATTTTAAACTTTGTGATAATGAATGAGTATATATACTCCTGCCTGAATATGACTGAAAAACAATCATTAATCAATTGTAGCTGATTTTTCCAGGTTGAAAAATTTACAACTCGTAAAAAGTAATTTTTTAACCTTGATAGAAATAGTTACCTACCTTCAAACATAAAATACAATTACTGAAGAATTTCCTATTTTTATTATATTATTTAAAATAATAATAGCACGCCTATGACTAAACCCTGTTTTAAGCGATATTGCTTTCCCCTTACCGATACGTCGGCGATACAGATCCACTTGTCGACCTGTATGTATCTTCGGAAGTTTAAACGTTCACCCTGTATAGTTAATATTTCTTTTATTTTTGTAAAGCACTTAAATGAATAAATATTATATTATTGTTAAGCTTTTACAGTTTTTTATTAAATTATATAATAATATTTTCAAAATCTATTGTGCGCATTTATACAAGCATTTGGTCCGGGCAGCATAAGTCCAAGCATATGTGCTATGTTCAATAACGTATAATAATTAAAAGGTAAATGGTATTATTGTTATTATTATTATTATCAAGTTTTGGGCGGCAATTATAATAAACTTCTTAATCTGACACTGCAACTGACACCCAACTGCAATTTTATAAACGATACTTCATATTTAGGAGTAAGAAAATGTTACTGGAATTGAATATTTATAGGAACAAAATAATGACACACAAATTGTCGTGGAACAAAAAATTTGTAATATATTTATACAAATAAGAACATAATAAAAAAACATCTACGCCCTAAATTTACTTTATCACAAAGGAAATAAATAATAGGTTAGAATGTTTCGCTAAATATATACCACAGTACATAAACTATCTTTTTTTAAACAATATAATAGAGAGAATTAATAAATATGTACACCAGGATAAACACACAAAATCCTTTTGGGACAACAAAATTATGATGACAATTTTTTTAGTTGCTTATATACGATACAATAACACAATGTATGATATCACGCAAGCGTGGTCAAATAACTCTCCAGATGGCGTCAATTCGCACTCCAGACGAAAATATCTTACACCGCGCGTGTACAGTACTGTCAGATCTACCGCTTTTACTGTAGATCTAAAGTAAAAATGAAAAGCAAATAGACAAGTATTAAAAGTGAATTTAGTAGGTTTTCCCTATGAAATTATCATTATAAAACATCTGCCGTTTTCTATTTGTGTTTAATTTGACCTTTTTTTTAGTATTTTGGTAGAAAAATTCTATTCTATGTGGTACCAGGCAGACCGTGTAACTTCGACCGTAATCTACCGTTTATTACATATCAAATCTAATGTCTTTGTCCTTTTCGGTCTAGCAGCATTGGCGGGTGGTGTTCTCAAATTTTTCTGTCACTGCGCGCACCAGACGAACTTGGAACGGCTAGATATCTTACCTTGTTGTTAATTGTATCATGTTCATACAGGTATATCTATAGAATTGTCTGAAGTTAAGAAAAATACCATGGTGTTTTAAAGTTCATTTCGGTCTCCCCCGGCAGTATATTTATTTTTTTTCTTATTCTTAGTTCCTGGGGCACAGTAGCATGCCTTGCTTTGTGAGTCCATGTAAGACTTACATCCTAGGGCCAGTGTTCCAGTGAATAGCATTTTTGCTGCGCCTTTACATGCTATAAAAAACAGTATGTAGATATTCAAAGAAAATTTTGATTTTTTCAAATATTTTGAAAGCCCTGTATTTATTTTATATTTTTTGCGGGACCCATGAACGCCGAATTTGTAACACCCTATATACAGGGTGTTATGGAAATGACGTATTATATTTGAATGGGTGACTCCTGGGGTGTCCTAGAGAAGCGCTATATATATTTTTTTAAATCGAACGTTTAAAAAGTGGGGTAATTCACCCATAAACCCACAGGTCACTCCGCGGCACAATCATATTACACTGCCCAGCTGTGTAATAAACAGATATTCTGCGCAATGTTGCCAAACTGTGGAAAAGTGTAAAACTTTAGATTCCTATAAAAATAAATATTTAGCTTACTTAGAAATTAAATCCAGGGCACAGACACCTTCAGTTCTTTTTTCTATGGGAAGAGGTTTAGGCACATCACGTGCCCTGATGATAGTGTGTTCATATAGATAATTATACAGGAAATAATATTACTGAAGGAAATTCCCCAATTTATGACTATAATCTTATAAAACATCGAAAGTGGCAATGCTGTATTTGTAGATATTAACCCAAGGTAGCACAATATCGGTCGACCGAATAAACCCGAACGTGTCAACCAGACTCAAACGTGTTTCACTTTCAAACTTTTTAGATGTCAAATACGTACGTAAAAATTATATTATTTTCCAGACCACCCGATGAAACCTTATACAATAAGGGCGTATTTTTGTCTACACAGTAGCACTTTAAAATACTAATTCAGATTGAATGATACGGTACTTAGATGTGTTCATGAGACGCATATAAATCTACGCGAAAACTAATGTGAGTTTATGTGTTTTTGTATGGTTATTTTGCCGGTTTTTGTTTGGGTTACCTACTTGGAGTTTGTTTATAAATTAAGTTGGTTTTAAATAGCCCGAAAAGGAAAATAAAATAGCATTTTTTTTAAAGGGTGGCATTTATAAACGTTTAAGTTGTTCAGATTCGACGAACAAATGAGAATTTAACATACCTGACCATTTATAAACTCCGCGGCGGTTCGTTCGAGTCAGTTTAAGTTTATAAATCAGAGATTGTTTCCCAGCGAACTGAACTGAACGTAAAGTTTATAATAATGTACCCTGAAAAATAAACAACTTCGATTCTGTCAAACAGTTATTGACTTTCTAAAGAGTTTACCATGAGAACATGACAACACTGCTCAAAATTCCTTGCGCTTTCCGCCATATGTTGCTTTGTTTACTTTTCCCACAGTGTTACCACGTGCATATTCTTGGTCTGACAATAGGTCATGTACAGGGCATATTAAATTAAAGCGCCATTTTTGGATATTTTCCTTCAATTTGTTTTCATCTCAGGAATTGCCGGTTTAAATATAATACGTCATTTCCATAACACCCTGTATATTTCAATCTTATGTAATGTTATTAAAAAAAATTTAGTAAAAGCTATAAAGAAAAGTGTTGGTTAACCGAACACTTCTCGTAACTTAAGTACCTTTGGTCATAGCCTGGCCACCAATCGACTCCGAATACCCATCGCAGTGTCTGTAAAGGCACCTTTTAAAATCGACATCACAGAGTTCCTTATCTTTGTTACACGTATCGTAGCAAAAATCGTGAGCATCGCAGCACTTTTCCATTTCGCCAAAAGGCAAGAAATCCGAATTTATTTTTATTCCCAATGAACCACATCCGTTGGTAGATGCCACGTGGTTCCTGTTAGGTTTTGGGTAGGCACCTGAAAATAAGTATTTAAAAATAACAGCAGAAGTATACAATATTGATTATTATAAAGCGTAAATAGGCTATATAGGTTTTATGACAAATTGTATTGTAATTGATAATAATTCATTAGTGCTTCACGAGTCGCCTATGGAAATCAAATGGGAAAGGTCTTACCTGACCCAGAACTGTATTTTCCTTTTAATCGCACAGGTGCAAGAAGGACAGACCGAACCGAATTATAGTAAGAGAAACATCTTATCGATCGAGAAGTCGATACCACTGCAACTTAACTTTATTTTTATTAATAATAACACTGGCGCCAATAAACAAACATTCATTCCCAAAACTCAAACTAAAAGCAGAAATATATAAAGAAGTTGCTACACTACGAATCAAGGAAAACTCAAACCACTTAGCACATCTCTAACTTATTAAAAAAAAAAAAAATGGCCGCTAAAAAAATGGCCGCTAAAAAAATGTCGACAAAGATAATTAATTATTTAAGTTAACTTAATCCGTGATAAATAATTCAAATTCCACTCTTACCTGATGGACATTTAAAAATACAGTCTTCCTCGACTGCGGCATTAAAAACATCGTTCAACGTACCAACATTTTGTGCAACTTTGACCAAATTTTTTAAAACATCGCCAAAAACAGTCTCCGCAGTAAGAATTGCATCTCTTAAATTTCCCAATAAACCGGACCCATATCCAGAATAGATGTAGCCCAAAAATGTTAAAACATATATCGCTATTTTGGCATAAGGAATATTCATCTTTCCTTAGCTGAAAATGTAGACTTTGATATTTTACACATATTAGAAATTTGAGGTTACATTTCTCACCTAATATCGTTGGCAGGTCATTTGGTGGGTAATTTTTACTTTTGTAGCCCCGAGATTGACGTGGTTGATTTCTATTAGCTGATTACTATGTCTACTTAGTGAGTCATGAATTTAAAATAATTATGTAAAATATTTTTTAAATGTCTATATAGGTATCTACCTACATAATGTGGAATTAAAATGTTACTAGGCTAAATTATACAAAGAAAGTGTACTTTCAACTATTTACCTACTACTATATCCTATATTTGTCATTTTATCTAACAAGGCTAAGGTACTACTACAATACCAATATTTTGTTATCAGCATAACTGACTGTACAACATGCAAATTAATTAGGTAACTTATATAGATATAAATGAGCTGCCTTTCGACTACTTATGAACAATAAAATTATATTATTTTGATGTGGTTTAAGATATTAAGAAATTACACAAAGATTTAGTAGGTATGAAAGAAGTAAATAGACAAATACATTTTATTATGTTAACAAAGTCTCCACTGCTGATTGAAGCTCTCCTTTCTCAAAAAGAACCTTAACATGTGAGCCTCCTCCAAGATAGTTGCTGTTAACAAAAACTGCTGGCACCTAAAAAACATTACTTTATCATGATGAGTCAATTGTATAGACTGTGTAAATTATGCGTATATATATGGTATGGATATTCATAAATTATGCGTATATATGGTATGGATATTCACAGTTAATTTTACTCCATGCAATAAACTTAACATTGCCAAATGTCCTAAACCATTCTCATCTAAATCAGTTTCAATAGCGGTGTATTCTTGCCCTATTTTCTCAAATGCCTGCAAAAAATATACCATTTTATACATCCACAAATACAACCGATATTTGAAATGAAAATTTACATACCTCTTTTGTAAGCTTGCTGTTGGGGCAATCAGATATTGAGAAAATGAGTACTTTATGACGATGAAGGAGGTATTTAGCTTCTTCTAACCCTGAGCACATGTTGATAGTGTGATTTTTACCAAAACATTCCTAACAACCCACTTCTAAAATTACCAATACTATGAGAGCATATTACAATAATTCCATGAAAAACACTCGAGTCAATCTAACATATAAAGGATCAAGCACTCCAATTTTAGGGTTGCCATGCGTCCGTTTTTTAACGTATAGGTACAGCCTATTTGTCCCTATAAAAATTAACTATTGTACCGTATATGATGGGATTGATTATTTTCCTGATTGTCAAATAGACCAATCGGGCACCACCATTTTTTGAATGAATAAATTTCAAAAATATAAAATTTTATTATCAATAAAATTCCCTTTGTTGTTGGCTTTAATCTAAATTATTTAGGAACTACCACTCGACTTATAAATTTAAATTAAACTATCCAAATATTTTTTGCATGATTGTGTTTTTGTCAAATAGTTTCTTGCACAATAATTTTAAAATAAAAACACGATACCGCGCGACTCATTTTCCGCAATTGAATTTATAGGTTTTGTGATCATCGTAACTGTCTTTAAAGGTCTCATCTAAAAAAGCAATGTTTCAAAGAGAAAAATATAGAACCAGATGGGGCAGCTTCATCTCTAAAGAAAATGAGGACTTACTTATAAGTTAAGCTAGGATTCTTTTTGTACTTGTTTGGAGTGTTCATAAATACATGGCAGACTTTTTTGATGGGCAGGAATGATGCCGATGCCCATTATAAATGTCCGTATACCAAAATACTTATTCTGAACATTGCAAAAAACTATTTGATAAATTGCCATGTATGTATAATTACCTAACAGTGAATAATTTGTGTAGGTAATGTAATAATAGAGGGTAAAAAAATATGCAAAAGTTGTGTGTTGATTATACAATTATTTTATTAAAATAACATATTTATTATAAATACAAATAATTATTAAAAAACACGTTCCTAAATAAAAATAACTTGATTTTTCACAAAGTTAATTTCTTTTCGCAGTTTTTTTCTCACGTGTTTGACTTAAAAGTGTCGATTTCATCTAAAACATTATAAACACAATTAGCGACATATTTAAGAGAATAAAAACTTTGGGTCGATATCTGTCTCGCATAACACTAGGCAATTTTATAGCGGGTATCCCAAAATACAATGCTTAATAAGGCTGCAGACAGAAAATGGCCTAGTGAGATGTGGAATCTGGAGAGAAAAAATTAGTTAACCAAAGTTTGTAGTTCTCCTTTCTCATAAAGGGCTTTGACATCTGAGCCACCTCCTACACAGTTTCCTTTTACAAAAACTCGAGGAACCTAAAAAAACTACGTATTAGTATAATTTTTGTAATAACTATATATATTAGGTCAACCTTAAATACTGTTCTACTAGTTTTATATGAATAATTTAGTTATACCTGAATTATCAAGATAATATCAATTAGGTAAATCAATAATTGTTGTTTTTAGTTCAACATTAATATTTTATTTCTTCAGTAATTGTGTATTGATAGGTATTTGGCTTATCTAAGAAATTATACATTAGATATTCATATTTGAATAGTTTTGTCAATTAGAGAGTTTATTAATAATATTAAAACCGTAAGTTATATAAATGTCCCTCTACTATAATGGTCTATAAGTGGAATTAAAAACTGAATCGAACCTAACCTTTGGAAGTGTTTTATTATAGATGCTATGAACAAAAAACGTACTAGGTAGGTGTATACTTACAGTTCTTGCCCCAGTTATTTCACCTAAAATCCCTTGAATTTCTTCACCGTCATCTCTTAGGTCAAGTTCAACAGTTGTGTACTTTTCCTTAATTTTGTCGAACACCTATAACATACATTTTCCATAGAAGTATATTAGACAAAATTAAAAATGCTCAAACTAACCTCTTTTGCAAGCTTGCAGTATGGGCAATAGGTCTTTGAGAAAATTACCACTTTATCACTGGCAATGATGTCTTTGACTTCGTGGGATAATGGTGAAGACATATCGGCTGGTTTTGACCTAAAAGCACCCATTCGACGTGTGAAGAATCCGATAAAATCGACAATGCGCCAATAAACGAAATCGGTAATTTTGCTCATGTTTGAGAAAATTTTAAAAATGATCAGAAATGCAAGTAACAGTTCAGAAAGAATACTTGTATAAAAATTATATATTACCTTGTGAGAAGACCTTCAATTCTTGCTTATAGGTTAATGAGGATTGTAATTATTTTCATTAATTTTTCATAGTCATTCGACAACAAACTGGAATTTAGATTCTCGTTTGACTTTTTATCGGTGTCGACTTCAAGGTTATCTTATCTTCTGACCATAAAACAGTTATCTATTTTCTGACCAACTGAAGTGAAGTTTGACTTTGTGGTTTGTCATGTGGTTCGTAACCTTCCTCCTTCCTCTTTCCTTGTCTAAGGGTATGCCTCTCTTTCCTAATCAAACACTAAGGTACGACCTTGTCTAAGGGTACGACAGTACAGAAATTATTTACCGTACTCGCGCACAGGTGGCGTGGATTAACGGTGATCGTATAAAATATAGTGACGATAGATTTAGTTCTGCATTAATTTTGCAGTTTATATAAAATTCCAACGACGTTTTAAAATTCTAGAATATCATAGGTTTTTATAAGCTCATACCGTATCTTTGAACAGCAACAACTTGAATAAAAGAGAAAAGAGAAAATTTTGCCGATACAAAATGTTCTCTCGAATGATATTCGACTAGACTATTTCACAATAAACATTGTTCAATTTATCATTTTCAAACAGGATGGCATAAGTATGAAAATTTGCCGTTGAAAAACCTTCATGTAGTCTTGTCCAGGCGTCCAGGTAGATGTAGGGAAGAGTTTTGCCATTAAGAAACAGGCCGTTGCTACCTATGGCATTTTGCCAGTGTAAATAAATAATACACTCCAGTGAAATCTTAGATTAGCAGTGAAATAGTCATAAACAATTCTCATTCAAGTGTGACACTGGGTGCAAATTAGAATTATGCCAGCGTTTATTATTGGCAACACAGCAAGCGCATACTAAAACGAAGAAGAAGAAGAAGTCATCTGTTCGATAGTCATTTTCTGCGAATTTTGTCAAAATTTGTTTATTTTGACCTTCCTAGAGGTGGTTTAACGTTTTTTGTTAAATAATTCAAAAAAGCATGTTTTAATAATTTGTGTACATAAAGATTAGTTGGAATCGAGTTCCTTTAAGAGGGTCTTTCAGGAATGGAACAAAATAATCCTGAAGGTCCTATGGAGAGACAGGGCAGGTAAGCAAAGATGGAAGACAAGGATTCTTGCAATTTTTTTTGTATATAAAAGCTGTTTCTTTAGCGAAGCAAGGAAATATCACGTATTTATTAAAATGTTTTAGCACCTTAATGCTTACAAGATGTGCTAGCCAAAACTCCTTAGATGAAAGCTCCCAGAAACATGTTCCTCAAAATTGCCAAAGACACCTATCCTACAGGGAGAGACGACCATATAAGAATCCTCTACATACTCAGAAAGCTTTCGAAATTATGAATTCAATGAGAAAGTAAGTGTTTTTAAGTGCTTTATGGAAATGTATTTTTGCTATTGTAAGTTACTTACTTAAGAGGTTAAACTTTGAAAAATGTTTCGCAAATTAATTTTAGGCAAAAGCTTCTATGTGATGTAACACTAATTGCTAATTCAGTAGAAATACCAGCACACAAAATGGTCCTAGCAGCTTGTTCACCATATTTTTATGCAATGTTTTCAAGTTTTGAGGAAAGCAGACAAGACAGGATAGTTATTCAGGAAGTTGATCATTATGCATTGGAATTGCTTGTTGAATATTCATATACATCGGAAGTACAAGTAAATAATATGTTATAAAGAATATTAGAAAGTTTAATAAATAAATAAGAAAAATGTACCAAAGAAATCACTTTGCATAACTTTTGTTAAATTTTAATTTATTATTCAGTACCTATTTATGCTTTTGGTACATGTTATTATAAAAAAATAATATTTTATTGTTTATTATGTAGGTAACGGAAGAAAATGTCCAAGTTCTTTTGCCTGCAGCACATTTGCTTCAACTTACAGATGTAAGAGATGCCTGTTGTGATTTTCTACAGGCTCAATTGCACCCTACAAATTGCCTAGGCATTAGGGCCTTTGCCGATTTGCATGGGTGCTTGGAGCTGTTAGCAAATGCAGACAATTATGTTGAGCAAAATTTTCCGTAAGTTTGAAGATTACATTTTTTTGTTTATTAAAATAATTATTCAGAATGGCAGGAGGATTGAAACATCCATAATAAATAGTTTTCAATGGGGCAGGTAGTTTCTGTTTATCACTGGATATTATATAACACTAATTACTTTATTTTAATAAATTAATTCACAATATTTATAGGGAGGTTGTTGAATGTGAAGAATTTTTGACTTTGTCCCAACAGCAAGTGGCAAAATTAATAAGCAGTGATAGGTTGACGGTTCCCTCTGAAGAAAAGGTAAGAATTTTCAGTAACGATTTTTAAAAAATATAATACTAAAAATCACTCTTGAAAGAAAGGAAAACTCTAGAAATTGTCTTGAAGGACAATTCCATTTTTGAGTTCAATTTTTATTGAGTAGGTAGATTTTCACTAATACCTTGTAGATGTAATAATTATTTTCACAGGTTCTTTTAAATAATTGTTGATTATACAACGTGTCCAAGATAAGGAGGACCAGTACAGGGATCTCGGAAGAGATACGAAATCGGTAACATGGAGGTAAAGTTGTGCATTTACGTGCCTAATAATATGCCGTTTAGAACGTTTTAAAATTCCGAGTAGTTCCGGATGTATCCGGAAAAACCCGAAATTCTGAAAAATCGTTTTATTGTTTTCCTGGGTTTTTTTGGGATTGAATTCTAGAGTAAATTGCACTTTTGCATTGCCACTTTTTCCGCTCTATCTAATAGTGTTAATTGTTTTATAATCCGACGAGTCATCTTCGAAGGGCCATTGTCAACTTTCTTTTTTTAAATACAGTCCTGTTTTTCTGATATTGGAATTTGATAGCTTTTCTTCTTCCGAATGCAACGATGTATGGCACATTGTGGTTTAATGACGTTTCGAGGTTTTTTTTGAACATCAAATTTTGGGATACGGTCCTGCATTTCTCCTAATTTTATAAAATATCTCATAAGTAAGCTCTAAATTTTTATTTATGTTGGACTAGTTCAATAAATAACAAATAATTTAATAATAAACTACAAATAAGTGGACAAAATACAGAAACATTATTTCAAACTTCTGTTGATTCGGGATTTAAAAGAAAAGTAGGCGCTTGAAACAAAAAAATTTAGATGCTGACGCGTAGAGATGTAAAGGTAATATTACCGAGGTAATGTTACCGTAATATTACGTAATATTACCGCAAGATCGGTAACATTGGAAATATTGTTTTTTTTTTTTTTTTTTTTTTCCATAAGCCAAATCCAGTTGAACAAAACGGGGCGATACATCTCTTTAAAATTGCCGGTGAAAACAAGATGGGGTTCCTTTGTTTCTTGTATAAAAAGCTTTTTGGAGACTAAACATTCATTAAAAAGTTTAGCAGTTGATGATAGCCCAGATATTTCTGATGTTCTTTCATCAAATACAGTAAGACTTCTTCTTCAAAACGAATTTTGGTTGCAAATAGAAGCAACTTATGACTTGTTCCAGCCAATGTCTAAGTGGATAACGATTTTTGAAGCTAACGGGCCAACAATCTCAAAAGAGTTTATCTGCTTTTTTGAAATAAGGTCTATATTACGTGACAAAGTATCAAATTTATCTATTACTATGTTTGAAAACCAGAAAATGTGTTCAATTCTTGAAAAACGAGAAAATAAATGTTTAAAACCCGTTCATCTTGCTGCTTACCTATTAGAACCAAGTCAACGCGGCGAGAAGTTAACTGAAGCTGAAATTTTAATTGCAACGGAGTTCATCTATGAAACTGCAAGGCGTCATCCAAAGTATTCTTCACAAGTAGATCTTATTATGGAAGCACTCGCACAGTACAAAATTAGAGGTAATATTTTTGCTGAGGAATTCGTCATTTCCAGCGAAAAATCTATGTCTGGATCTGTTTGGTGGGCAGGAATTTGCTCCAGTTCTAAAATAAGTAGGTTAGCTGTAGACATTTTAAATTTACCATCGTCAACAGCCGCAACCGAAAGAACCTTTAGTACTTATGGATTTATTCATCGGCAAAAAAGAAACAGACTAACCGTGGAGAGGGCCGGAAAACTAACTTATATTGCCCATAATTATAATTTACTAAATGAAGAAGATCATTCGAGAATAGTAGAAGATACTGAGGAAGAAATAGAAAAAGAAGATATCGGTTTCGAAGTTATAGACTTGACGCAATTAACGAAATAGAAAGAAGAATCAGATGACGAGGTTGGGGATGATGATGAGGATGATTTACCATTATCCACTCTATTACGTAGTCCATTCTGACTCTGACTAGTTTAAAAAACGTTCTTATTGTTTTTCGTAATGTTTTTACAGTTTTGAAATAAAAAAAACTAGTATTACTTAAAAAGCTGTTTTTTTTATAAATTACCAATGTTACCGTAATATTACGTAATATTACCGGTAATATTACCGATTTTTAAATTACCGGTAATTTTACATCTCTACTGACGCGTGATTTGTTTCACGTGACATTCCCATTGTGATCGTTTGAGAGCGTTTTAAGAGGTTTTCTATTTTCCAGAAAATATGGAACATAAATTTACAAATGCTGAAAAGTTTGATATTCTATCACATGTTTTATTTTATCTCAAAAAAACTGTTATGTGGCAGTTAGAAGATGTTATTTGTGCTTAGAGAATAACGGAATTCATTTTGAACACCTGATTAAGTATGTAGTTCCTTACTTTTTCATTGTTCGTTTTATTACTGTTTTTGAATGATTTTTGTTCACTTTTTGTGGTTTATTATTAAATTATTTATTATTTATAAAATTAGGAGAAATACAGGACCGTATCCCAAAATTTCCTGATGTTCAATAAACCCTCAATACGTCATTAAACCACAAGTTGTCATACATTGTTGCATTTGAGAGAAAAAAAGCTCTCAAGTTCCAATATCAGGAAACCAGGACCGTATTTAAAAAAAAGAAAGTTGATAATGGTTCTTCGAAGACGACTCGTTGGATTACAAAACAATTAACGCTCTTAGATAGAGCGGAAAGAGTGGCAATGCAAAAGTGCAATTTACTTTAGAATTCGATCTCAAAAAAACCCAGGAAAACAATAAAACGATTTTTCAGATTTTCAGTTTTTTCGGATATCTCCGGAACTACTCGGAATTTGAAAACTTTCTAAACGGCATATTATTAGGCACGTAAATGCGCAACTTTACCTCTATTCAACCGACTTCGTATCTCTTACGGTTTCCGAGATCCCTGCCCTGGCTCTTATCTTGGATCTTGGACAAGTTGTATGGTCACTCAAAATGTCCAGATACAAAAATTAGAAATATATTTTTTTAGGTTTTTGAATGTGTAATAGCATGGGTTCACCATGAAGTAGAAACCCGTCAAAAACATCTTGCCTCTCTAATGGAGCATGTCAGGCTCCCACTAATGTCCCAAGATTATCTGGTACAGAGGGTAGAAGAGGAACCCCTTTTAAAAGCCGATCTGCAGTGTAAAGATTATTATATTGAGGCACTTAAGTTTCATCTGTTGAAAGGCGATACTAAGATAACTTTTCGTACACCCAGGTAAATAATTAACTATTTTTAATTTGTTTTGTGCTAATTATCTTTTATCCAAGGGCAAATGTTTTGGTTATTACTTGCACAAATTATGTAAAATTTCTTTCTGGTATTGTAATTTAATTTTTAAGTCTATTTGCTTTTAATTACCTATCATGATGCCACAATAATTAGGTAAATATTCAAGGATGGTGTAGCTAGAAACTTTATTTTTATTAGAACGAAACCAAGACAGCCTGTTGGACTACCCAAAGTACTTCTAGTGGTGGGAGGTCAAGCACCAAAAGCGATAAGGAGTGTGGAATGTTACGATTTTAAAGAGGAAAGATGGTACCAGGTTGCGGAGATGCCCACACGGCGGTGCAGGGCAGGGTTGGCTGTAGTAGGAGGAAAGGTTTATGCTGTTAGTATGCATTTTTATTAATTGCAATAACTTTTATGTTAAAGTGGAGAGGTATGTCAAAAACTAACTGTTGCGTTGCAACATTGTACAGAGATTTTACATTACATTGGTCAGTTCTATACTTATTATTTAAAAATTGAATATACAGAAACTGTGTTGGTTTTAATCTATTTCACTATAAAATGATGAAAAATGATAAATAATTAAAGAAAAACAAGAAAATCACAATAATTAACTAAAGTCTATTTATTTCCAAGATAGACTAGGTATAAACACTGTTTACGCATGATCATCATGTGAGCAGGAGGAGCCTCCGCGCATGCGTATTCTTATTGGCCGTTCGATATGGCGCGAACGTGGGACGGGGCGGGGCTTATAATTTTTACAGAGTTGAAGTCAGGAAATTACTCGGTCTGTTGGTCATTGAGGGGAAGTTTCGTGTTGGTTCGTTGATTGTGAATATTCCATTTTTATTTTTGTCCTTTAATTTTTTGTTTGTTGTTGTTGTTGTGAGTGCTACTTAACATACCTACCTTAGTATATTTGTTAAAGGAATGTCTAGCACAGATACTGCAGACGAAGCCCAAGTTTATATTAATTTGAGTCCATATAAGAAACGTCACAAGAAAAATAATTTTAGTTTTGAAATGAAAGAAGTCATTTTAAAGACTTTTGTTGCCAAATATAATTCAACCTACAAGTTTGTCGAAAGAAAGGCCTTTTTGACCGTGCATCAGCAACTATTACACCTGAGAAGAGTAAAAAATGTATTAATGCAACAAAAAGTAGAAACCAGAATGTGGGAACTCGATAATATTATCGAGATACAAGTTGAAAGACTAATTAGGTATTACTGTAGAGTGTAGACTAAAGCGACGATGATAACTCCTCAAACTTATCCGAATAATTTCATCACAATAGGATCAATAAGATATACAGGTTGGTCACTACAGGTTGGTGAATTCGGATCTTGTACGGCACGCTTCATCAGTAAACAGAATTTTTTTAATGACAATTTGGATCACGGATTCTTTCGTTTCGAATAAATTGACATTTCTGCCAAAATGTACATCGACACGTATTTTCCGGAACCCTGTATTTATTAATTTATTTTATATTTTACCATGAATACTTATTTACATTCCGTTATTTCAAAATTGTATTCAACAATAGGTATTGCGATCATAATTTTTTATAATTATAATATTATAAGCACTGCCCTGTTCACTGTTAATTTCACCGATCACGTGGGTTTGTTGTCGGTCTATCTTGGAAATGAATTGACTATAGACTTAGTAATTTAGAGAGATGACACTAATTTTCAGAGCTCCCCGATTGTTTTTCTGGAAAGTTTTACAACCTACCTACGAATGAGAATTGTTTATTCTGTCGCCGAATTGAGAAAAAGACACGAAGGATTTTTTTTCAAGCGGAACGTACGTACATTTTACCATGATATGAGTGGGGTACGTAGCCCGATACGTCCGTCCGTTTTTCGCTTAATAAATGATAGGTAACTAAACGTTCTTCTTATCTGCGCGTTTCACGTAAGACGTTTTTTGCTAACCACCGTATAACCAAGTTTCCCTTTAAGTTTTATTTGAATTTAATTTAATCAGATTATTAAGTAGACGGCCTTTTTTTGGAAATTTAATTTTGTCCCCATTTTTGAATTCTATCCGGAGGTGCATTCCCCACCCAGGAATTATTTATTTAGGGCCAATCTAACTTTCTTAATCATTAAATTTTGAATATATGTGTGAGTGCTGGTCGACACTATCAGTAATGTCTTGATATTCAATGAAAAACTTATCATTCATCTGTCACGTACTCTGCTTAAATTTAGATTTATTTTCATTATTTACAATATAAAATAAACCTATTTTGTTCTCAACTAAAGGGATCTCAACTACCCTAATAATTTCCAAAAAAAAATTATAACACGCGGTAGTGACTACTAATACTAACTTAAGATATTTTAACACTTACTTTTGATGTCGCAATCGGGTAATAAAATATCGCAGCATTATTTATTCTCGCACGGAAAGCTACGAGTTTTCGTAAATCAATTTTAGTTGTTATTTAGACTCGCACTAAAATTCACGAGTGTTCGAAGATATTTCAGAGTTCTTTATACTCTCACTGAAACATACGAGTGTTTGAAGAGATTCCATAGTTATTTATACTCGCACGGAAACTACGAGCGTTTAATGACAGTCCAGTATTTTTTAAACTCGCCGGAAACACGAGTAGGCGAAGATAAAAATTTTCTCACGGAAAATCCGCCGTTGACTGTTCTCGGAATTCGAGACCTGTAGTCACCATTACGGCTTCCGTTTTGAAAAAATAAAATCGCGAGTGAGCGAGGTTCTGGGGATACCAGAAAACCGACCGACTTCAAAAACAATTTTTTATTTCATCCTTCCCAACGCTACATTGCGTCATTCTTAAACCATCTAATCTCTTGCCGTCGGCGCCCGTAAAGCCGTCCTGATGATTTTTGCTGATAAAGCATATTGAAAGATTACGTCAACCTTCGATCCAATTTCCTTATTAAATTATTTAGAATAATTTGACGGAAAAAAATTCATTAATTTTCTGGAATTGGATTTGTTCGGGTTTGTTGTTGGAAAAAAGGTATTTTTTTAAAACAATTCTTAGACTGCGATCCTCCTTGATTTAAGATCCTTGGGCGGGGCAACGATTTTATAAGATAACATATTTTATTTCGCTCCAGGTTGGTGGGTTCAACGGTTCACTCCGCGTAAAAACGGTAGACGTTTATGACGCCGCTCACGACCTCTGGACGAGTTGCGAATGTATGGAAGCACGACGGTCTACGCTGGGCGTAGCAGTCCTAAACAACAATATATACGCCGTAGGAGGATTCGATGGTTCTACCGGTCTTAATACGGCCGAAGTATTTGATTTGACTACGCAAAAATGGCGGTCTATATCTAACATGTCGACGAGAAGGAGCAGTGTTGGGGTAGGAGTATTGAATGGATTTCTTTATGCCGTAAGTATATACAGGGTGTCCCATAATTAATAGTATACAGTAAAACTGCTTACTCTTTGGGTATAAATATTACAATTTGACCAATCTTTGCTTCGTTCAATAGTTGATAATAACTGAGAGAGGGGTGGTCCGGGAATGTTGAGCTTTTCCTCCCAGTTATACATCAGTGTCCAAGATAAGTTCCGGAGATATCCGGAAAAAAACGAGATTCTGCAAAATCGTTTTATTTTTTCCTCGGTTTTTTCAGATCGAATTCTAATGTAAATTGCACTTTTACATTGACACTTTTTCCGCTCTATCTAACAGCGTTAATCGTTTTGTAATCCGACGAGTCGTCTTCGAAGGGCCATTATCAACTTTCTTTTTTTTAAATACGGTCCTGTTTTCTGATATTGGAATTAGAGAGCTTTTTTTCTTCCGAATGCAACGATGTATGACACATTGTGGTTTAATGACGGTTCGAGGGTTTCTTGAACAACATTAGAATATTTTGGGAAACGGTCCTGTATTTCTCCGAATTTTATAAATAATATCTCATAAGTAAGCTCTTAATTTTTACTTATGTTGGACTAGTTCAATAAATAACAAATAAATTAATAATAAACCACAAATAAGTGAACAAAAAACAATTCAATAATAAACAACAACCAAACAGTAATAAAACGAACAAGTAAGGAACTACATAATCAGGTGTTCAAAATGATTTCCGTTATTTTTTAAGCACAAATAACATCTTCTAACTGTCTATTCTAAAACATTTGACAACATTTCTGGCGTAATACTTTCAAAGGCTTCAAGCACCAACCTCCTAAGTTCGTATTCTGTTTCGAATTTATGTTTATAAACATAATTTTCAACATACCCCAAGAGGGAAAAATCTAACTGTGTCATATCAGGCGAACGTGCTGGCCATGTTGTTTCAGAATAGGTGCCAATCAGTTTTCCAGTAAATCCCGAATCAACAGAAGTTTGAAATAATGTTTCTGTATTTTGTTCACTTATTTGTCGTTTATTATTAAATTATTGTTATCTATTGAACTAGTCCAACATAAGTCAAAATTAGAGCTTACTTATGAGATATTATTTATAAAATTAAGAGAAATATAGGACCGTATCCCAAAATATCCTGATGTTGTTAAAAAAACCCTCGAAACGTCATTAAACCACAATGTGTCATACATCGTTGCATTCGGAAGAAAGAAAGCTCTCTAATTCCAATATCAGGAAAACAGGACCCTATTTAAAAAATGAAAGTTGTTAATGGCGCTTCGAAGATGACTCGTCGGATAAGAAAACAATTAACGCTGTTAGATAGAGGGGAAAAAGTGGCAATGTAAAGGTGCAATTTACTTTACAACCTCAAAAAACCGAGGAAAAAAATAAAACGATTTTTTAGAATTTCGTTTTTCCGGATATCCCCGGAACTACTCGGAATTTTAAACCGTTCTAAACGGCATATTATAAGGCACGTAAATGCGCAACTTTACCTCCATTTAACCGTATCTCTTACGGTTTCCAAGATCCCTATCTTTGCCCTCCTTATCTTGGACACGGTGTATAATGCATAATTGTTTAGGAAAAATAATTTTCTATTGTTTCTATCTATCTGATGTCATTTTTATCTTAGGTTGGCGGGTACGACGGTGCCTCTAGGCAATGTCTAAGTTCTGTTGAGTGTTACAATCCTGAGACTGATACCTGGAGGTCTGTTCCTGACATGTGCTCCCGAAGAAGTGGTGCAGGTAAATTGAGGATTTTTCTTACTTACTTACTTTTGTTACGACCTTACTTAATTTTTAATTTGCTTTTAATTTTTAGGTGTTGGTGTGTTAGATGGAATATTATACGCTGTTGGAGGTCATGATGGACCGTTAGTCAGAAAATCAGTAGAATCTTATGATCCGATTAAGGACCAGGTAATATTTCATTAAAATACACTAATAATATTTTTCGTTCATATTACCCAATTACATAGTTTTTGCGTGGTTGATGAGGATTTTTTTCGGGTTTATTTATTGTAGACTAAGTCAAGTAACCTACATCTAGATTTATAAGCAATGTGGGGGTGCCGCAAGGTTGTGTGCTGGGCCTTCTTCTTTCTGGTCTATATATTATGTGTCATAATCACAGTTAGACTGAAGATTCTCTGGGTAAACATTTTGCTGAGTTCAAAAGTTGATAATAATCGAGGTACAGGGTGTCCCAGTGAAAACTATATTTTCTAATTGATAAGTTATTTTTTCATCAATATTTTTGCATAGAATTTTGTGATTGATGGTTTTTAAGGGCGAGAGACTTGAATTTGTGAATTATTTTGACGTAGATTGCTCGCTGCGGCGCTTCGGGTATATAGGAACAAGTGCAACTTTTTTGCGCTTTAATGTATTTATATTTTTATTAAAAATATAAATTTTCTCATCACCCCAAGTAGCATTTTTAGACACATTGTGGTACATATATCGTAACTATCGTTTCTGTTTCCGATCAAAATTGGAAACTGTTGGCAACAAGAATGGAAATATTTTCGAAATGTATACATTTTAAATGGGACATTTATACGTGTTTCCAAGTGGTTGCTACTAGCTGTGACTTTCGCTGTTTCGATGCACAATCGAAACTTTTATCGAAAATGTTACTTATTTGTATTTAAAAATTACAGTTAAAGGGGCGGGGCTATGTTAAACCATGCGCAAAACAATTAGGATACCTTCACTGTTGTAAAATAAAAGAAAAACAATATGAAACAATAATTTCGCCATGATGAATTCGTTATAAGTATATTTCCTATAAGTTATTTTATTTTATATACCTAGTTATTGCACATTAGAACCAAAAAATCATTGTCGCAGTAAATTTTATCGTGCAGTTTAGTAATTTGGCTTTATATTTTTAACGTGCCCTCGATTTATTTTCATTTACAGAAAAAAAAATACTTTGTCAAAAAAATAAAAATTAAAATATTATCAATATTTTATTTATTTCTTTTATAAATTGACTTAGCTAGGAAAATGGAACTTATCTAACAAATTTTTGCTTTGCAAGAGATGCAGGAATTTCATTACAAATTATATTGAACAAAATAAAAATTCGTTTCCTAAAATGGCCGCTAGAAAGCAAGAAATTATTCTGGTCCAAAATGGGCTTCTATAATATTTCCATGATGCACAGAAGAATAAAAGGTTTGTAAGGTGAATGCCACAGAAAAAAAAGGTTTGCTTGCATGCACAGAAAAGAAAGGTTGGGCATAGACAGCCGCGGTGTGACGTCACGAGAGGCGTGGTTGCAAAAACCTTTCCAAACTAAAATTATAAGGGATAAATAAGCAATTTCCTGGTATTATTTGTATATTAGATGTTATTATTGATTCATTTTCAGAAACAGATGGACGAAAGTGTTTTTTGAAGATTTTTAATCAACGTCTTGTTTGAGGTTATGTTATTATTGTTTGCATAGGGAGATTTAAATTGCTATTTTTCTGTTAAAAACAGCTTATTGCACTGTATTTATCAACATAGAGTATACCCACCCTATAGCCATATTTTATGTTGATAAATCCAGTACAGTAAGCTTTTTATTACAGAAAAATAACAATTTAAATCTCGCTAAACAATAACATAACCTCGTACTTGTTCAGATGGTAATTAAAAATGTACCTAAAACACTTACTTCAATCTGTGGTTGAAAATGGATCAATAATAACACCTATTATATAAATAATATCAAGAAGTTGCTAATTTATCGCTAATAAACGTACACCAATGCTATAAAAAATCTCTTATGGGAAATTCAATTGTGTCTTACCAAAACTTTATAATTTTAACTAAAAAATTTTTTCGAAAAATATTTATCTTCGCGTGTCGTTAATATATCGACACCACAATTTGTAAAATATTTCGAAACAAGCACGTTTTTAAGTGTTTCTAGTAACTGGATTCGAAAATGTGTCGCAAAAGTTTCATAACACATACAGTGTCACCATTAAAGTCCGCACCATATGGAACTTTTTTTTATTAATGAGGTTAGTTAAAATTAAATTTCGGCAATCGTTTTTGCTTCAAATTAGACTAAAAATTATATAATCAAATGTCACCATCTGTCATTCGGTATCTGTCAAAAATTACATTCTAATCAAAAAATGCTGAAAAATGGCATTGTTTTACCGAATTTCAAAAAATTTTATTAGAAAAAGTTGTTTCTAGTACAATTCTTGGCCTAAATACAAAGTTTCAGTTTTCTAGCTCAAAGTTGATTTTTTTGCCATTTTTTCTAATTGACTTTTTTTTTATTTAATGTAAGTTCGCTTAATGGATATTAAACTATTTGCTTATACCATACTCAATATTTTATTTAGTTTGTATGAGCTTTTTTTTACTAGAATGCCATTTTTTTTCGAAATTTAAAATTAGAGGCAAAAAAATTTGACACAGGTGGTGCAAAGTTATCCTAATTTAAAAATTTTAACAGATAGGCGTCAGATATTCCATTTTTTTGATAGTACATACACCTAAGAAGTTTAAAAAACTTATAATAAAATTCCCAGATATCAGATTAGTTCAAAATTTAGACACATTTTCTTTTTATCCACAATAAAATATCAAGGCAATTTTGAATTTTATAAGTAGGCTATGGAAAAAAACGAATTAGAGTGCCGAATAAATAAAAGAAATGTCATAAATGTGAATATTTTCGCAAGTTATAGTTTTCAGTGTTATCACCAATGTTGTCCATTCAAGAAAAAATAGAAATTGTCTTAATTTGTGGAGAGAATATGCCTCACCGGCAAGTATCTGCCATTTTTAATGAGAGGCATCCAGAAAAAAATTTGCAGCATAGCACTGTTTCAAGAATAATGTCAAAATTTAGAGAAACTGGATCTGTTCGAAATAATTTTAAGAAACCTCATGCGGCAAGTAAATACGATGAAGCAGCACAACTTGATGTTTGTTTACCTGTTATTGACCACGGTCAAACTAGTGTAACCAAGATAAGTGATGCAACAGGGTGCAAGAGGGAAAGCGTTAGAAAAATTCTTCAGAAAAATCGATTTCGGGCATATAAACCCAAGTTTATAAACACATTAAAAGAACGCGATTTTGATATCCGACTTGATTTTTCGTTTTGGTATCAGGGACAATATGAGGAGAATATTCTTTTTCCATACAAGATATTATGGACAGATGAAGCCACTTTCTCTTCGAATGGTACCGTGAGCTCACAAAATTGCCGATGGTGGTCCCAAGAAAATCCTAACTTCACAATTGAATGTCGCGACCAGTATCATTTTAAAACCAATGTTTGGTGTGGAATTTTGAAAGATGAGCTTATTGGACCATACTTCTTTAGAGCAAACTTAACTGGTGAAAGGTACCTGAATTTTCTTGATAACGAGATTACCGAAGTTTTGGATAACATGCCCTTACACCATAGACATAACTTATGGTATCAGCTTGATGGTGCACCCATACATCAAACTGTAGTAGTGAAAGAACGCATAAACCAATTATTTCAAAACAGAGTTATAGGTCGTGATAGAGAATGTCACTGGCCACCCAGGTCGCCTGACATAACCCCACTAGACTTTTTTCTGTGGGATTATCTTAAGCAGAAAGTTTATAAGAATCGACCGTTTAGAAATATCGAGCATTTGGAACAAACGATAGGACAGTGTTGTGCCGATATAAGACCAAGCTTTTTACAAAATGCTGTCAAAGACGTTTATAGACGGACGGGTGTTTGTATAGAGCGAGAAGGACGTCACACTGAAATGTGAAATTTATATTGCTTTTGTGTTACCTATTTAAAATGATTAAAGTTCCTTTTTGTTTCTTTTAATAATAATGATAGTTTTAAGTATAAAATAAAATTTTTATCAAATATTTAGATGTATTTGTCATTTGAAAAACGAAACATCTGACGTCTATCTGTTAAAATTTTTAAATTAGGATAACTTTGCACCACCTGTGTCAAATTTTTTTGCCTCTAATTTTAAATTTCGAAAAAAAAATGGCATTCTAGTAAAAAAAAGCTCATACAAACTAAATAAAATATTGAGTATGGTATAAGCAAATAGTTTAATATCCATTAAGCGAACTTACATTAAATAAAAAAAAAGTTAATTAGAAAAAATGGCAAAAAAATCAACTTTGAGCTAGAAAACTGAAACTTTGTATTTAGGCCAAGAATTGTACTAGAAACAACTTTTTCTAATAAAATTTTTTGAAATTCGGTAAAACAATGCCATTTTTCAGCATTTTTTGATTAGAATGTAATTTTTGACAGATACCGAATGACAGATGGTGACATTTGATTATATAATTTTTAGTCTAATTTGAAGCAAAAACGATTGCCGAAATTTAATTTTAACTAACCTCATTAATAAAAAAAAGTTCCATATGGTGCGGACTTTAATGGTGACACTGTATGTCTCGATACAAGTTTCTAATTCGAATCGAAAATGTGTCAAAACGTTTCTCAGCAAAGAATGTGTGTCTAAAAATGCTACTTGGGACATTTATCCAAAAATGGTGTACCTTGTCAATGTCGCTCCAACCAACTATTTTCGAGGTATTTGCGTTTTCCAAAATATGAAAGTAACACATTATTAATTACCTATTACATTATAGGTAATATAATTTAACTACAAATAATTCAGCTTAACCTATTTTTTCAAGTATTATTAATATTTTAAAAATTATGAAACGTCCATGTAGTAGTACTAAAAAATTTATAAACCAGTATGAAAATATTTATGAGTTACATAAAAATATTATTTTTACATAAATAAATAAATCCTAGCTATCAATATCATCTAACTGTCTAACAGATCAGGGTCGAATATAATTGATATTTTCCTTTCAGTGGACACCTATAGGTGATATGGCACTCTGTCGCCGCAACGCAGGCGTCGTGGCGCTAAGCGGCCTTCTGTACGTCGTAGGTGGCGACGACGGCTGTAGCAACTTGGCATCGGTGGAGGTGTACAATCCGAAAACGGACACGTGGACACTGTTGCCAAGTTGCATGGGCATTGGCCGAAGTTACGCGGGCGTTGCCGTCATTGACAAGCCCATTTGAAAATCGGAGTCTGTTGGCGGCGGGTCTGTCGGGGTTCAATCTAATACTAATTCGATGAGCAGGTAAGCCATATAATCTACAATATAACGTGTTTTTTAATTGTTGATTTCGCAGCAAATTTTATTCGTGCAATTCATCATCGACTTTGTTTTTTTCAAATGTAACATTTTTTTGTGTGCTTTATACACTCAAACATATTTTAAACTATGTGCTTATTTGCATTGTAGATGCATTTTTTAGTTCGAAACGCCTAATCTTGTCCTACACACGGTACGTTGAACAAGCAAGCAAGGGATAGGCAACAACAAAAATGTCTCCGTATTTCAGTTCATAAATAATGCAAAATAGGGTATTGTTTATTAAATAAAATTAGTGTTGGGAAAAACCGATGATTTTAATGATCGAGTACTTGATACTCGAGCGATTTTAATAATCGAGTTAATCGCTCGAGTGAATCGCCTGAAATTCCAATTTACCAAGCGATGACGTCACCGACTGCTTAACGGGCTGCCTAGCCCTTTACATGTTATCAGGTCGGGTATTTAGCAGGCACGTAACTACGGGTGGGCACAGGTTTAGCTAAAAAATTGTAGTACCCACCAAAAAATTCCAGAAATTTATTTATGTGTGAATAATGAATTTTTACCACGTGTCTCGATACCAAACAAAAAACTGCAAAAAATCACACAAATATGTATTTATTGTTCGGGTTTATTATTGTGCGTTTTTAACCCGAACAAAAAGTATTACCAAGAGTTATTTTTCTTCACATCTTTCTCAATCTACGAGCATAAAATAAGTAGATGTTTAAAATAGCTTGTCAAATTCTTCCACTTTAAATTATCAGGTGCCCACTGTGTGCACTTCAAAAATTTAGGCTTAGTTATGCGACTGGCAAAATAAGAAAATTGTTTTTTTAAAATTCATGTACTCATGTATTCATAGTTACCTAAAAGTTCCTGTTTAAATTTAAGAATGCTTACTTTTAATTACCAAAAAATTTGTCGATACCTATGTTTTGTTTACTATTTTGCTCGTTTTCTTATTTTCCTTAACATTTTCTATAAGTATGTTATTTTTGAGAAGTCTTCTTGAGTTTAATTATAAAAAGTTCCTAGATTTAAAAATGTTTACTATAAGATTACCAACGATTTTTTCTATATATTTTGTTAACCATTTTGTTCGTTTTGTTATTTTTCATTAACAATTTCTATTATTATGTTATTTTTGAGAAGTTTTCTCGTCTTTATAGTAATAAAAAAATTTAAAATTATATCCTTTTATTTTTTAATATTTACAATCGGAGACCTAAACTACTCCGCTGGCTAGCCAGTTAAAACAAAACTTTACCAAATCATGCCGCGATGACTCCGCTAAGGGATTCAGCATACTTTTTTTTATATGCACCTTCTCGTTTATGTGGCTTTAAGAAAGACTTATGTTGTGTACTTGCTCAGCGTCAATCTCGAACGTCGCCAATCGGATCGCGCGGTGCTTAGACCGGAGGTCGTCTATCAGGTAACCGGCGATATTTTTCGGTTTTTCGCCTGATTTTTAACTAGATTATTTCCTATCGAGCAACAAACTGTTCGAATATACGAACAGTTTTTTAACTCGATTGCAACCATTGACTTTTAGTAAACGCCTTAAGGTTTCGTGCATCATCGTATTTATGTTAAATAGAGAGACGAGGCCATTTATTGCTAGGAGAAGAGCGTTTTCTTGGTTTGTCACTATTATTATTCTATTTTTAAATATTCGATTTTTATTTCAAAATTTGTATTTAGACCTTTTGTTAGTTTATAAACAACTTTTCTTTATAAAATTTTTGTTAAAAGTAATAAATAATGATACTTCTCCCTTGAAGCATTTTCATATTTTCCTAATTTATTACCACCCTGTACATTTTGATCTAAAATTTTTATATTGTAAATTAATTTTCTCAACGAGCAGAACTTTTTATAAAGAATTACATTTGGTCATAAAATCAATAATAAAGATTTTTTCTCCCTTGGGGACTTCATGCGCGAACACACTGTATTGTTTGAAACGTATGCAGTGGTTTAACTTGGAAATTTTAACTAGTGTTGTGATCGCTCGAGCGAAAAACCGCTTGATTACTCAATTATTGAAATATCCGACATCGCTCGATTATTAAAAAAACCGCTCGAGTTATATATTCAGGCGAAAACCGTCTTTTGTTACTTATTACCTGTCACTCGATACCCGAGCTTCGCTTGACGCCGACGGAACTGTATCGCTGTAGTGTGATCGAGTTAATAAAAAACTGCTCGTATATTCGAACAGTTTTGCGCTCGATAGGAAATACTCTAGATACCTGCTGATTGGCGCTCAGAAGGCCTCATTATCACACGACATACGTCTTTATTAAAGGCACATAAACGAGAAAGTGCATACAAAAAAGTATGCCAAATCCCATAGTGGATTCATCGCGACATGGGTTTTGTTTTGAATGGCTAGCCGGCGGCGATTGTAAAAAAAAAATCAGAATCAACTGTTCTTCCTTAATAAAAACTCTAGACTAAACTTCTAAACTTAGAAAAACAACCTCTGGTGTTTTATCAGCACATTTTTCTTAGTCATAAATATTTCAAGTACTCGATTATTAAAATCATCGGTTTTTTCCAACACTAATTTTAACAATGAAAGTGTAAAGCCTTTGATTAGGAAAGAGATGTTGCCAACTCTTTTATCCCTAAAAATATTTAAATTTATCCCTAAAATTATGTAAATTTATGCCTTAATGCCCCTTACTAAACATACAAATATTTGACTCTTGATTTTTGTGTTGTAATATGATACGATGTAATTGTTTTAAGGAAAAAAAATTATTTATTTAAAGGTACGCGAATTGCGATGAAAATAGCTCCGCAGAAGGAGCTGTAGGGTACGATTTTCGTGCCCCGTCCATTTCGTCGACTTGCGCCGTTCAGGAGAACATCTACGAACCCATTTGCAGCGATCCCGACGCCAACAGTCGCCAGGAGGAGGAAAATATCTACGAATCCATTGACGATATTCGACGACAACAAGAAAGTAAGTGGGGTAGTTGCGACAATTCCTCGTATACTATAAGGCAGAGTAATATCGTTTCAAGTTAACAAACAAATTAACTTATTTACAAAAATGTTAGTAAGGAAATCATATTTTTATAAGTGGCGGAACCTCTTGTCAGTTCCTGTATATTTAGGCAATGAGTGAAAATTTGATAAAATAACTTACTAATTACTTTTTTCATATCTTTACACGTAAGTGTACTATCGTTTTTAACTTTTTGCTTTTCTTTCTGAATTCTGTACACCTGTATATAAATTTGAAAAAATAATGTGCTTTTGAGCAGTTTGATATGAGGCAGGAGTTTTGATGAAGAATAATTTTTTTTCACAAACCCACAAATAAAAAAGTTTTCCCTCTCCGGTAGTCAATCCGTGGACACACGGTATATCCTTTTTCAATAGTAATAAATCCTTAAACCTTCACTTTGTAACCGTGACTTTGTTATACACGTTATGGAAATTTTCGCACTTAGTATGGGTTTAAATATAAAACATTGATTTTGACATTTTTCTAAAAAAAAAACGTTCTTTTTTCCATAGATTTACGACTACAGCAACCTAGTACATCGAACGCGCCCGACCTTTCCGAACCGATCTACGACCCCAGCTTACCGAGCAGCAGCACCAGTACCTACGGAAGAATCGGCAACACCTATGGAAGAATTAATATTATCGGCCACGGTATCGGCAGGATCGAGAGACATCTGTCGTCTTCTTGCGGCAGCATTAACAGCAATCATTATACAGTCGAAAGTCTTTATGGAACATCTGATCATACTGGTAAGGATCGGTTTTAATAAGATACAGATGTGTCTAGTCCCCTGTGTCTTATTTAGAACGAGTCATAACTCTTATTCTCTCTTACATTGGACAGAGTGTCCATTTTTGACATTTTCTCGGGTTATTAGAGTTATTATCAAAGATACAGGGTGTTATGGAAATAACTTATTATATTTAAATGGGTGACTCCTAGGGTGCCCCAGAGAAAATCTACATACTTTTTTTTAAATCGAATATCTAAATACTAAGGTAAAAACCCTTTTTACCCACATACTCTCGCGCCGTTCCATCTGGATTTAGTTAGCAACAATGTGGGTCACTAGAGTATACTAACATTGTTGTCAGATCACACCGCATGTTTCGCCCTTGCTTGGATACCTGCCGCGCGCGACTATCGTTGCTTCAGTATGTTTCGATACTCGGGAATGGGATGACGCTGTCGAGGGTTCCACGTGCTTGATGTATACGAATTTTAAACGTTTTGTTAGTTGTAGCATTACCCGATTTTTTTTCTGTTGTGAAATAATTCATAATAAGAAATATTGTGATTATTTCAAATTTGTGTGATATTACCTATTGTTGGTTCTGTTGCAAAACATACTTTTTGTGTTTTATTTTTTTATGGAATTTAATTATAAAACGGATTATTTTAAAATAAGATCGAAGGTAAGAGAGTATGTACCTTAAAATTGTAGTATTTTTTTTTCTAAAAAGTTGGAAAACGAAGTGATAACGCGGGTCAAAGACGTCTTGTTGTCAAAAACTGAACACGTGTGTTTACAATTCTGTGTTGCAATATACGACAACACTGCCTCAATAGACTATTGATTGCGAACGTCCTCAGTGTTTTATTTTTTTATTGAATTTAATTATAAAACGGATTATTTTAAAATAAGATCGAAGGTAAGAGAGTTTGCATCTTAAAATTGTAGTATTCTTTGTCTAAAAAGTTTGAAAAAGAAGTGATAGTCAGCGTCAAAGGCGTCTTGTTGTGAAAAACTGAACACGTGCGTTTAGAATTCTGTGTTGCAATATGACAACATCGCCTATAATGCGCTAACCTCTTTTGAACCTGGAGATTGCCTCCATAAAATATTGATTGCGAAGAGCCTCAGGAGCGGCCACGTAAATTTTGAAATTTCATATAAAGTGTATATTTCGCTTAATAATTCAAAGCGCCATTTATGGTTATTTTTCTTCAATTTATTTTCATCTCGGGATTTGCCGATTTAAATATAATACGTAATTTCCATAACACCCTGTATAATCCAATTTAATATTTAGAAGAGCTATAAAAATTTAGAATTTGTTTCTAATAAATTGACCATGACCTACTCTTAATAAGTGACGTAAATTATTAAGAATATTGCATTTTTAGGTTCTTTTTGAATATAAATATTAAGAACTACACATTTTTGTAAAGTCCAAAGTATGCTCAATTAATTAAAAAACAATATATCTGCAGAGTGTCCGATTTAAAAAAATTTACTTTTGTTAATATCTCAAAAAATAAAATAAACTGTTTAGATAGAAACTGGCTACGCCATTGAACTTTTCGTAAAAATCTCTAAAACGATCAGTTCTTACCTTGTCGATAAGTTAACGCATAACGGAAATAGCGAGGATTTTCAAAAACACCCTGTAGAAGTGGAAGTGTCGAAAATGGGACAAGGTAGAAAATGTTACGTGTCTAGAGTTAATACACCCAGTATATTATTTGACAAGTTGATGACAACAAATCAGAATTTACCTAAGTGTGTGTCCACAACGGCGCACCGCCCTTCGCACTTAGCCTGGCACCATAGCACCGCACAGCCTCGCTCGAGCTTCGCACAGTAGTCCCTCGACATCGAGATATAAACATGGACTGTGCGTATATGAGAATGCATAAATGGATATTTTTGATTATATCATTACTTGGATTTTATGTAGGACAACACTATTTAAAATAACAATTAAAATGATAAAAATTATTCCAGTATATCTTATTTTTTTCTAATTAATTAATTAATTACGACCCTGTTTAAACATATTAACTGATTTTCCAATTTCACGTCAAATTCTGAACATATACATACCACTTTGTTATATTAGCTTCTAAAATAATATCTTCTTCATCGGAAGAAGATGACAACGCACAGTCCATGTTTATATCTCGATGTCGAGAGACAAACTGATTAACGGGCAAGGCGATAAGCTAGGCTTGGTGCGCCGTTGTGGACACTACTGTGCGGTGCTATGGTACCAGGCTATGGTCGAGGGCGATGTGCGGTGCTCCGTTGTGGCCATACACCAACAGATTAAGTGCTCTTTCCCACGATACGGATTTCGACGGGTCCGGTTTTATTGCTTTTCCCGTGCAGATTGATACATATAGGCAAACGGTAACTTTCACATGGTACGGCACGGAAAAAATCCGTATACGGATGCCGTCTACTTACCGCTGGTTCGACTGGGATGTCGTGTAGAAAGAGATAGCAAATCCAGCGGACTGATGTGATTAATCTAACCTTACATACGAGCGGGATTTTTCGTACTATTGAGCAGTCGTGCGTATTCAGGAAGATTTTGGAGTTTGTTTTTGTTTAGTTGTGACATCCGTGCAGTGCATTTTATCGTAAAATATAGTAAATTAACTTTTGTTGTTGAAAATACCTTATCGCTGCAATGTATTTTTTAATTTATTATGTAACTCATCGAATGTATGTTGAAATTGACATTCGAAAATAAGTAAAAAAGGACCCCGCACGGAACATATGGGAATCAGCCCACGGTTAAAAACTTTGATACTCGGGGATATTATCCAAAAATCGATGCTGATCAAAAGTCTCCATGGGCCCGAGGTGCGAAAATATACAGGTTGGCTCAAAAAAGTGTGACAACATAAGTAATGCTGTATTTTTTAAATGGGCTACCCAGTATTTTATTGCATATTTAGGTTCGTATTAGTGTTCTTTATAATTGCCTAAAGTTTTATTTCATTTGGTCATGTAGTTGAAGAGTAATAAATAAAAAATAAAAAATAAAAGTTTTGCAGTTTAAGGAAAAAATTCAATAAACTACCTAAAATAACTTTTTTAACCAAGGCATTGGGTGGAATTTAAAACAAGAGGTCCAGAGATACTGTGAATATAATAGCGTTTAACTATTTTATACAGGGTGTTCATCATTAGCTTTCAAACAAGACACTTTTCAAAATAATTTTTCTACAGATTTTCAAATGGAACACCCTGTATATGGCTATTGGATCTAGAGTTCATAAGCATTCTTTTTTCTGTAATGGAATCATATAAGTTATTTCTAGCCGTTCTCGAAATAATTGCTCTCATAAATTATGTTGTTTAAATAAGTACAGTTTTTATTTTGAAACTTAAGCATAGGCGACTAGATTAATAATTATAAACTAGAGTAAATGTTCAAAATGCCTATCATGTTGATCTGAGCACAAGTTAATATGCTCTTCAAATGATCTATTTACATTCCTCAACATTTCAGATGAAATACTATCAAGACGGCTCATTAGTGATGGTATGCATGCCTAAAAACCATGGTAGGCTTTGAAATAAAATAAGAATTCGTTTGTTTATTACAGTTTGACAGTTCTTTAATTTAGTATTGTTGTTATTTAGGACTAACAGCCTAACACATACATACGAGAGAAAAGTGCAGTTTTTCTTGCTAGTTAATTATCAATAAATAATAAAAGCGTGAAATCAGGTGTTTCCATTACAAAAAAAAAGAATGCTTATGAATTCTACATCCAATAGCCAAATGATATACAGGGTGTTCCATTTGAAAATCTGGAGAAAAATTATTTTGAAATGTATCTTGTTTGAAACCTAATGATGAACACCCTGTATTAAATAGTTAAACGCTATTATATTCACAGTATCTCTAGACCTCTTGTCTTAAATTCCACCCAATGCCTTGGTTAAAAAAGTTATTTTAGGTAGTTTTCTTGAATTTTTTCCTTAAACTGCAAAACTTTTATTGTTTATTTTTATTTTATTACTCTTCAACTACATAACCAAATGAAATAAAACTTTAGGCAATTATAAAGAACACTAATACGAACCTAAATATGCAATAAAATACTGGATGTCCCATTTAAAAAAATACAGCATTACTTATGTTGTCACACTTTTGTGGGCCACCCTGTATATTTTCGGGCCTCGGGCCCATGGAGACTTTTGATCAGCATCGATTTTTGGATAATATCCCCGATTATCAAAGTTTTTTTACCGAGGGCTGATTCCCATATGTTCCGTGCGGGGTCCTTTACTGTCATTGTCTCGAAGTTCCCTATATAATGTTTGGTATACTCCAAACTTTCCTCTTTTTGCAGCAGCGAATGAACCCCATATTTCATGTGTTTATGACGCAAACCAATAAGCCTAAAATACGTTGTCTGCGATTCATGATGCACTTGCGATACAAGGAAAGGCGACTGACTACTGGCTACGGTCCTGATATTCTCCGTGCCGTCTAATATGCTTCATATGTGAAAGGTACTAAAGAACGTGTACGGAAAAAGTAAAAAAACCGTACCGGCCAAAATCCGTATCGTGTGAAAGAAGCCTAAAGCACATTTCTTTGTCCCAATATTTTTTGGCCACAATGATACGTTAAAAATCGTCACGTGATCAAACGATTTTGAATTTCGAGCAATAAATAAATTTTCAGGAAGGATAAGTAAAGTTTCGGTCCAATGGTTAATGGCAAACAAATGGCTACCATTATGGATTGCCAATACAGAAACTGGAAAAGACTATCGAATAATTGACTTTTTAATAGCCCAAGGGCTCGAACAGATGGAGGAGGCGGAGGCGGAACACGTTTCTGCCGAAGAGGCGGCGTCTCCGTTCGATGTGCTTCCTGAACAGCCTCCGCCAAGTTAAGTTACCTTTTTTTCTTCTACAATCGATGTTAAATATCTTTGCGATTTTGTGTAGGTACTAATGATTGTTTCTTTCAAGCTGTAAGTAATTTTAGATATTTTTGAATGACCATTACTGAACGGTACTGCCGGGCGGTGAGCGTTTAGTATTTTCTCTCTATTAAAACTAAGCATAAATTAAATAATTTATATTTTTTGATATTTGTTTTTATGATTTTCTGCTACCTTTAGCGGGAAATTATAAATGTTTTACAATACTTATTTTTATAGTTAATAATAAATAATACATTAGATAGGTAAATTTTAAAGTTTCCAATATTGCTAGGGTGAGATTTTTTGAGCGACGTTATACCTTGATGATTTTTGATTTACTTTTTCCTAATTTACTTATTTTTCGTAGCTGCCAAATGCAATACACTCAGTCCAAAAAGTTTCCATACACTGCACGCATTTTATACATATTTTTTATTAATTTTAATCAGCTAATTCCAATCCCAACCAATATAAAAATTAATAAAAATTAACTGCAAAAATTTTTTTTTAAATATTACTTTAAATAAACAGGGTGTTAAGGGAATGGCTTATTATATTTAAATGGGTGACTCCTTGGGTGTCCAAGAGAAATCTACATAATTTTTTTTAATCGAATATCTAAATACTAAGGTAAAAACCCTTTTTGCCTACATGCCGTCGCGCCGCTCCATCTGCTTTCAGTTAGCAACAATGTAGGTCACTAGAGTAAACTACAGTGATGACAGATCACACCGCGTGTCTCGCCCATGCTTGAATAACCGCCGCGCGCGTATTTATTTATGTAACCTTCAGTATTGTTGCTTCAGTATGTTTCGATACTCGGTGCTGGAAGGACGTTGCCGAGGGTTCCACGTGCTTGATGCATACGAATTTTAAACGTTTTGTTAGTTGTAGCATTACCCGATTTTTTTCTGTTGTGAAATAATTCATAATAATAAATGTTCTGATGTGATTTTAAAATTGTGTGGTTCTGTTGCAAAACATACTTTTGTATTTTATTTTTTAATGGAATTTAATTATAAAACGGATTATAAGATCGAAGGTAAGAGAGTATGTACCTTAAAATTGTAGTCTTTTTTTTCTAAAAAGTTTGAAAAAGAAGTGGTAACTCGGGTCAAAGACGTCTTGATGTCAAAAACTGAACACGTGCGTTTACAATTCTGTGTTGCAATATTACAATGCGCTGACCTCTTTTGAGACTTGAGACTGCCTCAATAAATTATTGATTGCGAACGTCGTCAGTAGCGGCGAAGTAAATTTTCAGATTTCATTTAAAGTGTATATTTCGTTTAATAATTCGAAGCGCCATTTATGGCTATTTTTCTTCAATTTATTTTCATCTCAGGAATTTGCGGTTTAAATATAATAAGTAATTTTCATAACACCATGTATATATAAAAAGCGTATGCGTATAGCGACTTTTTGGACTGACTGTATGTACCATAAAAAACTGATTTTGTTGTTGCGTTCAAAGCCAAGGATGGACCATCTATCTATAAAACTGTCGTGGTACTCTGATAAATTGAGAACTGATTTTACATTGCCAAATTACTTCATTTTAGCAAAATTCGAACTCCGATTGCCATTTCTAACGTTTCCATCATTTCCTCGTGCATCAGTTAGAATCAAAATGAAACTAAATAAAATACACAACTGTCTGAAATTAAAGTAATTGTTTTCAAACTGCGGGACGTTTATTTTTCTACTTTACTACGAAATATACACTGCGTTTGTAACTTGGAATAAATTCAGTAAATCCAGTAGGAGCTTTTTTCGGGCAGATGCTCTGACACGGGTCACATTTAGAGTTGTGGTCTCTTTATAAAAAAAATATTGATACGGTGTGTCTCAAATTGGAGATAAATAGGACGATATCCATAATATTTTGAAATGACAACCTTAGCTTTTTATTTACTCTTTTTAAAATGCATATTAAGTTATACAAAACTACCAAATTAAAAATTTTTATTCCTTGTCATTTATAAGATAGTTATTAAACAAAAAAAAATTAATTGAACAATAAAAAAAAAAATTAATAATATTAAAAATTTGCGATGGTATATGTTTTTTGAAACATCTTGTATATCTTATCATTTATGACCACTAGTTTCTGGACACCCTGTATAAACATTCTTGGTTTAAACACTCCCTGGAACTGTGCAAGTACCGAAATGATAAAAATAATCAAAAATCATCAAATTATTTTAAAAATCCCAGGTTAAATAAGCGTCAAATTTGTAACGACTAGTTTTCATACCTCACCCTTACACGTAAATCTTTTTTAAGTAGTCAGAAGTTTAACAAAGTGACGATTTGAAGGTTAATTTTTCACGTTTTTTAAATTTTGAGTTTGAATAGAAAATATTTTGGTTTGTTTTCAATGCATGTACTTTCACATTAAAGCGTTACAACGGACGTGACTCTCAGTGGAAGACCTCTTTTCAGCGTAATTATTATAATATCTCACTTGGTCGGACATCAAACATGCATTATTTTAATAACATTGTTTAATCCAATAAGAATTAAACTTTAACTGATAAAAATTGTAAGGAAGGGGCCGACAATAGTTTCTTTAAATCGTTTCCGGTGTATACAGGGTGTAACAAGTTCATCCTTCACCATTGAGATCTCGGAAACGGTAAGAGATACGAAGTCGGTTAAATTGAGGCAAAGTGGCGTGCATTTTTTTCTTGTGAGAAGGCTTATGATGAACTCAATTAGGGAGCATTGTTAAGAATAATTATTCTAAAATTGTGATGGTAATTTTAGTTTTCGTCGGATTGGTTTTTTTAATCGATAAAGACAATATGTTACAAATTTTCTTTTGTAGGTACTGAGATTTGAAGCATTATATTTGACATTAAGAAATTAATATACAATGTGTCCACGGATAGAGTTCGGAAGAGGGAAAACTTGTTTATTTGTAGATTTAGAAGTAAAAGTCATTCTTCATAAAAACGTCTGCTTGTGTAAAAACTACAATTTCTAATACCAAATTTACGATTACTATACAGGGTTAGTCAGAAATAACATTTTCAGTTATTTCGATTTCGATTTTTTTTTTAAATTTTATGAAAATATTTTCAAACCCGTGATTTGTGCAATTGTGCAAAACACCTAATAAACATTTTTTCAAAATGGTTAATTTTACAGCTAATACTACAATAATAAAACATCAAGTAGCCTGTTCTAAATAAATGAAATGTTTAGTTTCTTTGTATGTTTCAAATTATTGACAGTTGTGTCATACTTTTCTCATAAATCTGCATAATAGTGAAAACAGAAAATACTTACGTTAGAACAAAGAATTTATATTGTCCGAAGTTATGGTTTAGGACATGAAAAAGCTATATGGCAGTTCTCCGACGATTCCATGAGATATGGCCTGATGTTCGTCTCATGGACGTGGGATTAAAAAAAATTGCAATGACATTCATGAGAACTGGTAGTGTTTTGAATAAAAAAAGGGTGAAGAAAAAGTATGATGAAGATGATGCTGTAACTGTAATGATAATGGATTCGGTTAGAATTTTTCCCAAACTGTCTTTAAGAAAAATATCTTCTCAAATTGGTAATGTTACTAAATCTCTAGTAGAAGAGATATTAAAATTCAATAAAATTCGTCCATACAAACCTAAATTTATTCATTTTCTGGAAGAAAATGACTACATGAAGCGTTTGGATTTTTGTTTGTGGATAGGGGAAAATATCCTTAGACAAAGAAGGTTTGTTAATAATATTATTTTCTCGGACGAGGCCGCTTTTAACACAAACTGGGTAGTGAGTTCGCAAAACTGTCGCTACCCGTGACAACCCTAATTTTCGTATTCGCTCTAGAAGACAGTATTCAAAAAAAGTGAACGTATGGTGTGCTATTTCTTACAATAAAATAATGGACCATATTTTATTGAAAACAATTTAAATCAACACACTTATTTGCATCTTCTGAACACTTATTTTTATGAGCATTAGCAAGGTATACCGTATATCCCAATACAGTAAATTTGGAACTGTTATCATATGTTCATATTGATTTACATATCATGTAGTTTTGTTTACAAGTTAACAGTGGACCGCGAATTATTTTGTATTTAGGTTAGTGTTAATTAAGGGAAGGTGCACTACCTAATAATATTGGTAATTTTGAAATAAAAATGAGGAATATGCAGTCATAATGCTTCATCTCTCACTTCTAAATGTGATTTTAGAATTTAGATAAACAAGTGTGTGGTGCTCCCTTAAAGACATCTAGAAAAATATTATTAATTTTTGATTTTCTGATCCAGATTAAAAGTTTTGTTATCGGCTTTATTCCTTTCTTTTTTATATAAACAACGTCCTTAAAGTTTATGAAGGCTATTCCTCCTCGGTTAGAAGATAGTAGAATTGCTGTCAAACTTGGCATCACGTCAAGATTGCCAAGTTTGAAATTTCCCCATCTGCTATTTAAAATGTGATCGGATTAATTACAAAGATCACACAAGGCCTTTATCTCTTAATTCGTGATCAGCGAGCGCGGTTGCCAGATGTCGGATAAGTACGGGTTTCCTACAATTTTTTTTTTTATATATTTTTTTTTGGGGCATCACATATTTTCTTTAGGTTATAATCGTACAAATATTTTTGTTAAAACTTGTGATGTTGCTTCACACACGAACACTGATCTGTAGGCTTAGATCTGTTACTTAGTCTTAAGTTTATGTATATATATCGAATTATTTGCCAAATAAATACCTTTATGATGTTAAAAATGGTAGTAATTTTTTTGTGTGGGGTGTGTGCAGAAAGTTGCTATTAAATTTCCCTCGAACTTCCGCGTGTCCTGGTAAACATAGTTTTTAATTATTTTGCAATGTTGCCAAGTTATTAAAAAAAATTTTTTGTTCCGCTTTTTGAGCCACAGGGTGTGAACAAATTCGGCCTTCACCATTGGAATTTCGGAAACGGTAAGAGACCCGAAGTCGGTTAAATTGGGACAGCGTTGCGTAATTATAAGCCCAATAATATGCAGCAAAAAAATCAAAAATGAAAATATTTGGAAAAATCTTAAATTTTGAGAGATGTCGAAAAATAAATTTCACTTTCTCATTGCTACTTTTTATTCTCCACAAGATGGCATCATCCGATCTTTCATGCGACGTTTCGTCGTTAGGTCACCATCATCAAGTTAGTTTTTTTAAATATGGTTTTTGTTTAAATTATAAAAGAGGACCGAAATCTACGTTGAGTGGTATACAACACTTACTGGTTTTACGACGTTTTGTTCCTTAACTTGACCATCTTCGTTTAAATACCCCTGGTACGTTCCTGTAACTTACTTTTTTTTTAAATCGGTATAATTCGAAAATGTAAAACTCAATGCCTCTTTTAAAAGTCTTAAGAAGGTGCTGGCTTTAAGAACCAAATTTTATTTGTATTAATTGAATAAATTACTTGTACTTACGCTAAGTAGAAATTCGATACAACTATTAGATTGAGTTAAAAAAGAAACAATATTAGCACTGCCGTGCAATACAAGAACCTAGTACATCGTAAAAGTAAATTTTAAGACATTCCCTTTAAAAATTGCACAACTTCTTTAATATTTAATTTATTGTTCTAAAATTGTATACACAGTGAGCTCTTGTTACATAGTTTCATTTTCCAAAAACTCATTGATTTTTATTAACAAATAAACAGTTAAATAAATATTAAAAACTTCCTATTCTATTTTATAGTAAGTCGACTTACTAGGTTCTTGTATTGCACGGCAGAGCACGTAAGAACAATAACAATTAAAGACAGAAATAGCAATAATAATTTTAAAATCTTCAGTTTCTTCCAATCAAAAGTAAATTACAGGAACGTACTAGGGGTATTTTAATGAAGATGGTGAATTTGCGGGACAAAACGTCGGAAAACCAGTAAGTGTTGTATACCACTGAACGTAGATTTCGGTCCTCTTTCATAATTTAAACAAAATAACAGGCCCGTATTTAAAAAAATTAACTTGATGAGATGGTGAAATAAAGAAGAAACGTCGCATGGAAGATCTGATGATGCCATCTTGTGGTGAGTAAAAAGTAGCAATGAGAAAGTTAAATTTATTTTTCGACATCTCTTCGAACAAGTCAGGAAGAAATAAAAACCGAAAACTCTTAATTTTAGATTTTTTCAAATATTTTGAAAGCCCCTAATTTATTTTTTTTTGCGGCATATTATTGGGCCCATAATTAGGTAACTTTGTCTCCGAAATTCCGATGGTGAAGGCTGAATTTGTAACACCCGGGTGTTCCTTAATGACGTGGTAATGTTTCAGGGTGTGATTCCATAGGTCATTTTATACAGAAAAGTTCATATGAACATATGTCCGCAACGGCTTCAATTTTTTGCTACAGGGTGTTGAATTTTTATATTTTAAGTGGTTATTTTTTAATATCTCCGAAAGTACTTTAGATATTATTTTCAATTTTGGTATGTGTTAATAGGATATAGAACCACAAATTTTAGTTAGAAACGTTATTCAATTGTTCCACCAGTGGCGTTCCTGCAAACATGTCCTCTGATATTTTTTACAACGCCACTAACATTTTTCCATGATGTGGATATTTTTTCTGATTAGCTTGGTCAATTCTACATAAAAACGGTCTCTCTAGTTTTTCTCGTCAGACGCACCGTTCTTGATTAAAACCGCTAAATTCATATTGAAACTCATTATTATTGACATCGATAAAATAATTAATGATAAATTTTGTTTTATAAAATTTGTTGAAGTGGGCAATTCGATATGCCTTTTAAGTGAAGGTGGCCATTTTCAACAATTTTTATAAAACAAAATTATCATTAATTATTTTATCAATGTTAATAATAATGAGTTTCAATATGAATTTAGTGGTTTTTCTCACGAGAAAAACTCAAGAGATCTATTTCATGTAGAATTGACCAGGCTAATCAGAAAAATATCCACATGGAAGAATATCAGTGGCGTACCATCTTTTTTGTAAAAAATATCAGACATGTTTGCAGGAACGCCACTGGTAGAACAATTGAATAACTTTTCTAACTAAAATTTGTCGTTCTATATCCTATTAACACATACCAAAATTGAAAATAATATCTAAAGTACTTTCGGAGATATTAAAAAATAACCATTTTAAAAATAAAAATTCAACACCCTGTAGCAAAAAATTTAAGCCGTTGCGGACATATGTTCATAATTATGAACGTTTCTTTATAAAATGACCTAAGGAATCACACCCTGAAATATTAGCACGTCATTAAGGAACATCCTGTATACAAAAGTAGGTATAAACATACAGGTACGTCCAATAAAACCTCCACCTAAGTTACAGTCTACCTTGGCATGAGGCGCTGAGACAAGGGACATTTTTATATGTAAAATTCTTTAGTGCATATGACTGTAAACTTTTATTTGCCTCGACAATACAGATATGACTCATTCGCTACTTTGTAGCTTTTATTTGATGTTTAATGCCAACCAAATTCAGGTCAATTTCTAAAGTATTTTACAACTACCTTTAAGTCATCAATTTGTAAAATGGGGAGCCTAAAACGCTGTATCGACTAGCACGTCAAAATTTTCGTTCAATTGTTCGTAACCGGCTTTGGCCATTTCTCCAAGTTGACCTTCCGGCTGGCTGACCGGCTCATTTTTTAAAATCTCCACGGCTTGTCCAAGAATATTAACGCACTCTCGTAGCTGTGCTTCGAATTCTTTTTTGTCGATGGCACCGTATTGGTATTGATGTCTCGAGTGGATCATTATGGGACCGTGTAATTCATAAAGGGTAATTCCTATAACAGATAGAATACTAGAATAAAGTCGCCTATTTATAAATGGTGTTTTCGTACATAATGTTGAACTGGCTTACCTCTAATTCGTGAAAGCCCTGGCTCTATTACATTCAAAACGTCCAAGAGATGGTAACATAGCTCTATTTTGCGCTCCAAAACAACATCTGGCAAATCTTCCAGCGTGTAACCTTCTACTTTACCATAAAGTTGAGTTAGGGCGCTTCTCAGAATTGTCATGTATGCGTTTTTTGGATGAAGAACCGATCTAAAAGAAAAACAGACATAGCTATAGTCAATAGCAATTATAAGCCTATAATGGAGAGATTTTCAGTAATGCAGTCTGAAAGAGGAATGGTTTCCGATGTAGTTATGATCTACAAGTTGTTGAACGGTCTTGTTGATTCGCCAACGCTGAGGTCATAGTTAAGCTTTAATGTACCGGTTAGGGATTTAAGGCTTCAAAATATTTTTAATATTCCACTAAGAAATACAAATTCTAGAAATAATTCTCCTCTCTATAGAGCGACTAGGACATGTACTAGGCTTTCTTTAAGAATGGAAATGTTCGCTATGTCTATAATTAGATTTAAAAAATGTGTAAAATCAATGCAATAAATATTCATAAATTTTAGGTTAACATAATTTAATGTATACTTAATTTAAGCATTAATAACTCCCACTCGCCAATACCACAATGTGGATGCTATATTGGACTCAGTGCCTGTTGTATCCCTATTTTTGTAAATAAATAAATAAAACTGTGAAAATCTCGACAGTTAAAATTACCTATAATACTAAGTTCTGTGTTTGGCACCATCGCTTGCCGTCTAGCAACTGCCGCGATGCGAGGTGCTACTAGATTTTTTTATGTCGTCACAAAAAATACATTTTTCGCTGTAATTTTTATGGAAATTGTAAAATGAATTCTAAAATTAAAGCGTACGGGGAAAATTGACATCATCGTATTGGCATATATGGATTTGCTTACCAAATTTGCCGGCGAGTTTTGATTGTTTTCTGCAATTCGTTTTCATTTCAGGATTTTTAAATCTCAAGGCAATACCGTAACACCCTGTATATGTCAGAACAGGTTATTAATGGTCAATTAGAATCTTCTTCGTTGTTAAAATTTAGATACCTGTATTTTTTAAAGATGTTTTCTCTTTGCTGAATTCCATCGGGACCTCCAGTGTACTCCACTTGATCAATTTCATTTTGAATGGCAGCAAAAACTTTCCGTACTGCCCTACCATTTGTCTTAAAGTCGCAATGTGTACAGTTCCACTGACAAAAGTCATCTATAAACGAAAAATACCAGCTTTTATATGGATATACTATTTTTGCCATTAGATTGACCATTTTTCGTAAACTACACGGAAAGAAAAACTTTTTAGATGTAATTTTATTTGCTGTTCCGTGTAGAAAGAATTTTAAGTCCTACCTAATGGATTGGAAGATACGATAACACCATTATCACACCTCTGACACTTTAAACTGCTAGTATTTGTGCCCAGTTCAGTTTTGTCCGAACATCTCGAGCATGTACATTCAAAGAATTTGCTTTCTCTTAAGAACTCTCTTCGTACCAATGTTGGCCATAGGGAGTAGGTATAGCTGCTAAAGAGTTCCTCGCCTTTTGAAATGTCTAAAGCTGCTCTAACGGCGACTCTAAAAAGCAACTTATAAAGTTTTTAACCCTTCATTATCAAAATATCTGCAAAATCTACTGCTCTATAGTCTATTCAACCAGTGGCGGTTCTTCCACAGGAGCACATGCGCACGTGCACCCACCCCCAAACCGAATAAAAAAATATTAATTTATATTCATTGAATATTATTTATTGTATAAAGTCCGACCCTCCCTAATATTTTATCGTACGGTCCACCAAACTGTATATTATAGGCTCTCGATCCGGCAACCGTGCCTCGGTCGAGGTTAATGACGATTATGACGAGACTTGCTCGCATGTGCGATTAAGTAGGCGGGGCATAATGCAGTTTCTCTGTAGTAACAGGTGGCGGGAGACAGCGGGGGATAGCGGGGCTATGGCGATTTAAAATGGGAAAGGCGCACAATTTTAGTGTGCGCCGCGCCGTTGTCTCTTCGTGCATCTCATTTCAACTTCGAGCGTGTATATTTTAACATTTTAATATTATATATTTATTAAGTTAAAATGAATAGATAGAGATTGTTTCCCAGCGAACTGAACTGAACGTAAAAGTTTATAATAATGTACCTTGAAAAATAAACAACTTCCAATCTGTCAAACGGTTATTGACTTTCTAAAGAGCGACAACACTGCTCAAAATTCACTGACGTTTTCCGCCATATATGGTTTTGTTTATCTTTCTCCCAGTGTCACCGCGTGCTTAATTTTGGTTTGACGTCAGGTCATGTATAGGGCATATTAAATTAAAGCGCCATTTTTGGATATTTTTCTTCAATTTGTTTTCATCTCAGGAATTGCCGGTTTAAATATAATACGTCATTTTCCATAACACCCTGTATTATTTGTAGGTCTATGATAAATGCAGCTGTGGAAGCTATTTTGATTGAAATACTTACACACAGTCCTTAAGATCTCCATTTGCTCGACAATCCACCGCATGGTGAATATTCGATACGCAATTGTGAGATAATATTGCCAGTTTTGGATATAGACATCTCACGGTATAACAGCTTGGCGTCCTGGCTTCAAATGCGTTAATTTCGAGAATTCCACATACCTAAAAATATAAAGTAATATTTTTGCTATTTTGTGTTGATTTGCTTAGACACCACTCACCGTATGAATTAAATCCTCGGAAAATTTTTCCAATTTACAAGGTCCGCGTAAATAATCCACAATATTATGTTGATTAAACTGCCACATAGGTTTAGGCTTTCTAATTTCATTATGAGCTTCCATTTTTGAAATTTCTTGTTCCCATCTTGTTGGGCTTCTTTCTTTCTCCAGTAAAACTCTATAAAATCGATATGACACAACTATTCACCTGAAGATGGCTGGAGATATTTACCAGTTGACACCTTGTGATATACATGACATATACAGGGTGGTCCTTAATGACGTGCTAATATTTTAGGATGTGATTCCTTAGGTCATTTCATAAAGAAAAGTTCATATGAACATATGTCCGCAACGGCTTAAATTTTTTGCTACAGGGTGTTGAATTTAAATTTTTTAATATCTCCGAAAGTACTTTAGAAATTATTTTCAATTTTGGTATGTGTTAATAGGATATAGAACCACAAATTTTAGTTAGAAAAGTTATTCAATTGTTTCACCAGTGGCGTCCCTTCAAACATGTCCTTTGACATTTTTTACAAAAAAAGATGGTACGCCACTGATTTTTCCATTTTTCTGATCGGCCTGGTCAATTCTGCATGAAAACGGTCTCCTGAGTTTCTCTCGTCAGTCTTGATTAAAACCACTAAATTCATATTGAAACTCATTATTATTAACGTTGATAAAATAATTAATGATAAATTTTGTTTCATAAAAATTGTTGGAAATGGCCACCTTCATTTAAAATGCATGATTCCGCCCATCCTCGCATCGAATTGTCCACTCGTTCAAATATTCCCAGCGTATTCCTGATTGTTTCACAGGAGGCAACTATTCGCTATCTTAAATCTTCTAAAGTGTTAATGGGAGTTTTATACACCAGACTTTTAAGATGAACCAATGCCTTTTAAGTGAAGGTGGCCATTTCCAAAAATTTTTATAAAACAAAATTATTTTATCAATGTTAATAATAATGAGTTTCAATATGAATTTAGTGGTTTTAATCAAGAAAATCAAGTCTGACGAGAGAGAGACTCAAGAGACCGTTTTCATGCAGAATTGACCAGGCCGATCAGAAACAATATCCGCATGGAAAAATATGAGTGGCGTATCATCTTTTTTATAAAAAATATCAGAGGACATGTTTGCACGGACGCCACTGGTGGAACAATTGAATAACTTTTCTAACTAAAATTTGTGGTTCTATAGCCTATTAACACATACCAAAATTTAAAATAATATCTAAAGTACTTTCGGAGATATTAAAAAATAACCATTTAAAAAATAAAAATTCAACACCCTGTAGCAAAAAATTTAAGCCGTTGCGGACATATGTTCATATGAATTTTTCTTTATATAATGACCTGAAATATTAGCACGTCATTAAGGAACACCCTGTATAAAGACGATGTAAATTCAAAATACGTATATCACTCATAACAATAATTCATTAACAACAAAATTTTAAAAAATGAATGGTAATAATTTTTATTCTTAACCAACCTTAAAGGCGTGATACATTCATACTGCAAACACGTATCGGTGGGCTCCTCAACGGCTTGAAATTTTACCTTTGCTCTGGTAAAAATTTCACATTCGTTTTGCTTGTGGACTTCTAAGGTTTCACAGTCTGGTCCACATACTGGCCAAGAGCATTTGGAACATAGGTAAGTGCAGTCAACTGGACTATGACAGCCTAGGCAAAGGCAGGAAGTATCTGAAAAGAAATATATAGAGTCTATTGTCTATTTTTTTTTTGGTATGAAATATTTGATTTCTTAAATATGATTACGAATTTTAATTTTTTTATGAAAGAGCTCAAACGGGTTACCTGAAAATGATCTCTGCTAGCTATTAATGAGCATCTAGATGCAAAACAAGATAAAACTTTTCAAAATTTTCGCACAAAGCCTAGAATCATGTAGATAAAGCAAATATCCTTACTTTAAAGCGTTATGCAAAGAGCTAATTTTAACCTTGTTTAAGATTCAAATCCCAGATAAATCCTAGCTTAATTTTCAAAGTCAGTTATATCCCTTCAATTTTTTTTATAACAACACACTTAAAAAATTCATAATTTTGGCTTACTATTCTGAACTGATTGCCTTAATTTGATTCCAAATCTTAAAAAAAAGCAACAAACGGACATATCTGACTTTGCTTTTAGAGGACTCAAATAGTATCTATAAAAAATTAATATACTCACCCGATTTTGGCCCATAGGCAAAGGGAAGTTCCGTAAAAATTATGTCACCAGCTTTAAGATTTTGACTTGCCACTACATATCTTCCGACTTTATCGTTTTTTTCAATTTTAAATAAATCCTAAGAACAAAAAAAAATATACAAATATATTAAAACAATTTTTAAATGTTATAAATTATGTATGAATATATTTAAATATCATAAAGTATTTTAATTATGGGTAGTTATTATCCAGAGTTAATTTTCAAATCAAATATATTTAAGGTCAACTAGGTAAATAATACAACAATGTGTAGAAATCTTCACTGAATTTTATTATACCATGAGTAAAATCAGATACCAATCTCAGTTATAAAACCCTCACATATACCGGTAAACTTACAGAGAAAATTAAAATACACTTAAAAGGACAAAAGTTCAGAATTGCATACAAAACTAATAATAAATTGGGTAAATTTATTAAAAGCAACAAAACTAAAAATAAAAAAAAACAAAATTGTGCGGTATATAAACTAAAATGTGGAAGTTGTCCTAAAATATACATAGGACAGACAGGTAGAACATTTGAAAAAAGACTTAAAGAACACAAAACAAGCTACAATAAAAACCACACTAATTCTCATTATGCAATACATTTAAATGAGGAACAGCATAGTTTTAACGATAATTTTGAAATTTTACACCTAGAACAAAAATCTCTGAAACTCAATTTTTTAGAAAGTATGGAAATTAACAAACACAAAAAACTAAATATTTTATTAAACGATCAGTTGGACTTAAATGGTTCTCCATTGTTAAATTTAAATCTGTAAAGGGTGTTTTTCCATCCTTCATAAGCCTATAATTAGGTACTCCTTTTTATTTACATTTAATCCATTAATATTCTGGGTATTTTAACACCATATAATATAATTTAGATAATTAGCTTAAGTGGAATTTTTTACATTTAGGAAGATATGTTTATACCTCAGTCACTTTGGTTTCTCCATTTGATAAAGGCACTATGTGCCGAAACAATTGTCATGGTACAATAAAATTCAGTGAAGATTTCTACACATTGTTGTATTATTTACCTAGTTTTATAATGGATCTTCATCAAGTAACGGCTACTTCAATTGATTATATATTTAAGGTCTACTATATGTAAGCACAGAAGACACTGACCTATTTTCTCTAACTTACTTTTTGCGACATATCACCGAATACACTTGACAAAATACACTAAATTTTAGTCCTATTCTCAGTATTTTCCTCTTTATCTCCGTATTAACTGTAGGAAACTGATTCTCTACAAACTATCCTGGCAGGCATTTAAAAACTATAAACAGGTCTAGCGATAATTCGTGCCGCATCCAGAAAAATTTGTTTTCGAAACTGAATATCTGTTGTTTAGTTGCATGTTCGCTTTAAATTTAGAATCTGGATAAAAATAGATATGTATTTGAATTTTACTAAGCAATTATGTGCTATGCACAGTTAGCATTTATTTGTTTTTTATATTCTGGAATTATTTACTATTTTCATCAAAATTCATTGTAGCGGGCGGCCATATCTCAGGAACTTGTAACAAAGTTTTGAAATAAAAAAAAATTATTACAAAATCAACCAATTCCAAAAGACTTATTTCCAACTTCAACATTTTTTATAATAAATTCAGTTACTGGACACGGTACATTGTGTGTTATATATTTTTTATCTGGTTATAAGGGCTGTCTACATTTAATGCAATTTTACGAAGTTTTCGTCTAGCTGTTGTTATTTGTCATTTATTTTAGGTAAAAAGTCAACGAAAGAGCGTGACGTACTTTACATAAACGTTTCGCTACCTTGTACGGTATAAGGGGTTATTTAGTACTAGAGCTAGCAGAAAAATGGTAATTTAATAGCGGTACTAACTTCAATAAGGGCAATTTAGTTGCGGAGCTAGTTGAATAAGAGTACTTTAGGAGCAGAGCTAGTTGAATATATTGGTAATTAGTAGTGCAGCTAGCTGAACAAGGGTCATTTAATAGCGGAGCTAGTTGAATACGGGTAATTTAGTAGCGGAGCTAGGTGATTATGGGTAATTCAATGGCGGAGCTAGTTGAATATGGGTAATTTAGTAGCAGGATTAGCCGAATAATAATAATTTAGTAGCACAGCTAGCCGAATAAAAGAATCATTTGTTAGCGGAGCTAATTGAATAAGAGCAAATAAGTAGCGTAGCTAGCTATATACGGGTAATTTGGTAGCGATGCTAGTTGAATAAGTACCTACTTTAATAGCAGAGCTAGCTGAATAACAGTAATTTAATAGCGGAGCAGTGGCGGCGCGTTCCCTATAATAGTTCACAAGTATGGTGAAATTATTTTTAAAATTTTATTTTTCTGTAACGAACAAACAATTACTTTCTAGGCGTTTAAAATATAGAAGGAAAAAAAGTAATAAGAAAATGCGTTAGGTAAAACATATTTTTATTTATTTTTTAATTTTACACAAGTGAATACAACTTTTGAAAAATAATAAAGGATTTCTTAGTGTGTATAGCTGTCGGATCTTAACGTCGTCGCATGCAACCCTCGTATCAATATTTATACAGTCCACTACTAATACTACTAAAGCCATCTACGAGCTATCAAGAAAACCGAATGATGTCCAATACTACTACCGCCATCTACGAGTTATCAAGGAAACCGAATGATGTCTAATACCACTACGCCATCTACGGCTACGTCATTAGGCGCAACCAAGACGAGAACAATAGTTAACTGTTTTTAGATTAGATTAGATCCTTAAATAAAATGGTTTAAAATCATATCGAGTATCATTAATCGAAATATACCACATTTATCGACCCTACACAATAGTGCTTAAACGTAAAGTCCATTCTTCGGTTCTTAATTATAGAAAATTGATCAATAACAGCCTCATTAAGTTTGGAATACCCTCTATAAATTTTTTTTCATATATTTCATTTTTAAACTTTCTAATAAAGTCCCTAGATTTACCCTTTGTGGCGTGCGTTAAATTAATTTCGGGTTTAGGTGTTCCCGCATTCTTCACTTCAATTTTTTGCTCCAAACTCAAAGAGCTAAAGTTATTTCTTAAATAGTCCACCGTCAACTATTCATTTTAACTTAATAAATATATAATATTAAAATATTAAAACATACACGCTCGAATTTCTAACCAGATGCACGAACAGACAACAGCGCGATGCACACAAAAACTGTGCGCCTTTTCCATGTTAAATGGCCATAGGCCCGCTATCCATCCCCCGCTGCCACCCGCCACCTGTTACTACAGAGAAACTGCATTACTTAATCGCACGTGCGAGCAAGTCTCGTCATAATCGTCATTTACCTCGACCGAGGCACGGTTGCCGGATTTATACAATTTGGTTTAACGGGATAATAAAATATTAGGGAGGGTCGCCCTTTTTTAGTTTGACGGTACGATAAAATATTAGGGAGGGTCGGACTTTATACGAAAAATAATATTCAATGAATATAAATTAATATTTTTTATTCGTTTTGTTTTGGGGGTGCACGTGCGCATGTGCTTCTATGGAAGAACCGCCACTGTAGTGGAGTCAGGTAAATAAGGGTTTAAGTGGACAAATAAGGGTAATTTAGTAACGGCTGAATAAGGGCAATTTAGCAGCGAAGCTAGCTAGTAAGGGTCATTTATTAGCGGAGCTAGCTGAAGAATAGGGTAATTTAGCATGGGAGCTAGCTGAAGAAGGCTGATTTACGAACGGAGCTAGCTGAACAATGGTCATTTAGTAGCGGGACCAGCTGAAGATGGTAATTTAGTAGCGGAGCCAGCTGAAGTATCTTATTTAAGACGTTTTATATGTTTTTTTAACTGGAGTCTTTCTCGTTTAACGGACAGGATAGGGGTAAACACGGACATAGAATTAATGAACGTCCGCCTGTTGCATAAAAGTCCTTGGTCTGAACAAATCTGGTAGCTTAAAGGTATGGCAATCGTTTTATTTAGCTTCCCATTAGCAGTAAACGGCTAAAGAGTTTCCCAAATTTTTCTCTATATAGAAATACCCAGTTGTATAATTAGCGCAAGTTAACTTAAACTTCCCCATAGCATCCATAAATATTTTCAATTTATTCCTCTAAATTAGCCGCTTAGAATGCTAATTGGTCGCCATTCTTTTCGAACAACCTCGGCCCTTTATTATTGTTCCCCCGAAATTGTCTTTTACGTCTAATAAGGTAAAGTTTAATTGGTAAATGAGCCAAAAAATAGCGAGAAATTCGTTGTACGCGCGACGCCCTTTAATGTTTGCCGAAGGAAAGGTATTTAATTTCCGAATTTAAAATAGGAAAATACAACTGATTTGGCAGAAAGGAGGCAGGTAATTGGTTTATTTTTCGCAGGAGCTTTGAATAAGAAAAGGGTAACAGGCAATATCCATTTCTTTGCTTTCTGTTATTTGTTAAAGAATCGACTTTTTTAATCTCGCTTAAGTTTTATTTTCATCGTGCCGGAGGATTTTACACCAGAATGTTGTATCTTTAATATACCGGGCACTGGAAACAACAAGAGGGAGTGCATGGGTCAAAATTTTTTTACAGGCAACTTTCAGTCCTTACCATATAATTTACTAAACTAAACTAATTACCTGTAGAAACGATTATAATTTGCGAAATATATGTTACTTCCTGCATTAGAGAGCAATTTTAAAAGGTTTTTTTTTAGATTATAGCTGCAGTTTCAAATTCGAATTTAAAAATGTATCGCCGGTCACGTGTCCCCAGTCCATAATTTCTTACTTTACCCTTTTATATTTCACGTCATTTTACTAAAGTTACTTTTATATATAAATAATTAACACTCCTGCTACAATTTGTATTAAAGAAATAATGTTCAAAGATCAACAGTTTAGTTTCTCTAACGCAATTATTACCCAGAAGTTCCATCCCCGCAGCTGCATGTATCGCCGGTCACGGCAGAAATTGCTTATAAATTACGCCACTACAGGTCGGCCTAATAGTTTTACAAATATGACGGTATGTGTTTGAATTTGTATAAAGCGTGCCCCTGTTTAGGTAAGTTCCTTATTATGTTTATATTGGTATAAACTAGAACATTGCCTACTTTTTACCATGCGTATGTTTTTATGTTGTATCGCCGGTTACAGGGTTAACTCAGACCTAGTAGTCTTAATTAAGGGAAAATACTGCACGAATACATTCTCTTGAGTACAGATACTCATTTCAGCCTAACAAAGTTCACGAAATAGCTTGTATTAGCTGTTATCCACGAGTTTGTGCATTTTTGTATCGCCGGTCACGCATGAAAATGTTACCGGATAACAAAATATAAATTAATATTTTTTATTCTTTTGGGGTGCACGTGCGCATGTGCTCCTGTGGAAGAACCGCCACTGCTTATCTCCCTAGCAATAAACACGCAGACTATAATAATGTCAAGGTAATGTTGCAGGCAAAAATAAAAAATTGGAAAATCAAATTAAATTTTAAAAAAATATTTATTATTTAAAACGAACTGACGACATAGAAGTTTGTATGCACCACGAGTACTAATAGATATACACCCTCGGGCGACTTACGAACCCTCGGGCCAGAGGCCCTCGGCTTTGTAAGACTGTCGTCCTAAGGGCATAATCATCTACTTAGTACCCTTGTTACATATAACTATTATATAGCGTATCTCCGGTTATCAACTATCCATTTTTTTTTTGTCTTGGAGGGTACTTTATTGGCGTCCACTGTGGTACGTAAACAAAAGAACACAATTTTACTCCATAATTACAATATATTTTACTAAATTATTTTCTTCCAGCATAATGGTGTCCAACATGATGTCGCACACCCCATTTAAAGTTAGCATTTTTATCAGTTTTAACAAACGTATGCACTGGCCCTGTTACCCCATGTCCATGCTGTCTTTTGTCACGGTATTCGCTTCGTGCAGGAGATGGATCATCTAAAGAAAAATTAACTTTTAGGTAATTTTATGTTGCAACGACTTTATTCCATCATAAAAAATCATTCACTCTTTTAGAACTGGGTGTCCCATTTTCGACACTTTTATAGGGTTTGTTCATGTGTCCGTAATGATTAGTGCTATCAAAAAAGTAATGTAGGTGTAGGTGTCATGTGCTCTTTTTGGGTCAAACTTAAAATGGTAAAATCAAAAATTGAAAATTTTCGCTCGCTTAAGAGATACAGGGGAAAATCAAAAAACTTTCAATTTTAAAATTACCATATATTTTCTTAGTTAAAAGAGATACAGAATAATGTTTTATACAGAACTTTCTTTATATTGATTGTTGAATAATCTGCCGTTTTCAGAATAAGTATACGGGTCAGGTAAGAAAGTTATCCGACCAAACCTAATTTTTTTAAATGGAACACCCTGTATATTTTAGTCTAAAAATAAACTATTTTAAATTATCCTTTCAAATATATAATACACCATGGATGATATTGGTATCCTAGGAGATTTATTTAAACTTTATTACTTTAAACCACAGTTAAGACCATGAAACAAAAGCTAATATCCTAGAAACAACTATCTTTACTATTAACAGTTTCATTTTTACATATTCATTTGCGAAAACATTTTGAAAAATTTGATATGATATCAGTTTATATTCAAACTGGAAAAACGAAAAAATGGCGCAAAATGTATATTTTGTTCGCTATCCGGAAAGACAGTAACCATTTAGGGACATATTCCAAACATTTGCGATGATTCCCGTTATTTTTTACCTTAATCTGAATCTTTTATTTCGTTTCAAAGTAATAAAGTTTAAATAAATCGCCTAGGAAACCAATATCATCCATGGTGTGTTATATATTTGAAAGAAAAATTTAAAATAGTATCTTTTCAGATTAAAATATACAGGGTGTTCCATTTAAAAAAATGAGGTTAGGTCCGATAACTTTTTTACCTGACCCCGTATACTTATTCCGAAAACGACAGATTATTCAGCAATTATTATAAAGAAACTTCTGTATAAAAAATTTTTCTGTATCTCTTTTAACTAAGAAAATATAGGGTAATTTTGAAATTGTCAATTTTTTCATTTTCCCCCGTTTTAAGTTTGACCCAAAAAGAGCACATGGCACCTACATTACTTTTTTGATAGCACTAACAGTTACGGAGATACCCTATAGAAGTGTCGAAAATGGGACACCCTGTACATCAAAAAACTAAATGGTAATCGCGTCACTCGTTCTGACTCTTACGAGTACGTTAATTAATCGTTAGTTAAAGCCTGCTAGATTTCAAAAATCGAGCTGCAGAATGCATTTTAAATCGCTTAGCCCTTTGTTGCAATGATTATGCATTTGAAATTTAATGCACGTTTCAAATTTAAAACCACTTTGATGGAAAAATAAATTTAATCGGAGTAGTGTGCAATATAAATTGCCAACTTCTTCCATGGGCTTAAAACTGAAATTTAATGAACTGACTAATATACCAGGTGTCAACGAGATTACTAGCAAGACTGTAATAACCTGATGAAAAAACTCATATTTTGGGAATTGTTATGATTGGGTATATTTTAAATGTTCGAACAAATGGACGGCGTTGTTCTTGTTATGTCTTTGTTAGGAGAAACAAACAATCGACGGACGTGACTCAGAAGTCTATATTTTTATTCAGCTTACGGCACAGTCTTACCATATTGAGTTAAGAATTACACAAGCACAAACATTGAAAAACAAGAAACAATGCTATTTAACAATAACGACAAATATGACAGTTGTTAATCTGGTATAGTGTCAAACGCGGAAGCAGGTATGAAAGATGACCGTTAAAATAAGGGTTTTATAATATTTGTTCCGAATTCTCGAATGTGACGTAATGTCTTTGTATAATTAACAGTAAACGACCAAGAGAAATTTTACTAATTTTCAGGGCCGGCCGATTGTTTTTCTGGCAAGTTGTTTACAATCTACCTAAGAATGTGAACTGTTTATTCGTCAAAGACCAATGAACCAAAGTCGCATCCTTTTGCTTGATGTAAGATCCTTGGTCAGATACGACACGGACAAGCCACGGATATGCGGTTATTATAACAAAAGTTTTTTAAAACTCACCTGCTTCCAAATATTGAGGCATGGCTGTGGCTAAAACCATCATGGAAAAAAGGCACGCTACAAGTTGAACCTAAAAATGGCTTTGTTTTAATAATGTTACACCGTTATATTTGCATTAGGGCATATTGTAATAAGGGAATACAGTTTTTAATAAAATTAATAAAAATCAACAATAAAAAATTTTAATAGAGGGTGTCAAATTGAAAATTTCCCACCCATACTATCTTGCAGGGGGCACGCTATTAAAAAATATTTGCAGCCCTGGAGGTTTACATGTAGCCTTGGAGGTAGATATGACCCTTAATGATGATTCATCAATAAATGCAATAATGCTTTTTACGTTTTTATTGTTGTACCATTTAAAATTTTAAGGGTAACCACTCTCAGGAGGTTAAACCACGAATGCTGTATATTCTATAAAAGCGTCCCCCTTCATAAAAAAAAGACGTGTCTTTGCGATATTTAATATTATTTATTGGAAGCGAGATAGTAAAGGTGTCTGTAAAGTGACACGTGACACCCTGTATATCCCTAATGTGACTAATATATTAATAAACAAAAAAAACTTACAAGCTTGCTAAAATTCATGTTGATGTTTTTAGTTCCTAAAAATATTTGCTTTGGTTCAGTCTTCTAATAATCGGCTTACAACTATTCGGTATAATTCAGCTAAAATCAATATATATTATCGCAGGTGCAACAAAAAAAAGAACAATTAACTTTCATTTTTACATTAGTACTATACAAATAGAAAGCGCGACCATATCTTAAAACAAAAAAACTTTACAATTATCTTACATTTAAATGTCTTATTAAGAATTTTGTGGTTTTGTAGCGTTTGAAATTTAATAGTTTACAAAAACCAATTTGACCTCACCACATTAACACATTTATGTATATACACTTACAGGCACAAAATTCCGCCACCCTGATATTTTATAACTTTTTAATTTTTTTTTTATTTTATAAAGTAACATTTTTCAATTGGGCTATATTATACAGGAGTAAATCAAACTGTTGTTTTTTGTCTTAATTTCAAAACACCCTGTAGGAAAATTGAGTTGGATAATTTTATTTACATACCGTTTCTTGTAATCTTTAATGTATTCTCAACATTTCGCTTCTTGTTTCATTCCATTATTTCATTTCTGCTGCGAGCTGCAAAATTTTAAATGAAACGATGTTATTTTTATAAAATGCATGTCAAGCTTTCGGTTAAAAATTATCGACGTTGGCTAAGTACGCGATTATTGTGATAGAATATTTGACAGTGACAATATTCTTATAGCCCGCATGTAGCCCGAATCGAATCGAACATTTTTGGGATCAACTTAAAAGGATCGTTCGTCGTCGTCCTGTACAACCACAAACCTTGCAGGATTTACGACTGGCGCTGACAGAAGAATATCAGGCTATCCCTCAAGAAAGGATAAGTCACCTTATTCATTCAATGCCACGAAGGCTGCAAGCTGTCATTACTGTGAGAGGTGAAAATACGCGATATTAAAATTGTTTTTGTTAATTAACTTTATGATATACCGGGTGTTTGTTTTTCTTAATCAAAATAGGCTTCAAATCAGCGTTTTATTTAAAATTTTGCAGCTCGCAGCAGACATGAGATAATGGAACGGATCAAAAAACGAAATGTTTAGAATACATCAAAGATTACCAGAATCAGTATGTATATAAAATTATCCACCTCAATTTTCCTACAGAGTGTTTTGAAATTACGACAAAAAACTACAGTTTGATTTACTTCTGTATAATATAACCTAATCAAAATATGTTACTTTATAAAATAATTCAGGAAAAACTCAATAAATGGATCTACAAACTGATAACAAAAGCATGAAAATCGCATAAAAAATAAATAAGTTATAAATTTTCAAAAGTGATCAAAATTTCAGGCTGCGGAATTTTGTGTCGGCGAGTATATTTTTTTGTGCGCTTGTTTAAAAGCTTTGTTGGTTGCAAATGCCAAAAGCCAAAATTATCGGTAAATTTTATTTGCCTTTCTTCTACCGGGTGATGCATCATTGAGTTGAACATGGGAAATCCCATGTAACTTTTGAGGTGACTGAATATTGGCTCCCCTGTACATTTTATAGAAAAACTACATAAAAGCCGCGTTAGAGTCGGCAATGTTTGTCTCTTGCGCCAGCAATGGCAATTATAATTGCAAGGATTCATGCGCAGTACACCTTCCTCGATCAGCTGGCCCAATACTGCTCGTATTTCGGGCGCAATGCAAGAATGCTGTCCCGCATTGCCAGAAATGGGGCATGCGCCATTTTGGAGTAGATATGCATTATTCTGTTATTTTTAACTGTTTATTATTTGGTCGAAGCAGGTATGAACAGCTAATGGCTATTTAAACTCACTGGTACTTAAACTAGCAATTCACATTCTTTATTAAGCTTATATAGTGCTAATTCGTCGCACCGTCGAGCTATAATTTGTAAATAGCAGTTAGCTGCTTTAACTGATAATCAAAACGAAAAGATTTTCCCATCTCTAATTCTGGGGATATTTTATGGATTTCGACAGTACCAACTGCTGTTCTGATTATTGGCAATGCTCCAGCTGATCGAGACCGGTTTATTGCGCATAAATACGTGTAATTATAATTGCCGTGGCCGGCGCAAGAGAAAAAATTGCCGACTCTAATACGGTTTTTATAACTTCTTGACCAATATGGTAACTTTGAATCCATACTAAGTTAATTGTAAGCGACTCAATTAAACGTGTGCAAAACCACGAAACTCTCATAGTTCATGTAATATAGCAAATGCCAGAAAACAATTTCTATGACCCTATTGCCAAAAATTGACGTAAAGCTGAACAGAACGAATAAAGAATATATTGTCAATGTCAAAATTTAATTTGCCGGTGTTTGCTGTTTTTTTTTAATGATCAAACACAAGCACTATAGGAAAAATCCTTTAGGGTACTCTGGGAGTGGTGCGTGTGCGCAAAAAGCGACACGGTGGTTTTGAATCGTTGGAGGTTATATTCGTTGGGAAAAACGACCTCGGAAAGGTCGTTCCATAAGGATGAAGTCCTCCAGATGAAAGAAATCTTAAATAATGAAGTTCGAGAAGTACTAAGCTTAATCACATATGGAAGGGCGGCAGTGGTTCGTCGTGTATTTGTGCTATTCGACGCTCTGGTCGGAATTAAGAGGGCAAGGTCAGCCGAGCACTTTCCATAAAAATATCTGTAAAAGGGAGTCAAGAGTCAGAGATTGCCTGAACTATGAGAGTTTCGTGGTTTTACCATCACGTTAACCTAAAAAATTACAAGAGATTTTGTGTGTGCATCTTCACGATGCAACACCCGGTATACATTTACCCTTACCAGTGAAAATTATGGTAATTTTTCAAAAGATTTTTTACCGTGTAGAAAATGAAGTCACTTATAAAAAACGCGAAAGATGCATAAATACACTTTCAGCAAGAGAAGTAAAAATTAATAATTCTCACCTGAAAGCGCAAAAGCTTTAATTAATTCAAACACTTTCAGCTTGTTTCAAACCCTTTAATTAGAGAGGAAAGAAAACAAATGCGGAAATGATTTGGGTAGGAAATCCAAATAAATTTTGCCGGATTAAGATCGGTGTGGGGATTAAAATAGGCAGTAAGAACATAATTCCAAATAATGGTGTTTACTGCTGTTTAGGATAGAATTTCTAGGTCGTGAGGCAATTTTTTTACCGTCTAATTGAGGATGACTTATACCGGGTCCGCAAACGAAGCGGAGACGGAAGATTAAATCGCTTATCGAAGAACTTATCAACAATACTAAAACAGCTTGAGATATTGGATTAAAAGCGGCATGTTTTAAAAATATATTACATTATGGCCCAAAAAAGTGTGACAGAATAAAGTTTTATTTTTTTAAATGGGACACCCCGTATTTTATTGCATATTTAGGTTCGTATTAGTATCGTTTATAAGTGCCTCAAATTTTATTTAATTTGGGTTTGTAGTTTCGGAGAAATAAATTAAAAACTAAAAAAAAAAGTTTTGAAGTCCTGAATAAATAAATCAAAAAAAACAATCCAGAAGTATTTTTTTAAATTCGGCATTGGGTAAAATTTATGACAAGAGGTCTAGAGATACTATGAATCTAATTGCGTTTATCTATTTTATACAGGGTGTTCATAATAAGCTTTCAAAAACGCCACATTTTAAAATAATTTTTCTCAAGTTTTTCAAATGGAACACCCTGTATATTATTTGGCTATTTGACGTAGAATTCATAGGAATTTTTTTTTGTAATACAAGCATAAAGTTATATCCAGCCGTTTTCGAAATAATTGTAAATATCATAAATTATGTTGTTTAAATAGAGTTTTTATTGGGAAATTTTGTTATAGGCGACTAGACTAATAATTGTAAACTGTAATATTACTTTCCTGTATAATTATAGTCTCGGAAATGGCAACCGCGCTAGTTCGATTTATTTTTCCGAATATGTACGAAGCACTCGAACCTTGGACACGTCTATTTGAAGGGGATGTTCTGTCTGTCAACATAATTATTTCATCGTTCTTCAGTAAAGGATGTTTTAGGCCCATTAGAAATTAGCGTTTTTATTATTTCTGAATTTCTATTGCGAAATTATTTTTTATTGTTCTTCTATTTGTACGGTAGTGTTATTGTAAAGTGCAATTTTGCGTTAGTGTTTAGTGCTTTTGTGTAATATAATAATAGGTGCATATCTTCAAAAAAACTAATTTGAAACTCATGTGTGTTCTTTTAACTGATTTAGTTTAATTTGTTCTGGTTCACTATGTGTTTTTGTCTCTCGACGATATGCCGGTTATGTTCCGAGATTAGAAAGAAGAGGCCGAATGGGGTTTAGTAGGTATAAGCTTATTATGCAGTCCCAGGGCACGTGATGAGCATAAAGCTTTTCCCATAGAAATAAGGACTGAAGGTGTCTGTGCCCTGGATTCCTTACTCGTGCCAACGTCCTGGATTTACTTTCTAAGTAAGCTAAATATTTATTTTTGTAAGGAACTAAAGTTTCACATTTTTACACAGTTTGTCAACATTGCGCGTAACAGGTGTTTGTGATACATTGTCACAGAGTGCTGTGATTCATTACCGCGGAGTCACCTGTGAGTAAGAGGGTTTGTTACCCCACTTTTAAGAAGGGTCGATTAAAAAAAATATATAGCGCTTCTCTAGGACACCCAAGGAGTCACCCATTTAAATATAATACGTCATTTCTATAACACCCTGTATAACACGTATTATTTATTAGTCGTTTCGGACTAAAATCTCATCTTCAATGCAATAAGCACCTTATTGAAAATAATATTGAAAATAATATAATAATAAAGTATGATATATCGTTGGATTGACTTAGTTGAACCCGTGTGACGAAAGATTAGGACATTTTCCATTATCTCGTTGTGTCCATTATCTCCCTGGTATCCCCTACTGTATCGCTAGAACAAAATACTGTTTACTGTACATAGTAGACAAACACAGGTAAAAGAAACAATATTTCATTTTACTTAGTGCAGACCCTTAAAAAATCTTAGCAACAGTAGTTTGTCACCAGGTGCAGCTATAAAATCCATTTGAGCAAAATTTTAACGCTATAACTTTTAAGTTAACGGTTATATTCCCGAAAGAAAAATGGAAGAGTCGTATTTTATCAATTTAGTTGCCCATTTTTCAGCCGACGCCGACTTCGACACAAAAATATCGAGTCTTATAGCATACCCCACTAAATCCAAAAGCAAAAGACTTAAGTTGTAGTTCATAACTTAGACGCGGGCGAAAAAACTTACAAAGCAAGCGTTTAAAGACATCAATTTTGTTAAATCGATGATCATAAAAATGGAGACACTGAAAATATTTTTGTACGAGGGAGAATATAATAATTATGAAGAATTTTTTTGACATTATTTTTTTTGGTAATCCATGTTGTTTTTGGAAACAGTATCTCAATACCATACGCCATTAAATAATAAATGGAGATATTATTGGACATAGATTTAAACGTCTTTTAAACTGATGCATTGATGTAATTTTGTGTATTTTTTAAAATAAAATGTATTTGTTTTCTTCATTTATAAAATTAATAAAAAAATCATAAAAAAATAAAATTTTTGGGTTAGCTCGGGTTTAGTAGTACGACTACTCGACTACACCCCAACGTCGAACAATTCACGCAACATCTATCTAATCTTTCTTTTTTTAATAATTGGAATTGTCATTTTAAATTTATTTTTGTGGATCATTTTAATGTTAAGATTTCTATTGGTTCTTTCCTCTGTTTGAGATTTTCAATAAGAAAGTTTCGTTCGAGATATTCCAATGGGGGCGACGTCCCCATTATGATTTTCCGATGGGGGTATGGCGCCCCAGCGAGCTATGCACTTATACAGGGTGTTATGGAAATGACGTATTATATTTAAATGGGCGACTCCTGGGATGTCCTAGAGAAGCGCTACATATTTTGTTTTTAAATCGTACGTTTAAAAAGTGGGGTAACTCACCCATAAACCCACAGGTCACTCCTCGGCACAATCATATTACACTGCCCAGCTGTGTAATAAACACATGTTCTGGCGCAATGTTGCCAAACTGTGGAAAAGTGTAAAACTTTAGATTCTTATAAAAATAAATATTTAGCTTACTTAGAAATTAAATCCAGGCCGCCGACACGAGTAAGGAATCCAGGGCACAGACACCTTCAGTTCGTTTTTCTATGGGAAGAAGTTTATGCACACCACGTGCCCTGATGATAGTGTGGGACTGCATAATAAGCGTATATGAACTAAACCCGTTCGGCATATTCTTTCCACTCTCGGAACATCCGGGTGTCCTTCGAATTGAACAAATGAGAACATACCTGACTATTTATAAACTCCGCGGCGGTTCGTTCGAGTCAGTTCAAGGTTATAAATCAGAGATTGTTTCCCAGCGAACTGGACTGAACGTAAAGTTTATAATAATGTACCCTGAAAAATAAACAACTTCGATTCTGTCAAACAGTTATTGACTTTCTAAAGTGTTTACCATGAGAACATTACAACACGGCTCAAAATTCATTGACGCTTTCCGCCATATGTTGCTTTGTTTACTTTTCCCACAGTGTCACCACGTGCATATTTTTGGTCTGACAATAGGTCATGTACAGGGCATATTAAATTAGAGCGCCATTTTTTATTTTTCTTCAATTTGTTTTCATCTCAGGAATTGCCGGTTTAAATATAATACGTCATTTCCATAACACTCTGTATATCTGGTTCGGCATTAAGTCAATTACGATAATTTGTTTTGTGACAATTCATTTCCACTTAGTGGTTCGCGGACCCCTAAGTAATTGCACTCGGACCCCCAAGGGGTCCGTGGACCCCAGATAGAGAAACGCTGTTCTAGAGCATCAATTAATGTTTTTGAAAATTTTCTTAGCCCTCGTATTTATACCTCTCTATCCACATGGCTTGTGTGATTTAGTTGCCGGCCAAAAGTCGTGCTGACAACATAAAAACAAACGAAAAAGTGTTAGTAATGGCCGCCTACGGTGTTATATGAAGGGTCCATACTTTTAAGAGGGAAATGAAATCAACTCGTTTTTCCAAAGATATAAAGACTGTAGTAGACCAGACGGTTTTATGATGGACATAAAAAATTCCATCATGGAGGTTTCCTGTTTACTGTTATAGGAGTTTTATCTTGTCGAAAAAAGTTTTGTTGTTTTTTTTAGCTAAAATTTTCCCATTTGTTCAGCTTCTTTATGGTTGTTGTACAATGTACAATGACAATCTAACCTAAGTGTGTCGAAACCAGTTACCGGAGATTTTTACACAAGCTTTTAGTAAATTTTGCACTTATGTCAGTTCTTAATAAAAGTTATTCCAGTCACAAATTTTTGTAGTAAATTTAAAGTAGTATTTATTTCCGTGTTTAAAGCATATATTTTCTTAATTTCTGTTTCTTTAGCGTAAAAAGATGGAAAAGGTGCAGCATCTCACATCGAAAGATGTGTGGATGGCATCCTTATTTTACACCTTTGCACCAGTGTCTCTCCTCGGTAGTTCTGCCTCCGGGTTTGTTTGCTTTTTTTATGATCAAACACAAGCACTATAGGAAAAATCCTTTAGGGCACTCTGGGGAGTGGTACGTGTGCGCAGAAAGCGATTCACGTTGGCATTGAATCGTTGGAGGTTATATTCGTTGGGAAAAACGACCTCGGGAAGGTCGTTCCAGAAGGGTGAAGTCCTCCAGTGGTTCGTCGTGTATTTCTGCTATTCGCCGCTCTGGGCGGACTTAAGAGGGCAAGGTCAGCCAACCACTTTCCATGAAAATATCGGTAAAAGAGAGTCAAATCCCCAACCTGTCTTCGATGTTCTAGGTTGTAGAGGTTCTTCGTCAGCTCGTGGTCTCCAATCAGACGAATGGCCCTCCTTTCGATAGAATCCAGTAGCCGAAGAGTATGTTTGGGTGCAGTGCTCCAGACATGAGAGCAGTACTCTAGTGATGGCCGAATCTGGGCTTTGTATAGTGTCAAAAGTTGTTGAGGTGTGTACAACTTTCTGGTTCGGAAGAATACAACAAGTTTCTGAGAAGCTATCTTGGCAATTGCCACAACGTGGTTATGCCAAGACATATTTCCTCCCAGATTGACGCCCAGCAAATTAATAGATGAAGCCAGTGGGATTGCGTGTCCGTCCATGACTATATCCGGTTCTGTAATGTTAACTGCTGCCTGGGTTTTTAGCGTTAAATTCGACTTGGTTACTATCACCCCAAGCCAAAATTTCTTCCGTGTCTTTGTTGAGGCGTGATACTTCATGCTGTCTGCGAAGATGTGCGTCGGCAGCCGATGTTTGTGCATTCAAAGAGAAAGATGAGATACGTGTGCTATCGTCAGCAAAACTAAATATCGGATTTTTCGTTTTTACTAGAAGGTCGTTAATGTAGAGTAATAAAGGAGCTTGGATCATAATGAATATCTCAGCTGATTCACAAAGCCGTTTCTGTCCATCGTTATTTTTAAACATTTGTTATTAAAATTTACATAATACTGTGTTTCGTTTAAAGTTAAAGGTCATTATGTTGAACAATAATATTATTAAAACAATTGTTATTGATTAGATTGATTTGTTTCATTGCTAGGGGGAACATTTGCCTACCACTCGTATTTCGCTTTAAACCAAATATTTCCCCTTAAATAAAATATTTCGCTTGATTTGGAGTTTTTCTAGGTCTTTTTATATTCTAGATGCATTTTGCAGCAAATGTTTTACTTTGTTTTTATCAGGCTTTAACGGCGTGGAAATTTGTTTTGTGGATGTTGGCTCCTTTCCAGCCTCCAATCTTGAAATAGAGCAATATAGCTTGCCTGACCTGACCTATCGCAAATATCCGTTATGCATTTTATATGCAATGAAAAATCAATAATATTCGGTTGACTATGGAACAATTAATAAAATCATAATCGATAATACATGATTAATTAAATAAAATTTAGTTACGATTATTTCACTATTGACGAGCTTTCGCCCAACAAAATAATGAAAGGTGCACAAGTTAGCTCTAAAGCCAAACTGCTCCACTGGTAGACAGTTGTTAGTTTCGATAAACGTTGTGGGCCGAACAAACCCGAACAAACCCGAACAAACCCGAACAAACCCGAAATTAACCGTTCCACTATCTTGCTTATGTTAGACAGAAGTAAGACTGATTGGCCTGTAACTGGTCAATTTTCTTCTGTCTTGGCCTGATTTCCCTATCATAATGATTTTTGCCTGTTTCCATGGGGCGGGAAAATGTCCAGTTTTCAGTATAGCTTTTGCGATGTTGGCTATGTCCTTTATTGTCTTCTCCGGTAGATTTTTCAGTGATAGGCTGGTGATTCTATCTAGCCCGGGAGCTTTTTTGACCTTTACGTAACGTATGATCTTTTTGACATCTTCTGCGGTGACTTCTTGCAGATTTGGTTCAGGAGGGTGATCCATGCTTTTATATATTTCGGCAGTCCTGTTGATCCGATTTTCTAGGTCTACATCTGTAGCCGGATTTTTGCTGAATTGTTCGTAGAGTGCTTCAGCGAATCTTTCCGCTTTTTCCTGAGGTTCAGTGATTACAGTGTTGCCGCTCGTTGTTATGGGCGGCATTGGTGTCCTACTTCCGTTGACAAGCGTTCTTGTCATCCGATAGAGGGACCCATCTTGTGTATTTAGGCTTTCGACCTTCCTTTCCCATCTCTCGGATTCCAAGCCGCTTAGCAGCTGTTTGACCCTCTGTGTTGCCTGGTTTGCCTGTTGTTTGATCCTCGGATCTCCAGTTCTGTACGCTCTATTTTTGAGACGGTTCTTCGCTCTTATTTCGTTTTTTATGTCATGACTGAGATTACCATATTTAGTGTAATCAGCTGTTTTTGTTGTTGTTGCTCTAGCAAGTGATTGCTGTATGTTCTTTGTGAGCACATTTACAGCCTCGTCGATATCTGGTTTGCCTACAAGAGGAGCGATAGAATCGCAACCCTCCAGCTGAGTCTGGAATTTTTTCCAGTCAGTTCTGGTTTTGGTTATGATGCTAAGACCCCTCCTGCATGGGTCACCATATTCGATAATCACTGGGAGATGATCAGATGTTAGATCATTGATTACTACAGGCTGTGACATGTGATCTGTGTTTTTAATTACGAATATATCTAGTAGCTCCGGTAATCCGTTGGCACTTAGATGTGTGTGGCCCTCTGGTGGTAATATATGGTAATTAAAAACATCAGAATTGTTGTATAACATTAGCCCTCTGGTGTTGGTTGCTCTACAGTTCCATTCTCGATTTTTGGCATTCAGATCTCCTCCGATTATTGTTGTCCTGTTATTGTCGAAGATATTTCCTAAACACTCCCTGTTAAGACTGTCGTGAGGGAAGGGGCTGCAGTAAACGGACCCGACCACTACAGACCCGTGGTTCACTGCAATCTTAACGTATGTACCCTCTATAATATTGCTACTATCCGGATTTGGCAGAGAAGTTGCTTTAACGTACTTTTTGACAAGAATCATGGTTCCGCCCATTCTAGTTTCGCGATCGTTTCGAAATACATTATAATTTGGAAAGGAGAATCGTATTGCTCCTTTTAACTATGTTTCCTGTATCAGAATCACGTCAAGGCAATGTTCTTCTGAGAAGTTGATTAGTTCTAATTTTTTGCCTTTAATCCCATTAACGTTTATAGTTGCAATTTTTAGAAAGTGCACAGGATGTGGGGTCACTATTGATTGTTATTGTTATTTGCTCTTAATAAGGGGGCCAAGGTCAGCATCTGTTGCTGCATGGCCTTGGTGAACTGCGCCATCATCATCGACATCGTACTCTGAAGCACGTCTGCCGTTACATATTGCGCAACAGCTGCCTGAGGGGCTACATTATTTGGTTGTTGCTGTTGTTGTTGCAACAATTTGTTATTTTGTTGCCCCCATCTAAAGTTACTAGGGCTTGCTGCTTCCGTGTCGCAGCTGCCTCTTGTAATTTTAGAGGGTGGCGAACGCAACCCCTGTAGTTTGAGGTGTGCTCCCCATCCCAATTAACGCATTTTGGTTTCGTTTCCGGTGTTTGAGTGCAGTCACGCGAGTTGTGATTGCCGGCGCATTTCATGCACTTGACCGGTGCAGTGCATTTTATTTGTGAGTGTCCATAGATTTGACATCTATGGCACTGAGTATTAGTGTGTTTTGCACGTTGTGTTTCGACGCGCACTCTCAGATTATCTAAAGAATCTAGCTTGAATATGCTAGACTGTGTTTTTGGCAGTATTACCAAACACAGAGGCATAGGTAAGCCGTTCTTGTGGTTCCATCTTTGAACCATTGAGGGGGTGAAGCCCAGCTCTTCTAGGTCAGCCTTGATTTTGTAGACTGACCACGTTTCGAGCACGCCGCGAACCACAACGTGCAACATTTTTTCGTCCGAGAAGCGGAACGAATGATATGGTATTTTTTGATCTGTTAGTATGGTCAATATCTTGTTGTAGGCTGCCGGTGCCCGGGTGGATTTTTACGCCTTCAGGGACATTGACAGCTTTCCCGTAGTCGATATTATTATCCTTTAGGCGCCTAGTAATATCGTTGTAGCGCGTTTTGTCCCTAATTACGTTAGGGGGCACTTTCATTGCGATTTTGGGGGTTGACATGGTCTCTGCAATGCTATTAAGTACCCAGAATGAATGTCTACGGCAGTATAATACTCACCGTGACATCTCGCGGTGTTCTTATGTACTGTACTGTACTGCCTGCTTGTTTATTTATATAATTTTTACACATGTTTTTAAATGGTCGATTAAAAAAAAATCTATTTTATTCTCTCGGATACCCAAGTACTCCCCATTTAAACATAATAAATCATTTCCCTAGCACTGCATAGCCCAACTCTAAACCTGACCTATCGCAAATATCCATTATCCATCTTGTGTGCAATAATCCGCAACATGGGTGATTATTAATGTCGTAAAAACTACATAAAATGGCAGTAAACAGGTCTTGATGGGCCGTTGTTTATGATGTTCTATAATAGAGTATCAACCAGCTACAATATTATATCGAGAAAAATTTGTTAGCTGTCGAGGTGTACAGTAAGAATTTTAGAGATGAATTAAACATTCAACCTTTAATTATTTATTATTTGATTGCGTAATAGCTATTTAGCTAATAACCACGGAAATTACCACACTTTCCGAATGTATTGGGTACTAGAGTCTGGAGAAATCTTTTCATGAACGCAATAGTGCGAAAAAATGCAACTCCCCACACGCAGTAGAGGGCGGAAGGTGTACGGGTGATAGTCCCATTTGTAGATTTTTATCGGTTTCAGGCAACAAAATAACAGGCCAGGTGATTTATAGTTCTAACCACATACAGGGTGACAATTTAAAAACTTGAAATGGCCATATATTAGAAACGAAAAATTGAAGAAAAAACGCAAAAAAAATTTTCTATAAAACGAAGGGGGAACAAAAACAAGCGTATTAGCCCACCCCTATCTGCAACCCCTTGGACAGGGTGAGATAAACCCTTAAATTCTTAAATAGAAAGGGGATCGAGTGATACATCATTTTGAAGCTCTTGAAAAATGCTTTCCAATGGTACCATAGAAAGGTACATTTCAGGAAATTCTTCTCTGTTTATTAAGGAAAACAATAAATGAAAAGACAATTTTGAAATTTTTTATTATTAGTTAATTAAATGTTCAAAATGATTTCCGTTGTTTTGAAGACAATAATAAAGCCTACTTTCAAATTCTTCATGTACATTTGCAAAGGTTTCTCTAGATATAGCACGGCATTCCTGAACTATTCTATGCTGAAGTTGCTCTAGTGACTCAGGTTGCGTTTTAAAAACCACAGATTTTAGGTGACCCCACAAAAAGAAGTCAAGAGGTGTTAGGTCCGGGGATCTAGGTGGCCATTCAGCAGGACCTCTTCTTCCAATCCACTGGTTGGGATAATTATCATCCAACCACTGCCTAACGGGAACTACATAATGCGGAGGTGCTCCATCCTGTTGGAAATGTAGTAAGCGTTCTTCTAAAGATAAATTTCCGAGTATGTCCCTCTGATTTTCTAATTCTCGCACTATTAGTGGTTCGATAGACCTCTGTAGCATTTCAGTATACCTGTCGCCATTTAAATTTCCTTATATAAATATTGGTACGATAATACCATCTCCCAATATACCAGCCCAAACATTAATTTTCTGGGGGTACTGGGTATGCCCTTCTCGTCATTCCAGTAACGACAGTTTTGCTTATTAATATGCCCATTTAAATAAAAGGTACACTCATCACTGAAGCAAATATTTTTAACTAGTCGAAGTTCTGCCGTAATTCTATCTGTCATTATTTCACAAAACTGTATTCTTCTGTCAGGGTCGTCGTCACCAAGTTCTTGCAGTATGTGCAGTTTATAGGGATAAAACTTATGAATTTTAAGTACCTTTCTTATTGATTCACGATATAATCCAGTTTTACAGCTGCTTGACGAGTTGATAAAGTTGAATTCATTGCAAACTGCCCCAGAATTTCAATTTGCGCTGCTTCGTCGGCTAGTCTCGGTTGATTTCTCTTTATATTCGGGACAGAACCAGTTTCTTTAAATTTGTCTACTAGTTGGCGAACATACTCCGGGCTTACATTTTGACCTGGATGCCTTTCGTTAAAACGTGGAGCTGTTCTTAAAAAACATTGATCCTGGGAACCATAAATGAAAATAATTTCTACCCGTTCAGCTGTGCTGTACACCATTGTTAAAGATAAGAAGTGCTGCTTATCGTTTAAACTGAACCGAAAGTTAACTGTTCTTAAAATAATAATACTAGTAGAAGTTACCTTTAAGGTAAATTCTGTGATAATAAAATGCGAATATTTATAAACAAATTTTTTTTTTCGACAAAAAAAAATAGCAAATAAACCAATACGAATTACCGAGGCTTAAACTGTTTAGAATTCTTAAGAGATATCTCTTAATATGCCAGGATATTGGTAGCAATCATTTTGAACATTTTATTAACTAATAATAAAAAATTTCAAAATTGTCTTTTCATTTATTGTTTTCCTTAATAAACAGAGAATAATTTCCTGAAATGTACCTTTCTATGGTACCATTGGAAAGCATTTTTCAAGAGCTTCAAAATGATGTATCACTCGACCCCCTTTCTATTTAAGATTTTAAGGGTTTATCTCACCCTGTTCAAGGTGTTGCAGATAGGGGTGGGCTAATACGCTTGTTTTTGTTCCCCCTTCGTTTTATAGAAACTGTTTTTTGCGTTTTTTCCTTCAGTGTTTCGTTTCTAATATATGGCCATTTCAAGTTTTTAAATTGTCACCCTGTATATATACAGGGTGTTCATTTGAAAACTTCCCACCACGGATTTATCGAAAACCACTGACACGTCAAAAGATTTGCCAAAGGGTACAACTTTTTAACCAAAAACTACTTCACCCCCTTTTACCCTCTGGCCCCCCGGGGTCATCCCGTTAAAAAATTTAAATGACAAGGGGTAGCAAGTAATAGCTTGTTTGAAAGGTCTTTCAAAGTGCTTTATTTTGACGTTTGATTTTTTAAAATCGGTGGATTCGTTTTCGAGAAAATTAGAAAAATCTTTATTTATCTTAATTTGTTCAGATAGAAAAAACAGCATACGAAAATATCACTTTTTATTTCAATAAGTGTTCAAAATGTTGCCCGTTACTAGCCAAACAATGATATAGGCGATTTTCAAATTCCTGACGGACATTTTCAAAAACATGTTGTGGGAGATCATGGCAGCGGTGATGCGTTGACGAAGTTCATCCAAACTGTTAGGTTGGGGAGTGAACATAATTGTTTTCAAATGGGCCCATAGAAAAAAGTCTAATGGCGTCAAGTCAGGAGATCTAGCAGGCCATTCTATAGGCCCTCTTCGCCCTATCCATTTATCTGGAAACTCGTCGTCTAGCCATTGCCGAACCGGAAGAACATAGTAAGGAGGAGCGCCGTCTTGCTGGAAATATATTTCAGCCTCATAAAAGTATATACTTTCCATCGTCTTCGATTTGGTTTCCAATGGTTTCAGTGATAAGCGGATTGATGGTATTTTCCAACATATCTAAATAAATGCCTCCATTTAAATTCCCATTAATAAACAATGGCCCAATCACTTTGTTTCCTAAAATGCCTGCCCATACATTAATTTTTTGGGGGTACTGAGTATGTCCTTCTACAAAAGCATGAGGATTTTCATTGCTCCAATACCTGCAGTTATGCTTATTTACAAATCCATTTAGATAAAATGTGCATTCATCACTGAAGCAGATATTCTTTACATGAATGGTATTATCATTAATCGCTGCAGTCATTTGTTCACAAAACTCAACTCGCCTATCGAACTCATCTTCGGTTAACTCTTGCAATATTTTCATTTTGAATGGATGAAATTTATGTAATTTAGTAACTGTGTATACAGAGCCTAATGAAATACCAGTCGCATCAACAATTTTGCGTAATGAAGTATTAGGATTTATGACAAAATGACCCAAAACTTCAACTTGAGCGGCTTCATCCAAAACTCTACGATGATTACGTTTTTTATTTGCAACAGATCCAGTTTGAGTAAATTTAGTAACAAGGTCCAAAACATACCTATGCGAAGTTATCTTTTCCGGATGTCTGGCGTTAAATGTAACGGCGTTTGCCGAGCACATTGATTTTGGGCACCATAAATTAGAATCATTTCCACTCTTTCCGCTAGTGTGTAAACCATTTTGGAAATAAAATCTGAATCAATAAATTAATTTTCACTATCCCAAGATTGTCGCAAAGGTAACTGACAGCAAATTAAATTGTTTCTTTCCCTTAGCAAATATAAAAAACTAAACAGGTATAAAAAACTAAACAGGTATAAGAATAAAAACAGTTCGCCCATGTTATCTGTGTTGATAAAAAGAAGGCGGTAAATATTTTTCTAATTTTCTCGAAAACGAATCGACCGATTAAAAAAAAATCAAACGTCAAAATAAAGCACTTTGAAAGACCTTTCAAACAAGCTATTACTTGCTACCTCTGGTCATTTAAAATTTTTAAGGGGATGACCCCGGGGGCCAGAGGGTAAACGAGGGTGAAGTAGTTTTTGGTTAAAAGTTGTCCCCTTTGGCAAATCTTTTGAATTGTCTCGGCGTTTTTTCTTTTAATCAGTGGTTTTCGATAAATCCGTGGTGGGAAGTTTTCAAATGAACACCCTGTATGTGGTTCTAACGTATTGTTAATATAGTGTCAAATGTGCCTGGTATCTCAAATTAGGTTGTAAATTTTATTGGTGCAGGTCGACGTCATCTCGCCCATAATCCAAAAACTAACCCAATGAAAATGGCCCATTACAAATAGCTTTATATTAGTAATTTCCCGAAAGCCTTATTTCAAGCGGATTTTGTTTCGTATATACAATAATAAATCTGCTATTAAAACGTAATAACGCTGCTCAATTGTTTTATATCCCAATAAAATTTTGGATGACTCTATCCAAATCTCTCGTGGTAATTGGGAATAATCCTTTCTAATTTGATTAGGAGCCGTAAAAATGGATTATAAATAGAACGAAGCTCTCTCTGTTTAAGACGAAAAAATAACAGCCAGGGTATGTACATACCTCGAAAAGATTAACACAATAATTTTTAAGGTATAAACCAGAAACATTTAATTAATAAATAGACATTATTGTTTTTATTCTGTCAGAATCATACACAGTTTTAAACAGTAATCAATGATGACAAGTCTGTACTGAGAGTTCTATATCTACCGCCTGCGTTTGAAACCGAGAAGTATAATATTATCCCAACATTAAATTGCAATGTTTTAAGGAAATCACAGCGGCAACGCTGTTCGCTCATTTTTACCTGCTAGTGTATAGTTGTTGCAGAATTATACCATTGACTCTTACTGCCATAAATAAACTAGCTGATTAAACCCTATTGTATACGCCTGAACCTCTTCAAAGCTCAATAAATGGGATCAGGGCCGGCTTGAAAATGTATACCACACCACATGATTTATTTTTATAATTTAAAATAAATAGGTATTTTTAGTTTTAGGTACCTATAATAAATGTAAAATAATGATAACTATTAATGATAATTGAAAATAATATAATTTAGAAGTATAACTATTAGGATAACAAAGTACAATAAAATTAATTAAATTATAAGAAACTATTGATAATTTATTCAAAATTTAACTCTGTATCACTATCACTATCTTCATCTAAGCCTACACTTATAATTAAGGGTTGAACATTTGTAATAATACAATTGTAAGAATTTTCCACCTTAAGTACATGCTGTACACAGTTTTTCCAGCTCTCTGCAGAAATTTTTCTTACTTCTTTTTTAATTAATTCTACTAAAAATGCATTTAATGTAGGAGAAATATTATTTCTCCTAATATTGGATTTTAATTGGTGCCATATTAGCTCAATAGGATTGAATATACAATAGTACGGAGGACGCAACACTGTATGTCCATTTTCTGCTGCAAGTTTGTCACACTCGTATTCCTTATTTATTTTAAAAGCTTTTAATACTTCTAGCAGTTCTCGTTTCTTTGTAAGATTCTTCAAAATATAAATCATTTTCAATCATAAAATTTTGAATTTCTGCTTTTGTATTATTAGAATTGGGAATGATTTTTGCTTGCCGACTATGATAACTAGCATTGTCCATTACAATGACGCTATTTTCAGGTATATTTTTAAGGAGTTTATGTTTAAACCAATCTTCAAACAGTGCGTCGGTATCTTGATGGTAATCTAAAGAAGAATCTGCTATGTTTTTAGCTGAAAGCAACAGACAATTTGGAATAGACCCGTTCTCTGAACCAGCATGTAATATTGTGATTCTTTTGCCTTTATTTGATGGTGCCTTGGTTTGAGATTTTTTGGAAGAATCATCCCAACCTTTTCTTGGAGTGTCATGGGTATCGAACCATGTTTCGTCAAGGTAAATAATTGGACGATTTTCTTCCCTAAATTGTTTAACAGCTGTTAAATATTTAAGTCTCCATTCCCGACACTTGAAAATGCCCCCCTATCAGCACAATTCCAAGGACGCCACATTCTACCACTAACTAAAAATTACTCGCCGGAAAACCACTAAAGATTAAAATTATTAAAAATCACTTTGTATTTATATATGCATCAGGCATAGGTATAAATTGAATTTGTATACCTGGTCCGGCTCTGCTCGAAAAGGTTTTAAAATTTGGGATTTCCTTATTTATTTTATGGTCGAAGGGATAATGAGGGTTTATTGCAGTCAAAAGATCAACGATATATTCTGGAAAAACTATAAAAATGACCCTGAAGTTTACTAATTTCAATCATTTTCGCCGGGGGTGTTGTTATCGGTATATCGCTGCTGTTTTGCATTTGTTTGCGTCTTTGGATCCATTTCTAGTGTTTTTTCAAACTAAAACTATTTAGAGCTATTTATTAGCCATCTACAATGGTTCGTCAGTGCGTGGTGTGTAAGAAACTCGACTATTCTAACCCAGGATTAATATTTCGTCGGTAAGTGAGAATAATGAGGTTATGTTTTTTTAGGTAAAGCAGTGGTGTAGCTAATTCTATATTTTAAGTAAATATTGCAAAAATATGGATTATTTCTTTATATTATCTGAGTTTCTGTAAAAAATGCCTACAGCGATTACGATTACTAATATTTGATCGAAATTATCTAAACGTGCACCTTATGACAGCGTGGTAATTTTTTAAAGTCATCTTCTTCTAACTTATTTGAAACTGTAGAACTGTGCATAATTGTAAATAAATGGTTTGTCTCCCTTTTTATATTATATGTTTATGGTATAAACACTAACAGTTTTTTGATATTTTACTTACTATACTTTGTAGCCTTATTTACAACCCCAATTTTTCTTAAAATATACCTTCCCTCGTACCTGAATTTTCCTGTACTTTCGGAGTACTACCGGAACCGTACGAGTTCGCCCGACGCTACTGATTGCCTACAAGGATCAAATCGTGTTACCTATCGGTCTGCCCAGCCGTTTTTGAACATCTAAGAACGGAAATGTAAATGCAAATAAAAATAAAAAAAATAAAAAAAAATAATATAAAAACTAAAATAAAAAAAAAATTGCGTTTTTTAATATAACTGCTTTGTCAATTCGCTAATTTTCTTCTATCAATTACATGATGGAGCAGACAATAATTAGAAATAAATATTTGAAGTCAAGATAAATAAATCGCGAGGGAACTAATAATTAATACCCGTCATAAAAACATTTTAAGAAAAAAAAAACTATAGTTTTGAATTTTCAGGACGAATCGAACTGCGGAATCTATACAGGGTATTTATTTATTTTCTACTTAACAAATTATTGTTTGAGCACGCCTATGGTAAGACGCTTTCATACCTTTTTCTACCCTCGCCCTTCAGTCGCCTCGCCTTACATACTCTACCTAAGATATATTTTTTGTAGTCATTTCAATTTCTATAACAAATTGTGCTATCAAAATGCACCTTGTATACAGGGTGTTATGGAAATGACGTATTATATTTAAACCAGCAAATCCTGAGATGAAAATAAATTGAAGAAATGGCAATTTAAATTATTAAGCGAAATATACACTTTATATGAAATCTCAAAATTTACTGGGCCGCTAATGAGGACCTTCGCAATCAATAGTTTATTGAGACAGTCTCGAGGTTCAACAGATGTTAGCGCATTATATTCGGTGTTGTCATATTGCAACACAGAATTGTAAAAGCACGTGTTGGACGCGCGTTATCGCTTCTTTTTCAAACTTTTTAGAAAAAGGGAACTACAATTTTAAAGTGCATACTCTCTTACCTTCAATCTTATTTTAAAATAATACATTTTATAATTAAATTCCATCAAAAAATAAATCATAGAAGTATTTTTTGCAACAGAAATCAACAGTAGATAATATCACACACATTTGAAATCACATCATGTATTTGTATGAATTATTTCACAACAGAAAAAATGGGGTAATGCTATAACAGAACGTTTAAAATTTGTATACGTCAAGCACGTGGATCCCTCGATAGCGTCATTTCATCCCAGAGTCTCGAAACATACTGAAGCAACAATAGTGGCGCCCGGCCGGTATCCAAGCAAGGGCGAGACACGCAGTGTGATCTGACATCACTGTTAGTACCTATACTCTAGTGATCCACATTGTTGCTAAGTGAATCCAGATGGAACGGCGCGACAGTATGTGGATAAAAAGGGGTTTTAAATAAGTATTTAGATATTCGATTTAAAAAAAAAAGTATGTAGACTTTCTCTAGGACACTCAAGGAGGCACCCATTTAAATATAATTAGTCATTTCCATAACACCCTGTATACAGGCCTGGAAAAGCGTTGCCCACTCATAATATCCTAGTAATAAGTTAGGAGACTAAAAATATTAAGTACGACAGAACAAACAGAAATAGGTAGATTATGTTTCCCCGAATGTGCTACGTTCTGCCTCCAGCTTCGACTGAATTTTAAATTTTAGTGCTATTTAATCTTCCGAGGGGAGTTGGAGACTGGTAGGTGCCATAAAAATTACATACTCAATACCTGTTTTTATTGTTAGTTTGTTTATAACTAGGTAAATATTGTTTCACGAAAAATGGATACGACTTAATGATTTCCTGGGTCGGCCCCATTGTGTCGACAAGAGCTTGGCAATAAACAAGTGAAGTATGAAGGGACGGACTAAGGAAAACAAGTAATGATATGATTATATTGATGTAATCAAATGAAATAACATTTTTTAAAAATATTACTAGTCATATTTATTTACATTTATAATGTCATTCTATAGATAGTTCTGTTTCGCTATCGCTATCCTCATCAAAATTAATTATAATTGGATTAATTATACGATCCAGACTAATATACGAATTTTCTACAGTTATTACGTGACGGACTGAATTTTTCAACTACCTGGGGCAATATCATTAAAGCATTTTCGTATTAATTCTACAACACTAGAACTTAAAGTCGGAGAAATATTTTCAGACCTAACCAGTGATTTTAACTGGTATAAATAATAATATGCTCTATGGGGTTAAAAATGCAATAATAGGGTGGGAGCCGTAGCACTGTATGTCCAATTTCTTCTGCCAATGTGTCACAAACATATACTTTTTTATACAAAATATCTTTAAAACTTCTAAAAATCACTTTTTTATAACTTTCTTCAAAATATATATCGTTCGCCGCCATGTAGTACTGAAACTCCAATTTTGTATTATTTGAGCTTGGAGCTTTATGTAATTGGCGACTGTGATAGCTCGCATTGTCCATTACTATCGCGCTATTCTGAGGAATGTTTGGTAAAAGACAATTCTTGAACCATTCCTCAAAAACTAACAAATTTTACCACAAAAGGATATTTAAATATCAATTAAGCAAACTAACTTACCTGATGTGCCTATATTTAATTATAATTATTACAATCCGGTCCTTTCCACATAATAATAATAAACGGTCATAAATAATGGGATGGCCACAGGTACTTTTACTGCAGTCATTAAGTTATATCCATTTTTCGTGAAACAATCTTTGCATGTTTTTGCCGTCTTCACTCAGGCTACAACTTACGAAAGAATTTATATTTAATATATTATTTAAAGTTTTGTCGAGTAGATTTGTTGTTAAACATATTGACAATGCGGCCAAAAAAATTGTACCAAAATTTATTTATCATAATAACGATCCCATGAATTGATCACATCAATTTCTTTAACTTTACCGGTAAATGCCGATGTCCAAGAGGAATTTTCTAAAAAAATCGCTTTATCAAATTAAATATAACCCACTTACATATAGTAGAAACGGACCCTAAAAGACCCAATTTTATTTTTTGTACTTATTCCTCTCAACATGGTTTTTATTTTTCATATTGCCCCAAAGGGATCACATTTCAAAAGTCTTTGGGAAATATTGACAGTCAAAATGATAATGCTTTATATTTAAAAGGGAAAAAAGCTCGAGGAAAGGATAGGCCTTTCTGCCTCGAGCAAATATAATTACATACGATTTAGTATAAAAAGGGAATGCATGTAAAAGTGTGCGGAATCGTATATTTGTCTGCAAGCATTGTTTAAATATACGTTATGCCCAAAACACTGTCGAAAATTTTTGGTTTATTTTTTAAACATAAAATGTATTAAAATTGCAAGTATATGTAAATATGTTTTTTTTCATGTGCCCCGAAAGTGCCTCTTTTCATGCATATTCTCTTCACCGAAAGTGGCGTTTTCCAAGAGAGTGGGCGGGAAAGTATCGAAGCGGGCGGGAAAGATTTTCCCGCCCGCTTCGAGTCACCATGTGCTCATAAATAAATAAAACCAGAATTGTCGGTGCGGGATGTGAACCCGCGACCCTCAGAGCGCCAGGCGGACACTCTACCCACCGAGCCATACTACAAGCGATAATAAATAGCGAATTATATATAAATTAAATTGGCAGTTAATTATTCAAAGATGTCTGAAGAATTTCTTTATTTATATGGCCTCAAAGACTCGGGCACTTAAAAAAAAATAAAACCAGACATGCCGAGTGCGGGATTTGAACCCGCGACTCTCAGATCACAAGGCGTACGCTATACCACTAGGCCACCGAGCCTATTTGTCAAAAATAATAAATAGGTATTTACATTCTCCATGCGCGAGTGTTTTCATGTCATGTAGACAGGAAAACTGTCTGAAGAATTTCTTTATTCATTTGGCATCAATGCTTCGGAGCACTTGTAAAAAAAAATACGGTACATATCTCGGGCCGTCGGAGGCTTTTCCGCATCTCGTGCGTAAAAGCCTCTTTTCCGTCCTTGATAAGTAATGTACTATTATGTAAACAAAATAAACGCTTGTTGAATATAATTTGAAAAATTATTATCTTGAAACTTTATACAAAAGACTATAGTCGAAATTAACAGCTTAAAAGTCGAACAAACTCATACTTTTTAATATAATTTGGTCACGATGCTTTAAAACAACCATAAGATTTAAATTTACTTTTTATTTGTATTTCTGTTCCTCCGATTCTTGCGTAATTATTCGCTTGACTTAAAGAATTCTTTCCCTCGAAGGATCTTCTCCTTTCTAATTCAAAACATTATCATTCCGACTGGGCCAATCTTTCCGAGGACCTTTGAAATTTCATTTCTTTTGAGAAATAAAAAAATCAACTATGGAAATGGCGGAAGAAAAATAATTTAGAGTCATGATATTATGGATTGGTTCTTTGTTAAATATTGGCATGATATTTATAATCACACACGTGCATTACAAAATTTTGAAGTTTTAGGCGTAATAACGTTTTTATTTTTGTCCAATATTAGTAATTGTTTTTAGAGAACTGTAGATACAACTATCGGTGTTAGAGTGTATTTTCCAAATTTAAAGTAACATTGGTTATTTATTATACAAGGATATCAAAATGTTGTTCTTGATCTGATTTCCAAAACACCCTATAGAATAATCAAGTAGCAGAATTATTTCAAAAGGGCAGTTTTCATTTAGAGTCCTTCTATTCTGTACGTTTTTTAGTTCATATCAATACAGACATTTGATGCAAAATGATGTTGGTTATCAATAATTAAAATTTTTCCCTAATTTCTAATGTAATATGACTTCAGTATTTTCTTTCTTTGTCAAGGAGGAGGTTTTGTGATTGGTGTCTAAGGCTGAAAATATAAGAATTATTCCTAGTATTGCGTGGTCTTCAAAAAGTTTGAGAAGCGATGGATTAACACATTTATTAATTATAATAATTTGAATTTAAATGACTAAGTTTTCGTTTGGAAATTTTTTTTACTTAAAAATATATTTTCTTCATTCCAATGTATGGAAAAATTATTATTTCCCAGACCACCAGATGATATCTTATACAATAAGGGCGTACTTTTGTCTACACAGTTGCACTTTAAAATACTAATACAGATTGGATGGTACTACGAAGAAAAGGAAGCCTTTTCCATTGATAGGACGTCACCACCTGCAGACCGGTTTCGAACTTTTTTATTCTCGTCAGTACAGGGTATGTGTCCATACCTATCATCAGCGAAGACTCTACTGTATTATCAATGGTAGTAAATGTACTAACGAGTATAAAAAAGTTCGAAACCGGTCTGCAGGTGGTGACATCCTATCAACGGAAAAGGCTTCCTTTTCTTCGTAGTACCATCCAATCTGTATTAGTATCTTAAAGTGCTACTGTGTAGATAAAAATACGTCCTTATCGTATAAGGTTTCATCGGGAGGTCTGGGAAATAATAATTTGTTCCATATATTGGTATTTGATATTAATACTACCTGAAAAGTAAATAGACTGTTTATTTTTGATTTATTCAAATAACGTCTGTTCAGATTGTGTGGGACTGCTAATAGATACGCGTTGTATTTTCTCGACTACTGCTGAAATAAAGCGTGAAGTATAGTGTCTTCTCTGATGATAGGCATGGACACTTAATCTGTACTGACTAGAACAAAAGAGTTCGAAACCGGTCTGCAGGTGATGACATCCTATCAATAGAAAAGGCTTCCTTTTCTTGGTAGTACCATCCAATCTGAATTAGTATTTAAAAGTGCTACTGTGTAGACAAAAATACGCCCTTATTGTATGAGGTATCATCGGGTGGTCTGGGAAATAATAATTTTTCCATACATTGGTATTTGATATTAATACCACCTGATGAAAAGTAAAAAAGGTAACGGCCCCAATAATTGACCTATTATCGGATAGTGTAAAATTAAAATGTTGTGACAGGGTTGAATATGAGTTGAATAAAATTTTAAAAAACTGTAGGTATATCTTGTTTATTTTTTGAAAAAATTAAATGTTATATATCTACCAAATGTACTAGTTATTGACCGTTGTAAAAAGTCATTGTTGCAATGATTGACACATAGAAGTCCTAGTAATTGACCAGTAAGTAAAATCCCAAGATATGCGTAGGGTTAGGAAGCAACGCTACTAGAATAAATAATTTATTGGAGCAAAACTCACTTAGAGACATAGTCATATGGGAAACGTGACCATCTAAAAATAAAACGAGGGGTAATGTTATTTTATTTTCTTCTAACCATGACCAAAAAGCATTTACTACATATTCAGAAAAAGTTTCACCCATCATCCATCCAGATTCCGTGTGTCCTAAGTCCCAGGATTTTGGGATACTTGCAGCTACTTTAGCAGGCATTCTTTTGTAGTTGTGTAAAACCTATATCCAGGAATCCATCTGAGGAAAAATATTGGTGTATTTCTTTGAACCAATATTGAATTTTTTTGTCACTTATTTTAGCCCTTAAATTCGGTTAATTTTGAGATACTCCATGAGCTACTTCTGGATGCCTCTTGAGGAACGATTCATACCAACGATGTCCAGATCTTCCTTTCACAAAAGGTGTTGTTCTCTGAAATTCGCTCACAAGCAATTGAACGCTGTCAAGCAAGCAATCTTTTGTCGTCGGAAACCCTTTTCCAAATATATCAAAGATCCTGTTTACCATAAATTTCTCTTCCGAGTTAGAAAGGTATGTCTCTGGAGCCATTTTTCGGTCTATTGGAATTTTTCTCATTTTTTTTGTAGATTAAAGTAGTTTTTGGGACGTTAAATAATTGCGCTGCGCGATAATAACTCATCCTGTTCTGAACTGCATCAATTGTATTTTTCAAGTTCTCTTTGGAATAAGCAGGTTGCTTTGATGGCACCATTTTTCTAGAAAAAAGAAAACAAAATATCAAGATCTAGTGATTGACCTCTATCACATTCTAATATTTGACCTAGTCGTTTGGATCGCGTTTCCATATAATTCCATACATTAATAAATAGGTCAACTGAATGAATGTAGGGACCCAAATAAATCTTATTTCAATCTTTATAAAAATGACAATATTTTATAGTAATATTAAGTTTTTTTTAAATTTGTTAACAATAACTCGTTATTGACCGCATCAGAGCACAAACTATTGTCTTAAGATTTGCTTCAGTTCGTGACCTTTTACAAAATATTCAAATATCTAGAAAATACTTGCATTTTTTATATGTCAAATACTAATCCATGAATTAGTTAACATTTAATACATATTGTAATAAGTTTCTTAGGTAAATTAAATATATACTTATTTCTTAAGGACTAAAATAAAAATCAACTGTTTTGTACTATTAATTGACTTATAGGTCAATTACTAGATTACACAACAAAATATGTGTACTAGTAATTGACCATTAAATTTCTCAATATATCGAAAAAAAACCGTTATTTAATAAACACATAAATAAAAAGAGAATTATTTTAACTTACCTTTAAATGTTTAACTACTAATCTAATGAATGAGGTCACTGTAAATCACTATTATTGAATGGCAAGTTGCTTAGGTAAAAATGGCGGTCTTCGAGGATGGCTTCTCTATGCAAGTAGAGCTATTACTTGAATGAATGTCAAATAGATTGAGAGACACTTACCCCTTCAACTTTTTTTTCTGGTATGTTAAATGCATCATAGAGGGCACTATGAATAAGATCTTAAATATTTACCATATCTTTATTTTGGATAATAAACTGAAAAAGTGGTCAAACATTACGACGCAGTCAATCACTGGGGCTCTTACCTTAGAATTTTTTTATTTTTCATTATAAATCGAAATGCCTATCTAAATAAACAGATAAACACTCGAAAAATATAATAAACCGTCACTTTTTAATAGAACTTTGTCGGGACACTTGAAAGCGACCATAAGCTTTAAAGTTCTTTTTTTATTTGTACTCTTTTTTCACCAAGTCGTGCGTAATTATTCGCTCGACTTAAATAATCTTGTTCTTTAGGGGACTCCCTTTTTTAATACAATACATTATTATTCCGACTGTGGTAATCGTTTCAAAAGGACGTTTAAAACTTGATCTCTTTTAAGAATAAAAATGAACTCTGTGAAATAAGATTTTACTATACAGGGTGTACGGGTAATGCATCAGGATACTTGTGGAAGTGGCTGTTCTACATCTTAAAATAAAGTTACTTTAAATCCCGTTTTACGTCTAAACGATATGATTTATCGACTCGAATGAAGAGTACCTTCTTTATTAGGTTCCTTTAACTTAAAACTGATCTTTTTCCAATATCAAATTCTGACAGGTTGTAGTTTTCGATTTCTTGTTCTATGACTTTACTATCTTTACTTTAACATGTAGAATCACATCTCCAAGTATCCTGGTGCCATGCATTCCTCTGGGGAACTACGCCACAATATACCAAGTGGAAGTTCATGCCATACAAGCATGCGTACTACAAAATCTTGAAAAGGGCTACCACAGCCAACAGATTTACATCCTGTCGGACAGCCAAGTTGATCTTAAGGCTCTGAACTCCAATCGGTTTACCTCAAAACTTACACTGGAGCGCCATACCAACCTAAAAGTACTTGCGGCCAGGGAGAACAAGGTGGAGCTCTTGAGGGACCCTGTTCACTCTGGGATATTAGGAAATGAAAAAGCGGATGAACTGGCGAAAGCCGGATCCGCTCAAAGTCTCAGGGGGCCCCGAACCGGCCTTTGGAATATTAAAACAGGCAATAAAAACAACATTAGATAGATGGTCGAAAAAACAACACCTATCTCGATGGCAAGGATAACCTGGTCAAATACACGCACGGGCCGTAATTGGAAAACCATCGAAAATACTATCGAATGGGATGCTAACCCTGACGCGGCCCCAGTTGAAACAAGTGATGGGTCTGCTAACAGGAGACTGCCACTTGCGAAAACACCTTCAACGGATATGTATAAACAACGGATCCATTGAATGCAGGCTCTGTGGCGAAGAGGATGAAACCGCCTCACACAATATAATATACCGCTGATGCGTAGCACTGTCTCGTAGAAGAGAAAATATCTTCGGGAACATACAACGTGGTGACAACCTCCCACATGACAAGCTTGGTAGAAGGTTACTGGACCTCATAGAAGGAACAAACATCTTCTAACAACAGTGATAGAAGTTCGGGCCTTTAAACCGACCCCCGCCTTTAACCAACCAACCAACCATCCTGGTGCTTTATTCGAATACTATCTGCCTTCAATGTCCTGTACAAGTTTTTACACAAAGAGCACTAGAACAGGTGCCTATCTCTCCCTTTCGATAACCTATAGTCAAATTGAATTTACTTTCGTTATGTCTTCATAAATATCCAAGTCATTAAAAATGTATATTTAATTAATAACCTACATATTTAATATGACAATCATTTTCTCAGGTTGATTTAGTAAGTGAAAATAAACAGTACCAATATGATTGACACGAATTTTCGAAGATCTATTAACTGTATTAGGTATATAGCAAAAATTTGTGCTATGGATCAATTTTCTTTTAAAAAGCAGAGATTTCAACCAGCTCCTGTCGACTTTGTGTTGATTTTAAGAATTACGTGTTTCTTAATATTTATGATCACCTCCACGATTTTGGGACATGAACATTACAAAACTGATTATGGTTCATATGGTCAAATTAGAAGTCCTCTGCACGATATGTATATTTTTACCAAGTTAATGTTAGTGATAGTCTGCGTAGTATTATTTCATATAAAGAGAGGTCGTATTGTGGACTTTTTAAATAACTGGCTTAAATTGGATTGTTTCTTAGAAAAGTTATTAGTCCAAAAAAATTGCTACAAAACCTTAGGAGTCTACACCTATTGTGTTCTTGCTTACACGTGTGTCAGTGGTGGTTTCTATATGACGCTTTTAATTAAAGATTACGGTAAATATTAATTTATTGAACGTTATACAGGGTGTCCCAGAATATGTTGGCAATCTCCCGGGTTCAGATAGAACACTTAAAAATAGCAAGAGAAGTTCTTATAAATTTTTCTTCCTACTTCCTCCCCTACGGAGATACGGGCCCATAACGGACGTCACTGGAAATCGTTGTTTTTTAAATAATTTTTTAAGTACTTGGTGTAATTTAAGAATTTTTTAGTATATTGGTTAGTAGATGAGTCTTCTTAAAATTCTCCCTTTTAAACACATCTGGCTTATTTAGTTTGCCAGGGACGGACTAGACGTATCACAAAAATGTTTTTTTTGTACACCCTGTATGATGAAGGAACGACAATAATATTTCTGGATACTGTAAATCTTAAGCTGAAAAAAAGGTACTCTTGATCAATGGCGATAAAGTTAACTGTTTTCGAAAAAAAAAAATTTGGTTTCTTGCATTAGTTGTTGTTTTATGTTCATAAAATTCCCTCATTGTTGCTATACCGATTTAAATAAGAATATTTATGCAAGTGTCAGTTTATGGTAGTGTCTTGAAATTTGCGGTTTTTCTCCTTTGTCTTATTAGTTACTAGCTAAGTAATGGAATTTACGCATACTGATTATATAAATCATATTGAATAAAAATATCTTTTTTTCGAAAACAATTCATTTTATCGACATTGATGAAGAGTACCTTTTTTTCAGCTTATGGTTTTGGAGTATCCAAAAATATTATTGTCGTTCCTTTATCATACAAGGTGTACAATTAAAAGCATTTTTGTGTTACGTCTAGTCCGTCCCTGGCAAACTAAATAAGCCAAATGTGTTTAAAAAGGCGAAGTTTAAGGAGACTCATCTAGTAAAAATTATTTAAAAAACAACGATTTCCAGGGACGTCCGCTATGGGCCGTAGGAAAAAAATTTATAGGTACTCCTCCTCTTATTTTTAAGTGTTCTATCTGAACCCGGGAGATTGCCCACATATTCTGGGACACCCTGTATATTTTCATACACATTAAAACATAATATCATAGGTACTAATTTTTACTCTGAAGTTGGGATTGCTCACCATTTACATAGCGCATTGGTTGATTGTGGATTTTCGTTAAACAATACTTTTATGTTTAAACGAATGTAAATCGTATGATGTCAAATTATGTAACTTATAAAAAATGATAAAATGTAGGTCATACATTTTGAAATTACAAAATATACAGGGTAATTCTTAATGACGTGCTGATATTTCAGAATGCGATTCCTTAGGTTGTGCCCCAGGATGTTGAAATTTTGAAAATTATGTTCTATATTATTTCCAAGAGAGATTAAAATATATTTATTCTTGTGCTTCTCTGAGTGGTTGCTTTGGCTTACTCGTCTTTGATCTTCGACTGCTATTGGTACAAATTGATATTTGTTCAGGCTATGACGATTATGCTTGGGGGCAACTGCCCATAGCACCATAAAAAATAAGTTGGTTTTATGACATAAAAATAGGAATATTTCTATAATAACAGATATAGAACACACAAGTTTAAGATCTCTAAACTGAAATATATTCTATTATTCCATTATTTTATATCATAATTTAAATTTTAGATGAGAGATCATGGAATATAATGCTAGCAACCGATTTATTCGTACATCTATTTTCCAAGCAGGTTAAACTTATTGTCACAACACAGTGGATGATATATCAGCATATGTTGAGATCTAATATTGAGTTAATGAATAAATATCTGGAAACTTTGACGAAAGATGGACCTCTAACGAAAGATGCTAAACTGCAAGTCGCTCATACTTGTTATAAATTATACAGCAAAATTCTTCAACAAGTCGAACATTTAAATTCGTCATTTTGCTGGCAGATATTGATTCTTGTCCCACAGCTGCTTATAATGTTCGCATACAACATTTATTTTTTGTGTAAGCTGGGATTTCAATCGACAAATCTATTACGTCATGAAAATTTCGAAATTCTTACGGGAATAATTCATTTGTTTTGTTTGGTAATACCGAGTTCTATGACTATAAATGAGTCGAAGAAATTTACGCGAGTATTGAGAAATATTGATATGTGCATTCAAGAAGATCCTATGTTTGAAGAAATTGTAAGTCGATATTTTTTTTATACAATAATATACCTAACAATAGGGAGCTTGGGGGGACAACTTTTAAGAAAATATTTTGACATTGATGCATTATCCGAATACCCTATACAGGGTGTTTCCTAACCACTCTGAAAAATGAAGGAGGTGAATCCTCAACTTATTTTAAGATGAAAATGCGGTATAAAAGTTTTTCGCATGTCGCTTCATTTGATGAAAATGCGATATTAAAGTTTTTTGCATGTTGCTTCGTTTTCGAAATACAGGGTGTTAAAAAGAATATTTTTTTTAAATTTTATTACTTAATGCTAGTGATTTGATAATGCATATGATTTAAAAACTTTGAATAATGAACTCATATGAACAAAAGTCAAATAAATTGCTGCAAATTTGCTCTATGAGTCAGTGAGCACCCATGTACACGACGTGCGAAATCGTCTCTTACGTGTTGCAAAATTTTGAAAATAACTAAAAAATTAAGGTACTCTTTTACCCAGATTCCCGCAAATGAACTAATTGTAAAATGTAAAATTAATCCAAAGTAAAGTGCTCTAATCCTTTATGTTTAACAAATATAATTAGAAAATGGTTTGGTATTAATTAATAAAATGAAATATACAATATTTTTTTTATCACTCTGTATCTCGAAAACGAAGCGATATGCGAAAAACTTTTATACTACATTTTCGTCTTAAAATAAGCTGATGATTCACCTCCTTCATTTTTTTAGATAGGTCAGGAAACACCCTATATAAGGAAAAAATGAGTTAATAATTTGAATTAGCCCAAGAGGAAGAAACATTATTTTCTATATGAAATTATTCTAATAAATACTAACGCTTCTTCTGTACCAATTTTAGATGAACCTACTATCCATGCAAGCGTTCCATAACAGAATAAAATTTGCTGTTGTCGGAGTTTTCTCATTGGATTTACCGTTAATCATTTCGGTAAGTTAAAAATGTACTATATTCTTATCCTTATCGAACGAAAATTTACTTTAGAATTTAATTTGAACCAGTTTTTTAATTGCGGTTCTCAAAAGTCAGTTCGGCAATTCTAAATTTTACTTTTTCTCCACAAAATGTAGAAAAATAGCATTTCTTGATCGAATTAAAAAAAAATATTATTGGAAAAGTTATCGTAATTTTATGCCCACATGCCAAATTTGAATCATTTTGAATAGATATTGGCCAAAAATAGATAGAAAATAAAAATTATCGTAAGTGATTCAAATTTGGTATATGTATAGACAGGAAATTAAAATCCAAACAACTTTTCCAAATATATTTTTTTTAAATTGATCAATAAATGCCATTTTTCGTCCGGTTGCGGAGAAAATGTCAAATTTGACAGTTAATAAGACGCTCATAGTCCCATTTAATTATGTAATTTTTGGTCTTTATTGTATCAAAAACTTATGGTGAAGTCAAATTTTACCTAGATCGAACAAAAATTTCTTCGCCATTGGCTCCAACTCTAATGGTGACATGTATATGATTTTTTTTTCAGATATGGACTACACTTACAACTTATATGGTAATCCTCATACAGGATTATTAAAATATTATTTTAATGACTGCAGTGCCTTTCAAGAACATAGAAGTAGTCATCCATTTAAATATAGTAAACCCTTTCAATTACATTGGGGGAGGTCATCGACGTCATTCTAACTAGCATGGAAGCATTTATCCCCTCCTGCGAAAAATTCCCTTCCAACGGCAAGCCCTGGTTTAGCAAGGATTGTGAGCGTGCCAGACCAAAAAATCTGGCTTACCGACAGTGGCGTAAAAACCCTACGACTGAGAATCGTACCATCTTTATTACCGCTCGAAACCAATGTAAGCTAACAATAGATCAAAGCAAAGAAGCCCATAATGTGAGGCTCAAAAACAAATTTCTTGACAGTCCAAACGGACCAAGGTCCTTTTGGTCAGTCGCAAAGTCCGTCAGCCAAAATTTTACCAAATCAACTATTCCACCTCTAACACGTTCCGATGGTACAATAGCATCCACAGCCGGAGACAAAGCAAACTTACTTGTTGAACTATTTTCTTCGCATTCCACTGTAGATTTCCAGGGAAGAAAATACCACCAAACATTCCTGCAGTTCAATCCGAAATGGCCGAAATCGTATTCCGTCAACGTCCCGTCAAACGAATCCTGAAAGGGCTCGACGTCAAGAAAGCTTCTGGTCCAGACGAAATTCCTGTTATAGTTCTCAAGAGATGAGCCGATGAACTAATATCAGTATTTTGTAGACTTCTTAACTTATCCTACAAACAAGGAATCTTTCCATCGTGCTGGAAGACGGCGCGAGTCTAGCCTATACTAAAGAAAGATAAGAGAACACTGCCTAACAACTATCGACCAGTCGCATTGCTTACAGTTATATCATAATGGAGAAAGCTATCAACCAATATCTTCTAAAGTACCTGGAAGGCTTCAACATTATAAGCGATCATCAATATGGTTTTCGAAAGTCCAGATCAACTGGAGATCTTCTAGCCTATGTCACCAATTTCTGGAACAACGCAATAGAACATCATGGGGAGTCTCGGGCTGTTGCACTGGATATTTCTAAAACCTTTGATCGTGTTTTTCATAAGGGACTTCTAAGTAAACTGCGATCCTATCTTATGCCCAGTCGATTCTATGCATGGTTGTCTAGCTTTCTTAACTAAGTCGAATTTAACGCTAAAAAACCCAGACAGCAGTGTTCTCTAAAAAGGTTAACATTACAGAACCGGATATAGTCATGGACGGACACGCAATCCCACTGGCTTCATCTATTAATTTGCTGGGCGTCAATCTGGGAGGAAATATATTTTGGCATAATCACGTTGTGGCAATCGCCAAGACAGCTTCTCAGAAACTTGGTTTACTCTTCCGAACCAGAAAGTTGTACATACCTCAACAACTTTTGACACTATAAAAAGTCCAGATTCGACCATCACTAGAGTACTGCTATCATGTCTGGAGCTCTGCACCCAAACATACATTCGGCTACTGGATTCCATCGAAAGGAAGGACATTCGTCTGATTGGACACCATGAGCTGACGAAAAACCTCGACAGCCTAGAACATCGAAGACAGGTTGGAGATTTGATTCTCTTTTACAGATATTTTCATGGAAAGGGCTCGGCTGACCTTGCCCTCTTAAATCCTTCGAGAGCGGCGAATAGCAGAAGTACACGACGAACCATTGCCGCCCATCCATATGTGGTTAAGCTTAGTACTCCTCGAACTTCATTATCTTTCATCTGGAGGACTTCATCCTTATGAATCGACCTTCTCGAGATCGTTTTTCCCAACGAATATAACCTCCGACGATTCAAAACCAACGTGAATCGCTTGTTGCGCACACGCACCAATCCCAGAGTGCCCCAAAGGATTTTTCCTATGGTGCTGGTGTTTGATCATAAAAAAACATCCTGTATATCTTCATAATATCGAATTTATTTATTATTTGTCGCTTACACAAAATTATTTTTAGGACGCACATTGTAAATTATTAAAATAAATTCCTCGACAGCAATTACTGGCAAACCTTAATAATATTTATTGATTGAGTATTAATGGAGACAGAATAAAAGTTATAAGATCAAAAAATAAATTGTCAATTATTATGGACAAATTGTGTGATTAAATTAATGAAATCAACGTATTGTGACATAAATAGTCCCAGCAAACGTATTTCACAATGGACATTCACCGTGCTTTGTATCCAATATGGATATCCTTAGAACTTTGTATTTTGAAACCATTCCACAATTTCAGGAATGGCAAATTCGAAGTCAGAAGATCACGCATCTACAGTTTAGTACGAATTCTATATTTTATATTCGTCATTTTTAATTGCCATTTTATTATCAGAGAATATCATACCAAAATGTATAAAAATAAGGTTCATGGTTTAATTGCGAGCACCATAGTAAAAATTTCAAGTATATTCGTTTTAGTGCCGTCTAGTTTTTTTATACATTTATTTCGAAAGCGCCATGTTGAATTTTTAAATAATACCATCGAAATTAACGTTATTCTAGACCGATTTGGATATGGTGTTAAGTACAGAAATTTGAGGAGATTATCTTATATTGTTATCATTATCATTTTATTGATGATTTCTGGCAGATTCTATTTTATGCCATCTGAACAAGGCAAGTTACGATAAGTTGAATTATTTATCTAGTCATTCTACCGGTTCAAAAAAATTAAGCAATCCAAAAAAAATATCAAATTGATTTTCTTTGATATGATATTCTTGAGACTTTGGACCTGGACTTTTTTAAAACTCGTATATCTACTATTCGATATCTTATATATCTAGAGTATATTATCGTCATATCTTTGTTCATCATTCGAAACTCAATTTCTTACTGATTTTCACTTCCATAGACACTTCCAAGGCATCTTTTAATGTACTTTTGAGTATCCATTTGGATACGCAGGCCCTTTATTTGGATACCCAGTAAACATCAAAAGGATCCAGAATTTTTTAAATTACTTAGTAATTTTAAAACTCTTGAACTGATACCAGTGATGATTGATACCTAAAAATGCTTTAAAATGATCAGAGTCAGAAAAATATTTAAAAAATAGGGCTGTTTAAAAGAATGGATACGCAGCAAAAATTCACTAAAGGATGGATACGTAGTAAAAAATCAATAAAAGATGTCTTGGGCACTTCTGATATATTCTTAAATTAAAAGAATTAAATATATAGGAATAACTTCATTAAAGATGAACAGGATACCTCTGGATCTATCACAACCTCGGCTAAATCTCTCCCAGGTCTTATATCGAGAAAAATGGGATTCTTTACCAGGGACAAATTCACCGCCATTTACACGAAAAATTCTTGGAACACGATTGCTTAGAAGCTACTCAAAAATAATAAATTATGGCATTATTGGACAGAGATCTAAACGACCTTTAAAATTACATGACCCCCTCCTTCCCATTTAAGATTTTAAGACCTACTTCATCCAAAGGGATTAAACCACGAAGGGTGTAAATATTCTTCAAAATCGTCCCCCTAAAAGGATAAAATTAAATCTCATTCCAATTGTTAATATTATGTACGGGAAGCGAGATATTAGAGATGGACAGTTTTAAAATTGGACCCCCTTCTGCAATAATGAACCAACTCAAAAACCAAAAAAAGGAGAAAAACGGTATTAAAAGAACTTTCTTTAAAAAAAATTTGTAGTGAATATAAAAAGCTGTAAGTTGTTTCTTACTGGTATTTATTTTCAAAAACATTAGAATGTAGTTCCTCATCTAAAAAAAAATATATTTTTGTCGTATATTCTTAAAGAAAAATCACTTGGTTCTTCTTTGAAAAATGTAATTTATTGAAAAAGGAATCCGCTAACGGAAACACAATGAAAAGCACGATATAAAAAAAAACAGATGTATATATGTCTTCTATTAAATTTGGTCTTCCAATTCAAAATCAATATCTTCATTGAAGCCCTCAGTATCTTCCTATAGGGTTTAATCGCCCATAAGGTTAGTATAAAAATGTTGATCCACAGCGGGAATCAGGTCCATGTAAGATTTTATATCGTTCAGTTTAAGTGTTGGTATTGCTTTACTTTGAGGCACTCTTCTAAGCTATTACAAAATACTACGCCTAAAGTAAGATTTATTTTTGACAATTTTAATTTTTTTAATATGTAACCAGTTAACCTGTTCATCTAAGACGTCTTTTTTCTATTTGTCACTTCTTTTCATTTTTTTTTAATACTCTAAAATAAACTAAATACCTAAATCAACAACATTTAAAAACACAATTAGCAAAAAGGATCCAAATTAACAAATTAACTTCTTGACAGGTCTAAAATTAAAAAAATAGGTTTGACTTAATTTTTTCTTAACTGAATACAAACTGAACACAAACGTTAAAAACTTTTTGACAACTGACACAACACGTTATTTAAGAAGAAACTACTGCTTATTGGTTCCGTCTTGCATAACGCGGACTGCCCAGTACTTTATTGCGGAACTTGAATACAGGTTTCTCTAATTTTCAATTAGGTCATATTTCCTCATAAATGGCGTCCATAGGTATTTTAAGACGGATCTTAATTGCAAATAAATAAAACACTTAATAACCTTTTTGTGATTCTAAATAACCAGCTAACTAATTTTAGCAAAAATGGTTCCTTATTGCAGAAGGAGGTCGCACTGGTAGCCTATATAGAAAACAGTTTTTCATTAATTTTAGGATCTCACTCCTGGCCGAAAAAACTATATAATCTTTATGGTGCTTTTGCAATAACTTTTCCTTATATTTCTGCTAGTGCACTAACCATGTACTGGATTAGTTATCAATGGATCCTCAAGAACCAATTTGAATGTTTAAATGAACTTTTATCGAACCTGAAAAGAAGACATATTGTATTGGAAATTCCTCATTTGGCACCAAGAAATGATTTGAATAAACGTCTTGAGATACTAAAAATTACTCAGGAAATATATGGAAAATTGACATTTCAAGCTAATAGACTTAATAATTTATTCGGGTGGCCTTTCATCTTTATCGTTCCCAGTATGTTACTTTCAGTTTTCAATGTTTCTTTTGATGCTTATCTTAAATACCAAAGAAATGATGCGAACGTTACAAGCACCCTAGCGGTAATGTGTTATATTTATATCAAGATTTTTGTTTATGTGGTGCCCAGCAGTATGACAGTTAAAGCCTCGAAAACGCTTGTCAATACAATAGGTCGAATTGAAACTATCTTGTGTCATGACGGCCCTTGTAATGAAATGGTATGTAATAATATGTATAAGTCTAGGTGTTCCAGATGAAATTACTAATTTCGTCTTAGAACCAAACCATCCTATGAAGATTTTTATAACTTTTCTTTTAAAATTTTAAAATACACATGTGGCTCCCATATATATATAAACAGTATATTGCCAATACGAACGTTCCGAAATACGAAAAGTGTCCCCGCTATGGGAGATGGCGCGGGCCTATTGAGTATGCCCAGTAGGGTGGAAATTTGATCGATCGCGTCAGAGACGGCCCGACATTATTTTTTTGTTGTTATTTGTCGCCATCTTTGGTTCTGGATGCTTTTTCAAATTACAGAATAAAAATTGGTTCATCCGCATTGTTGTCGGTATGTTATTGCTTATAAACCTAACAACAATTTTTGTAAAGGAATTCAGGAGTTTTTAATTTGTGGTGATTCGATTCGCTGTTTGGTAGGTTAGTGACTTGCTTTGTTTAAGATGAAAGGACACAAGTACATGGTATTTTTGTGCAAAAGTCGTGGAACAATACCAGGTATAAAATATTTCAGGTATGTATATATATACGAAAATATTTTGCCACATTATCCAATCTTCGGAACCGAATTTCACTAAAACGCTTGTAAAAAAAGAAGAAAGTGTCACTCGTATACAATATAATATACAGTGAGAACGTAAAGTAAGGAATAAATTCATTATCTCGCAAACTACAATTTTTTAAAAAAATCGATCGGACCCTTCGATTTTGTTTTCGGCAAATTACACCCCAAATGGTTCGAAATGTTCAGCGAGAATTTGTAGATCGGTTAGGCTATTGTCAGTTGACCAACGGAAGACACTTCGAACATTTACTTTATAAAAATTATTTTTAAGTTCACCTAACTGTTTTTTCGATAAATAAGACAGTTTTAAAATAATTTTATTCTCTGTTTTCTCCATGACTTTTTCCACTTTTCAAATTTTGAATGAGAATAACTCCAAAACGCTTGGGCTAAGGTATAGCACATGCTACATGAAAAATGTTTAGGATTTTCCGAAGAATCCGTACATGCAATAATATACAGTGGGTTCTATTTAAGAAAAAAAAATTTTTTTGTGTCACTCTTATTTGCACACCCTGTATATCTACATTTTATGTCAGAATATGCGCGTTCAAAAAACAAAATCGAAGGGTCCGAGCAATTTTTTTAAAAAATTGTAGTTTGGGAGATAATGAATTTATTCCTTACTTTACGTCCTCACTGTATATGTGGTCACTACCTAACCTTAAAATTAATGTATTTTTAATTTGGTGCATTAGTAGCTGATAATAATTTCCACAATAGTCAATATTGTGGTCATTGTGTGTCAATTCATTCTTAATTTTTGGTTTTGAAAAAGTGAGGTTAAGAAACATACGACGTCGGATGGAAGTTAAAATTAAGCTCATCGTGTCGATTGTTGCAAATATTAGGACGGAATTTGACACCAAAAGTTTACACCAATCCGGGCATCGTCGGATCATCATATCGTCAGAAATCGTATGGAGGGAACGCTGTCTTAAATGGCATTAATCGAAAATTTGATAGCAATATTTTTCCTAACTAAGCAGTGAAATTTACATTAAAAAAGTTTATTTCCGGTCCTGTCGAATGTTAACTTTCACATGGAAGGTCCCCTTCGATGCCCATAGCGGGGACATAATTGCAGATGGTATTAGCAATATACTGTTTATATATATGTGGTGGTTCGCCGAACAAACCCGAACAAGCCACGTCGATGCGCTGACTCTTCTAGCATTGGCCTATACAGGGTGTAACAAATGCGTCCTTCACCTTTGTAATTTCGGAAACAGTAAGAGATACTCGGTTAAATTGAGGCGTAGTTGCGTAATAATGAGCCCGATAATATGCCGCAAAAAATCATAAATAAATACTGGGGCTATTTGGAAAAATCTAAAACTTTGCGTTTTAGTTTTTGTTCGAAGAGATGTCCAAAAATAAATTTCACTTCCTACTTTTTATTCTCCACAAGATGGCATCATCTGTTATGCCACGTTTCGTCTTTGGGTCACCATCATCAACTCAGGAACCTAGGTACTAGTGGTATTTTAAGGAAGATGGTCAATTTAAGAAACAAAACATTGTTAAACCAGTAAGTGTTGCATACCGCTGAAAGTAGATATTTCCTCTTTCATAATTTAAACAAAGAAATCTAGGCCCGTATTTAAAAAAATCAAGTTGATGATGGTGAGCAAAAGACGAAACGTCACATTAAGGATCTGATTATGCCATCTTGTGGAGAATGAGATGTAGCAATGAGAATAAGAAATTAATTTTCGGACATCTCTTCGAACAAAGTCAGGAAACAATAGAAACCGAAATGCAAAATTTTAGATTTTTCCAAATATTTTCAAAGCCCCTAATTGATTCTTTAGAGGCATATTATTGGACCCATAATTACACAACTTTGCCCCAACACGAAGTTCGTACCTCTTACCGTTTCCGAAATCCCAAAGACGATTGAAGAATTTGTTACACCCTGTATAGAGCTTTGGATATAGAGTTCTAGGGTAGGATAGAATGGAATTAAATGATTTGTCTTTAGCAAACTGTATACGGTGCGCGTCCAAATCTTGCACAAATTGAATTAAAATTTAGGGATTTGTTTCAAAGAATTCGAAATTTACAAAATATAGGTTTTACCTTAAAAAATACGCAAGTTAAAAAAAGAAAATCCCTGAATTATAAATCAATTTGTGCACGACTTTATGTACGCATTGTAGAAGAATTAGGGTAGGAAGGACTTAACACATAATAATTTGGTTTTTATGTTTAATTTGTTTTGAAGATTAAAAATCCCAAATTATCAATTAGAGTGAGTTATGTTAGGTTAGAAAGAGACGAGAGTCTTCAGCTGATCAATATTTCTTTTCGTGAAGTTTTAGCGGTTAATAATAAAGTTTTTTTAGTTAATTTATTGATTTTTAGATTGCCTGACATGTCGATTGGGGTATCACCAAGTTTCAGGAAGATCTGTAGCAAAAATTTGAAAATTGTTCATATTTGAAATTGTTATTATTATTCTTATAACATTATATTTTTTAACTTAATTTTTTGATACCGTTTTACAATTCTTTAACTTTACGAATCCAGTTTTAAATTAGAAAAAAATTAAGTTTGCCTGCTTTACAACCTGTGATTAAACGCAGCTCTTAAAGGCCATTGTCTTATATTTCCAAAGTTCTGATAAAAGTAGGTCACTAATATACTTTTGACAGTAAATAGTAAATTAAAATAATATTATTATATTAAACATTTATCATGGGAGGTAAATTGACATTACTGTACTTTTTGTTCCAGATGACTTTAATCTGCTTGCAATTGTATAATAATCCAATAGAATTTAATGCCCTCGGGGTATTTGTGTTAGACCTTTCTTTGGTCGGTAAGGTACGTATAAGTATACTGGGTGACTTTTTCAAAATGTCATTATTCGTCCATTTATACAGGATTAGTTTTAACCAGTGCCATTCATAAGGGCGAAGTCGGACGGCGCAACGCTGTCACGGACGCCGTAAGGCCTTAGAAGCCTAATTTTTATAAAATAACATTTGGGTTACCTCTTATTTATTTATTTATTATAAAAGCACGAATGCCATAAGACTGCGGCACTGCCGTGCAATACAAGAACCTAGCAAGTCGTAAAAGTAAATTTTAAGACATTCCATTTAAAAATTGCACAACTTCTTTAATATTTAACTTATTGTTCTAAAATTTTATACACAGTAAGCTCTTGTTATATAATTTCATTTTCCAAAAAATCATTGATTTTTATTAACAATTAAACAGTTAAATAAATATTAAAAACTTACTACTCTATTTTATAGTAAGTCGACTTACTCGGTTCTTGTATTGCACGACAGGCGTCTATTGCACGAGGCCAAGTTTAGAAGTCGACCTTCTCTGCAAAATTTTGAAAAATTATAATATATACTTCTGGATTGTAATCATTGTGGGGGAGGCGCATGAGACTGAGATTTTTTTTTTGAAAAACACGCAAGAATTTCTTATGTAGATTCAACGCAAGTAAAATTCCAGTCTCCTCTACCCCTCAAAATATGGATTTTTTTTTATGATCAAACACAAGCACCATAGAAAAATACTTTAAGGCACTCTGGGAGTGGTGCGTGTGCGCAAAAAGCGATTCACGTTGGTTTTGAATCGTTGGAGGTTATATTCGTTGGGAAATACGACCTCGTGAAAGTCGTTCTATAAGGATGACGTCCTCCAGATGAAAGAATTCATAAATAAGGAAGTTTGAGAAGTACTAAGCTTAATCACATATGGATGGGCGGCAGTGGTTCGATGTGTATTTCTGCTATTCGCCGCTCTGGGCGGAATTAAGAGGGCTAGGTCAGCCGAGCAGTTTCCATGGAAATATCTGTAGAAGAGAGTCAAATCACCAACCTGTCTTCGATGTTTCAGGCTGTCGAGGCTCTTTGTCAGCTCGTGGTCTCCAATCAGACGAATGGCTCTCCTTTCGATGGAATCCAGTAGCCGAAGAGTATGTTGGGGTGCAGAGCAGAGATCAATCTCCATCTCGCTATTACGTCACCAACATTTCATTAAAATTAAAATTGCACCGTTTTTGAGCTATACCACAAGCTGACGAAGAACCTCGACAGCCTAGAACATCGAAGACAGGTTGGGGATTTGACTCTCTTTTACAGATATTTTCATGGAAAGTGCTCGGCTGACCGTGCCCTCTTAATTCCACCCATAGCGACGAATAGCAGAAATACACGACGAACTACAGCTGCCCATCCATATGTGGTTAAGCTGAGTACTCCTCGAACTTCCTTATTTAAGAATTCATCTGGAGGACTTCATCCTTATGGCACGACCTTCTCGAGGTCGTTTTTCCCAACGAATATAACCTCCAACGATTCAAAACCAACGTGAATTGCTTTTTGCGCACACGCACCATTCCCAGGGTGCTCTAAAGGATTTTTCCTATACTGCTTGTGTTTAATCATAAAAAAAAATATATGTATTTGTAATACTTTAAAAAACTCATCTCATCCTGTTGAAAAACAACTTAGGGTATGGTTTTAAGGCTCGACATTCATATTAACCCCTTGTATATCTGACAGTTGTTGTTGTTAGTCTAGCTGCAGCACAGCGGCGCTGAAAACTAGCACCCTACTACAAGTCTTAAAATTTTAGATATGGGTTACTGTGCTTACGTACCTGATAACTTTAATTCAAGTTACTACGTAGATAGTTACAATTATCATGGTTACAATAAGATCTCTGCATATTTGATTGTCAAGATAGAAGTGGAATATGCACCCAATGCGCTCATAGTATAATTATTTAGGAATATCTAAATTACTGTCTATTAAATTAAATAAACCTTAAAATAAAAAAAATAAGTTTTTATCTGGTACGTTCATTTCTAGATTACATGAAATTCGAGAATTCCCTTAGTTCGACGGTAAATATACTTCGGAGGATCGATTCCAGCAGTTTATATCACCAATGTCATGTTTATGACGAAAAAATCCCAGTAACGAATATAAGCCGTTTAAAATAATGAATCGCATTATGCATAAACCACACACATGTCCATTTTTTTGTCAAAAATCATACTACAAATTAAAAACACATATCCTTATTATACCTTAATTTAAAACAATAAGTTAAGTCTTGGGCATGTACGGTTTATGCTGTACATGCGTGCAGTTTGGCGTCAATCAGTTGAAAATAGGGTGGGTGGGAGAATGTGGTTATCAGTCCTGGATCAAGGGGGGAAGGGCTATAGCCCCGAGCCTCATCATTCAAGGGGCTCTAAACCCAGAAATTATGGCTATATAATGCTAAAGAACAATATACACTATCTCATTTGGCCCATTAGGGTTTTTAGCCCCGGGCGACTTCTTCCTAATCCAGCACTGGTGGTTATGATTCGAAGGTACAGCTCGACAAGCGAGTCTATAGCTACGACGAATCGGTAAGGGGAACGAAATATCTTCTAAAACATGGCCGAGTCATAGCCGTGCTATTATTATCTTAATAATCTAATATTATATATTTTTTCATGGCATGAATATATTTGTATCACCAGTATAATATATTAGGCCTTTCCATTAATATTTTTCGCTTATTTTGGCATTATCGCAAATAAAATCCATTTGATTTCAACATGCACCTCAAAGTTTCACGAGAAAATGGAAAGTTTATGTCACTTTTCAGCTGTTGTAGCAACTTTTTTAAGGTTGGAACCACTTTCAGTTCCAAATAATACTTTTGTATTGTTCTCCTAACAATACCAAAGTCGAAGCCTTCGATTTTTTCGACAGCAGAGAGACGGACCCTTTTTCTGACAGGAGATGACAACAATTGATCCGGGATATTTTTTTTCCTTTCAGTATCTTCTTTGTGAATGTTTTTTACTGCATCCACGCTTACTCGCGTATACATTGCGACCCTTTCTAGCTTCCGCTTAAGTGGCAATTTAAATGTATTAATTTGTGATTCTTCTTCATTATCACAGTTTTAAAACAAACCCTATCACTACGGAACTGGATGAAGCATATTGGACATCGCCGAACAACCACGCCGGCACAATGGGCATGTCACCAGATGCGTGTCGTCATCCTCTGTCTGGGATATAACCTATCAAATTAGCTCTAGCCACCGGTTACCCATGGTTACCATTGATATTGCACCATGTTGCCCTATTTTTGATTAGAAGTACTTTAATAAAAACCTATTTTATTTTGCATTTAAATATTAAAATAAATTCGTTAGTTTATATTGCTGCCCTTCTTGCTGATCTTGCATTTCCAATGTGAGAAGTTGACGATATATGAAAATGTTCGACTTTCGTCGGTGACGAACATCAAAAATTTTATGATTAATTATTTTTTTGGCCTACTATTATTAATAATTAATTGTTAAAAATGTTTTCATTTATTTTTAATAGACAATCACATTTAAATAAAAAAAAACTGTTAATTTCTCCCTAGGCTATGTTGAAACCTCAAATGTCCTTTTTTTTTTCAAAAACTTCCTTTGTTATAACTGCCACCCAAAGAAACTTTAAACAATAAAATTTTCTCAAAATGTGTATTTTTGGACATGTGCATAAGTCGATTCAATCAATGAACCCAGACCCCCTGAAAGACAGAGGAAATGTCGGTCCGATGCTCTTAAAACCGTAATTTATTTTATATTAATTATTTAGGTATACACTGAACTGCATTTGTAACTTTATTACGTTCTATAAAATGCGCCATCTCTAAAACCAACTAAATAGGGGAATAAATAATTAAAAACTAACTACTTTTTACTAGGAACTGGAAGAGCATTTTTAAAAAGGGATTTTAATTGCTTCGTTAAAATATTTAGGGCCGCAACAAAATGCTTTTAAAACTGCACTGCGTTTAAAAACAGAAATAAATAAAAAAAAAATTTAAAGGCGATGAATCATTTGTTTTAATTGTAAATTTCAACACAAACTTGTGCCACCTTAGGCCCACCTAGATAAATGTCAAAGTTAAAAATATGTTTCTTTCAAACTTTTAAAAAGCCTGAAATGTTAACATTACATACATGGTGGTAAATAAATATATTTTTTAGTCCTAGAGATCACTCACCGCCCGTTTCTTGACTACCCTAACTATGAATGATTCTAGTAAGAGTGTCCATATGTACTACGGAAAGTGACAAAATGTCATTAAAACATACATGGTTGCTTAAGAGTTATAATCGAAAATATAAACAATCAAGTTTGGGGCCCGATATCTTTATTAGAAAATACATTAGGAAAATATGAACTACTGTCGACAAGTTCATCTATAGCTACGAAAGGAATGCGCACAAAAAAATTCTGGGGTTAACAATGTTGTCTCATATATTAAATTTTAATTTAATAATCTCTTACCGATCCTAAAATTACATTTACGCATTTAAAATAAATAATAAAAGGTATATAAGAAACCAATATTCTATTATAGTTTTAATATTATTAACCTTTCTTTCGCTACTGTTTATTTTGATATTTAAATGCAAAATCTTCTTTTTTTACAAGCTTTTTAGTAAAATTCGGTTCCGAAGATCGGATAATGTGATAAGAAACATATTTTCGTATATATTATGTACATACCTGAAATACTTTATTCCTGGTATTGATCCACGATTTTTGCAAAAAAGTACCATGCACTTGTGTCCTTTCATCTTAAACAAAACAAGCCACTAACCTACCAAAGAGCGAATCGAATCATCACAAATTAAAAACTCCTTTACAAAAATTGTTGTTAGGTAATGAAAGTTTATAAGCACTAATATACCGACAACAATGTGGATGAACCACTTTTTATTCTGTAATTTGAAAAAGCATCCAGAACCAAAGATGGCGACGAATAACAACAAACAAACAATGTCGCGCCGGCTCTGACGCGATCGATAAAATTTCCACCCGAACCAACTCAATTGGCCCGCACCATCTCCCATAGGGGGGACACTTTTTGTATTTTGCAACGTTCGTATTGGCAATATACTGTTTATATATACAGGGTGATTGATGTGGTGGATGGCCTATTAGGCGTTTATGGAAAACTAGTCATCGAAACACTTTGAAAATTTGGAAGCTTATTGAAGCGGACCTGATCTTTATTTTAAAAATATTTTAAGCCATGCAGTGTTGCCGCTTCTACTTGAAAGTATTAGCAGCTTTGATAATTTAAACGGAACACCCTGTGTATTATTTTTGTTCTTATTAATTTCTTAATAACTTTTCTTAATATTTTCCTATGCCTATTTGTTATAGTTCTCGAGATAATAATTAATTTCACTTTTTTTTCGGAAAACATGTCCTACAAAAAGTGATGATATTTTTAAACTCTGACAAATTAAAGCACTGAAATTTGGTACAGAGTCAGGTTATATCCAGAGGTCTTTCACCCACTTTCCAAATATTAGTTATAATAGTACAGGGTGTTTCAAAATATAAATATTTTGATGGTTGGGAAAAATGGTAAATAGTACGTTTTTTTAAATGAATTACCCTATATCTTATCTGTTGTCCTAAAAGCTATTGAAATTGTCAATATTTCTATATATAATATTACTATACCTATATTAAACAGATTTGGCTTTCATGAGCATCTATTTAGCAAAATTAATTATTATAGATAACAATCATACTTTTTAGACCAATTTGGCAAGTTGCCTATGGAGAAAGCAAATAAGTATTCTTTGTGTCGTGTTTTGTTTTAGGGTCTTATTTTAAAATTTTGTACTTTGTGATAATGAATTAGTATACTCCTGGTAAAAACCTTCACAGTAAGACCCGTGAAGTGATTGCAAATGTTTATAGGGTATGTGAAGAGGAATCACACATCAATATTATATTTAAATTGCCCCTTAAGCGAAAGCTAGAGAGGAACATTAATACGACCAAAACTGAAAAACAATCATTATCAAGTAATTTCCTACCCTAAACCTTCAAACATAAAATGGAATTACTGAAGAATTTCCTATTTTTATTACATTATTTAAAATAATTATAGCACGCCCATGACTGACCATGTTTTAAACGATATTGCTTCCCCCTTACGGATACGTCGGAGACACAGAACCACTTGTATGTATCTTCGGTAGTTTATAAGGTCACCCTGTATTGCCAATACCTGCAGTATTATTTTGACTGCCCCTGGCCAAATATCAGACATCCTGTATACTCACCTAGTTTAAGCCATTTTTTAGATTTTCCGTGGGGCAAATTCTATAAGACCCTTTCAGCTTGCCAGAAGCATGAGTTATTAACAAAATTACAACGGGAATATTGTGGGATCCCTTTTCCTATATATTAATTTGGGCCAAATATGTCCGCAGGCAATAAAGTAATTTGTTTAATGGTTGGAATTTGGTCTTTGGGGGCGGTATTTTATCCATAGAGACTATGGATATAATAGTTATGAGCATTTATGTAATTAATATACATGTGTGTATGTCTGCAACAAACAAAAGGGTAACTAAATATCGATAATATATATAAATAATGTTTTCCCTTACAAGTTCGAGGTGCTAACATTATTTATTTTGGTATAGGAACGTAATGGCTTAAGTGTTTTATACTTTCTTAAAATCCATCTTCCTTTTAAATTTCACAAAACAATCCTATACTTTAACCATCGAACTTTACACAACAACTGAAATTCCAATGATGAGCATTGAATTTGGGATACCCTGTATACCTTGAAAATGTTTAGGTATCGATGAATAATAATGCTTTTGGAAGTAATTCCTATTCCTGCAGGAGGCTCTTAGTAGTAAAATATTTTTATAGTAAAAAAATGCTTTTGATCATATTTACGGAGCATCAAAATAGTTGTATTTGGATACAGAGTAAAATGCTTATAGTGCTAAAATTTTTATAGCAAAATACAACGTGTCTAAGATAAGGAGGGCCAGTACAGGGATCTCGGAAACCGTAAGAGATACGATGTCGGTTAAACGGAGGCAAAGTTGCGCATTTACCTGCCTAATAATATGCCGTTTAGAAAGTTTTAAAATTCTGGGTAGTTCCGGAGATATCAGGAAAAAACCGAAATTCTGAAAAATCGTTTTATTGTTTTCCTGGGTTTTTTGAGATCGAATTCTAAAGTAAATTGCACTTTTCCGCTCTATCTAACAGCGTTAATTGTTTTGTAATCCGACGGGTCGTCTTCGAAGGGCTATTATCAACTTTCTCTTTTAAATATGGTCCTGTTTTCCTGATATTGAAATTTGAGAGCTTTTTTTCTCCCGAATGCAACGATATATGACACATTGTGGTTTAATGACGTTTCGAGGGTTTTTTGAGCAACATCAGGAAATTTTGGGATACGGTCCTGTATTTCTCCGAATTTTATAAATAATATCTCACAAGTAAGCTCTAAATCTTTACTTATGCTGGACTAGTTCAATAAATAAAAAAAAATTTAATAATGAACCACAAATAAGTGAACAAAAATCATTCCAAAACAGTAATAAAACGAACAACGAAAAAAGTAAGGAACTACATAATCAGGTGTTAAAAATGATTTCCGTTATTGTCTAAACACAAATAACATCTTCTAACTGTCACATAACGGTTTTCTTGAGATAAAATTAAAAATATGTTTAAAATTTTCTGGAAAATAGAAAACCTCTTAAAACGCGCTCAAACGATCACAATGGGAATGTTAAGTGAAACAAATCTCTCGTCACCATCTTAAATTTTTGTTTCAAGCGCCTACTTTTCTTTTAAATCCCGAATCAACAGATGTTTGAAATAATGTTTCTGTACTTGGTGCACTTATTTGTGGTTTATTATTAAATTATTTGTTATTTATTGAACTAGTCCAACATAAGTAAAGATTTAGAGCTTACTTGTGAGATATTATTTATAAAATTCGGAGAAATACAGGACCGTATCCCAAAATTTCCTGATGTTGTTCAAAAAACCCTCGAAACGCCATTAAGCCACAATGTGTTATACATCGTTGCGTTCCGAAGAAAAAAAGCTATCAAATTCCAATATCAGAAAAATAGGACCGTATTTTAAAAAAGAAAGTTGATAATGGCCCTTCGAAGACGACTCGTCGGATTACAAAACAATTAACACTGTTAGATAGAGCGGAAAAAGTGGCAATGCAAAAGTGCAATTTACTTTAGAATCAAAAAAATCCAGGAAAAAAATAAAACGATCTTTCAGAATTTCGTTTTTTTCCGGATATCTCCGGAACTACTCGGAATTTTAAAACTTTCTAAACGACATATTATTAGGCACGTAAATGCGCAACTTTACCACCATTTAACCGACTTCGTATCTCTTACGGTTTCCGAGATCCGTGTACTGGCCCTCCTTATCTTGGACACGTTGTATATTGAATAATAAAACGTCAAAAATAATGGACAACCCTGAGCCAGGTAGACAGTAATGAAACCATTCCGTCAGTATTGGAAACCTATTAGAAAAATCAAAATTCTGATACCAATCCCTACCGTTTTTGTTCTGCATATTAAAATCCCTTGAAGGGAGCTCATATCTGTCACTATGATGGTGGTTTTAGAATTTTTTATCTTAAAATATCCCGTTATGAATTTTATGCCTAACGATTTTAATGAAGTATTTCTCTGTATTTGAAGAGATATCTACAGCTCAGGCAGGAAGACCCCGGGCAAAGATAATGTGTCCGTTGTCATTCTTGGTGAAATCCGATCTTGGTGAAATTTTTAGCAAAGTGTAGACTTGTGTCTTGGGATGATATCCTGAATGTTAGTTTTCAAAAAATAATCATGTATTGATCATTATACAGGCAGAAATAAAGATAACTTTTTGACCCTTAATTTCTTAACGCTCTAGCTTCATTATATTTTTTTTTGAAGTGTAACCTTTTCTTAACACGTTTTAATACGTTTTTTGGTTCACGTCATTATCTATTTTTCAAAAGAAAATATTACAATTTTTGAATTTTATTCACAATTCAGAATATCACCTTGTTTTATCGAGTAGCATAAACAATTAATAGTCCCTATTGTATTGAAGCATGCCTCGCCAAATGGTAGAAGTGACAAGAACATGAGGTGGCATTACGCGCTATTAATTTTTAGATATTTATTTATGCTACTCCATAAAATCATGTAATGTTCTGGTTTGTGAATAAAATTGATATACTGCAATATTGTCTATAAAAATTTGTATCTTCTTTTACAAAGCAGTTAATGACGTGAACCAAAAAACATTGTGTTAAGAGAAGATCACACTTCAAAACAAAATATAATTCACCTAAATTCTACCGCTCAATTCTTCCACAGGGCGTTAAGAAATTAAGGATGAAAAAGTAACTTTTATTTCTGCCTGTAAAATGATAAGACATCAGTATTTTTGGAAAGCTAAAATTGGGGATATCATCCCAAAACACAAGCCTACACTTTATTATTATCTTTGTCTGGAAATTATTGCCGGGGTGCATTTCAACTCCTTTTTATAAATTAGGGGAGCGCTTCATGATATAGATAGATTTATAAATAACATATAGTCGTCAGGGAACAGGATTTCGGAGTAGGTACCTGTAAACGAGTTTCCTTCCCAAGCGTTTATTCCTGTTTTAGGAAGAAAATGTCAAAGGAAAAAGAACTTTGTAATAGAACTAGAACTCGCGGAAAGTCTATATTTTTTGTTTCGGAAGATTTTTAGATTTAATTTTTTTTACTGCTTCATATAGAAAAAAATGATGAACTTTCCTCGAGTTGTTAACAAAATTCAGACATCTTCCGTTAAATTTTTTTTTAAATGTACCGTTTTCATAGGAAGCGAGAACTCCGTTTTTCAGCGTAGAAAATTGAAGTATAGACCCCGATCACGTGCAGTCTCTTTCTTCCGATTATCGTTGTCTTTCTCGGCGTACCGATTACGGGCGGACGCTCGACGTATTCTTCTAACTGCAAGGGACGATCCAATTCGCCTCGTGCCTTCAAAGCGTGAAACGAACAGGGGTCAAATCGGAGATTTCGACTGACTCCGACATCGGCATTATGCTCTGCCAGGTTGTCACTAAGATTAATAATATCACGACATGACCCTGCGCAACCATCGACGTAGAATTGAAAGTTTACAGTTGACGCAGAAGTGTAATAATGTGGTTAGAAGGTAAATAAAAAACAAGTTCTTACCTAAAATTTTATAATCTATTTTTAACTTTTTCTTTATATAACTAAATTGGTTGTTTAGTACACAATATCAGTAAACTATACTTATATTATTAGCAACATAATAAATACTAGGAACAAACATTTTCCAACGACCACCTACCACAAATTAGAAAAAAAAAACACAGCTATCTTGGCCAGAAAGTACCTTAAATCACACGCGTGTTGAAAAACTCAAATAGATTTATTTGTAATCTTTTTTAATCTCGGGGATACTTTTCGGTTTCTTTATGAAAAATATATAATAATAAATAACAGATAATTGTTAGGCAACCTATTAATCATATTAACTGCTTGGATAAAGTAGAACTGGGATAACTATCGATTGGTTTTTGATTTTTGCATAGAATGTTCATACAAGGTAAGTAAACGTGATATATGTAATTTGATTTGTTTTAATAATAATTTAAATATTGTTTTAAACAAATCTCGTGTAAAATTTTCATAATTAACAAATAACGATATATAACTCTATGTCTATAAATATTCAAGTTAGGTTATGAGTTTTCTAATTTTCTCAGAACGATGTATGAATTTATTCAAAGTTAAGTATAATTTTGTTTTATTATCATCAACTATGAAGTTTTATGCGCAGTACATACATGGTCTCCCATTTTCGACAATTTTATAGGGTATCTCCGTTATTGTTAGTGCTATCAAAAAAGTAATGTAGGTGTCATGTGCTCTTTTTGGGTCAAACTTAAAATGGTAAAATCAAAATTCGAAAATTTTCGCTCGTTTCAGAGATACGGGGAAAAATCAAAAAATTGACAATTTCTAAATTACCCTATATCTTCTTAGTTAAAAGAAATACAGAAAAATGTTTTATCAGAAGTTTATTTATATTGATTGTTGAATAATCTGCCGTTTTCAGAATAAGTATAAATTTTTCGAAATGTTGATAAGTCATTTTCACAAATGAATATGTAAAAATGAAATTGCGGTAAATGTTAATAACAACTAGAATGTCAACATAGTTGTCTCTAGGATATTAGCTTCTGTTTCATGGCCTACTGTGGTTTAAAGTAATAAAGTTTAAATAAATCACAAAGGAAATCAATATCATGCATGGTGCGTATATATGTATTTGTAAAGATAATTTAAAATGCTATCTTTTTATATTAAAATATGCAGGGTGTTCCTTTTAAAAAAAATGAGGTTAGGTTAGATAACTTTCTTACCTGACCCCGTATACTTATTCTGAAAACGGCAGATTATTCAACAATCATTATAAATAACCTTCTATATAAAACATTTTTCTGTATCTCTTTTAACTAAGAAAATATAGGGTAATTTTGAAATTGTCAATTTTTTGATTTTCCCCCGTATCTCTTAAGCGAGCGAAAATTTTCAAATTTTGATTTTATCATTTTAAGTTTGATCCAAAAAGAGTACATGACACCTACATTACTTTTTTGATAGCACTAACTACGGAGATACCCTATAAAAGTGTCGAAAATGGGACACCCTGTACAGTAATAATTTGCGTAAGCAAATATGAGGAAAACTGTTATCTTTATTTACAACCAAGTAAGTAAATTAAAATGTTTAAATAATTGGACATTGTATTTGTGGTCGTAGGAAAAATTGTTTACATCACTTGCGTAAGAGTGATTTTCGGCAGATTTCCGCACTCGGCTGGCGCCTCGTGCTCCATACCTCCTCGATTGGCATCTGCCACTTTCGACACTAGTTATGTAATGTATTCTATTGTTGCATTTTAAAATATTTGGCAATACTTTGCGTACACATATTATTTACAGTTAATAAAACGGAAGCCTTCCTGTTAGCACATTTGTTAGTTATAATATATGTTGTCTTGTAAAAGCCAAAATCCCAGACTGATTTCTCAAATTTAGACAGTAGTAACATTATGAAAAATGAAAGAAAAATATATTTTGTTAAATTGGTACTTATAGAATCAATAATCAACTCAAATATTTGTTTCAGATTGTAAAAGAACTCTTGTCAATAATGGTAAAATGGCGCCATTGCTTGAAATAGAACACTGACATAATAAACAAAAATGGTTAGAAGTTATTTACAGATTCAGTTTATATTTCAATTGTTGTAATTTATTGTAATACATTGCTTAAAAAAGTAACATAAAAAATATAATTATGAGTATTTTTGAAATAAAATAATAGATCTAATACAAAAACAAAAATAAAGACAGCGTTTGCGAAGGTTATTCTACACAAAATATTTTAAAAAAATGTCAAATTCAAAGGAAATTTAGTAGGAGAAAAGCTACCACCAAAAGCAGAAATGAAAATATATATAATAAAAAAAATCTACTCAACGAAATGTAACATAAAAAAAGGGTTAATAACAAAATACTCACCAAGCATGAGGTAGTTATATCACACAAAACAATTATATATATATATGTACACGAAATAGAGTTATTTATAATCAAAGAAAAAATTTAGATTTGTACAGTCTTTTTTATATCTAGGAAAAGGCGATCCCCTTATACGTGGAATGTCCTGGCAATGTAATAGCTTACTAAAATGTAGAATAACCCTGCAAATAATAAAATCAGAATTATAGCGTATGACTGATATAGATTGCGATGTAAATTTGTTCACTTTTCTTCCTACTTCTCTTCTTAACAATATTCGTATTCTTAATTAATAAATATGAAATATTAAATATTAATATAAAACAATTTTAACAGTGGACCATTTAAAAATTTAAATACATCCACATAAATTAAAATATATTATTTATATTATTAAGGTAAAGTAGATTCTAAATCATAATCATCTTGATCTATAAACATAATAATATACACTCGCCCGGCTCAAAATTCCGCCACCCTGAAATTTTGGTCAAGTTTGATATTTTATAATTTTTTTATTTTTATGCGATTTTCATGATTTTGTTATCAGTTTGTAGATCAATTTATTGTGTTTTTCCTTAATTATTATACAGGAGTGAATCAAACTGTTGTTTCTTATCGTAATTTCAAAACACCCTGGGAAAATTGAGGTGCATAATTTTATTTACATACTGTTTCTTGTCATCTTTGATGTACTCTAAACATTTCGTTTTTGGATTCATTCCATTATCTCATTTCTGCTACGAGCTGCAAAATTTTAAATGAAACGATGTTATTTTTAGAAAATGTATGTCATTGGTATTTCTATCGAAGCACGCACCAATCTTGTATTTGCTGAGCTCTAACCACCCACCGTTACATTGAGGAAATCCTCCAAGAAGTTTTTGTTCCGTTTGCTCCTTTCATTGGGAACCAATTTACATTAATACATGATAATGCTAGACCCCTCACGTTGCACATGTAGTGAGCGAATATCTGGATGAAGTTGGACTTCCAAGGTTGGAATGGCCCGTATGTAGCCCGGATCTCAACCCAATCGAACATCTTTGGGATTCATCGTCATCCTGTACAACCATAAACCTTGCAAGACTTACGACTGGCGCTGACCGAAGAATATCAGGCTATCCCTCAAGAAAGGATAAGTAACCTTATTCATTCGATGCGACGAAGATTGCAAGCTGTCATTGCTGAGAGAGGAGGAAATACATGATATTAAAACTGTTTTTGTTAATTAACTTTATGATATACCTAGTGTTTGTTTTTCTTAATAAAAATAGGCTTCAACAAACCCATGACATACATTTTCTAAAAATTACATCGTTTCATTTCAAATTTTGCTGCTCGCAGCAGAAATGAGATAATGGAATGAATCAAAAATCGAAATGCTTAGAATACGTCAAAGATTGCAAGAAACAGTATATAAATAAAATTATCCAACTCAATTTTCCTATAGGGTATTTTGAAATTACGATAAAAACAACAGTTTGATTTACTCCTGTATAATATAACTTAATCGAAAAATGTTTGTGTTTCTTTGAAGGTTAGAGACAATGCTGTATCGTGAGTGATAGACGTGTTTTGGACTTCCATTGTCTTTATTTCATTTAAATCACAACGTTTCAACTGGTAAGTATCTCCAGTCGTCTTCAGGTGAATACAGTATTCACCTGAAGATAGTATTCACCTGAAGACGACTGGAGATACTTACCAGTTGAACCGTTGTGATTTAAATGAAATAAAGACAATGGAAGTCCAAGACACGTCTATCACTCACGAAAAATGTTTGTTTACAAAATAACTAAGCAAAAACACAATAAATTGATCTAAAAACTGATAATAAAATCATGAAAATCGCATAAAAAAATAAAAAAGTTATAAAATATCAAACTTGACCAAAATATCAGGATGGCGGAATTTTGTGCCGGCGAGTGTATATGGGCAAGAATAAATAATATATTAGTTGCATCATCACAATTATACGTTTGCTTATGCTAAAGTATATTACGTCTTTTTTCATTGTGCGTTTGGTTTAATTCTTTTTTAAAATTAATTTCTGCCTCCACCACTCAGTGTTTTAGCTAAATAATCTTTAAGCAAACTTGTACCTATGCTTTTGAGGCCATCCGTTATTTTATCTGTAATGGAGCTGCCAGCACTTTTCTTTGGTTGCTGCTGTTGGTATGGATTGTATCCACTTTGGTAGCCACCTAATTAAAAAAAGTGACATAACTATTAATTTTCAATTTAATAAAAAGTTAGGGGTTATATGTTGAAAGCTAAAGACTTTAATAGAAATGATATTAACGAATACCACAATGGACAATTGAAAATACTGTCCGAACAGAAATTACTATAATTTCGAGTACCGTGAATTCGCGAACGCATTGCCTAGTGGTTTGATCGGGCGTGGGGTTAATGATCGCAAGGTATAGCTTACCTTGATTATATCCTCCCTGAGGGTATCCACCCTGGGAATATCCACCCTGTCCACCTTGAGGATATCCCTGTGGGTAGCCTTGTGGGTAGCCTCCTTGTTGTGGGTAGCCTCCTTGTTGTGGGTATCCGCCGCCTTGTGGATATCCACCGGTTTGTTGGGGATATCCACCGCCTTGTTGTGTATTGCCACTAGGATATCCAGGGTATCCGGAACCTACTCGACCACCTTGGTATCCACCACCGCCTGCTGGCTGATACCTGTAAGTTATTTATACAATTATTATAAAGATATAAATCAAATTTGTGTATATAGTCTGGAAACGCCTCAATAACTTTCGACCCGCTAATTTTTTTTTACAAAATTTGGGTTTGGCTTATACTTTTTGACAGAAGAACGTCAGTAATAATTGTCAAAATGGCGGATGGGTGCCATTTTGGTAAAGAAAATTAAATGGGAACAGGGTCTTGCGATACCCCATCTTAAAGATATTATCGAGTACTTTACGATGCCAGAATATTACTTCTCTATTCGCAACGAAAACGAAATGGCGTCGTTCTAAAAATTGAATAGTTATTTTTGTTTTATTATACCTACTTTTTTTCATTTAACGTCTTAGAAAAATGAATTCAACTTGGCATAGTATATTAGTATAGTAGAAATCGGAAAGCTACACTTTTTTGAATATTTCATGGTGTTCAAATTCAAAATGGCGGATGGGCGCCATCTTGAAAAAAAAAATTTGAATAGAAAGTGAGGTTTTGCGATACATCATTTTAAAGGTCCTATCGAGTACTTTACGATCCCAGTATATTTTGTTTTCCTATTCGTACCCAATACAAAAAAATGGTGGCATTTAAAAAAAATAAGATTTACTATTTTTTTCATTTGATTTTACAACTTTATAGAAGTCAATTTATCAGCTGTAAAGTACTAGTATAGCATCTTTAATTTTCTTGATTAAGATGGCGCCCATCCGCCATTTTGACTCTTAATACTGTCATTTATCCGTCAAAAAGTAGTTTACCTTCCCCTATAAGCCATACCCAAATTTAGTAAAAAAAAATAGAGGGTCAAATGTTATTAAGCCGTTTCCAGACTATATATACACTCTGTATAAATCTTTGTGGAAAACCCGTTTTCAGAAAGAACTGAGTTTTTAGAGTTAAACCGAATAAGGTCTAATAATTTATGTGACATTCAACACAAGAGGGTTGTTTCTATCGAGTATAATTTATAAAAAATTGAATATTTAATATTTTACTACTAACTCAACTCAACTGAGAAACTTATTAATATTAAATTTACATAATTTCAAAGTTTGCAAACCTCAAGGCTTATGACTGCTGCTGTGATTTAAATAAATAAATAAATAAAATCTCTGTACAAGTATAGGTACGTCAGAAAAAGAGCTGGAAGCAAAAACAGCAAATAATACAGCGACAAATGTAAAAGTAATAATTTCAATTAAATTTAATGCATTTAACTACTCCTAATATTTTTGCCGTAACTATTATTATTATAATAATAAATTAAAACATTTAAACAAGAGGGAGAGAAATAAAGCAATTCCTATATGTTTTACCCACCGACCTATAACTAAGGATAGTCTGGACAATGGCCACCTGAAGGCCTGCCCCCCCCCCCCCCCCCCCCCCCCCCCCGTGTTGTCTTCTTGCTACATAATAGGCCCGCGGCTGATGCCAATGTCATTAATGTAAAAATTAAATGATTGTTAAATAAAGACTTATAATACTCACCCGACGTTCGGTCTCGGCGTAGTTTCCCCTCTAGGAATTGAAGGATACAGATTACCCCCTCCGTTTGCCGGTGGAGCATTGGGAGCATTTGGATCCAAAGGAGCGGCCGCAGATTGGGTGTCATAGCGCACAAGACCGGCTGCAAAGGTTTCACATGCAATAATGTTTCAATCATAGGTGTCAATACCTACTAGTGCTGGCAAATACAGGAAAAAAGCCAAACCGGACAACCAGTTTGATAAATAACCGGTTTTGGATAACACCGGTTAGCCGCAAAATTGTTACAACCGGTAACTCAGATAACCGGTTATCCCAATAATCTGTTTTCTGAGTAATGTTCAAAGACTTTTTTACTCTACATTACAAATTACAACATATAGAAATTAATGTTTTCAATTCTGTAAAACAACCGAATTGGCCGAAACCGGTTAACAGAATACCAAATAAACTGGTTTCAATCGCCAGCACTAATCTATACCATCTTTTAATCACCTTCAAAATGACGTATCCTGAATTATTTTTGCAAATTTTTTACTAAAAGTCAAACATAGAGGAAGTAGAAAAAATAAACAAAATATCACGGCGGTATTATGGAACAAATTTTTTCAGTGACCTCTTATTATCGAATGCTTCGATTATCATCATAAATAATCATAATGTTTATATTCAAAGTCGAATGTTTAAGTATTCTACTGTATATATAGTTGGACTATTATTAGGTACACAAACAAACCGATAGACTTAAATTATTGTTCTTGTGATAAAGTTTTGCGATATGTTTATTGACATTAATAAGAAATTAGTGCAGATTATTTTATATTAGTTCTGGGATTTTCGGAAACGATGTCATAAAAACTGATTAGGTTATTATTTTCGAGGATAAGTTATTTTGCTGGCCATCTCCTATTATTAATTGGTCATTCTTAATGAAACTTTCTTACTAAGATAATAGGTTCGCAGGAATAGTTACAAACTGATTTATATTAATATTGAAAGAAGAAAAACCCTGCGATGCCATTGAAGTGAATGACATATTACTCATTTCTTCTGCAAAGGGTTAATATCATATTGTAATCAATCCCGAATCAAGCGCCCAACATTTCATTTCAGTTCCTCCCAAAACTATGAAAATCAGCTTCTTGAACTATGCAGCCAGCTGGTAGCCAATGTCATCTCAAACATTGCCTAATCAATCAAACCAAGGATACCTATATAACGAAGCAATTTTTTTGCACTATGTGAAACATCATTTCTATGGTGTTTTTTTTCAAAAACTGTACTTTTTTCAAGAAAAATTCAAATATCTACTTATCATTTCTGCATGACTATGACTAGTTATCAATATATCGTTAATTCGAAACCTGTACATTTTTGGTGCGGCATCTTGTTTTATAGAGAATTAAAAGTACAAAATAAACAAATTTTACCTGTCGCTTTAACTGTCAGTGTCAAAGATATTACAAACTACAAATAGAAAAATGTACATTTCTAGCCTACGCAACGAATACAAACAGTATTTTCCACCTCTTTCGGTCATTATTGCATCATAGCCAGATTGATATATTATTGACATATTTTATATTATTTAAATATTAAAATAAATGACTTAATTTTAGAAGAAGTTCAAAATCTAAAGTATCTGGGTTTGGTGATTGATAATGATCTTAACAGGTCCCAACACATTAGGCATCTCTCAAACAAAATACTACCTATGATACCTATAATATACAGATGTCGAAACTATCTTGCCAATAAAACTAAATTGAATGTGTACAATGCCTTCTTCCTGTCACACTTTAGATATCTAATGCCAATATGGGGAAGATGTGGGAAAACAAATTTTAACGCAGTCCAAGTAATCCAAAATAAAGTATTAAAAATTCTCTTTAATTATGATTGGTTGACTAGTTCAGAAACTTTATATAGAGAGTTGAAAATACCAAAATTGGAGATGCTTCTATAATTAGAACAGGTAAAGTTACTGTATAAAGTTTTAAAAAATAACCAAAGATGTAATATAAACATCTTATTGTCTAATAACATACACAATCACGAAACTAGATCTCAAAATAATATATATTGTGTAACTACCAGGACGAATGTAGGATTGAGTAACCCAATAGTAAGAGCGGCTAAGGCTTTTAATAAAATACCAGAGGACATTAGAGATCTTAGAAAATTATGTCAATTTGTTAATCGAGTGAAATTGTATTTAGGGATTTAATTAGGAATACGTCCAGCATTGTGAATTTTTAACTTATTGATTCGAGGCCAGTGCTATCAGGCACTGATTAGAGTGTTGTATTCAGGTGAATGTACATTATTGTTTTAAAATAAAGATTGTTTTTTCAAAAAAAATCGCAAATCTTTCAAAATCTCAATTAAAAATTTATTAATTTGACAATTACAACTGGTTTAAGGTTAATCCGCAATTACTCTTAAAATACATTTATTTCCCCATAATTTTACTATAAACTGTCAAAAGGCGATGAGATAATCTTTAAAAAAATATTATTATACTAAAAGGTGTCAAACGAATCTTGAACTAACAACAGCACTCTGGCAACATCTATTTCTATTTTACAACTGCGCTACGATCCAGGAGCTAAAATATGAATGAATACTAATCTCGTAAACATTACAACGTTGGCGCTATGATCTAATGGATTATTTATATATTTGTGCTGATTTGTGTTTTTTTTGTGATTATTGGTGAAAAATCGTCTTTATTATAAACAATCATGGTACATTCATGTATAGTTTGTAAAATAGTGGATCATTTAAATAAGGATTTATCTTCTCATCGGTAAGTATGGTTATGTTTTAATATTTAACCATCTGATCTAACGAGACCTCAGTATGGTTGCCATTCAGCCAACAAACTTATAGTTCTGATATTACTATTACTGATTTCCAATAACATTTCACACAATCACAGTTTCACTTGCCAAGAGTTTTATGAATGGATTATGAGATCTGTAGTTTACAATACCTTCGGTCCGTCTATTGGCTTACCAATTGCTTGATATGAACAGACGAAATTTTATATGTGACATAAGCACTGACCTTGCTTGAAACTGGATAAACTTTGGGTTCAATTTATACAAGGTATTAAAAAAAATTGTTTGTTATAAATTTATACTTACTATTACTATAGGAGAATGCTATATTGGCCTAATAAGGCTTCAAAACACAACACATGATAATGATTTCTTACTTTACTATAAAAGTTGTACCCTAAAGGGAAAGGATGACTTACATTTAGACGCATCGTTTACACATTTTGGCGCATCTCCCTCCATTTTACAAACTTGACTGGGAGGACATACGAATGTCGAACAAGTCCTTGAAGCACTGCCACTGACTCTTTTACACGTAGGATAGCTGCAAACGCAACAAATAAAACGTTTCAATCATTATTTTTACAAAATTATAAAAAAACGATTCGAAATAAATACTTACGAGCCACATTCATTTTGTTTTTGGTAGTAAGAGCAAGGGTCCGACTCCATTACGCACTGCTGGTTACCTGGACATCCAATATCTTTGCAGGATCTACCATATTCTATATTAAAAATCATTTAATTAGGTAATAGAAAGGTTTAAATTCGGTATACCAAAATATTTAGACCTTATAGCCGAACAATTGTGTTGTGATAAAAGCCAATCCCTAGGTTGTCTTTGTGTTATACTTCCAAGATACTTATATAGAGTATCAATTTGAAAACTTCCCTATATATACAGGGTGGCCCAGAATATGTGGGCAATCTCCCGGGTTCAGATAGAACACTTAAAAATAACAGGAGAAGTTCATATAAATTTTTCTTCCTACGGCCCCTCCTACGGAAATACGGGCCCATAACGGACGTCTCTGGAAATCGTTGATTTTTAAATAATTTTTTAAGTAGGTACTAGGTGTAATTTCATAATTTTTTAGTATCATGTTTACTAGATGAGTCTCCTTAAAATTCGCCCTTTTAAACACATTCGGCTTATTTCGTTTGCCAGGGACGGACTAGACGTAACACAAAAATGCTTTTTTTACACCCTGTATGACGAAGGAACGACAATAATATTTTTTGATACTCTAAAGTACTCTAAACCTTAAGCTGAGAAAAGGGTACTCTTGATCAATGACGATAAAATGAACTGTTTTTGAAAACAAAAATATTTTTGTTCAATATGGTTTTGTGCATTGATTGTTGTTTTATGTTCATAAAATTCCCTCATTGTTGCTATGGTATTTTTCACATGTCACATTTAAATAAGAATATTTATGCCAGTGTCAGTTAATGAATTTGCGGTTTTTCTCCTTTGTCTTATTAGTTACTAACTTAGTAATGGAATTTACATATACTGAATATGCCCACATGCATTTAATGTATGAACAAAAATATTTTTTTTTCGAAAACACTTCAATTTATCGACATTGATCAAGAGTACCTTTTTTTCAGGTTAGGGTTTAGAGTATCCAAAAAAAATTATTGTCGTTCCTTCATCATACAGTAAATAAGCCAAATGTGTTTAAAAGTGGGAATCTCAAGGAGACTCGTCTAGTAAACATTATACTAAAAAATTATTAAATTACACCTAGCACTTAAAAAATTATTTAAAAATCAATGATTTCCAGAGACGTCCGTTATGGGCCCGTATATCCGTAAGGGGGCCGTAGGAAGAAAAATTTATATGAACTTCTCCTGTTATTTTTAAGTGTTCTATCTGAACCCGGGAGATTGCCCACATATTCTGGGACACCCTGTATATCTCGCTTCCAGTAAAGAATATGAAGAATCGGACAGTGGCGTAGCGTGAAAGCAAGATATTAACGGTGGGAAGTTGACAACCTGCATATTTAACAACAACAAATGAAAAAAAATTATCAATTCGTATAATATGAACATACTATATAAGCCGGTAAACAAATTATATTAAATATGGAAATTACTACGCATGCACACTGCACGGCAGAGATAACCAGTTAATGTAATTTAAAAATTACTTTGACATTGAACTTCAAGATGTAGCACACCCATGCAAAAATCTAATTCAAACACTTTATTTGCACTTATTTTGTTTAGTCGTTTCACTAAATCCAGCTTATTTATTGCACAGCAAGTTACTTTGTTTTGTTAAATTATTTATTTTATATTAAAAGAATCTGGTAAAAATATTAGTAGAGGATTTCGGCTTAAGAGGTTGCCGGAGTCGGTCGAAATCTCCGATTTGACCCGTGTTCATTTCACGCTGTGTAGGTACGAGGCGAATTGGCTCTTCCCTTGCCGTTAGAGTAATACGTCGAGCGTCCGCCCGTAATCGGTACGCCGACAGAGACAGCGATAATCGGAAGAGAGAGACCGAACGTGTTCGAGGTCTAGATTTCAATTTTTAGCACTGAAAAACGGAGTTTTCTCTTTTTATGAAAACGGTGCATTAAAAAAAATGCCCAACAAAAGATGTCTAAATTTTATTAATAATTGGAGGAAAGCCCATAATTTCTTTCTACATGGAATAGTAAATAAAATTAAATCTAAAAATTTCTCGAAACAAAAAAATATATACTTTCCTCCAATTTTAGTTGCATTACAAAGTTTATTTTTCTTGAACATTTTTTTCCTAAAACAGAAATATACCCTTGGGCAGAAAACTCGTTTAGAGGTACTCCGGAATCCACTTAAGATGACATACGACATACTCATACATAGTTAGTTACTATTTCTTACTTGTAAAGGATTCTCCAAAATTTACTAATCCTAAAATGCTGCTAATGATGATGAAATATTTCATCTTCGGGTTTCCCTGAAACAAAATGAAACTGAATTACTTGAATATCCATTTTTCCTGCTCTATAGTATAAGTTATCAGGCGACCATAGCTCCTATACGAATTAAGTTAGGAATTTCATTCAGATATTGACTTATACTGTATCATTGGGCGTATTTCAAGAAAATATTTTTCCATGTACAGGGTTGCCCAAAAAAAAGTGTGATTACATAAATTTGCTTGGGTAGTTTAAGAGCAATAAATAAAAAATAAAAAAAAGTTTTCTAGTCCTGGAAAGAAAAATCAAAAAACATTCTAAAATCAATTCTTAAGCGGAATTTGGTGAACTTTATAACAAGGGGTCTAAAAATACTTCAAACCATAGTGTTTAGCCATTTTATACAGGGAGTTCATAATAAGGCTCCAATAACGACCCAATTCAAAATAGTTTCTCTCATTTTCACATGGAATACCCAGTATATTATTTAGCTATTGGATGTAGAATTCATAAGCAATTTTTTTTTGTAATACAAAAAAAAATATATAATTTATGTCCAGCCGTTTTCGAAAAAATTCCAAATTTCATAAATTATCTTGTTTAAATGCAATAGGCGGCTACACTAATAATAATTGTAAACTACAGTATATATTCAAAATGTCTTCCATTTTGATCTATGTATAAGTAAACGCGTTCTCAGGCACATATCTGCGGGTGAGCCAGGTTGGGCACAGACCCACCCAAAAATTTGTGGTGCCCGCCCAAAAAAACCTCAGAAAACCCTTCAAAATTGATTCTGCTCACTTTTAATTGTCAAGTTCCCCCGTCTGTACCTCTTGAAAAATGTAGGTCTAGTCACGTGACTGCACATTCTTGAAAAGATCTGACGCATTATTGCAGGATATTGTATATAACTAGTTTTAATACTAATAATAGTTGTATTTGTGATTTTTTTATGACCAAACACAAGCACTATAGGAAAAATCCTTTAGGGCACTCTGGGAGTGGTGCGTGTGCGAATAAAGTGATTCACGTTGATTTTGAATCGTTGGAGGTTATATTTGATGGGAAAAACGACCTCGGGAAGGTCGTTCCATAAAGATGACATCCTCCAGATGAAAGAATTCTTAAATAATGAAGTTCGAGGAGTACTAAGCATAACCACATATGGATGGGCGGCAGTGGTTCGTCGTGTATTTCTGCTATTCTCCGCTCTGGGCGGAATAAAGAGGGCAAGCTGAGTACTTTCCATGAAAATATCTGTAAAAGAGAGTAAAATACCCAATCTGTCATCGATGTTCTAGGCAGCGATCAGACGAATGGCCCTCCTTTCGATTGAATACAGTAGCCGAAGAGTATGTTTGGGTGCAGAGCTCCAGACATGAAGACAGACACTCTACTGATAATTATGTACATGTTGTTATGAAGAAATTACTAGATTTTATCATGATTGATCCTAGGCAGCTCTTTGCTTCATCAACTAGAAGCTATTGAGCATTTTCCTCCACCCATATCAATTTGGAAGGATAAAAAGGACCCTTACAAGATCCTCAAAGTGCGTTTAATGTCGATACTATGTTAAAATTATAGTATTTATTATTAACCTTACCACAATATTTGATTTTTACATGACGTTTAGTTCGCACAATACAAATAAACCAATTTTACTAAAATCACATTCAATTAAGTTTAAAATGCTCCCTGCGATATGCAAGATGATAATACACTACCCTACTTAATAATTCTATAAACCAGACTACATTAAACTTAAGTTATTTGGATAGGGTCAACGGCACATATACATTTTGCGAAGACCATAAATTTTCCCTAATCTGATTACGCACCATATCCTCTTGACAATCATTATTGTTGAAGTCCTGCGTCCTTTTAAGGTCCTTAAGAGGTTTACGTTAACCTGGAAGGGCCAACATTGAAAGTTTAATATCCTGATAACTAGCGAAGATGCTCGGGAATATCAATATTGTAAGAGGCGCTAATGGAGGGGAAATAAGTAGGTGTTACCACCGACATCACTACGGATAATTGCAGGAAATTTGATGCGCAGTAAAAAGTTACTGCAAGATTACAGCAAAATAAGATAAATCCGAATTTCAAAATTTCCGGGCGAAACCTGGAATCCTTATATCTAAATAAGTGCTCTTTATTAAATGATGCTGATGTAGCCACTATTTTTTTACCTGCAACGTTAGTCCTTAGCATATAACTTACTAAAATAAACTATTTGCCTGTAGAAACGATTATAATTTGCAAAATATATGTTACTTCCTGCATTAGGAAGCAATTTAAAAATTTTTTTTGTAGATTATAGCTGCAGTATTCAAATTTGAATTTAAAAATATATCGCCGGTCACGTGTCCCCAGTCGATAATTTCTTACTTTACTCATTTATATTTCACGTCATTGTACTAAAGTTACTTTTATATATAAATGATTTACACTCCTACTACAATTTGTATTGAAAAAATAATGTTCAAAGATCAACAGTTTAGTTTCTCTAACGCAATTATTAACCAGAAGTTCAGTCACCGTAGCTGCCTGTATCGCCGGTCACGGTAAAAATTGCTTATAAATAACGCCACTAAGGTCGGCCTAATAGTATAACAAATATGACCTTATGTGATTGAATTTGTGGAAAGCGTGCTCCTGCTTAGGTAAGTTACTTATTATGTTTATTTAGGTATAAACTAGAACATTGCCTAATTTTTACCAGGCGTATGTTTTTATGTTGTATCGCCGGTCACAGGCTTAACTCAGACCTAGTAGTCTTAATTAAGGGAAAAATACTACACGAAGTCATTCTCGTGAGTACAGATACTCATTTCAGTCTAACAAAGTTTAATGAATAGCTTGGATTAGCTGTTATCCACGAATTTGTGCATTTTTGTATCGCCGGTCACACCGATCACGCATGAAAATGTAACCGGAGCTATATACAATATTTTTTTATTAACATTTTATAAAAAATTAAGGAAAAATGTATTTTGATGTGCAATTTTCGTTTACACCTTAGGTAGATTAAAATATGACTAATTTTCTTAGTATTTTAACATTCTATAAGGAACATTCCAAAACTCTAAGCCAATATAAGACGATATAATAAATAATAGGAAAATGGTTAAAGTGACTGATTAAAATAACTCGGTTCCAAAAATTGGCGTTATATGATTCAGAAGGGTAAAATTATCCATGTGACTAGCGTTAAATTATTAATAAATCGATGCTATACAAAAATAGACCTTCGTGACGATGATCTTTTGCGCGGATAATTCCTCTAATTAGATACTATAAGAAACCTATTAAAAAATTAACAGGTGTTTTTGAGATTATTTATTTTTAAATTCCGATTTAATGAAAGTTGCGTGTAAAATTTTTTTGACTCATATAGGGTTTTCAAGTAGTATTTGTAAGGGGATCAAATATCATTTTCGGTCCGTTAATATACACGGGATAAAAAAAGTTTTCATTTTTAAATCGAACACACTGTATATTAACGAATTTTCCAATTCTGCGTCAAATTCTGAACCAAATTTATGTAATATACCCTATAGATCTAATATTAAAAATACCTAAAAAAGCAGGAATGAAAAAAACTCGAGATTGCTATGGAAATCAAAAAACCTATAACACGTCCCACTTTTGTTTTCCATAGCAATTTCGTTTTCTTTTCATTCCTGCATTTTAAAATATTTTTAATATTGGACCCTGCCAGTTTGCCAGAGGGGGGACATTATACGTGATCACCCTGTATATACTCTTCAGGAAGTAAAAAGAAGAAGACCTTCACAAGACAGGACTGGAAATGCGTATTCTCCACGACCAGATACCTGTCTGCAAATATACATTTTCGAGAGCACTCAATTTAAGTCATTATACCATTTTCTATACCACTTAAATACCGGTAGGGATTAGTCATTAAAAAGAAGCGCTCACATGTTATGTTGCTCCTTAGGAATGTTACAGTCTTACATGACATAAACTCTCGGTTTCGGAGTCAAAACATTTTTTAAGTCTTGTCTATACCTATGAATATCGAAGGTTAAAGAAAAACGGATCAATGTAAAAATACAACAACTTATATTGGGAGACAATCGCCTGGTTTACACGTATTTCGGTCTATCTCAGACATACCGCGGTAGATATCCATGCGCTACAAAACAAAACGCCCTCCGATTTCGTAGGTCATCGCATTAGGAATTGGTCATACCTATCAGTCTTTCTTATAGTTCGAAATTCAAAGGGTATCCTCAATTCGGTTCGTTTATTTTCCAAATTGTCCAGCTCAAGAAATAAACAAACTTTCTTCTGGAGACCATTCGGAATTTTTTAGTGGCCAGAATCGACCATATTTTTAGGATCTCCATAAGCTAAAGCGATGGAACTTAGCTTCCTACTTGTATTACGGACCACATGCGCTTACTTATATTCGCATGGTTGCGATCCTTTCAAAATCATTTCATCATTTGTTTGGAAATATCCTGTACAAATTAAATTAAAAAAATGTGATATTAAAAAATTGTTATTTCCAAAAAAACTTCGAAAGATGTAACTAGATTTTATGCCAGACCAAATCACAAACCAGAAGAAAAGGTTAAATAAAAAAGGAAAATATTAAAATCAATATCTTTATTACAATCGGTCCCCCCCCCCCCCCCCCACACACACACACACACATATTGTTGCATAAATAACCATTATAATTTTTTTTGCACTGTGTTGAATATACTCTTACAATAATAATAAAAAAAAAATTAATCATTATAAACATTAATTAAAATTACAAGTTAGTTACAATTATGACAATATTATATTTTAGAAATATGGTAGTTTTACTTAATAGTATTCGTACGTTTGTCGGTACGAGTGGCAAATCTCCATTTTTGTTTTTCCTTAATAGCCGACGCTCTATAACAAACACATTCACAAAAAGTCACAGGACCATACTCCAAACACCCGACGGCTTCAACAAAAAGACATCCAATTGCACGCGGATCTGTGGAACAAGATTCTTGACACTCAAAAGGATTGCACCATTCCGGTTCGGCTGTGCACTTGCACACGTCGGTCTTTTCATCACATTCTCCGTCCATTCTGAAAATTTTACATGCTAATTGACAGGTAGTACCCATTGTTGAACAAGTTTGACCCATTGAACATTCACAGTCACCATGTGCATCACACGTTCCGTTTAGTTTGACGTACTTGCACATTTCAAGACACTTGTCGCTGTCACATCCAGCGGAACATTCGTCGGGCAGTAGTAATAAGGATGCGCTCATGAATACCAACAATAAACTTAACGACTTCATTGTACTGTACTTAACAACAAATACTTAACTGAACCAGAATCTATTTTGCTCTTATACTTAATTTGTGTTTACGTTTCTGATAAATAAGTGATGATAACCCTGCATAACAATAATTGGTCATTTCCTTAAAATTGATAATTTGAAGGCTAATACAGGGTGTTCCTTACGAGCTGTTTTGCCTGCTGTAAGATAACCTGCAAGACGCAAGAGATCTGCACAGTTGCGAACAAGCCGATCTATTCTCGCAAGTTTCTTGCACTTGCAGCTGAAAGACCGCATTAAAGTCTGCAATAGTTTTGCAATTTTGTTGCTGCAAGTTAAGTTTTGACATGAGAGTTGCAATCGTGTCATGCAAGTCGTTTAACAGTCGGCAATTCTATTGCAGTTGCAGTTTCAACGACGAGGGCTGCCAACACAGCAAAAAAATTTACCGTGAAACTATCAAAATACGACGCTTAAACTGCGCAAAAACTGAATTAGAATTGAAATAATGAATACATGAACAACAATAAAGACACGAGACGTATTTTAAGGTTAATATTTAGTAAATTTTAAGTTAATGACGTTTAGGACATGTTCATATGAAGTTTTTTTCTCAAAATGGACCCAAGAATAACCTCCTTAAATATTAGAAATGATATTAAGAAACACCCTGTATAAATCAACTAAAAATTATGTCTAATCGATGTCTAATTATAAAGAAAATAATCATATATACAGGGTGATTCACGACGAGCCTGCATTAGAACTTTATGGAGAACTCTGAATATATGTTTCTGAAACTTTGGGGATTTAGGCTTATAGATATGCTCCTTTTAACTAAAATAGTCACATTTTCCTGTCATTTCCGGTTATACCGGAAGTAGCTGCTATCTTTCGTTTTTTAAATACAACATCGTAATTTTTATTACATTTCTTGATTAAACGTTAAATACTAAGCATATTTTATAAAACATGTTTTTGTCAGATTCTGTTAGTTTCTGCGATATCTGGACTTTTTGTGATTATTTGGCAAATGCATGACGATGAAATAATCCATATAATTTTTTTTACCTTAGCTCTTGGACTAAAATTTTTTTCTAATCGAATAACTAGAAGATCATCAAATCTCAAAAAATATTTCAAATTCGACAGGAAATGTACAGGGTGGTCACAATGCAAGATAATTGTGGAAGAATTCCACCATTAAAAACTTTCTTATTTTAAATGGAACACCCTGTATATTTTGGTTTAATTTGATGGCAAATTAGTTGTTCTTTATAAATAGTATTTACTGTCCTATACCTATAGCAAATCGTTTTGTCAAAAAATCCAATTTTATTCGGAAAATACTATTTGTTCAAGTCTGCTATGAAAACAATTGTACTTAGGGGCTGTATACTGATGTACTGAAGAGATACTAAAGGAAAATATAATTGAAAGGGTAAGAGCAGCATTTCAATCTCTCAATGCACAAGAAATTAGGAATGCTACAAGAAATAGTATGATGAAAAGAATACATAAATGCTTGGAAGTAAATGGCAATCATTTCGAACATATTTCAAAAATATAATCAAAAGATATTAGGTATAATTTTCAAACACATACGCCGTATACGTAAATCTAACCTACAACGGGAAATTGAAAATAACACAGCAGGTTTTGATGCTACAAAAAAATGTGAAAAGCAAAATTGAAGAGCTTGACAGAGCGCGTAAGCTCGAACAAACCCGATCCCGATATCTTAATGAGTGCGCGAATTAACGCGATTTTCAACTGCAAAAACAATAAAATTTTATTAATTATATCTCGAGAAGGGGCAGAGTTGGGGCATCATTTTTTCGCGAATTAACGGGTGATACCGAGTACTTTGATGGGCTGGAGGCTAGGGTTGGTGGGGCAATTAGGAGGGGAGTAAGGGTGATTGGAAATTTTTTACATAAATGCTAATAAGTAGTTTATTAATCGAGCTACGGGGATCAGGCTGGATTCAATTTGTTCATTTTTTTTGTAGCATCAAAACCGGCCGAGTTATTTTCAATTTCCCGTTTTAGGTTAGATTTACGGGGCGTGCCGACACCCCCCCCCCCCCCCCCCACGCGGCGCCTTACACAACTCAGTTCAGAATGTCGAGGGGATCCCACTGTATCGATTGAGGAAAAAAAAATACTCGATCTCGTCAAGGGATTTTCGAATACCGGAACGACTCCACTATTCAGGATGGTCGAGATATTTAAAAAACTGTCTAAAAAATTCAAAATTATTCACATAAAGAAAAATGTCACTCGAACCCACAACTTTACCTATGGGAATCTCGTAATCTACGGATACCATGAGGAGGCTCGCGCTGGTGATTCACTCGCAAACAATAAACATAAGAAATTTTTTATTTAAATTACCTGAATGGAAAAAATATTGACGGAATCGAAAATGAAATAACTAACGATATTTTGTCGCCGAGATGTGACGTTAACTCACATCAATTAACAATAATAACGTTATTACAATTTTCGCGAAGTTCAACCGTCTCCCCACTTTCACTAAGTTTATTAAATTTCGTTATAGTTCCCATTCGGAATAAATTGAGTTATACACTTAAGTTCAAAGTGCCTATCAATCTCTTCTCTCTCCGGGTAATTAGCCTGAGAAGTCGCAAGGAAGATAGGAGAATATAAAAGCTCTACACAAATTAGATAACTTATATTTTCTTGGTGAATTGCTCTCTTAAGGACCTACAACACCTTTGTATTAATTTGTTAACTTTCAAGCACTTACTCGCTTCAACTGGAACAGTAGCGTATTGACTGTCGATGTTAAGGGAAATAAATAATGAATGCAAATAAGTAGAGTGAATGCATGTATGTAATTGAGAAGAGTGCTACAAATACGGCTGCCTGGCGTGCTTTGATTGGACATGAACGAAATAGTATATTAAGATACAAGTTTCATAAGACATTATCTTAGAGCACGCGTTTAATTTAGAAAACGGCTCGCGAAGCGGGGAGTTTTCTAAAGTACAAGTGCTCTAATTGTCTTATGAACCGTGTATTTTATAATACTTTTTCTATTTGGGTCTTTAAAGTCTGAAAAACTATAGTAGATTTTTTCCATTTGAATTAATATTCTCTTTTTGGGTTGGCAATACTTTTACAATTTAATAAAATGTTACAAGTATCAAATACGCCATGATAGAAACAATTGAACACAACAAAGCTTCTTCCAATCCGTCATAATTAAAAATAAATATATTACTAAAGTTGATAAAAATGAGTCAGGAAGAAAGTTGCACTCCGTCAGAAATACGAGTAATTGCAGAAAATAATCTAGAAAAACTTTTAAAAAGAATATGCAAAACTTTGAGTTTCGGTGCGAGCAGAACAAAGTTCAAAATATTGAACAAAATAATAAATAATACTATTGAACAAAGTATTGTGTCGACACAGTAACTGACAGGAATAACAATTTATGCCCAGGAAATGTCTACAGTAACTATAAATATGTATATATAAAGTAATATGTATAATACTATATTGAATTAAAAATAAAATAGTACTTTATTGAATAAAACTTTAGAAATAGAGCATAAACTGGAAGATATTTCTATTATTTTTAGGTTATGTTGTTTTATAGTTGTGACAAGAAATTAGTTGACGGACACCGTCAGCATGTTATATATTTCCGAGTATAGATATTTCAGATAAATATCTAGTAAAAATGATCTATTTGCAAGGTTAAAGGTTAGTATTTTATAGTTTTCTATAAAATAATTTTGTCGAATCCATAATGCCAAGAAAACTAATTTCAACAAAATCAAAGTATGCCTAAAATTCGAACCCTACTTGCTGCCAACATAAAAAAAAAAATTTCAGTTCCAGTTCCAATAAAGTGGCAGGTTATTTAATTTTTTTGCATTTCGTAATGTAGCCATTATAAAACCCAAATAGAGAAACCCATAAAGGATGTTCCAAAAAAACATGTGCCATGTGGGAATTTCTTACCTAAAAATTAGACAAATTTTTCCTATCAACATGGGCCCGTAGATGCTTTGCTAATTTTTTTGTAAAATTTACTATAATCTTTTGTAAAATTTATTAAAATTTTTGTAAAATTTACTAAAATATTTTGTAAACAAATTCGCGACACACGGTTTTCACAAGCGGCCGCCCATCCAAGTACTAAACGTGCCTAACGTCGATTGACTTCTGTTGTTGCCACATGTTATCCTAACCTAGAGCGCGTTTTGTATGAACCGTTGCTCTTTATTGTGATAAATAAGCATTTTTACAACACTTTATTCAAAATTTGTAATTGCTACAATAAAAAATACTTACAACAGTACAATAATAGTCATCAGTAAAATGTATCATACATTTATAAATATTTTATTGGAGTAAATAAATTACTTTCACTTAATGGTTGAAAAATTTGCAATATATTTTAGTTGACTTTGCTAAATTTATTAGAAATTCTAACTATCGTTTTTCGTAAATTATGTTTACAATATTATTTTGATACGGATTAATAATGAAAATTGTAATTATTACAATATTTTATAGGAAATCGTACAACAAAATCTTTATTATAATAATTTTAATATAATAAAACCATCTTTTATGTCACGATCAAATCAAAAGAAAATAATAGCGCGGAAATAACGTATGTAGATCTGGATCAATCACTTTACTGAAGATAAAGTTGAATTGACTGATACTTATTACTTTAAAAAAAATTGTTTACGCACAAACCTGTATTTGATAAGAGGTGCAGTGAAATGTTTCAAATTTCGTTGCTCGGCGGCGCGTAGCTCAAATTTACAAAACGAACCGCCATTTTAAAGATTAAAAAGATGTATCACAATATACCTATCCCCATTTGAAAAAACAAGGGCAGTAGCCGCCCCCGCTAGGGGGGTTGAGACTTGAGGTTACAGGGATGAAATTAATAGTGAAACGGAAAACGGTGTCCGAGGTTTTTTTTTAATTTTCACGTACACACAATTCTCACGTACATACAATTGAGAGTCATATTCTTCGTCGATAATTTCGTCGTTTTATCTATTTTACTTTCTCTATCGATTTTTGAAATCTGCTAAAAATGCTAGTATTCTTTCCATACATAGTTGCTATAAAACCAGAAATAACGCAAAAGAAACTACTTAGACGGAAATATTCTATTAAACTGACGTGGTTCCCGACAGGCATTGTTTTAAACAAAATCAACAACCAGTTTCACGCCCCTTCAGCGCTTACTATTTATAAAGCCTATTAGTAGTAGAAGTAAGCCAATTCCGATTCACCCCCCACTCCTCTGACGTCATACGACCTTGACCGTCGAAGAGTGCAGGTGTTCATTTGACCTTGGGTGGTGTTATTGACCTTGAATGTGTGCAGGTGTTCTTAATTTCACCTTGTGACGTCATATGACTTTGGTCACCCACGTGTTCAGGTGTTCATTTTACCTTGGGTGGTGTTATTGACCTTGAATGTGTGCAGGTGTTCTATTGCGTGTGACCTTGAAATATCCTTGAACAATTTCACTTGAACGATGTCAGGTGTTATTTTGTTGTGTGACCTTGAAGTATGACCTTGACCGTCCAGGTGGACAATTGTTGTTGTTTGACCTTGTCTTTGACCTTGAACGATGCAGGTGTTTGTTGTGTGACCTTGAAGTTATTGTATACGTGACCAGGTGTCTTTTCATTGTCATATGACTTTGACCATGACCTTGTGACGTGCTGTTAATATCCCACGGGGACATGTGTTATTTTACTACATCGACTTTGAAATATTCCCTTAGCGTTGATCTGCTCATCAGAAGCTGATGTATCTTGAAATATTTACTAGCCCATGTGTGCTACGTCATTTTCGTGACCTTGACGAATTTATTTATTATTTTGTGAGCTACCTTACACGTGGGTACATCTGATGTCACTTGACCTTCAAATATTTTTAATAATATTTACTAGCCCATTGACCTTGGGAGGTGTTATTGTCCTTGAATATGTGCAGGTGTTCTATTGCGTATGACTTTGGTTGCCAACGTGGGCATATGTTGTTGGTGTGACCTTGAACGCAGGCGGGTATTTGATGCAGGTGTGCGACTACCACCCCACACCACCTTTCTGTTAATTTTGACCTTGAATATTTCCATAAATTTCATTTTTACCAGTCACATTAGCATTCTAGCTAACATTATCTGCTGCCTTGAACAGCAAATAGATATATTGTGTTTGTGTTGTGTTCCGACGAAAGTGTCTATTGAAGGTAATTGTTTTATTACATATTTCAACAATGAGCATTTCACAGAAAACCTTGGGTGAAATTAATAATATGATAAACAAAGACTTTGAATTTCCGGAGCGCAGAAAGCTTTCAACCTTGGGGGTGGGAATGGGTTATGTAATTAAAAAAGTGACTCCAACAACAACACGTTTTGGGAAAACTATTGTTGCTACATTATACGATCAATGGAATGATGTGACATTTCAAACATTTCTACCTAAGCGTGTAGCTGATGCATTTACTGAGATTTTTATTGATGATATGAATATGTCAGGTGATAAATATATTTTGACGTATTTGGGATAGAGTACAAATGCATCATCAGGAGGCAATACAAGAGCATTAATAAATTTTGGTTGTTTGGAATAGACATTTTTAAAAGAATTTTAATATTTTTATTGTTTATCATATTAAGTATTAGTTGGATATGTAATAGAATAGTTGTTGATGGCACATGTGAGGAAGCACATACATAAGCATTAAAAATATTTTCTATTTAAGATGTGTGACGAATCTATTATCAGAGAGAACCAAGATTCCTATGTTTATGATTTATTAACTAGACTACAGCAGATGGCTGAAGATATTTTAAATTTTGCAATCGGATTCGATTTGGATTTATACCGAAAATACATGAGGGATGCAATCAATTTTTTCGCTGGGGCCCATGTTTGTCAAAAGTTCCTATATGGTGTCATTAGTGTAGAGGAATTTTGCCGGAAAATGATTGACGAAGAATTGGGTTCTATGTTGCTCGAAATGCCACATATACCCATTGATTTATTGGTAAATTATGGTTTGGTGCCCCAAGATGACGGCATGAACACAAATTTTAATGGAAATAATGCAGCTAATTCTAACAATGATGACAAGATGGATGTCATTGAAGAAGAACAATTTAATGGTTGTGACCATGGGTATGAAATCGCCACTGGTGACAATAATGGCACATCATATACTTCCAGTAATGATATTGATGAACGTATTGTAATGACTAAAAATTAAATTGTAAATAAATTATGTTTAGCTATATTTTGTTTTATTTTCCCAAATATACGCTAGGTAAAATTAATTTAATATAAGTAGATAATATTTAAAAAAATAGATTATTTGGAAGTAGGGATGAAGGAATGTTTCCATAAATGAGACACAATTTGGTTATAGTAGAATAGTGTTGTTGACGGCACATGTGAGAAAGCCCATATACGACCATTCAAAATACTTTTTAAGATGGGTGATGAGGCTCAGAGGAAACCAAGATTATTATCTTTAATATTTTAGTAAATGTCATTAAACAACTTTTCACTTCTACACACTTTTTACCTAAAATTGAAGGAAAGCTGAAATTTTCGCATTTTTTAAAATATGGGAAAATTTTCGAAAAAAATTACATACTAAAACTCTCTTATTATTGATTTCTCAGAAAATTTCGTTCCTTGTAATATTTAGTAAATGTCATTAAACAACTTTTCACTCATATGCACTTTTTAAATAAAATTGAAGGAAAGCTGAAATTTTCGCATTTTTTCAAATATTGAGAAAAATTTCGGAAAAAATTACGTACCAAAACTCTCTTATTATTGATTTCTCAGAAAATTTCGTTCCTTGTAATATTTAGTAAATGTCATTAAACAACTTTTCACTACTATGCACTTTTTACCTAAAATTGAAGGAAAGCTGAAATTTTCGCATTTTTTCAAATATTGAGAAAAATTTCAAAAAAAAAAAAATTACGTACCAAAACTCTCTTATTATTGATTTCTCAGAAACTTTCGTTCCTTGTAATATTTAGTAAATGTCATTAAACAACTTTTCACTCCTATACACTTTGTACCTAAAATTGAAGGAAAGCTGTATTTTCGCTCATTTTTTCAATTTTCACAACTTAAATGATGAGGAAATTAGTCGTCAAGGATTTAATATAGATAAAAAAGTTTTGCCTTTTTTGGTTAAAAATCCATGACACACAATTTTGACATGTGAAACTATGAGGATATTAATTGTTGGCATTTAAGGATCTAAAACAGAAAAAAATTTTGCCTTTCTTTTTGGCTAAAAATCCATGATTACACAATTTTCACATGTGAAATTATGAGGATATTAATTGTTAGCATTTAAAGATTTAATATAGAAAAAAATTTATCCCTTTTTTGGTCTCCATGATTACACAATTTTCACATATGAAATTATGAGGATGTTAATTGTTGACATTCAAGGATTTAATATAGAAAAAATAATTTTGCCTCTTTTTTGTCTAAAAATCCACGATTAAACAATCCTCACATCTGAAATTATGAGGATATTAGTCGTTAACATTCAAGGATTTAGAAAAAAATGTTTACTTTTTTGGTATATAAATCCATGATTGCGCAATTTTCACATGTGAAATTATGAGGATGTTAATTGTTGACATTCAAGGATTTAATATAGAAAAAATAATTTTGCCTCTTTTTTGTCTAAAAATCCACGATTAAACAATCCTCACATCTGAAATTATGAGGATATTAGTCGTTAACATTCAAGGATTTAGAAAAAAATGTTTACTTTTTTGGTATATAAATCCATGATTGCGCAATTTTCACATGTGAAATTATGAGGATGTTAATTGTTGACATTCAAGGATTTAATATAGAAAAAATAATTTTGCCTCTTTTTTGTCTAAAAATCCACGATTAAACAATCCTCACATCTGAAATTATGAGGATATTAGTCGTTAACATTCAAGGATTTAGAAAAAAATGTTTACTTTTTTGGTATATAAATCCATGATTGCACAATTTTCACCTGTGAAATTATGAGGATATTAATTGTTGACATTTAAGGATTGAATATCCATATCCATATCTCTTATCAAATTTTTACATTCGCAATTATGGGGATGTTAGTTCTTAGATTCAAGGATTTACTTTTTAAGTAGGTAAAGCCTACGACCGTTTTTTTTACTCTGATGAGAAATTTTCTTTGTCTCAGCCTATTAGTGCAGTTCCCTATCGATCGACTGGCTAAAATCGATTTTTGACTAATTGAAAACTTTTTATATTTGGTAGTTCTAAGGTAATGACCACTGAGTAGTACATACACTCTCTGAAAAACTGTTTTGCGTGTCACTACCATCGCGTTACAATCACGTTACCATCGCACTACCACCGCCCCTATGATTTTACGTCTGAATTTTCCGTAATTCAAGGCAAAAACTTTTAAAAAATGAATGCAAATGTGAAATTATGAGAATATTAATTGTTGACATACAAGGATTTAATATAGAAAAAAGAATTTTGCCTCTTTTTTTTCTTGTCTAAAAATCTTACATTTCAAATTATGAAGATATTAGTTGTTAACATTCAATGATTTAATGTAGAATTTTTTTTTTTACTTTTTTGGTCTAGAAATCCTTGATTACACAATTTTCACATATGAAATTATGAGGATATTAATTGTTGACATTTAAGAATTTAATATCCATATCCATATCTATTATTAAATTTTACTTCCGAAATCATGAAGATGCTAGTTCTTAAATTCAAGGATTTACTTTTTAATTAGGTAAAGCTACGACTTTTTTTACTCTGACGAGAAATTATTTTTTGTCTCAGCCTATTATTGCATGAAAAGTACAGTAGGTAAACTAAAAGAGGTATGTTCAATATGAGAATCAGATTTGCGGTTCCCTATCGATCGATTGGCTAAAATCGGTGTGATTATACATAGTATTTTTAATTAATTGAGAACTTTTTGTATTTGGTAGTTCTGAGATAGTACTGAGTAGTATATAGACTCTCTGAAAAATCGTTTTACGGGTCGCTACCATCGCGTTATCATCGAGCTGCTATCGCGTTTCGATCGCGTTCTCATCGCGTTACGATCACGTTACCATCGCGCTACCACCAGCCCCTATGATTTTACATCTGAATTTTCCGTAATTCAAGGCAAAAACTTAAAAAATGCATGCCGACAAGCATTTAACTGAAATATTTTATTAAAAATCTATATAACATAATAAATTTCGAGAATTCATGCCGACATGCCTTTATTCATAGAATACCTACATAAATTGATGATTTTACGATAGTAATTTTAAAATATATTTTGAATTGTTTTGAGTATTCTGTTTTATTGTAATAGTAAGTAACTGAGTTTGAGTCAGCTGATAGGAGACGTTATGTGATAAATTAACTAGTTTACGAATGAATATTGAGATGGAAAGTAAAAACTACTTAAAACGATTTATTTCTATTATTACACACAACTTCTGAAATGACTCATATCGAGAGCGTCATATTCGCAACATCTGGTGTAAACCGATTTTCACGAAGCCCTACCAAGGTGAAAAGACCACAGCCATAATTTGCAAATATTTCGTTCATGTTTAACCAAATACCGCTTCTAAAGCTTATATTTTTAATATTGCCTCCTTTGTTTCGGTTTAATGTTATTATATTGTTTAGAATACAACATTTGAAATACTCATATTGTTAGGTTCGGTTTTCTTTTACATAATATTTACTGATTCGAGTTTCCTTTGCATTTTTAAAGTTTAAACTGTCCACACCTGCTGATTTAACCCGTTTTTCTCGCATAACTCTACCAAGGCTAGAGGACCATAACTCAAAAACATATTTTTAATATTAATATTTCTTCTTTATTAAGGAACTACAACATATTCTATGAAAAAAGCGAGAAATAACTTTAAAAGTTTGAGTCGAAGAGGCGTGATAATTATTCCATATTCCGCTTTTTTCCATTTGACTAGTTATTTTTTCTGATTATACATATATGTCATTGGTTTTCACAGAAATTATCGTAAATTATGATATTTTGAGCAGGAGGTATTATCACCATCAGTTCCAGCTGTGAATAATATAGGCACTTGTAACTCTTTAAACTTTGCATGTCTAATATAATTCCATGTTTTTTAATACTGAAAATTGGTAAGTGTATAAGGCCACAGCCAGTAATCGAACCAAGGTCTCTGAATTATTTTACATTATTCAGCGCTAGTCCAGTTAAGCTACTGGAGTTTAGCATTAGCATTAGCATTAATGTTTTATACGACTGAAAAAATAGCTTGATATTCAGAATATCCGAAAATTGAACAGAAATAAATATTACGGGAATGCAAACAAACACATAAAGTCTAATTTTCCATTGAGGTGATTTAAATCAATAAAATCTTTTAAATCAATACCTTATGTTTATTCTTCCAAATGTCCAAAGATTGATAAAGAAATAAATAAAATGCCGCCTAGGGTGACTTCGATACTGAGAACCTTGCTAACATGAAACGATCGACAATCAGTGTTCATATTATTAGAAAAAGTATCATCATTTTACATATTTCTCTAAATCACATCAATGGGCAAATAATGACTTTACCTAGTTTATTTAAAAAGAAGTAAAATTTTCGTTTTAATGCATTAGATAAAATCTAAATAGACCATCATGTTTAGTTTTAATGCGAAGATTACATAGTTTGCAAGTGATTATACATAATATTTTTTAACTAGCTTGAAACGTTTTTGTATTAGGAATGTACTAAATCAAAGGCTTAATGAGAGGTACTATTGTTTTTCAGATTTGATTTGTGTACATTATTTCTCTCTCATTGTGAATATCATTCGAACACACACTGATTGACGACAATTATTGTACAGGTGAAACCTTTTCTACTAAGCTAATGTAATGTACTGTAAATTTTACAATTTCCACATTATTACAAGCTAGGTGGCGTTTTTAATTTAAATTACAGAGACTATGGAATAAAATGTTAATGGATTAGACAATTAACGTATACCTACATTTAAAAGTTCCAGATGTGCCTAGATATAAAACTTTAATTCCAGTTTACGTAGTAGGATTTATTACATGAAATCAAACAAATACGTAACTTTGACGTGATTTAATCAATAAAAATGATCTAATATTTATTTTTTGTCGAACATTGGTAAATAAATAAAATAGTGTCAAGGATGACTTCGATATTGAGAACCTGTCTGATAGGAAATTCAGTCATCCAGTGTCCAAATTATTAGGAATTTCATCGATTTGTGAAAAAATGGCGGCTGATGGCAAATTTTGCTTTACTATCAGTGCACGGGACCATAAGAATAGCCTGACTGGTGTCATTTAACGGGGGTTAGTGCTTTTTGCCATCACCCGCCATTTTAAATCATGTAATTTGGAATCCCTTTAGAGGAAACTATCATCGTTTTTTAATTCGTGAATTTCTACAATAAAAATAAATGGGGACTAGACATAAACATATCATGTGGCTGATCTCTACCTATTTCTTTTCGAAAATGGTCGCATTTACCCTTTTATATATATATATAATACTAATAATAATACAAGAAAAGTAGGTACAAACTAGATTATTAGATAGCTGTTACAAGTTCGTGGTATGTTTATTCTTACATAATTTTGTCTTTTACTGTACGTGTATACATACTTAATTCTAGAGGTATTGTTTTTTTTTAGTCTGAATTTGCTTTTTTGACTAAATAACTCTGAAAATGGGGTTTTCACCGACAATGAGCGACGTCACGTATTTTAATGATTTTTTTGTGATTTTGTTCGGATTCTGTATCATATTTAATTTATATAAAATATATAACCATTCATTCTACCTAAATGCGATTTACATTTTTAATATTGAACAAATTTTTCTCATGATAATTTGTTAGTGATTTCCATCCCCTTTATTATTACAACTTGTAGTTAGAATTGGTCTCTATTGACATAAATATACGCTGAAAATTACATGCGATCCGACATTCTTTCGTCGTAACTGGCTTTTTTGGTCTAATAACCCTGAATAGGGGATTTGGGACACAAAGGAAAAAAAAATATTTCATCACCAGCAATAAGCGACGTCACGTATTTTAACGAAATATTTTTTATTTATTTTTTTGATTTTGTTAGGATTCCGTATCAATATTTAATTTATTTAAATTATTTTACCCTTCATTCTACCCAATGTCGATTTACTTTTTGATGGTGATTTCATTCCCTCTATTATTACAATTTTGTTCGGGTGTGTCAGAATGGTCTATTTTGACATAAATATACCCAGAGAATTACATATAACTCAATATTTTTGTTAGAAACTGGCCTTTTTCGCCTAATAACCCTGAATAAGGATACAATAGAACAAGAATTTTATTGATTTTGTTAGGGTTCTGTATCAACATTTAAGTAATTTAAAATATTTTACCCTTCATTCTACCCAATATCGATTTACTTTTTTATCGGGATAATTTGATGGTAATTTCATTCCCTCTCACTCTAGTACAGTTTTTAGTCAGAATTGACCTCTTTTGACATAACGGAACACTTTTTAGTCGGAATGGGCTTTTTGACCTAAACAAGCCTGAAATGGGGGATTCGGGATACAAAACAAACAAATTATTACCTTGGCAACCCACGTGGGCACGTATTATTTTACTACCTTGACTTTGACCTTGAAAATTTTCCTTAGCATTGAATGAGGCCAGGTGTCCTCTAACTTCACGTGATATTTCCAATAGGATTTACTAGCCTATGTATGCTACGTCATTATTGTGACTTGAACGTCTAGAAGCAATCCTATACGCGAGCAAGTGGCTTTTTTGATCTAAATTAATCCAAAAAATTACCCACCGACCTTTTTTAGTCGAAATTGTCATTTTTGACTAAATAACCTTAAAATGGGATTCGGGACACAATAGAACAAATTATTTCTTCATCGACAATAAATGACGTCACGTATTTTAACAATATTTTTTTTGGTTTTGTTAGGATTCCGTATCAACATTTAATTTATTTAAAATATTTAACCTTCATTCTACCCAATGTCGATTTACTTTTTGATGGTGATTTCATTCCCGTATTATTACAATTTTTAGTCAGAATTTTTCTATTTTGATCTAAATATATCCAAAAAAATTACAGTTTTCTGGCCGGAACTGACATTTAGGCCTAATAACCCTGAATCAGGGATTTGGGACACAATAGATCAAATTAATTGTTCACCGAGAATAAGTGACGTCACGCAATTTATTGATATTTTGTTGATTTTATTATGTTCTGTATCAATATTTCTTTTATTTAAAACATAAAGTAGAAGTTCCTATTATCGACACCTTAAGAACATTGGAAAACTTTACTTTACCTTAACAAAAAAACTTTAAATTTTTAAATACAGTCGGAATAGTTTCGACATTGTTGAAAAGGCGAAAATTATTGCAATTTTTGACATTTTTAAGCTAAGTTGAATGTTTATGCTAAAATCGACCTAAATGTAGCCTATAACCAACAACCAATTATCGGCATGGACGCCGATGATAGTCTAAATAATTAATTTGAACACACCCATTATCGGCATCAGCAAAATAAATGAAAAACTATAAAACAGTTTTTGAGCACCAACTATTGAAAACAAGAATATCCGATATAAACAAAACAATAAAATGTTAATAGGAATCAATAAACAGAAAAAATATGATGTTGAAGCTTGCGCGTGTCTTAGGACGTGTGATAAGAAATGACTCGCACAACGGTTTGGCGCGAAGTCATCCATATAATATCGACAACTGTCATTCAACCAATGACCGTTTGTCTTTGCAACAACATAGATAAAAGTTGTACGATTTACCTACAAGTATTTTACTTAACTTTCTAGCTATACAAATTTTATTTTTTCAGCTCATTACTTAATGAATTGGGATAGTCAGCCTTCGTCCCGGTACCTTAAAACATATTATTGGATCCCCTTCATTTGACCCAATATCGATTTACCTTTTTTTAAATTAACAAATTTATCATTACATGTCACTCATGACTCTTAAATGCACCTCTAGATTAACCGTAATATTCTTTCTAAGCTAATTCATTGAATATCGAAGGTTAAATAGAAACGGATCGATGCAAAAATCTGACAACTTATTGGAGACAATCGCATGGTTAACACAGATTTCGGTCTATCTCAGACATACCGTGATGGATATCCGTGTGATATAAAACGAAGTGGCTGCGCTGAAATCATGTCGATTTTGGAATTCATGGCATTATGAATTGTCATATATATCCGTCTTTCTTAGTTCGAAATTCAATATCTATAGTAAATATATTTATAATCCTACACAGACAAATAAAACACTTTTTTACATGCGAATCGTTTTTTCATCCGACTTGCCCATAAACTTGAGGGGATATTACCTAGGTAGTTTAAAGTTTCGTTAAAAACAGAACCCACAACGATTCAGCATGTTGTATTGTCCGTATCTTTGCGACTCCCCGCTTGGTTTATCTCTTCATTATGAGAAAGGTTGAATATTGGTTCGTTCAAGGATCTAAGTATTTTCGTTTAAGCTATTATGTACAAATAAAAATTATCTAATATTCATTTTTCTTATGTATTTGACATTGATAAAAAATATTATGTGTACAAATTAGTAGAAAAAAAGTAGCAATTTACTCTGCTTTAATACACACCAAAAATACACACTACTTTTATAGCGTGTCCCTTTACTTGAGTGACAATACCAAAAAAGTTAATTTATTTTGTCTTAAAGCAATCTATGGACTGAACGAAGCAGTCTTGGAAATAACTGAACTTAACTTATTGCCGGTGATGAAATAATTTGTTCTATTGTGTCCCGAATCCCATTTTAAGGTTATTTAGTTAAAAATATTCAGTTCAGCTAAAAAATGTCGGTATGTAATTTTTTGGATTAATTCATTCAATGCTAAGGAAAATTTTCAAGGTCAAAGTCAAGGTAGTAAAATAATACGTGCCCACGTGGGTTGGCGAGGTAATAATTTGTTTGTTTTGTATCCCGAATCCCCCATTTCAGGCTTGTTTAGGTCAAAAAGCCCATTCCGACTAAAAAGTGTTCCGTTATGTCAAAAGAGGTCAATTCTGACTAAAAACTGTACTAGAGTGAGAGGGAATGAAATTACCATCAAATTATCCCGATAAAAAAGTAAATCGATATTGGGTAGAATGAAGGGTAAAATATTTTAAATTACTTAAATGTTGATACAGAACCCTAACAAAATCAATAAAATTCTTGTTCTATTGTATCCTTATTCAGGGTTATTAGGCGAAAAAGGCCAGTTTCTAACAAAAATATTGAGTTATATGTAATTCTCTGGGTATATTTATGTCAAAATAGACCATTCTGACACACCCGAACAAAATTGTAATAATAGAGGGAATGAAATCACCATCAAAAAGTAAATCGACATTGGGTAGAATGAAGGGTAAAATAATTTAAATAAATTAAATATTGATACGGAATCCTAACAAAATCAAAAAAATAAATAAAAAATATTTCGTTAAAATACGTGACGTCGCTTATTGCTGGTGATGAAATATTTTTTTTTCCTTTGTGTCCCAAATCCCCTATTCAGGGTTATTAGACCAAAAAAGCCAGTTACGACGAAAGAATGTCGGATCGCATGTAATTTTCAGCGTATATTTATGTCAATAGAGACCAATTCTAACTACAAGTTGTAATAATAAAGGGGATGGAAATCACTAACAAATTATCATGAGAAAAATTTGTTCAATATTAAAAATGTAAATCGCATTTAGGTAGAATGAATGGTTATATATTTTATATAAATTAAATATGATACAGAATCCGAACAAAATCACAAAAAAATCATTAAAATACGTGACGTCGCTCATTGTCGGTGAAAACCCCATTTTCAGAGTTATTTAGTCAAAAAAGCAAATTCAGACTAAAAAAAAACAATACCTCTAGAATTAAGTATGTATACACGTACAGTAAAAGACAAAATTATGTAAGAATAAACATACCACGAACTTGTAACAGCTATCTAATAATCTAGTTTGTACCTACTTTTCTTGTATTATTATTAGTATTATATATATATATAAAAGGGTAAATGCGACCATTTTCGAAAAGAAATAGGTAGAGATCAGCCACATGATATGTTTATGTCTAGTCCCCATTTATTTTTATTGTAGAAATTCACGAATTAAAAAACGATGATAGTTTCCTCTAAAGGGATTCCAAATTACATGATTTAAAATGGCGGGTGATGGCAAAAAGCACTAACCCCCGTTAAATGACACCAGTCAGGCTATTCTTATGGTCCCGTGCACTGATAGTAAAGCAAAATTTGCCATCAGCCGCCATTTTTTCACAAATCGATGAAATTCCTAATAATTTGGACACTGGATGACTGAATTTCCTATCAGACAGGTTCTCAATATCGAAGTCATCCTTGACACTATTTTATTTATTTACCAATGTTCGACAAAAAATAAATATTAGATCATTTTTATTGATTAAATCACGTCAAAGTTACGTATTTGTTTGATTTCATGTAATAAATCCTACTACGTAAACTGGAATTAAAGTTTTATATCTAGGCACATCTGGAACTTTTAAATGTAGGTATACGTTAATTGTCTAATCCATTAACATTTTATTCCATAGTCTCTGTAATTTAAATTAAAAACGCCACCTAGCTTGTAATAATGTGGAAATTGTAAAATTTACAGTACATTACATTAGCTTAGTAGAAAAGGTTTCACCTGTACAATAATTGTCGTCAATCAGTGTGTGTTCGAATGATATTCACAATGAGAGAGAAATAATGTACACAAATCAAATCTGAAAAACAATAGTACCTCTCATTAAGCCTTTGATTTAGTACATTCCTAATACAAAAACGTTTCAAGCTAGTTAAAAAATATTATGTATAATCACTTGCAAACTATGTAATCTTCGCATTAAAACTAAACATGATGGTCTATTTAGATTTTATCTAATGCATTAAAACGAAAATTTTACTTCTTTTTAAATAAACTAGGTAAAGTCATTATTTGCCCATTGATGTGATTTAGAGAAATATGTAAAATGATGATACTTTTTCTAATAATATGAACACTGATTGTCGATCGTTTCATGTTAGCAAGGTTCTCAGTATCGAAGTCACCCTAGGCGGCATTTTATTTATTTCTTTATCAATCTTTGGACATTTGGAAGAATAAACATAAGGTATTGATTTAAAAGATTTTATTGATTTAAATCACCTCAATGGAAAATTAGACTTTATGTGTTTGTTTGCATTCCCGTAATATTTATTTCTGTTCAATTTTCGGATATTCTGAATATCAAGCTATTTTTTCAGTCGTATAAAACATTAATGCTAATGCTAATGCTAAACTCCAGTAGCTTAACTGGACTAGCGCTGAATAATGTAAAATAATTCAGAGACCTTGGTTCGATTACTGGCTGTGGCCTTATACACTTACCAATTTTCAGTATTAAAAAACATGGAATTATATTAGACATGCAAAGTTTAAAGAGTTACAAGTGCCTATATTATTCACAGCTGGAACTGATGGTGATAATACCTCCTGCTCAAAATATCATAATTTACGATAATTTCTGTGAAAACCAATGACATATATGTATAATCAGAAAAAATAACTAGTCAAATGGAAAAAAGCGGAATATGGAATAATTATCACGCCTCTTCGACTCAAACTTTTAAAGTTATTTCTCGCTTTTTTCATAGAATATGTTGTAGTTCCTTAATAAAGAAGAAATATTAATATTAAAAATATGTTTTTGAGTTATGGTCCTCTAGCCTTGGTAGAGTTATGCGAGAAAAACGGGTTAAATCAGCAGGTGTGGACAGTTTAAACTTTAAAAATGCAAAGGAAACTCGAATCAGTAAATATTATGTAAAAGAAAACCGAACCTAACAATATGAGTATTTCAAATGTTGTATTCTAAACAATATAATAACATTAAACCGAAACAAAGGAGGCAATATTAAAAATATAAGCTTTAGAAGCGGTATTTGGTTAAACATGAACGAAATATTTGCAAATTATGGCTGTGGTCTTTTCACCTTGGTAGGGCTTCGTGAAAATCGGTTTACACCAGATGTTGCGAATATGACGCTCTCGATATGAGTCATTTCAGAAGTTGTGTGTAATAATAGAAATAAATCGTTTTAAGTAGTTTTTACTTTCCATCTCAATATTCATTCGTAAACTAGTTAATTTATCACATAACGTCTCCTATCAGCTGACTCAAACTCAGTTACTTACTATTACAATAAAACAGAATACTCAAAACAATTCAAAATATATTTTAAAATTACTATCGTAAAATCATCAATTTATGTAGGTATTCTATGAATAAAGGCATGTCGGCATGAATTCTCGAAATTTATTATGTTATATAGATTTTTAATAAAATATTTCAGTTAAATGCTTGTCGGCATGCATTTTTTAAGTTTTTGCCTTGAATTACGGAAAATTCAGATGTAAAATCATAGGGGCTGGTGGTAGCGCGATGGTAACGTGATCGTAACGCGATGAGAACGCGATCGAAACGCGATAGCAGCTCGATGATAACGCGATGGTAGCGACCCGTAAAACGATTTTTCAGAGAGTCTATATACTACTCAGTACTATCTCAGAACTACCAAATACAAAAAGTTCTCAATTAATTAAAAATACTATGTATAATCACACCGATTTTAGCCAATCGATCGATAGGGAACCGCAAATCTGATTCTCATATTGAACATACCTCTTTTAGTTTACCTACTGTACTTTTCATGCAATAATAGGCTGAGACAAAAAATAATTTCTCGTCAGAGTAAAAAAAGTCGTAGCTTTACCTAATTAAAAAGTAAATCCTTGAATTTAAGAACTAGCATCTTCATGATTTCGGAAGTAAAATTTAATAATAGATATGGATATGGATATTAAATTCTTAAATGTCAACAATTAATATCCTCATAATTTCATATGTGAAAATTGTGTAATCAAGGATTTCTAGACCAAAAAAGTAAAAAAAAAAATTCTACATTAAATCATTGAATGTTAACAACTAATATCTTCATAATTTGAAATGTAAGATTTTTAGACAAGAAAAAAAAGAGGCAAAATTCTTTTTTCTATATTAAATCCTTGTATGTCAACAATTAATATTCTCATAATTTCACATTTGCATTCATTTTTTAAAAGTTTTTGCCTTGAATTACGGAAAATTCAGACGTAAAATCATAGGGGCGGTGGTAGTGCGATGGTAACGTGATTGTAACGCGATGGTAGTGACACGCAAAACAGTTTTTCAGAGAGTGTATGTACTACTCAGTGGTCATTACCTTAGAACTACCAAATATAAAAAGTTTTCAATTAGTCAAAAATCGATTTTAGCCAGTCGATCGATAGGGAACTGCACTAATAGGCTGAGACAAAGAAAATTTCTCATCAGAGTAAAAAAAACGGTCGTAGGCTTTACCTACTTAAAAAGTAAATCCTTGAATCTAAGAACTAACATCCCCATAATTGCGAATGTAAAAATTTGATAAGAGATATGGATATGGATATTCAATCCTTAAATGTCAACAATTAATATCCTCATAATTTCACAGGTGAAAATTGTGCAATCATGGATTTATATACCAAAAAAGTAAACATTTTTTTCTAAATCCTTGAATGTTAACGACTAATATCCTCATAATTTCAGATGTGAGGATTGTTTAATCGTGGATTTTTAGACAAAAAAGAGGCAAAATTATTTTTTCTATATTAAATCCTTGAATGTCAACAATTAACATCCTCATAATTTCACATGTGAAAATTGCGCAATCATGGATTTATATACCAAAAAAGTAAACATTTTTTTCTAAATCCTTGAATGTTAACGACTAATATCCTCATAATTTCAGATGTGAGGATTGTTTAATCGTGGATTTTTAGACAAAAAAGAGGCAAAATTATTTTTTCTATATTAAATCCTTGAATGTCAACAATTAACATCCTCATAATTTCACATGTGAAAATTGCGCAATCATGGATTTATATACCAAAAAAGTAAACATTTTTTTCTAAATCCTTGAATGTTAACGACTAATATCCTCATAATTTCAGATGTGAGGATTGTTTAATCGTGGATTTTTAGACAAAAAAGAGGCAAAATTATTTTTTCTATATTAAATCCTTGAATGTCAACAATTAACATCCTCATAATTTCATATGTGAAAATTGTGTAATCATGGAGACCAAAAAAGGGATAAATTTTTTTCTATATTAAATCTTTAAATGCTAACAATTAATATCCTCATAATTTCACATGTGAAAATTGTGTAATCATGGATTTTTAGCCAAAAAGAAAGGCAAAATTTTTTTCTGTTTTAGATCCTTAAATGCCAACAATTAATATCCTCATAGTTTCACATGTCAAAATTGTGTGTCATGGATTTTTAACCAAAAAAGGCAAAACTTTTTTATCTATATTAAATCCTTGACGACTAATTTCCTCATCATTTAAGTTGTGAAAATTGAAAAAATGAGCGAAAATACAGCTTTCCTTCAATTTTAGGTACAAAGTGTATAGGAGTGAAAAGTTGTTTAATGACATTTACTAAATATTACAAGGAACGAAAGTTTCTGAGAAATCAATAATAAGAGAGTTTTGGTACGTAATTTTTTTTTTTTTGAAATTTTTCTCAATATTTGAAAAAATGCGAAAATTTCAGCTTTCCTTCAATTTTAGGTAAAAAGTGCATAGTAGTGAAAAGTTGTTTAATGACATTTACTAAATATTACAAGGAACGAAATTTTCTGAGAAATCAATAATAAGAGAGTTTTGGTACGTAATTTTTTCCGAAATTTTTCTCAATATTTGAAAAAATGCGAAAATTTCAGCTTTCCTTCAATTTTATTTAAAAAGTGCATATGAGTGAAAAGTTGTTTAATGACATTTACTAAATATTACAAGGAACGAAATTTTCTGAGAAATCAATAATAAGAGAGTTTTAGTATGTAATTTTTTTCGAAAATTTTCCCATATTTTAAAAAATGCGAAAATTTCAGCTTTCCTTCAATTTTAGGTAAAAAGTGTGTAGAAGTGAAAAGTTGTTTAATGACATTTACTAAAATATTAAAGATAATAATCTTGGTTTCCTCTGAGCCTCATCACCCATCTTAAAAAGTATTTTGAATGGTCGTATATGGGCTTTCTCACATGTGCCGTCAACAACACTATTCTACTATAACCAAATTGTGTCTCATTTATGGAAACATTCCTTCATCCCTACTTCCAAATAATCTATTTTTTTAAATATTATCTACTTATATTAAATTAATTTTACCTAGCGTATATTTGGGAAAATAAAACAAAATATAGCTAAACATAATTTATTTACAATTTAATTTTTAGTCATTACAATACGTTCATCAATATCATTACTGGAAGTATATGATGTGCCATTATTGTCACCAGTGGCGATTTCATACCCATGGTCACAACCATTAAATTGTTCTTCTTCAATGACATCCATCTTGTCATCATTGTTAGAATTAGCTGCATTATTTCCATTAAAATTTGTGTTCATGCCGTCATCTTGGGGCACCAAACCATAATTTACCAATAAATCAATGGGTATATGTGGCATTTCGAGCAACATAGAACCCAATTCTTCGTCAATCATTTTCCGGCAAAATTCCTCTACACTAATGACACCATATAGGAACTTTTGACAAACATGGGCCCCAGCGAAAAAATTGATTGCATCCCTCATGTATTTTCGGTATAAATCCAAATCGAATCCGATTGCAAAATTTAAAATATCTTCAGCCATCTGCTGTAGTCTAGTTAATAAATCATAAACATAGGAATCTTGGTTCTCTCTGATAATAGATTCGTCACACATCTTAAATAGAAAATATTTTTAATGCTTATGTATGTGCTTCCTCACATGTGCCATCAACAACTATTCTATTACATATCCAACTAATACTTAATATGATAAACAATAAAAATATTAAAATTCTTTTAAAAATGTCTATTCCAAACAACCAAAATTTATTAATGCTCTTGTATTGCCTCCTGATGATGCATTTGTACTCTATCCCAAATACGTCAAAATATATTTATCACCTGACATATTCATATCATCAATAAAAATCTCAGTAAATGCATCAGCTACACGCTTAGGTAGAAATGTTTGAAATGTCACATCATTCCATTGATCGTATAATGTAGCAACAATAGTTTTCCCAAAACGTGTTGTTGTTGGAGTCACTTTTTTAATTACATAACCCATTCCCACCCCCAAGGTTGAAAGCTTTCTGCGCTCCGGAAATTCAAAGTCTTTGTTTATCATATTATTAATTTCACCCAAGGTTTTCTGTGAAATGCTCATTGTTGAAATATGTAATAAAACAATTACCTTCAATAGACACTTTCGTCGGAACACAACACAAACACAATATATCTATTTGCTGTTCAAGGCAGCAGATAATGTTAGCTAGAATGCTAATGTGACTGGTAAAAATGAAATTTATGGAAATATTCAAGGTCAAAATTAACAGAAAGGTGGTGTGGGGTGGTAGTCGCACACCTGCATCAAATACCCGCCTGCGTTCAAGGTCACACCAACAACATATGCCCACGTTGGCAACCAAAGTCATACGCAATAGAACACCTGCACATATTCAAGGACAATAACACCTCCCAAGGTCAATGGGCTAGTAAATATTATTAAAAATATTTGAAGGTCAAGTGACATCAGATGTACCCACGTGTAAGGTAGCTCACAAAATAATAAATAAATTCGTCAAGGTCACGAAAATGACGTAGCACACATGGGCTAGTAAATATTTCAAGATACATCAGCTTCTGATGAGCAGATCAACGCTAAGGGAATATTTCAAAGTCGATGTAGTAAAATAACACATGTCCCCGTGGGATATTAACAGCACGTCACAAGGTCATGGTCAAAGTCATATGACAATGAAAAGACACCTGGTCACGTATACAATAACTTCAAGGTCACACAACAAACACCTGCATCGTTCAAGGTCAAAGACAAGGTCAAACAACAACAATTGTCCACCTGGACGGTCAAGGTCATACTTCAAGGTCACACAACAAAATAACACCTGACATCGTTCAAGTGAAATTGTTCAAGGATATTTCAAGGTCACACGCAATAGAACACCTGCACACATTCAAGGTCAATAACACCACCCAAGGTAAAATGAACACCTGAACACGTGGGTGACCAAAGTCATATGACGTCACAAGGTGAAATTAAGAACACCTGCACACATTCAAGGTCAATAACACCACCCAAGGTCAAATGAACACCTGCACTCTTCGACGGTCAAGGTCGTATGACGTCAGAGGAGTGGGGGGTGAATCGGAATTGGCTTACTTCTACTACTCCTATTATTTCAGAACACAATGCACTACATAATATTTAACGGCTCAAAACAAGATGGGATAATGTGGATATTAATAATTGTACATGAATAACAAAAGGAACTCGCGATGCCTGTAATATGCTAAATTATCGTTAGAAATATAAATTTACTTTTCGTAATATTTCGGATAATTAATAGTATAAAATTAATTTCAACTTTAAACTTACCGTTTCGTATAAAAAATTGGAAAAAGGGTATACTTCTGTAAACTGGTTTGCGATATTATATCAACCAACTTGATTGTTGTTTTCTAAATACTGTGACATTACTTTGATGTAGCAAATCGGTGGTTTTTACACTTAAAGTTTATGTTAATAGCCGTTAATAGCATGATGGAAGCTCCAGGCCCAAAATACTCTAGAGGTAAACTCGCCCCCCATTCGGATCTCCAGGCGGGGACTGGTCTTGGGGCCCCATCAAGCGAAGTTCATCAAACAATAACCATTTCCGACAATTTACTGGGTTCTTCTAACAATACTCAATGAAGAAATGGTGCTAACCAACCCATAATTAGCAACTTCAAAATTGATTTCTGCAATATTAGAGGGCTTAACACGAATATCAATTCAGTCCACCAGCACTTTCAATCTTCCAAGCCTCACGTGCTCGCACTAACCGAGACAAAGGTCAGATCGTCAACAAACACCGTCAGCTATTTATACCCTGATTTTCATTTCCGATTTCGACGCAACTTCGGGGTATGTCTTGCAGAGATGATCTCTGCTGCCAACGAGAACTCACACTTGAACCGAAAGACTTTGATGTAATGTGTTTTAAAATATCAACGCAGAAAATCAACAAGTTTATCTGCTACCTTTACCTTCCTACAAGTGATATCCATTACAGCCTTTTCTCATCACTAGTAAAATACAATCGACTTCTTGCAAACCAACCATACAAATGCCGAGATTGCTGTCTTTGGCGACTTTAACGTCCACAATGTCAATTGGCATAAATATTCAAATACAGACGATAAGCAAGGCCGCGAGGCCGAATCCCTTGCGATCAGTTCTGGTCTAACTCAACTCGTAGAAGAACCAACGAGGATACCAGACCGAGGTGGAGATTTTGCTAGTCTTTTGGATCTTTTCTTGACATCAGATCAAGATCTATATACAGTCACCGTACATGCTCCGTTAGGATTTTCTGATCACAAACTTATTTCAACTCTAAGCGAACTACCACTTAATCCTGAACAACCTCCTAAACCTCGCAAGATATTGCATTACACATCGGCCAAGTGGGAAGACCTAAAAGCCCATTTTCGCACTTTTCCTTGGATGAGCGTATGCTTCTCTTCTGATGATGCATCCATCTCTGCTGGGGAGGTCTCCGACGTCATTCTAACTAGCATGGAAGCATTTATCCCCTCCTCCAAAGGACGCCCTTCCAACGGCAAGCCCTGGTTTAGCAAGGATTGTGAGCGTGCAGTCAGATCAAAAAATCTGACTTACCGACAGTGGCGTAGAAACCCTACCACTGAGAATCGTACCATCTTTGTTACCGCTCGAAACCAATGTAAGCTAACAATAGATCAAAGCAAAGAAGCCCATAGCGTGAGAATCAAAAAAAAAAATTCTTGACAGTCCAAACGGATCAAGGTCCTTTTGATCAGTCGCTAAGGCCGTCAGCCAAAATTTTACCAAATCAACCATTCCACCTCTAACACGTTCCGATGGTACAATAGCATCTACAGCCGGAGACAAAGCAAACTTACTTGCTGAACTATTTTCTTCCCATTCCACTGTAGATTTACAGGGAAGAACACCACCCAACATTCCTGCAGTTCAATCCGAAATGACAGAAATCGTGTTCGGTCAACGTCCCGTCAAACGAATTCTGAAAGGACTCGACGTCAAAAAGCTACTGGTCCAGACGAAATTCCTATTATAGTTCTCAAGAGATTCGCCGATGAACTAACACCAGTATTTTGTAGACTTTTCAACTTATCCTACAAAAAAGGAATATTTCCATCTTGCTGGAAGACGGCGCGAGTCCAGCCTATTCCAAAGAAAGGCAAGAGAACTCTGCCTAACAACTATTGACCAGTCGCATTGCTTTCAGTTATATCAAAAGTAATGGAGAAAGCTATCAACCAACATCTTCTAAAGTACCTAGAAGGCTTCAACATCATCAGCAATATGGTTTTCGGAAGTCCTGATCAACTGGAGATATTTCTAGCCTATATCACCCATATTTGGAACAACGCAATCGAACATCATGGGGAGTCTCGGGCTGTTGCACTGGATATTTCTGAAGCTTTTGGTCGTATTTGGTATGAGGGACTTCTAAGTAAACTGCGATCCTATGATATGCCCAGTCGATTCTGTGCATGGTTGTCTAACTTTCTTAAGGACCGCTCTCTGCAAGTAGCAATTGACGGATTTCTCTCAGACAAATTCACCATCAACGCCGGTGTTCCTCAAGGGTCCATATTGTCTCCCACTCTCTTATTACTCTACATTAACGACCTTCTAGTGAAAACGACAAACCCGATAGTTAGTTTTGCTGATGATAGCACACTTATCTCATCTTTCTCTTTGAATGCACAAACATCTGCTGCCGACGCACATCTTCGCAGACAGCATGAAGTATCATGCCTCAACAAAGACCTGGAAGAAATTTTGCCTTGGGGTGACAGTAACCAAGTCGAATTTAAGGCTCAAAAAACCCAGGCCGCAGTTTTCTCTAAAAAGGTTAACATTACAGAACCGGATATAGTCATAGACGACGGACTTCATCTGTTAATGTGCTGGGCGTCAATCTGGGTGGAAATATGTCTTGGCATAGCCACGTTGTGGCGATCGCCAAGATAGTTTCTCAGAAACTTGGTGTACTCTTCCGAACCAGAAAGATGTACACACCTCAACAACTTTTAACACTATACAAAGCCCTGATTCGACCATCACTAGAGTACACCCAAACATACTCTTCGGCTACTGGATTCCATCGAAAGGAGGGCCATTCGTCTGATTGGAGACCACGAGCTGACGAAGAATCTCGACAGCCTAGAACATCGAAGACAGGTTGGGGATTTGACTCTCTTTTACAGATATTTTCATGGAAAGTGCTCGGCTGACCTTGCCCTCTTAATTCCGCCCAGAGCGGCGAATAGCACGCGACGAACCACTGCCGCCCATCCATATGTGGTTAAGCTTAGTACTCCTCGAACTTCATTATTTAAGAATTTTTTCATCTGGAGGACTTCATCCTTATGGAACGACCTTCCCAAGATCGTTTTTCCTAACGAATATAACATCCAACGATTTAAAACCAACGTGAATCGCTTTTTGTGCACACGCACCACTCCCAGAGTGCCCTAAAGGATTTTTCCTATGTGTTTCTTATGTTTGATCATAAAAAAATATAGAAAGACAGAAAACGTTATACTTGTATTTTTAATGTTTATTATCAAATCATTATCATGCTTCCATCTAATAAATCATCTAATAGAGTTACATCCATGGAACCTGCCGACCTAGATGATTCTCACGACATCTTTCTTAGAAGCCTTATCTGGTGATGACACCAGCATATTTGAATTGTAATGCTTTATTTAATTAAATATTAAAATCACTCTCTGTTTTAAGCTCTTAAAGTAAACATCTTCTCTGTATTGTAATAAAATTGTTTTTAAAAAGGAACTTTTCTTTTAACGGAACAACGATCGCATATCGAAAAAACTCGTCGAATTGTGGTATCAACCCTTCAGCACTATCAAAAGAATCAACCAATCCAGAGAAGCCACTTCTGAGAAGCTCAGCCAGCAGAGTCGGGAAAGGAAGACGGTAAGTGCCAAATTCCTTTTCGCCCCTTGATCCTCCGAATAAGGTTTCTTAGGGATAATTTTAGGCTCGTGCATTGTGCACATCACCTAGCTTAGCTCAGTCTATTGTAGACAATTTATTTTTAGGATCAGTCTATTGTAGACATTTTATTTTTAAGACCCGTCTATTGAAGACACATAGTTTTAAGAAAGTTAAAATTTTTAACAAAGAAATTTAAAAAAAGAGAAAGAAGAATCTTTCATATTTTGAAATTTCAAAGTTAAGAAAATATTATAATTATTTATAATATTATTTGATAAATTACAGTTTAATTTAGTTTATCATTTGTTCTTTATTTTATTAATAAAGATGAGTACTCCGCAGGAGCAAACAAACCAATCGCAATCCACACCTCTCGTTGTGAATTGGGATTTATTTAAATTAAAAATCGAAAATATCAAGCCTTTTGATGGCAACAGTGACTATTTGAACAAATTTGTTAAAAGATGTGACGACTTAGTCGCCAAATATCAACATTTTAACGATAATGACTTAAATACCCATATTGTGGAATGCATAATTGAAAAACTAACTGGTAAAGCTGAAATAATGCTTGGCAACCGCATTGAGCTAGACGAATGGCCGAAATTGCGCGCAGCATTAATTTTGGGTTTTTCCGATAGAACAGACTCAGACTGTTTAGTTCAAGAATTAACTAGAATTAAGCCTCATAAAAGTGAACATATGTTAAATTTTGGCAATCGTATACAATTATTACGCAGTAATGTCATTCAAAGAGTAAGCAATAATAATAATTTGAGTGCCCAAGAAAAATTATGTCACATAAGTTACTATGAAAAAACGGCTTTAAATACTTTCATTGCAGGATGCACCGGCATATTAAAAAACAACATGCACATAAAAAAGCCAGCGACTCTCGAAGACGCAATGGCATACGTAAGCGAATTTGAAAATTTTGAAAAGTTGTACAACAGTTTCGGCGAAACGCCAAAAATGCAAAAACAAGATAATTGGTTCCAAAAACCAAGACAATTTCAAAATTTTCAGAATGGACATCAAATGTATAATAACTTTAACACGCCACAAAACATAGTACCACAAAACTTCCCTCAACGACCAAAATTTCCACACGGACCCATAAACATACAACCACGGTATTTGCCGCCGCGAAACTACCCCACTAACCAACAAGTTTTTGGCAAACCCCAAAATGTTTTCAGGCCTAACCAAATTCCACCAAATCAGTTACCACGCCCGGTACCTATGTCAACCACTTCTAGGAACCCGACGGTAAATTCAAATCGTCAAAATTTTTATAACGCACCTCAAAATCAATATCCTAATCAAAAGCCAAATTTTGCTTTTCAAGAACTTTATTTTAACGAAGGAAGAGACGATTTAAATGTCGAAAATACTTACTACGACGAATATGAAACACACGGTAGTTATGCAGCTAACTATCCGTATTATCAAATGACCCCTGATCAACAGTACTACGATATGCAATATTCGGATTACGATCAAAATATAATGCATGAAAATCAACTCGAATTGACACATGAACAACCATTACTTAATAAACAGATTATGGACAAAGAAGACAATGTTCATACCCAAAATTTTCCAGAAACGAGCCCAATAAACGAACCGACATGACAGAAATTAATATATCTTCCTGCAACGCCCTTCCATATGTCAAAATTAAACATCCAAATTTAAAACTTTTAATTGACACTGGTAGTCAACGATCTATTCTAAAACCATCAATTGCAGAAACTTTTTATGCCCACTGTATTTATCATTCTAACCATACTATAAAAACAGCATTGGGAAGTCAAGTAACTAAATTCCAAGCATCTATACCGGCTTTCGCAGAATTCCGTATAGACTATAATATAAACTTTATTCTTTTTGACTTTCACGATTACTTTGACGGAATATTAGGTTTAACTGACCTAATTAATATGCAACTTAATATAGATTTATGTAATACGAGATTGGTCGGACCTAAAATCGAAATACCTTTCTTTTATAGAAAAGTACACGAATCTTCTTTTTCGTTTTCGGTAAACCCACACGAAAAAATAATAAAAAATGTTCCTGTGAACATAGTAGAAGGAGAAATTTTGACACGACCAGGTAAAATCGATACGCTATTTCTACCACAAACATTATGTTATGCAAAAAACGGATTCGCCCCCTTAGAAATACAGAATCATTCTGATAGAACCATTTCCGTGACATTAACTGAACCTATCCCTGTTGACTCATTCGAACAAAACATGTATGAAATTTTCACTTTTGAAAATGTAGCCCAAAATTTACCAAAAACTCAAAATTCAAACGAAAAATTAAATACCCAGGATTTAATTCGCACAGGTCATTTAAATTGCGAAGAAAAAACAGCTATAACAAAACTCTGTAAAGAATTCTCAGATATTTTTCATAAACCAGGTGACAAATTATCATTTACATCAAAAGTTAAACATGAAATCAGAACCACAGACGACATACCCATTCATACGAAATCTTATAGATACCCATTTGTACACAAAGACGAAGTGCAAAGGCAAATAAATGAAATGCTTGAAAAGGAAATTATTCGCCCGTCGTCTAGTCCTTGGTCCTCACCTATATGGGTGGTACCGAAAAAAGTAGATGCATCCCTCAAACAGAAATGGAGAGTAGTATGCGATTTTCGCAAAATAAATGAAAAAACAATCGATGACCGATACCCCATTCCCAACATAACTGACATATTAGATAAGCTTGGTAGAGCGCAATATTTTTCAATACTTGATTTAGCGAGCGGTTTCCATCAGATCGAAATGGACAAAAAATCTATAGAAAAAACTGCTTTTACTGTAAATAACGGTCATCACGAATATCTAAGAATGCCATTCGGGCTAAAGAACGCGCCTTCCACCTTTCAACGTGTAATGGACGAAGTATTAAAAGATTTACAAAATAAAATTTGCATGGTATATATGGACGATATAATTATTTTCAGTACGTCCCTGCAAGAACATATTCAAAATTTAAAATTGATATTTTATAAATTACGCGAAGCCAACCTTAAAATACAAATAGACAAATGTGAATTCTTAAGAAAGGAAGTTGAGTTCCTTGGACATGTAGTAACACCGGAAGGAATAAAACCTAATAAAAAGAAAATTACAGCGATTCAAAAATTCCCGATACCAAAAACGTCACGCGACATTAAGTCATTTTTAGGTTTGCTAGGGTACTACCGAAAATTTATTAAAAATTTTGCTAAAATCACCAAACCAATGACAAAATGCCTAAAGAAAAACGAAAAAATAGAACACACAAAAGAATTTATTGAATGTTTCAATACGTGTAAAAATTTACTTATATCGGAACCTGTATTATCTTACCCCGATTTTTCGAAACCTTTCGAATTAACCACGGATGCATCATCCTACGCTATAGGATCTATTTTATCCCAAGATGGACACCCTATATGTTACGCGTCGAGAACTTTGAACCCCGCCGAAATAAACTATTCAACAATAGAAAAAGAACTATTAGCGATAGTATGGAGTTGTAAATATTTTCGCCCATACCTATTTGGACATAAATTTACTATACTCACTGACCATAAACCCTTACAATGGCTCTTTTCCCTAAAAGAACCACACTCGAGACTCGTACGATGGCGCCTTAAATTAGAAGAATTCGATTATGTAATCCAGTACAAAAAAGGTAAATTAAACCAAGCAGCTGATGCTCTGTCAAGGTATCCCGCGGACAATAACCTTAATGCCTTGGAGACAATATCTACAGACAATAACCCCGTTGACGTAGACAGCAAAAGAAACGAAAACCGAGCCGACCCGCTTGATTTCGCGCATTCAAATGAAGCCTATATTAAAACAAAAGCCAGAGGCAAAGACTTGCCGAAATTTAAAAAATTTTTGGTTAAAAATCAAACCGACAACAAGTTAATCACACAAAAGGGTACATATCATAAAAGTAGAATTAAACAACCACCGAATTTTCAGATAGACAACGAAAAGGACGACCCTGACATACAAAACACACATTTCTCCACTATGTAGATCTAGAACCTATTTTGTTACAACTTACAAACGTAGAAAAATACTTTCGCATAATAAAAAGTCATATAAAGCTAGAAAACGCTACAAATCCAATTTCTTATCAGGGACTATCAGAAAGCGCAATTCTTAGAACGGAATTTTTAATTCAAACAACACAAGATAAACTCGAGAATCTCTACCCACACGTAAGAAATAAAAGAGGTCTAATTAATATTGTAGGAAAAGTTAATAAATGGTTATTCGGTACACTAGACGCTGAGGATGGAAAAAGATACGATGAACATATAAAAAACCTTGAAACTAATCAGAAAAATATTATCCATGAATTAAATTTACAGGTTTCCTTATCAAAAAACCTAATTAATAATTACAATAAAACAATATCGATTCTTAATGAAAACCAAAAACAACTGCAATACGGTCTAAAAGTATTTAAAGACGTCATTCAAAAATCAATTAATGATTTAAATGATTACATAAGTTTTCAGGGATTAATTCACCAAATAAATTTAGACTGTCAAAATTTAATTACCTTTATCGATAACTTAGAGGACGCTATTATGTTTGCCAAATTAAATGCACTGCATAATTCAATAGTTTCAAGTTTAGAATTAAAACAAATGATAGATTATCTAAAAACAATCTATAATAATGAGGAAATACCAAAATTTGAAAATATACTATCATATTACCAATTTTTGGGAACTCAGGTTACTTTTTCGAAAGCTAAGGTGATGTTCGCTATTCATGTTCCTATAATCCGTCCTGAAGGATTTACCTTTTACCACCTTTATCCTATTATCCAAAACCACAAAATATTTGTCCCAAAATATCCTTATTTGGCACAAGCAAAAGAAAGAACCCAATTTGAAGAAAATACTTGCCCCCAAATTGAAGAGGACTACTATTGCAATGAAAACTTCCACCCCCAAGACGAATGCACCCTTCTACTGCTTAACGGATTCACGCTAGACAACTGTCCTATTCTAGAAGTTAATATACAAGAAATAATAACAGAACAAATCACGCAAGAAGAAGTACTTATAATTCCAAATAAAGAAGAAAGTCTTTTTTCAAAATGCAAAATTGATCAGTATATAAAAATCAATCTACCTACCCTGGCGAAAGTTCAAGAAAATTGCCAAATTGGACCAAAGAAATTTGTCAACGACATAAAAATTAAACAAGGAAAACCATTAATCCTACCGGATATAGAAATAGGAAACTCTACCTCATCGATAATGTTCAAGACACCCGACTTAGGGAAACTAAACTTTGAAGATATCTATAGATTAAAAGACATGGCTAACCAGCTATCACCAATATCTCCTATAGAAGAACAGGACCGAACTTCAAATATTACGAATTACCTAATAGGAATCCTAGTTATCATTCTGACAATATACATGGTATGGAAATTCAGAAGTCGACTTAGACCCCTACTCAAAATCTACACGACAAATAGAACCAATAATCAATCCCCAGGGCCCAATCGATGCCAAAACCGAAGAAACCAATTCCTCACAAAATACATCCAGTATTTTTTCGGCTTAAGGAGGGAGGAGTTACATCCATGGAACCTGCCGACCTAGATGATTCTCACGACATCTTTCTTAGAAGCCTTATCTTGTGATGACACCAGCATATTTGAATTGTAATGCTTTATTTAATTAAATATTAAAATCACTCTCTGTTTTAAGCTCTTAAAGTAAACATCTTCTCTGTATTGTAATAAAATTGTTTTTAAAAAGGAACTTTTCTTTTAACGGAACAAAATTATAGTGTCTAATATACAACCAACCTTGTTTTGCTTATATGTACATGTGATTATACTACTCAATAACTTCCTTATGCAAACATATAAGGTTACTATTTTTTGCTAATTTATAAATGTTTGTATTTTTAAACATTATTGCACTGATATGCGTAAAGAATGAACATAAATTATTTCAAGTACAAACTTAATTTTTTTTATATATAAAAAGTTTATTTTATCATCGTTCCGTTTATTATCTATAAATCTGTAGAGTATATTAAAAAAATAACCATGAAAAGGGAACATTATTTGGATTATTTCTTCTATTTTAATTTAAACAGAAATAAAATTTACCCTATGAACATGGAGATCGTTCCATTATATTTGGTGGGTATCTTAGTTTTAATTGGGTTTTATAGAAAATACAATAAAAAATCATGGTCTGTATTTAAAATTTTTTTTTGATAATTATAGTTTGTTGATAACCCCTAAGTTAACTATTGATATAAGGAAACCAAGCCAAAATTATATTTTTGTTTTATTAATATCTCTGAATATCTATAAAAGATTTTATATTGGAGAAACTAATTTTAAGGGAATCGATAATTTCCTTATTTTTTCAGAAACCCATCTAGCAACATCGGTTTTGTTCTTCAATCATATATTGATGATTGATAAAAGTACTGAGACCGCCCTATACGAGTTTCACTCTAAGATAGTCGATTCCTTGAATAAGAAGTACTCCGTAATGGGTATGTTTTTCGATTTTTGTCGTGCACATGATGTAGTCAATCATGATTTGTTGCTTGCTAAATTACATAGATATGGCGTCAGGGAATGCCATTTCAACTTCTTCAATCATATCTACATAATAGGTCTTAGTTTGTAAAAATTAATGGCACACAGAGTAATCTACGTACTGTTGAAAGATGGGTTCCACAGGGTTCAATTTTGGGATCATTCTTATACTTAATTTTTGCTAATGATTTGATTGTTTTTTCAAAAAATAAGTATTTCTATATTCTCGTAGTCCGCTGTGCAGACGACACAAATGTCTTGGTAATTGAAAATGATGAAAGTTCTCTAAAAAAAGCAGCAGAGGCGATTTATAAAAATCTGGTTCTCTCAGCTACAAAAAAATCAACTTAACCTAAATACGTCCAAGACCAAGTCTATTCTTTTTTCTTTAAGGCCGAATGCCAGAGATGACAGCGTCGTCCTGTTTGGGAACAGTGTCGACTGTTTGACGTCGTCTTTGGATGCATAAATGCTGGGGGTTGTTTTTGACCAGGGCGTGAAGTGGGTTTGTCATATAGAAATATTATGTGCCAGGCTTCGCATTGGGTGTTATGCTCTTAATTTTCTCTCGAGGCAGTGTAGCCAACCTGTTTTACTAGCACTATACTACTCAAATATTCACTCTCATATTCATTATGCTCCAATAAATTGGGGTTCCAGCTCACAAGTAAATAGAGTATTCTTGTTGCAGAAATATGCGGTACATCTTGTCATCAATAGGATACAGGGAATCTTGTAGAGCGGTGTTCAAGGATTTAAAAATTTTAACTGTGGCTAGTATTTACATTTTTGAGTGTTGTGTTTTTGTATTTAAAAATAAAACTCATTTTTTGCGCACTAGAATGGATCACTCACATAATACCAGAACAAGGGAACTTCTGCTGCCACCTATTCATAGTACTGCTTTGTTTCAAAGGTCAGTGTCATATAACGGGTGTAAGTTCTTCAGCGCGTTGAGTCCTGAGATAAGAAATTCTCCTAATATAGATATTTTTAAGAATAGACTCAAGCATTTATTAATACAAAAAACTTGCCATACCATTCAAGAATTCTATCAATGATGGTCGTCGTATTGTTGACAGCTTCAATTTTAATTAGTAATTATTACCTTTGTTCGTTTATATTATTAGCTTAATTATCCTGCAATTATTTTACTGTTTAGACTTTAGATATAGAAAACTTTGACGTTGGTAAATGTTTTATGTACAGAATATCGTGGATAGTCCACTTACAAAATTAAAAGGGTCAGCAGTCAGACATCAGGCAAAAAATCGTTAATATGATTACCTAGAAAACAAAAAGGAACGTAAAAGTTCAAGGCTAACCAAGTACACCCTCTAGCGAATAATAGATTCATCACGCGGCGAAAATATATTTTTTTTAATTTAACGTGGTAAACGTGGAAATAAAAGTATTGTGCCTTTTAAATTAAATTGTATGCATAAAAGTTTAGGTTTATTCATGCAGTAGTAATAAATTGTATGCGGTTTAATTAAGGATAACGAAACATATTCGGAAAAATTAAATTCCTGGAATAAGATAATAGTTTTAGAGTTTCTAAAGTACCTATTTAGATATAATCGTATTATTACTCAATTAATGAGAGGTGGTGATGATTAGGGATAGACTGAACCGCAAATTTGATCGGAATAGTAAAATTCGACCTGTGGCCAGACCGAAATGTGGGATTGGGTTCTCTCGTATAGACAACCAACAAACAATAACCATTAAGAAGTAAACTCGAAGTCACGGTCTCACGAATTACATAGAGTGAAACCTCTCATAACGGACACCTCTAATAAGCGGATATCTCTATTAAGCGGACATTTTTTCATAGTCCGGAAGTAGGTAATGGAAATTCCATGACTCTACTACAAAGAGTGCGAAAACCCTTTTTAAATTGACAAAAAAACTTTTAAAGTATTTGGAAGACGAATAAGTACGGTGCAAAACCTCTCTGAGGCCAGACCGGCAACCAATCGCGTATGCGTGGCAGTGCGAAATGACTTCGCCGAATGAAAGAATGTGTCCCCGACAGCAGTCCGCCGTTTATTTGTGAGTTATAAGATTAAAATCGTAAACAAAGGCACAAAAATGTCACCTTTTGAGTCTGAAAGAGAATATTGATGTTGTGGAAGTTTGTAATTTGATAACAATGATTTGGGCGAATTCATTAACATTGATAGCAATGTGTTATTAGAAGATAATAGTGACCCCATTCCTACCGATTATGTATTCCAAACTGAAACCACACCACTATCTGACGACTCTGATGAAGAAGTTGAATGCAGTAATCAAACAAATGTGACCAATTATCAACAAGCCATTAGTATGGTAAAGGAATTATAAGAGTATGCAAAGAATAGAGGTGAGTCTACAGCAATGGAATTGTTATCAAAGTTGGAATTACATACACACGTCAAACTACGTTATTAGATTTTTTTTAGTACTACGTCCTAACTAAAACTAGTGTATATTTGATATGTTATGATTCTTTGTACATACAGATACATAGTAATAATTTTGCATTTACATATTACCTAATAACAAATTTCCCATGGGCGGACATCTCTATTAGGCGGACACATTTAGACGGTTCCGTAGGTGTCCACCTAAGAGAGGTTTCACTGTATACGTATATTAACGATGTTCTAAAAAGGTTACATGTTTCGCCCAACTGGGCATCATCAGACCTTAAAATAAATTCAACACCACAATACAAACAACTTCACAAATACAAACAGCTATATTTGAAAAATAAATATGGACTCTTTAATCAATACAAACTAATTTAGACTTCTATCATTATATTATAAAAGTGCTTCTCGACTGTGTCACCTGAAATTCAAGTTTAATTCTTGGCATATCATCTTAAAGACCAAATAATACCTAATAAAAAAGAAACAATTTGTTCGTTCGGCGCAAAACTGGAATTATAATTGTTAATTAAGTTTTTCAAATGGAACAATAAAAAATGAATTGCGTTTCCGACTTTTTGTTATATGACTTAATATCTGTATTTTAACATGTAGAATCATCTCTGCAAGTATCCTGATGTATTATTCGAACACCCTGTATTATAACTCCCTTATCTCGGTATAAGATATTTTCCGTATCACCAGAATGCAGATATTTTATTTAATTTCCCGCTTGCAAAAGTTTCTTTATTTACCCTTAAGTAAATTACGTATTTGATCTAAGACTATTTATTCTAGAAAGATATTAAATTTTCAGTTTGATATTAGCTAAGGTTTCTCGAGCTAGATTTGATATCGATATTTGCTTTCGCTTTAAAATCAAACATTGTTGTTACCGCCTCCGCTATGGCTGTATTTTATTTCGTACAGTTAAGTGGTTTAGTGCCTGAGTTGTTTATTCGACAATTATTAATCGACTTGAGGGGTGTAACGAGAATCTCCCTTATACAAGAACATGCATATAAGTGTTTAATTTACGAAAAATTACATTAAGTGAATTCGTATTATTAGTGATCAGCTGATATTACTTTGTTACATTCTCCATGAATAATAAACGCTTTTAAATAATATTCGTTTGTATAATTTAAACGCTCCGGCATGATTATTAATAATTTTCAAATGGTAAGTGATAGGTAGCTTTCGGTAGAACTGCCGGCAGTAACGTCTGACCGCGACCGTTTGCAGTCGAGCACTGGTCTTTTTAGGGAACTAAAATATGTGGTTCCCCTAGAACGTCCGAAACGTCACGATTCAATGGTTTGCAGTCGACTGCTGGTTGGTGTCGACTACTTTGTACCTACTGCTCCGAGACCAGCCAAGTTGTTGTTGTAAAATTGGCTTCTTCCAATTCAAGAAAATTATGAGGTTTTAGAGTGTTCGTCACAGATAATTCCGAGAATAGTAACCCGCGGATCTTTCCCTCAGTAAAATTTAATTTACTGTCATTAAACACTCGTAGTTTCCGTGCGAGTGTAAATAATGCTGGAATCTCTTCAAACACTCGTATGTTTCAGTGCGAGTATTAAGAACTCTGAAATATCTTCGAACACTCGTGAATTTTAGTGCGAGTCCAAATAACAACTAAAATTGTTTTACGAAAACTCGTAGCTGTTCGTGCGAGTATAAATAATGCTACGATACCTTCGAACACTCGTTTTTGGTGCGAACATAAAATAAATCTTAAGTGCGCGGAAAATTATTCTATAAAGATTTTGTGCCAAAAGCCTAGAATAATTTTCGAAATCAAAAATTACCCGATTGTGACATCAAAAGTAAGTGTTAAAATATCTTAAGTTAGTATTAATAGTCACTACCGTGAGTTATAATTTATTTTGGAAATTATTAGGGTAGTTGAGATCCCTTTAGTTGGGACCAAAATGCTAGCTTAGGTTTATTTTATATTGTAAATAATGAAAATAAATCTAAATTTAAACAGAGTACGTGACAGATGAATGATAGGTTGGTTGAAACAATTGAATGATGGTTCAGGTTAATTCTGATTGTATATAAATTGTAAATAATTAACTAGAGTGCTTCGGGTTGCGTTACTCGACATACGCAAGGACTAACCCCATAAAATAACCCTCAATGACAACATACCTTAAAATTAAATAAATAAAAGCCCTCCGTGTTCCAATATAATAATGTGCATCGTTATTATATTCATTGGACGCGCCCGAGCCAATACAATCAAAAGTATAGTCTGAACATCAGTTAGGCTTCGTCCTACGTTCAACTAACTATACTTTTAAATTAAAATCATTCATTCTTTCTCATGACAAATTTGCCCTCATCTCTTCCATTGCTCTGGTGGACTGCTGACAGCTTACAGTTAGCGGGGAAATGATAGTGGGCCCACCCAAGACCGACTGACATGTGCGTGTCAAGTCGGCAATGGCATTATGCCTGGCATCCCTGACACTAAACAACGAAAAATCGTAATCGACAAAGATAAGCGTTCGAAAAGTATTTAAATATAATAAAATAGCGATGTACTACCGATCACTAGTTTCTATGCTCGTAGTATCCACAGCAGAGTAAGGTTGAATACCGGATTTACCATCGCATGCTGGCCAGTGGTCGTCCTTACTCTTATAATGGGTTTAGATATTGAATGGTATTTCTTTTAAATGCAGGATCACTCGGGTAACACCATTTCCAATTCTTTACCATGCGAAGTTATTTATTATTGGAAAGAGATTTAAGGGACTGTTAAAACGATGTGCAACTCGATCCCCGAACAAAACCCCCTTCCAATTTAACATTTATTCCGTCTTGGGGCATTAAACCGCGAAGGCTGCAATTATTCTTGCCCCCTTCACAATAAAATTCCTATTTTTAATATTTACCGGAAGCGATATATTAAGGGTGGGAAATTTTCAAATTGACGGCCTCTATAGATTCACGCAACCGGGACAGAACAATGATATTACATACAATTTACGGTCAAAAAATATAATTGCGTCTATAAATACGCAAAACGCAACTTTACAAATTTTGTTTAATAAATCTGTTCTTTAATTTGTTTAAGTAAACATAATTGTAAAATCAAAATACACTTAGGTCTTAGGTCAAATAATAATCTTTCAAGCGTATCAGAATTTTAATGTTTTCGATCAAAAATAAACAAGATACTCGAAATTCGACCCTCTAGATTTTGAGGTATAAATTTGATTGGTTAGCTGGGGTTGAATGGGCTGAAATTGTAAATCTCATATAAAATATTTAGTCAACCTTTTGAATCTATCGATATTATGCCCCACAAAAGAAAATGTAGGTTTTGCTACAGCCGCCCATTCAAAAGAAAATTTGATATAGGAATAATAAGTAGGGGAGACAGGGGAGTATTCAGCCATAAAGAACAATTTCTCGATTATTAACTAATTTGGCTCATAAAAGGATAACCAAGTTACCTTATCAGTAATAGGAGGTCCTTAGCAATGTATTACAGGACAAATATTTTTTAAATATGGAGTTTCAAAAGAAAACAGGTAAACAATGGCCGATTGCTCCTCAACTCAGAGGAACATTCGGCCATCATAAGGGGAGGAATCAGCCAAACAACGTAACTGGTAAATTTACGAAGCTAAACAAAAATAAATAAAAAGCAAATCTAAAATTATCAAATAGATTGTTTACCACGAAAAATTAATATAACAAACGCCCAACTCACTAAACTAATTTATTAATTGGGTTTGGTGAACAATAAGGGTTGCAAAATTATAACAAAAATGATAGCAAGCGGCAGTTTTTTTTTTTTTTTTTTGATCACACACAAGCACTATAGGAAAAATCCTTTAGGGCACTCTGGGAGTGGTGCGTGTGCGCAAAAAGCGATTCACGGTGGGTTTGAATCGTTGGACGTTATATTCGTTGGGAAAAACCACTTCGGGAAGGTCGTTCCATAAGGATGAAGTCCTCCAGATGAAAGTATTCTTAAATAGTGAAGTTCGAGGAGTACTAAGCTTAACCACATATGGATGGGCGGCAGTGGTTCGTCGTGTATTTCTGATATTCGCCGCTCTGTGCGGAAATAAGAGGGCAAGGTCAGCCGAACACTTTCCATGAAAATATCTGTAAAATAGAGTCAAATCGCCAACCTGTCTCCGATTTTCTAGGCAGTCGACGTTCTTCGTCAGCTCGTGGTCTCCAATCAGACGAATGGCCCTCCTTTCGATGGCATCCAATAGCCGAAGAGTATGTTTGGGTGCAGAGCTACAGACATGAGAGCAGTACTCTAGTGATGGTCGAATCTGGGCTATGTATAGTGTCAAAAGTTGTTGAGGTGTGTACAACTTTCTGGTTCGGAAGAGTACACCAAGTTTCTGAGAAGCTATCTTGGCGATTGCCACAACGTGGTTATGCCAAGACATATTTCCTCCCAGATTGACGCCCAGCAAATTAATAGATGATGCCAGTGGGATTGCGTGTCCGTCCATCACTATATCCGGTTAGTTAAAGACTTTGAAAGCGAATTAATTTTTCTGATCATGTCTCTGTTGTTTTCTTCAGTCATGTCGTCAATTAGGGGAAATAAAAGATTGTAGATAGGTCTTTCATCTTAATTCTTATAGTATTCTCGTTTATTATACTTAAAATTTGCCCAACAAAATTAACCAAAGCGTTTTGACTTAAAATTTTACAAATTCTTCCTGACTTAGCTTCTCCTCATTAAATTCGTTAAGATCATCTGGGTAGGTTTTCGACTACTAGTCACTGGTCGAATGTACACCAGGTCTATATGAACGAATGCTCCCCAGCGACCAAAATATTTGAAAAGTCATAATAATAACTAATATTTATAGCTGTTAAAATAATCCAGGAATAGGAACGGGAATTATAAGTACGATTTAATCACAAAAAATAAAATTAAATATCTTGATATTTAAAGAACATATGGGTGGAAATATCTAAAGAAAAAAATCTTACCTAGAAGTCTGTTTTTAAACTTTTCTTGTTAAAACCACTCTGATACACCAATAACGTGTTTATTATAATTCAGGTAAACGCGGGAGATGTAAATAGATTTTAAAATAACTTAGGTGGCTGAATGCTTTCCTATCTCCCCTACATGTTGCCTACATGTTGTATTCGAAGTGCTTGAAATTTTACCTAAAAGGGTAGTAGTAAGTTATATACAATATAACAAAAAGTCGAAAATACTTTTCTTTTGCTTATATTTGAGAAACTGATTTTACTGCTACCAAAATCTTTAATTCAAGTTTTGCGCCTAAACTGTGTAGTTTATCGACTCGAATAGAAAGCACATTTTTATTAGGAATTCGTTTGTTTTTAAAGTGACATTCCCTTTTTCCCTATAACTATCAAAAGAGAAAAGATATGCCAAAAATTAAACTCGAATTTCAAGTAAATTGGCAACTGTAGCCAGCCAACATTGTTAAAAATATTTAAAAATATTTAACTTTGACAGAGTGTAGTTCGAAAAGTATAGCGTTTTTTACTTTTTGTTAAATTACTTATTACCTTTATTTTAATAATAATACGTAGAATCAGTAAGCATCCTGATGCATTATCTGAACACCCTGTATGGTTATAGCGTTGACCTAGTTTAGATGCATCAAGTAGAAAGTAATTATGGTAAATATTTTAATTGTATGTTAATACCTTTCGCAATTTATTATTAAAATGTTTTGGTTGTGTTTATTGGTGACAAAAATCATGCGCTTATCTACGAAAATTTAATTATTGAAAATATCTTTTTTGAAAGAATATTTACTATTACGACGGGGGAGGGAGGGGTCCCTACAATCAACCCCTTCCTTGATTATAGGGGACCCCTCCAAAGCCACATGATGTCGTCTTGCACTAACTAGAACGAGATCTATAAGAATCGGCTTGCAGGCATTTAGCCTTAATGTTCCCTATATTGGGAAAAACATTTACCAAATTTTGAAATACGATGGAATTAAGCCAAAGTTCTTGAAAAAAATAAAGATATGGATATGTCTCGAAAAGTACTCGTCTTAATGAATTAAAGAAATTTCTATATTGTCTTTTTATCTATCTAACGTATCTAACGTCCCCCCGGCATAAATTTCAACCAATTGTGTTTTTATAATAAAATATATTTAAATAAAGTTTTGTAATACATAGTAATTAATGTTTCATAAGCAACAAAATTATGAACTTAAATTAAATATAAAGGACCATGGTCTTCTACTAGACGCAACTTTCTACGGGCACCTAGCCTTAGGTTTTGAACGGCATTTATATCGATTTCTCTAATTTTTCCTCATTGTGTGCTTCACATCATCCATCGTAAACTTTTCGAGATAATAGAGCCCAAAAATCTTCTATGGGCCGAGCCCGGGGAAGGTTATGAGGGTTGTCGTTTCGCTCGTTAGTCATCCATAATTATCACCCGGTTGTTAGCAAAATTTCCTCATCTTAATGCAAGGCAGCAGCATCTCGGGATTCTGGCTAGTTGGTTGGCTATATATTTTGAAGCATTTCTTCTTTTTCGGTATTTCTGGCAATTTCGCGATAGTTCTCGCGCTATGGTGTTCTTAGATGTTCGATATTGTCATGCTAGTTTTCTTGTTAATGTGCCAGTCCTTCTGATCTTACTCTGGTAAAATTCTCGGCCTTCCACTTTGTAGAATGTTCATACAAGGAATACCTTGCTCACATTCCGCAATTGCCCGATAAATGATTCTATGCGATATATTTTGATTTTCAAAAATGCGTTTCATTTCGGATTTAGGGACCCGTCCAACTAATTTATATATACTTCCTTTTTCGAATTTCTAATTTGTAAGACACATCGACTTAATCAATTTAAAAACTGAAGTGAAAGTATGAAACAAGTTGTTGTTACCAATGCAACTTGATATTTTCTTTTCATTACCAATTTTATGGCATCTGAAGTGTGTACCAAAACTTATGGAAAATACGTTTCTAGGATTTTTTGCTGTCCAAAAAAAAAGTTTATTTTTACGACTGGTTTATATTTTTGCGCCAAATAAATAATATTTTAAAATTAAATCAGATCTCCGTACAATTTCATATCGCCAAATATGCAATAATAAAGCAGACCTTGAAAATATTTCAAGGAAGGTGAGAGCATTAATAAAAATAAAATGTGTAGCATATAGTAATTACCATTCGCAAAGGCTAATGATTAAATTAAAAAATACAGAACGGATATCTACAAGGTGTTCGGATAATACAGCATGCATCCGTGGAGAGTTGATTCTACATATTCTACAATGAAAATAATGGTAGTAAGTCATACAAATACAGTGAAACCTCTCATAACGGACACCCGTGATAAGCGGACATCTCTAATAAGCGGACATTTTTTCATAGTCCGGAACTAGGTATATGAAATTCCATGAAAAACAACCTCTGTTGGGCGGACTCTCCTTTGGGCGGACGCGGACAGTCTGTTTTCATACAAAGCGTGCGAAAACCCTCCTTTATACGGACAAAAAATTTTTAAAAATATTTGGGAGACGAATAAGTACGGTGCAAAAACTCTCTGAAGACAGACCGGCAACCAATCGCTTATGCGTGGCAGCGCCAAAGGATTTCGCCGAATGAAAGTATGTGTGAGTCCCCGACAGCAGTCCGCCGTTGATTTGTGAGCTGTAAGGTTAAAATCGTAAACAATGGCACAAAAATGTCGCATTTTGAGTCTGAAAGAGAATATTGATGTTGTGGAAGTTGTAATTTGATAACAATGATTTGGGCGAGTTCATTAACATTGATAGCAATGTGCTATTAGAAGATGACAGTGACCCCATTCCTACCGATTATGTAGCCTAAACTGAAACCACATTACTATTTGACGACTCTGATGAAGAAGTTGAATGCAGTAATCAAACAAATGTCACCAATTATCAACAAGCCATTAGTATGGTAAAGAAATTATAAGAGTATGCACAGAATAGAGGTAATTCTACAGCAATGGAATTGTTATCAGACTTGGAATTACATTTTCTAGATTGCAAGTATAAAACGCAACACGTCAAACTACGCTATTAGATTTTTACTACTACATTTTAACTAAAACCAGTGTATTTTTGTTATGTTATATTTATTTCTGCATATATATAAATAGTAATAATTTTCCATGGGCGGACACCTCTATTGGGCGGACACATTTAGACCGTAGACCCGTAGGTGTCCGCCACTGTAATAAAAAGTAAAAAAAAAATACTTGTTTTTACTTCCATTGAAAAACTCGACTCGAATTCTTCGCCTCGTCTTAGTGGCACACTCGAATTACTTGTATTTGTTTGTCATAGACATTTAACTATACATTTATATAAAACCTAAATTTTAATGGAACCCCCTGAAAAAAAATTCGGCGTGCGCAACTGTGTGAAGTAACGACCTTATTTCATCAGACAATATTGCTTGGATTCAAAATACACATCAACATCCTCTCTTAATTACGTGTCGTCTGCAGATATAGCACCCACACAGGTTCTTTTTCAAATTCCCGGATAAAAATAATATTATCTCCATCTTTGTCTGTATTACTCTTTTGTTTCTTAGGTAGAGAGAACACGTTTCTAAATCACCTCGTATTATTCTTCTTAATACTGTTCCAATAACAAGTTTGCCTAAGATAGTTATACTTTCTTAAATTAAACATTTATCGTCATAATTTGAATTCTGCGTAAGATTTTAAAAACATTACCCATACTTACTTGTAGGGATGGGTTATCCAAGATATTTTTAACAGGTCCATACAGATCAGTTCCAGTAACCAAATCATAATAAGCCTACGTACATGCTCCGATCCAAATAACGATACTGGTAAATAGATGGGCCAAATCGGATAACTATACCCTGGACGAGTTACTGCACAATATCGATATTATCCATACTCCAGGTTCAATTTGCGTTGAATCATGCCCACTGATCCCGAGGCCGTATCAGTTCCAGTACTGGTTTTCCCATCTGTCCTTATTTGTTTTCGAATTCGTCGAACAATTATTTGTTTTTAATTAGGTTTCCCAATTACATACTTCCTATCTTTTTCTTACGACTCTGATGAGTTTTAGGTTAAAGTTTATCAACAGTTTGTTGTACTTAATTGTGATACTATTAATCAATTCTGTGTATATTATACTCGCGTATATGCTATTTTATATTTATTATTAAATTAGGTACGTCAATAAATACATTCAGAAACAATAAAAAACGTAAATACTTTCTTTCAAACCTGAACAACCTAGGTCAGTGGTCGGCAACCTTTTGAGACGGAAGAGCCAAAAGTTATAATTTATACAATTTCTCTGTTTTTAAAGAGCCACTGACGGCCGCAATTTGATATCGAAAGAGCCGCATGTGACCCGCGAGCCGTAGATTGCCGAGCTCTGGTCACAGCCAAAGCACTGGTGAAGACGCCAAATTGTCTTGCATCGAAAACGAATTAAAACCTACATAGAAACATCCGACGACGGCGTCATTCGAGAGCTTCCGACGGACTGACGACGTATGTCACGGGGGAGGGGTGCGGTGAAAAGCGAGTACAAGTGGGTGAGAGATAGAATCGGTGCCTAATCCTCGTTAATCGATTCGGAACGAATTTTTTTCGTTTTTTTCGATAAAATAAATAATATTTGCGTATGAAACTAAAGAACCGCAGCTTCACATCCAAAGAGCCGCATGTGGCTCGCGAGCCGCAGGTTGCCGACCCCTGACCTGACCTTGTTCGTGTTCGTTCTTATTAGCGTAGGTAACTGTTGTTAGTGTAGTATGCTTTCGCATGTATTCAACCAGAATACCTACCTCCGGCTTGGTATCATTTATGGTGGCCATGAATGTTCCCGCTGACTATGATCAATCGATATTCAACAGATTTTTTCCGAATTATTTATAAAAGGCGACTTGATAGTATTACCAACAGAAAATATACAAAATTTATATGGCACATATTGTTTTTTTAAATACATGTTTTATAAAGCTTGTCCCCTTAGAAAGCTCGCCACATGCAAGTGGTTCATCTCCTAACATGATGCTCCAAATATGATGCTTTAAAAAACTTGTACTTTATTTTTTTTTATGATCAAACACAAGCACTTTAGGAAAAATCCTTTAATGGACTCTGGGAGTGGTGCGAGGCGAATAAAGTGATTCACATTGGTTTTGAATCGTTGGAGGTTATATTCGTTGGGAAAAACGACCTGGGAAGGTCGTTCCATAAAGATTAAGTCCCCCATTCCTTATACAATGCTGTTCGCCGCTCTGAGCGGAATTAAGAGGGCTAAGTCAGCCGAGCACTTTCCACGGAAATATCTGTAACTAAAACAGAGTCAAATCCCCAACCTGTCTTCGATGTTCTAGGCTGTCGAGGCTCTTCGTCAGCTCGTGGTCTCCGATTAGACGAATGGCCCTACTTTCGATGGAATCCAGTAGCCGAAGAGTATGTTTGGGTGCAGAGGTCCAGACATGAGAGCAGTACTCTAGTGAATCGTCGAATCTGGGCTTTGTATACCTAGTATCAAAAGTTGTTTCGGAAGAGTACACCAAGTTTCCAAGATTGCCACAACGTGGTTATGCCACGACATATTTCCTCCCAGATTGACGCCCAGCAAATTAGTAGATGAAGCCAGTGGAATTGCGTATCCTGTCATGACTATATCCGGTTCTGTGATGTTAACCTTTTTAGAGAAGACTGCTATCTGGGTTTTCTTAGCGTTAAATTCGACTTGGTTACTGTCACCCCAGCCCAAAATTTCTTCCCGGTCTTTGTTTAGGCGTGATACTTCATGCTGTCGGCGATGAATATGCTATTAAATTTATTATTATTATAGTTGATATATAAACAATTAATTAACTTGTCACCTAGAACAATTAAGCTCTGGGCGAAAGTATGTAGTGTATTATTTCAACTAAGAAAAGATTTTGACCATTATTTATAATGAACTATGTATTTATTAATAGTTTTCATTTTATACCTCAAGTTCAGTGCTAACTAAAACTAACGCACAAAGCTATTTTTCAAGTCAGCCATAAAATCTAATTTAGGATCCAGAACGATTTAATTAAAAAACGTATTTTTAGAATTTTATATGAGGTGTATGAGGAAACTATTGGCAGAAAACAAATGTGGATGTTACGTATTTGTAATAACTTAAGATACAAATAATTAATATCTACAGGGTGCCAGGGTGCATGCATGTTTCCTGTTATCCTCATGCGTTCCTAAAATATCGGGTCTAGAGTTTCTCGTTTCAATTATGTACCGGTATAAACCTGGCAAACGGAAAGGCAAATTATTGATAGTCCGGTGTTTATGGGATTTAAGGTATTAATCAGAAGGTTGACCAAAAATATTCAAGATTTACTTAATGATTTATTGGACGCTAATAGGGCTTATACCTTCATATCAAGAGAGCGATTTCTTGTTTTGTAGTTACAATTTCTTAGCTCAACACTGAACCCAATTTTTTCCCTTTATATGATCAATGGGTATTTCTTAAATGGAAGCAGGAAGTGATTTTTAATAATTTACCTATTTAGTCGTTAAATGTGAGGTTACTCATTAATTTATAAATAATGACCGTAATCATACATGTATCTATGTACAAATACCAGTTGTAGCAAGTTTAAACATTACTCATTCGTTAGTTATTTAGTTTAGTGTACATTTCAATTAAATAGGAGTCCCTAATGCTTGGAAACAATGTGTTTATATTTTATTGTTTATGGCAATATTCAGTATAAAAAGTTGTTATTTGCCAACGCCATTAAAATGTTATAGCTGTCATAGTGGAATTTTTGAAAATCTCTATACCTCGAAATTTTTTAAATATTTTGTTTGGGGTAAAGTCAATTTTTTTTTGTATTGACATGATTTAAGAAGAATAAAAGTGTCAAATTATGCTCCTTTTAATAATAATTTCGTCACTACTAAATTGTTTTAGGGTATCATTTAACGAACAGAAAAATGTAATCGCTCAGCGATGGCGATTTGGTCAGCAATTTATGGACAGCAAACATTTCTGAATCGGTCCGTAATTAATGTCATACTAGAGTGCTCTAAATTATTTTGGTACGCAAATTAAATTTATAAGTTGCTATGAGCGATCCACTTTTAATCAGATATTATTAAGCAATCAGCCGGTAAGCAAAATATTTAATCTTGGTCATCAAAAAAAAGAGCAATTAAACGTGAAATAGTGACAGTGCCATGGGAAAACAAGTGAAACCCCGCCCCCGCTACACCTTTTGTAGCCGATTTCTTTCTGTATTCGGCAAAAGAAAACACAAGAAAGTTACATAAATTGACAGTGCAGCCCACAACAACGAACTTTGCCGATTATTCAAAACAAACGCAATCCAATGATTTATATTGATAACCATTCTGTCAATATGCAAACCTCTGAAGTAAACTGCTTCTAAACATGTGTTTTTCTACTGACCAATTGTAAAATCTTGCTGACTAAGTAATCATTTCGCAGCTCGACTGTTAATTAAGCGAACACATGATATTACCAGAGGACTGATATCGGTTAAATTCGTGACAGTTTGTAGCATTTTTTGCAGAACAAGTGTTGCAGCCTGATTTTTATTTATTGCAAGGAAAATCTTTTTATGCTGATCAAATGATTTAATGGCTATTTTTTGTTGCGAACCATTTAATTTAATTACTTCTCATTGTTTTATTGTCCTCGATGGTCTCCATTTGGCGAGGACCTCTGTATTTCTTATCAATGACATCAGGGTCGGGTCTAGGATTTTTGCTACCCTGTGTAAAAGTAAAAAATATCCGTCCATCGCTAAGAATTATGCTTGTTAGTCTTCCTCGATGGAAATAATATCAACTTTTACATTCACACATACATATAGATATCGAACAAATCAATTTTCAATTTTTATTGTTACTTCCGGTTAAAATATAATCAATCCAGAATAATAAAATATCTATATTCTAAATTTATTCTCGATTTCTGGCCACATTATTTCAAAGATATTATAAAATAACACCTACTATTTTACAAACATTGCTATTTGGTAATTGGATTGCGTTATTTAATAGCTTTCACTTTCCCCAAGAATAACATCGATTTTAAACACGTGTTGATAAAAAACGCTGAAATCTTACCTAGTTTTAATTAATTTCCGATCGAAAATGGTCACACTTACACCAAAATCCACAACGAAAACACAGAATACCGCAAACCTAAAAATAAAACGACGCTCTTTCTGCGTCGTACGTATCGCGTTCACTGTTTAACGTTTAACGAATCGCAAAACCGTTCGGCTGACCGTGAGTAATGACGTCATTATTTCATGGTTAACTACCATTAAGAAGAATCGAGATTGAGAATTGTTAGCAGGAATTACCGGGGGAACTTTGATAGTAATGTTTTCATTAATCTTAATTTTAATAGACGTGCGTAAATAAAAATACATATTAGAGATGGTGGTTAGTAAACCAGTGTGTACGCATTGCCTTTTACACTTTTTACACTAAAGTGATGATAGTACCTATAATACAGTGAAACCTCTCATAACGGACACCTCTAATAAGGGGTGTAACAATTTAAATTGTAAATTTGGAAAAAGATAGAACTTAGCTTTACAGTCGAACTTGAAATTTACCTTACTGATTTTTCTTTCAGATCTTCAGTAGTACTGAAAAAAAAAAATGATCCAAAATAGTGCCATAGTTTCACAGACCCTGATGACAATTACTTGATTAAATAACAGAATTTAGAACTGAATATTGCATAGAACAGAGAAACTTCCATTGTTATTGTTTATTGGAATCTTACGTTATTAGTTCTAATTGTCGAAGTATTGGCCAGTCTTAAGTGAAACCAGGTTTGGTGACGGTCTGTCAGTCTAAGAAGCCATGGATGGTCACGCCTTCTTTCCTCTGTGACGCAGCTAAGTCTATGTCGATGTCTAGCATTCCTGTTAAGAACTAACAAGCCTCCGAGGACCAAGTGTCCAAGGAAGGGTGTTCCCCATTACATGGCAGTTCCCAGGATGTTTTGTGTTCTCATGTGAAGTCCATCTCCTTCAGAACTACCCTTAAACTCTACGTAGAAGTCTAGGACCATATCCTGCAAGGTTGGATGCAGCTCGTACGAGTATCAAGCACCATACTTAGCATGAGACAAGGAAGTCTCAGTGGTAACTACAAAGAGCCCTTTTTTTATTGGTCTATTTTTCTTATACATATTAGTAAGCGTATAAATTCTATAATATTGAGTAATTTTGCATAAACTTCACTTGTACTAAATTTCATATACAGGGTGAGTTTTTTAAAGTGTTACAAGGCGATATCTCGCAAACGGTTTAAAATATTTTCTTGAAATTTTAAAGAGGTAATAGTGAGATGGGGGGACATATTTAAACATATTTTTGTTATCTACCCCCTTTCCCCATTTTGAGGGGTGGGGGGTAACTTTGAAATTTTAAATGGGAATATGTACTTTTGTTTATTAAATTCGGATCTACGTAAAAAACTACGTATTTGTACAAAAAAAATTTTTGGTTAGCTCCACTGGTTACCGAATTATAATTAATTAGGTTATAAAAATTTAAAAAATATTATTTACCCTTTATCGCCTGTCATGTTTTAGAAGATGTTCGAAATGTCTCCCTTCAACTTCCAAACACTTTCTCACTCTTTTTTAAACGAATTTCGTACCCGCTCTAACATTTCAGGTGTCACTAATAAGCAGGCAAAGCGGATTCGGTCTTTCATATTGTCTATAGTTGTAGGTGCAGTCGCCATCACTTTGTCTTTTATAAATCCCCAGAAGAAAAAGTCAAGAGGGGTCAAATCCGGAGACCTAGCAGGCCAATTGACCGGACCAGCTCGACCAATCCACCTGTTTTCAAACAATTCGTTTAAATGATTACGGGCCTGTATTGCATAATGCGGTGGAGCTCCATCCTGTTGAAACCACATGTCAGGATTTATGTTTTGGTTTAATAATAGTGGTAATTCGTTCCTTAAAAAATCTGTATACATTTCTCCATTTAAATGGCGTTCAAAGAAATGCGGACCAATAACCCTATCTCCAATTATACCACACCAGACATTAACTGACCAAGGATGTTGATTTGGCACAGTTCTCATCCAGTGGGGATTTTCCGATGCATATTGTGTCTATTTACCTTTAAGAAAACAAACAAAAAAAAATAATCAATTTCTACCGACAAGGGATAACTTAAAATCCTACCTGGCCACAATTCTGGAAACTAGCTTCATCAGAAAAAACAACATTCTTTAGAAACCTGTTATTTCCTTGCATTTGCCCTGTTACCCAATTGCAAAATGTAACGCGATTTTCAAAGTCTTGCCCATAAAGCTCTTGGTGGAGTGTAATGTGGTATGGATGAAATTTGTACATATGCAATATGGTCACAACCGATTTTTGGCTTATTCCAGCATCTGCAGCAAGCCGTCTGGAACCTACATGCGGGTTAATAGCTACCATTCCTAAAACTCCAACTGCCCTATCTGCATCTGTTTTAGTTCGCTTCCGAAATCGTGGTTTTGACTTCAGGATGCCAGTAGTGCGACATCTAGTTTCCAGTCTTTTAAATGCCATGTGAGATTTCAGGTTGTTAGGAAACCTTTCCGCCCACCTTAGTGAAGCTTGTCTGTAGTTTCTTCTGCACTCCCCCAACATTAACAACATATCAACTTGCACACTAAAATTCGCTTCCATGTTCAATTGACCAAGCTGAGAAATAATCGTGATCTCAACTGACTGAAGTCAAAACAACGCATTTCCATGTAAACGAATAATAATTTTGAAATAAGTGAACTTGATTTATTTTAAATTTAGTTATTTTTTAAATCCAATAGAAATTTAATAATAAATTAATTATAATTCGGTAACCAGTGGAGCTAACCAAAATTTTTTTTTGTACAAATACGTAGTTTTTTTACGTAGATCCGAATTTAATAAACAAAAGTACATATTCCCATTTAAAATTTCAAAGTTACCCCCCACCCCTCAAAATGGGGAAAGGGGGTAGATAACAAAAATATGTTTAAATATGTCCCCCCATCTCACTATTACCTCATTAAAATTTCAAGAAAATATTTTAAACCGTTTGCGAGATATCGCCTTGTAACACTTTAAAAAGCTCACCCGTATACAACAATAACAAATAGGTCACCCCGAATAACCCTATAGTCGGTTATATTTTTTTTACATATACATTGCGACTTATGTGACCCCCATACATATTATAAATTTTTTATAACATTTTTAAATAACTTCAATTAAATTAATCAAACGTAAATTAACTCATTTTACAATTATTGACATGAGCTTTTAGTTAGTAAGAATATGTGTTTATAAAGAAAAATATAGATTTTCGTTTTGAGTAATAAAATAAATATGGTCCAACTCGAAATCTTGTATTATACTTTGTTTCCTTTCGTCTAGTTTTACTAAGTCTGCTGAAGACGATTTAATACCTTTTCACTTGAATAAATAAAATTAATTAATAAACAGGAAGAACTAGTTGGCGCCCAAATCATATATAGGTAAGAGATTATATCCACGACCCAAAGTCACCCTCAGCTAGCCTGGCGTTAACATGCATGTAACCTAAACCAATTTGGATTATAGCGGACATTTCTATTAAGCGGACATTTTTTCATAGTCCGGAACAAGGTATATGAAATTCCATGAAAATCAACCTCTCTTGGGCGGACTCTCCTTTGGGCGGGCGCCGATAGGCTGCTTTCATACAAAGAGCGCGAAAACCCTGCTTTAAACGGACGACAAAATTTTTTTTGAAGTATGGGAGACGAATAATTACGGCGCAAAAACTCTCTGAAGACAAAACGGCAACCAATGGCGTATGCGCGGCAGAGTCAAAAGACTTCGCCTTCGCCGACTGAAAGTAGGTGAGATTCCCCGACAGCAGTCCGCCGCTTATTTGTGAGTTGTAAGGTTAAAATCGTAAACAATGGCACACAAATGTCGCGTTTTGAGTCTGAAAGACAATATCAATGTTGTGGAAATTTGTAATTTGATAACAATGATTTGGGCGAGTTCATTAACATTGATAGCAATGTGCTATTAGAAGGTGATAGTGACCCCATTACTACCGATTATGTAGTCCAAACTGAAACCACATCACTATCTGACGACTCTGATGAAGAAGCTGAATTCAGTAATCAAACAAATGTCACCAATTATCAACAAGCCATTAGTATGGTAAAGGAATTATAAGAGTATGCAAAGAATATAGGTGACTCTACAGCAATGGAATTGTTATCAGACTTGGAATTACATTTTCTAGATTGCAAGTATAAAACGCAAACACGTCAAACTACGTTAATAGATTTTTTTCGTACTACGTCCTAACTAAAACTAGTGTATTATTGTTATGTTATGTTTATTTGTAGTACACACGTATGGGGCATTCCGCGAGAGATTTATTTTCAAAATTAAAGTTGACCCCCTGAGTAGCCCAAAATGTTCGTCTATGTGTCCCTAATGACCGTGAATTCTTTAATTCGCCCCCGTTAAGAATTTGGAAAAATAACACATGACGATGCAACATGTATCTCGATTGCTTCCAAGTTTCTTTCCCGGGAAAAATATGCTCCAAGAGTAACACAGAGGACCCCGAGAACCCAATAAAACCCTCCAGACATACAAAATCTCTCAAACAGCCCCTTTTTCATCTCGAGAAACAGGTGATTCCGACGCTGTATTTCGTGGACATGTTTTGCGCTCAATTGAAAGATCATTTGATTCATACCTTCATCTGTAAAGACCAATTTCTAGCGGTCGAGGACTTGAAAAAAAATCTAAAACCGGGAGAATATTGTGTCATGGTTGATTTTGCCAAAAACTATAGTTTCGTGATTCAAAATGCGGCATCCGGTTTCCACTGGAGCAACAATCTATAACGTCGTGATTTATTACAATGACGCAGGGCAAACATTACACTGGTCACTTGTCATAATTTCAGATTCTTTGCGAATGACACAGTAGCCGTCTGGACATTTAATAATCAAATTGTTAAATTTCTATTAGAAGAATTCAGGCAGGTTTCGAAAGCTCGTCAGCAGTATAAAAATTTTAAAAACGTAATTAATTTGTGCTATCATGCACAAGATTGTAATGTAGAGGCTACTTGGCATTTCCATCCCACTTCTCACGGTAAAGGGCAATTCGTTGGCATTGGAGCAACTGTTAAACGCGCCACTTCAAAAAAAAGCTTGCAGAGTACGGGACAAACTATTCAAACCCCTGAACAGTTATATAATTTCTTATCTTCCACTTCGCGGATTAAAACTATATCACCCTTAGATCTCGCCTAAAAGTGAATATACAAAAAATGAAAAATACCTTATAGTGGAGTCGTCCTGGCGAAATAAACGGCTCGAAAATCCCTCAGCATGTTATATGTTTCCGAGTATAGGTATTTCAGATACATATCTAGTAAAAATGATCTATTTGCAGGGTTAAAGGTTAGTATTTTAAAGTTTTCTATAAATTTTTTATCGAATCCATAATGCCTAGAAAACTAATTTCAACGAAATCGAAGTAGACCTAAAATTCGCACTTGTTGCCAACATGAAAAAAATAAAATTTCAGTGTAATAAAGTGGCAGGTTATTAAATTTTTTTGCATTTCATAATGTAGCCATTATGAAACCCAAATAGAAAAAGTAATTTGTTAAAAGATGAAACAATATTATTATAAAGCTAGGTGAACAAATAATATCGATACGGCTTCACTGTGGCATACGGCAGTCTGCGTCATGAACTGGAAATCCAACACCATCAGCAAAGAAATTGCCGGCTACGCCTTTCCATTTCCCAACACACCTGCTACATATCCTGTTCATATTTGTAGGCTTTCTGGATAATAAATTCGGATATATAAACAACAAGTTATCCACTAAAGCTCTTCGTGACCTAATATTATTTTTAAAATACACGGTGTCCTAATAAAAATCAAAACTTTAATTTCGAATGTTAAGCACTATACGGAGTATTTTCTAATTCTAAATGCGGTTCACGGTGTAATTTCTCACAATATTTTAAGCAAAAGACGTTTCTATATATCGACCCCCTTCTGCAATAAGGAACCAACTGACAAACCCAAAAAAGGGAGAGATACGGTGTTAAAAGAACTTTATTTAAAAAAAATTGTAGTGAATATAAGAAGCTGTAAGTTGTTTCTTACTGGCATTTATTATCAAAAACATTAGAATGTAGTTCCCCATCTAACCAAAATATTTTTTTGTCGTATACCTCGTGCCTAATAATATGCCGTTTAGAAAGTTTTAAAATTCCGAGTAGTTCCGGAGATATCCGGAAAAAAACGAAATTCTGAAAGTTTTATTGTTTTCCTGGATTTTTTTGAGATCGAATTCTAAAGTAAATTGTACTTTTGCATTGCCACGTTTTCCGCTATATCTAACAGCGTTAATTGTTTTGTATTCCGACGAGTCGTCTTCGAAGGGCCATTATCAACTTTCTTTTTTTAAATACGGCCCTGTTTTTCTGATATTGGAATTTGGTAGCTTTTTTTCTTCCGAATGTAACGAATTTACTTATGAGATATTATTTATATAATTATTAGAAATACAGGACCGTATACCAAAATTTCCTGATGTTGTTCAAAAAACCCTCGAAACGTCATTAAACCACAATGTGCCATACATTTAGCAAAAAGGACTTTTTTGTGAAAGAACCAGCTAAAACTAATTTTAGCAACAATTGTTAGTAGGTTCCTTATTGCAGAAGGGGTCCATATGACCATATGAAAGCTATTTTTTTAATAAACAACCTAAAACAAAAAGATATCTTACAGTGTTTTGCCCTGAACTAACCAATTCTTCTAAAAATAGTGTTTTGATTTAATGAATTCCTCTTAATAAAATCGACTTAATTTGAATATGATTTTTGCAAGCTATTTCTCGAAAACAAGAGCTTATATTTTAAACTTTTCACACAACGAAGAAAAAATGATAACAAGCCTCCGTCAAGTGTGAAGTTTAAACTTGAGAACAGTTTCGCACTTTGCTGAAATATAAAAAAGCAGGAAAGTTGTGATGAAAGTTGGCAAGGGCCATTTATTAAAGCCCTCGGGTAGGCAACACGGCGTCCCTTCGGAAATCAAGTCATTTAGATGTGAAAAAATGTGTATAAATTACTTGTTTATTCTTTATGCATTTTAAATTGCTGAGAAGTTTTCTTTCTGCACTTATAGGATTACGAATATATTAACGGGTATATGATATAAACAGTTTTAACACGTATACTTATAAAAATGTATTTTGAGATATCAGAAGCATAAGTTAATCCCAAGTGGATAAAGCACATATATATAAACAGTATATTTCTAAATACCATCTGCAATTATCTCCCCGCTATGGGCACCGAAGGGGGCGTTGTGAGTTGGCGCAGTTCGGAAATTTCCTTGTGAAAGTAAACATTCGACAGGACCGGATTTCAACTTTTTTATTGTAGATTTCACTGGTTAGTTAGGAGAAATATTGCAATCAAAATTTCGATTAGTTCGATTTAAGACAGCGTTCCATGGATACGATTTCTGACGACATGATGATCCGACGGTGGCCTGATTGGTGTAAACTTTTGGTGCCAAATTCCGTCCGAATATTTGTAAGAGCCGACACGATGAGCTTTATTTTAACTTAAGGTTAGGTAGTGACCACATATATATTATATTGTATATTGTAAAATTCGGTTCCGAAGATTGGATAATGAGATAAGCAAAATATTTTCGTATATATATGTACATACCTGAAATACTTTATACCTGGTAGTGATCCACGACTTTTGCAAAAAAGCACCATGCACTTGTGTCCTTTCATCTTAAACCAAACAAGGCACTAACCTATCAAACAGCGAATCGAATCACCACAAATTAAAAACTCCTTTACAAAAATTGTTGTTAGCTAATGAAAGTATATACGCACTAATATACCGACGACAATGTGGATGAACCACTTTTTATTTTGTAATTTGAAAAAGCATCCAGAACCAAAGATGGAGACGAATAACAACAAACAAATAATGTCGAGCCGGCTCTGACGCGATCGATAAAATTTCCACCTTACTGGGCAAACTCAATAGGCCCGCGTCATCTCCCATAGCGAGGACACTTTTTGTATTTTGGAACGTTCGTATTAACAATATACTGTTTATATATATGTGGGATAAAGTGATTTATGATATTAACTGACGAGTCGTCTATCAATAAACGATAGAACCTTTTCACCGTCTTAAATTACCATACAGGGTGTTATGGAAATGACTTATTATATTTAAATCGGCAAATCCTGACCAAAAATTGAAGAAAAATAACCATAAATGGCGTTTTGAATTATTAAGCGAAATAGACACTTTATATGAAATCTGAAAATTCACGTGGACGCTACTGACGACGTTCGCAATCAATAATTTATTGAGGCAGTCTCAGGTCTCAAAAGAGGCCAGCGCATTGTAGGCGTTGGTGTTGTCATATTGCAACACAGAATTGTAAACGCACGTGTTAAGTTGTTGAAAACAAGACATCTTTGACCCGCGTTATCACTTCTTTTTCAAACTTTTTAGAAAAAAAAAACTACAATTTTAAGGTACATAGTCTCTTACCTTCGATCTAATTTAAAAATAATCCGTTTTATTATTTCAATAATATGCAATTAAATTCCATAAAAAAATAAAACATAAAGTATATTTTGCAACAGAACCAACAGTAGATAATATCACACAAATTTGAAATCACATCACAACATTTATTATGACGAAAAATAATAAAAAAAATTGGGTAATGCTACAACTAACACGTTTAAAATTCGTATACATCAAGCACGTGGAACCCTCGACAAAGTCGTTCCAACACCGAATATCGAAACATACTAATTTATTATTTTCATTCGTTTATATCGTTGTAAAATTAGTATTTACTTGATTGTACTAAATTTACTATAAATATTTACTATATTTTAAAGGAAATCGTATAATCTCTACTATAATAATTTTACTACTCTACTACTCAGCAGCTTAACCTAGTGACGAGGAGCGCAGTTGCGTGCGGAAAAGTACCTCTTTTCGCACTTTTTATGATAATAACTCAAACAAATCAGTTTCTGAATATTCTTGGTTCGTAATATATTTCACGCCAATGGCTGAATATAGAAGACTATAGACTATAGAAGTTGAGCCCTTATAAGATATCTGAATCTCTCACATGAGTATTCAATATGAATAAAATATGACTCGATGCGCTGACAAATTTTCACCTCTACAATTTCCTATTCGGGTTTTCTTTTCGATTATTCAACAGACAATTATTTTTTAAAGGAAGGAAATGTCATAAAACCATTCGTTCTATGATATAATAAAATGTCTCCAGTAATATGATTTTAAAAATAGAAAGTCTATACTTTTCAGGTGGTATTAATATCAAATACCAATGTATGGAAAAATTATTATTTTCCACACCACCCGATGATACCTTATACAATAAGGGCGTAATTTTTTTTACACAGTAGCACATTAAAATACTATTTCAGATTGAATGGTACTACCAAGAAAAGGAAGCCTTTTGCATTGATAGGATGTAACCACCTGCAGACCGGTTTCGAACTCTTTTGTTCTCGTCAGTACAGGGTAGGTGTACATACCTATCATCTGAGACGACTTTGTACTTCACGATGTATTATCGACAGTCGTCGAGAAAATACAACGCGCAGTGCCATCTCTTAGCAGTCTCACACAATCTGAACAGACGTTATTTGAATAAATCAAAATGAAGTACAAAGTTGTCTCTGATGATAGGTATGTACACCTATCCGGTACTGATGAGAACAAAAGAGTTCGAAACCGGTCTGCAGGAGGCAACATCCTATCAATGGAAAAGGCTTCCTTTTCTTGGTAGCACCATTCAATCTAAAATAGTATTTTAATGTGCTGCTGTGTAGACAAAATACGCCCTTATTGTATAAGGTATCATCGGGTGGTCTGGAAAATAATAATTTTTCCATACATTGGTATTTAATATGATTTTACTTTATTATACAGCCAGTCCCTACGCAGTTTAATTTTAAACATTTAATTATAACATCGAAATTTGTAAACCGTGTAGACTTAAAGAATTCCAAACAAATTTAAAAGTGGTTTAATATTGACATCCCTTCGTTATTTCAGACAAAGCTGTAATGAAACTTTTAGAGATATCGAACAAAATTACTGACGAATTATATTATTTAATATTTTAAGCTCCTCTAAAGAACTTGACCTGAAACGGCTTGTATATGTTTTGTTTTGAACTTCAAGCTGTATAGGTATTCCATGAGAACATTCTTAATAATTAGTGTTGTGATCGCTCGATCGAAAAACCGCTTGAGTACTCGATTATTGAAATAACGACATCGCTCGATTATTACAAAAACTGCCCGAGTTATAAATTCAAGCGAAAATTGTCGCTTGATACTAATTATTATCTTTCACTCGATACCCGAGCTTTGCTTGACGCCGATCGAAATGTGCTGTTTGGTAGTGCGATAGCTCGACGTAAAGAACTGCTCGTATATTCGAAAAATACTAGTTATAAATTCAAGCGAAAAATTGAAAATCGTTGCCTTTCACTTGAACAAACCCGACCTTCGATCGACGCACTGCGCCACACGAAATGTGCCGATTGGCGATGTTCGAGTTTGACGCACGAATCAACTGCTCTTTCATAATAAAAAACTATAGACTAAACTTCTAAAACTTACATAAACTACCCCTGGTGTTTTATTAACACATTCTTCTTAATCATCAAAATTTTAAGTGATTAATTGCTTTAATTTCTAAAATCTAATTCAGATTGAATGGTACTTAGATGTGTTATGTGATTTTATTGTGCCGGTTTGTTTTTGTTCAAGTTACCTAGGTACGTGGTGCTTTTTTATAAATTAAGTTGGTTTTAAATAAGTCCGAAAAGCTAAATAAAATTGTATTTTTTTTTCTAAAGGGTAAGTGGCATTTATAAAGTTTTAAGTTATCCAGATCTGATGGGTGTCATTCGAATTGAACAAATGAGAACATACCTGACCATTTATAAACTCCGCGGCGGTTCGTTCGAATCAGTTCAAGTTTATAAATCAGAGATTATGTCCCAGCGAACTGAACTGAACGTAAAAGTTTATAATAATGTACCTTGAAAAATAAACAACTTGCAATCTGTCAAACGGTTATTGACTTTCTAAAGAGTTTACCCTGAAGATATGAGAACACCGTTCAAGATTCAGTGACGTTTTTCGACATATGTTGCTTTGTTTACCTTCCTGGCAGGGGAACCACGTGGTCATTTTTGGTTTGACATAAGGTCATGTACAGGGCATATTAAATTAAAGCTCCATTTTTGGATATTTTTCTTCAATTTGTTTTCATCTCAGGAATTGCCGATTTAAATATAATACGTCATTTCCATAACACCCTGTATATGGTGTTGAATAAAGGTCGGTACCCCGGAATAACTCCGGTGCATCGCATTGCAGCGGAAAATGTCTGGGGAAAAAGTTGTTTGGTTTTGAAGGAGGAATAGTTTGCAATTTAAACCACCCCCCAACCCCTCAACCCTCGGGCGCGAGTGGGGTATCTTAAGATGCTAATTAAGATGGAACCTCAAATATTTTTCATTGGCGTATCGTGTTCTCCGACCAAAAATAAACATCTTTTGTCCGAAAATTTTTTTTATTTGGGCCCATCCTTCACCAATAATCACACTTTAGTACAAGACAGAGAAAATTAGTATTTCCGGGATAAAACTTGATTTTCGCACGGTTTTGATTTTGTCTTTCTCATGATGATTATTGGTGAAGGTTGGTCCAAATAAAAAAAAATTTCGGACAAAAGATGTTTATTTTTGGTCGTCGGAGAATACGATACGCCAATAAAAAATATGGGGTTCCATTTGAAAATCTTAACTTACCCCACCCGCGCCAGGGGGTTGCGGGGGTGGGGGGGGGGTGGTTTAAATTGCAAACTATTCCTCCTTCAAAACCAAACAACTTTTCCCTATACATTTTCCGCTGCAATGTGATGAACCGGAGTTAATCCGGGGTACCGACCTTCTTTCAACACCCTGTATATCAAATTTATAATTCGAGAGCTTTCATAAAACTTTCTTAATCTAATCTTATAAAGGAATTCTGCTAGCTGGGAAATTACCACATCCCTCTTTTGTAATATAATGCCTTATATTTCGTATTAAAAAAATACCATCGATTGAGAAAATTATGATTGTTCGTCCACAAACGCATTTCGTTGTATCACAGCTCATCAGTGAGACTAGGAAGTGTTATTTGGGATCACTTCAAATAAATGTAACGATTTTTTCTTGAGTTAATACTGGCCATGCTGTCAGTCGCGCCCGCTAGAAACTACTTGATATTTTTAAAATGTGAGGTATGCAATGCATTCTTCTTCTATATTGCTTTTTCATGTAATTATAACAGCAAAGATAATTGTTTGCTAAAAAATTACGTCCTCTTGCTTTATTCTCATAAGGAAGAAAGAAGGCCATTTTTGAAGCAAGCGTTCATGATTTGGTTCAATAGCGTAATGTTGATATACTATAGCTAACTGATATCGTGCTGGAGTGGTATTTTCATGTATTTTTCATGCTTAGTGGGCTCAAAATTTTTTTACAGGCAACTTTCAGTCCTTAGCATATAACTTACTAGAATAAACTATTTGCCTGTAGAAATAATTATAATTTGCCAAATATAGGTATGTTACTTTCTGCATTATCAAATTTTAATAGTTTTTTAGATTATAGCTGCAGTATTCAAATGTGAATTTAAAAATGTATCGCCGGTCACGTGTCCCCAGTCAATAATTTCTTACTTTACCCTTTTATATTTCTCCTCATTTTACTAAAGCTGCTTTTATATACAAATAATTTACACTCCTACTACAATTTGTATTGAACAAATAATGTTCAAAGATCAACAGTTTAGTTTCTCTAACGCAATTATTAACCAGAAGTTCCTTCCCCGTAGCTGCATGTATCGCCGGTCACGGCAGAAATTGCTTATAAATTACGCCACTAGAGGTCGGCCTAATAGCTTTACAAATATGACGGTATGTGATTTTGTGTGAAGCGTGCTCCTGTTTAGGCAAGTTCCTTATTATGTTTATTTAGGTATAAACTAGAACATTGCCTACTTTTTACCAGGCGTATGTTTTTATGTTGTATCGCCGGTCACAAGGTTAACTCAGAACTAGTAGTCTTAATTAAGGGAAATATACTACACGAAGTCATTCTCTTGAGTACAGATACTCATTTCAGTTTAAGAAATAGCTTGTATTAGCTGTTATCCACGAATTTGTGCATTTTTATATCATCCGTCACAGTAACACCGTGAAAATGTTACCGGAGATACATTGATGTGACGGTTTGTTATTCGAAGCTATATACAATATTTTTTTATTAACTATTTATAAACTATTAAGGAAAAATACAATTTGATGTGCTAGTTTCGTTTACACCTAGGTATATTAAAGATTTCTTAGTATTTTAACATTCTATAAGGAACATTCCAGAACTTTAAGCAAATATAAGACAGGGCTGTTATAAATAATAGGAAAATAGTTATAGTGACTGATTAAAATAATTCAGTTCCAAATATTGGCGCTATATGATTCAGAAGAGTAAAATTAGCCATGTGACGGGCGTTAAATTATTAAAAAATCAATGCTACACAAAAATACACCAAGATCTTTGTGACGATGACCTTTTGCGCGGACATATATAATTCCTATAATTAGATACTATAAGAAACCGTTTTTTTCTTATTCCAATCATAAGCTATTTTTCCTGATAGTATCATCAGGATACTTCTATCAAGGGATCCCTTAATAAATAATATATTCTCCCTTAATTATAATATAATAAGGGATTAACCTTTTAAAAACTTCAAATAGAAATATCTTATCGGCATTTATATATTACGTTCTTTGTGTGGTCCAATATCCCGGTTTCAAAATTACAATATAAAATAACTTTTGCTTTAATATAAATTTTCTTTACAGATTTCTTGAACATTTACTGAAACTACCGCGGGCCCGGAATATTTTAAGTGTCCAAACAATAAGGGGCCGGTTATTTTATTTCACGAATTACCTTCCGCTAAGAAAGGGAATTTTGGAGCGGCACGTTTAAGGCTGTCCTTTACGTTACTTATTATTTTCATTAAAACAAAGAAGAATATCAATTTTTCCAATAGTTAGTCATTAACGTAAAACACATAAGTCTACTATGCTTGTGAGGCGGTAATAATATCATATAAATACATTATGCCAATTAATTATCGAATATTCAAAACTTTACGTCCTAATTAATACGCTGTTATTTCGTTACTATTGAACAATTTAAAATATTCTTTTAACTGATAGAAAATAGATTCTAGAGTTTAGGAGAGAGCAGTTAACGTCCCTATATGTCTAATTGTACCACATATATATAAACGATATATTGCCAATACGAGCGTTCTAAAAAACAAAAAGCGTCCCCTCTGTGGGAGATGGCGCGGGCCCTAAAGAGTTTGCGTAGTAGGGTGGAAATTTTATCAATCGCGTCAGAGCCGGCCCGACATTATTTGTTTGTTGTTATTCGTCGCCATCTTTGGTTCTGGATGCTTTTTCAAATTACAGAATATAAAGTGGTTCATATACATTGTTGTCGGTATATTAGTGCCTATAAACTTTTATTACCTAACATGAATTTTTGTAAAGTTGTTTTTAATTTGTGGTGATTCGATTCGGTAGGTTAGTGGTGCTTTTTGCAAAAGTCGTGGATCAATACCAGGTATTTTAGGTATGTACATAAATATACGAAAATATTTTATATTTTATCACATTATCCGATCTTCGCAACCGAGTTTCACTAAAAAGCTTGTAAAAAAAGAACAGAGCGTCACTCGTATACAATATAATATATAATAATATGTGGTCACTACCTAACCTTAAAATTAATGTATTTTTAATTTGGTGCATTAGTAGCTGATAATAATTTCCAAAATAGTCAATATAGTCATTCATTCTTAATTTTTGGTTTAGAAAAGAGTGAGGTTAAGAAACATACGAGGTCGGATGAAAGTTAAAATAAAGCTCATCGTGTTGATTGTACAAATATTCGGACGGAATTTGGCACCAAAAGTTTACACCAATCAGGCCACCGTCGGATCATCATATCGTCAGAAATCTTATGCATAGAACGCTATCTTAAATCGAACTAATCGAAATTTTATTTGCAATATTTTTCCTAACTAACCAGTGAAATTAACATTAAAAAATTTGAAATCCGGTCCTGTCGAATGTTTACCTTCGCAAGGAAATTTCCGAACTGCGCAAACTCACAACGCCCCCTTCGATGACCATAGCGGGGGCATAATTGCAGATGGTATTAGCAATATACTGTTTATATATATATATGTGGATTGTACGGAGTAGTACATAAAATCGCCATGCCACTAGAGGTAAAAAAAAGTCTTCTTCTTCTAAACACGTTATAACGTCTGGCGTTAACTACTGTATACAGAGGAACGATAGGGAATGGGAAGTTTCTATTCGCCGTAGTAATTGCTATGTACCCGGATTGGGATTTGGTCGTTCGTGAATAGTTTACTATTAAATTTACATGAACCAAACCAGACATAAGGAAGTAATTCTTTTTCTTATAAAGTATTGCCTTAAGAGCCGTAAAGGCAAGCCTTAAGTGAAGCTAAACAGCTGCTGCAAACGTAGGGTTGTTTTCTGCTGAAGCTGTGTAATATTAATGCGGTATATAAGTTGCTTGCCAATTCGCATTAATTTTTTGTATTATATGTGTGATGGGGTAAGAAAGTTAATGAAGAAAATCTGATTTCGTGAACCGATATATACGAATTTTCCCAGCTCGTTTAGGAATTCGTTTCCCGTCATACTTTGTAATATTTTTTGTTAGAAGATAATTTAAAATTTCTTTTTTAAGGTTCTTTATTGTGTTTTTTCTGCCCAGCGTGCGGCAAATTAAGTACGCTTATGAAATAATAAGGGGTAATCATCGATTATAAATCATTTTTCCTTAGAACGGTGCTAATTAGCAACTTATTGACTCTCTAACATCTATATACAGAAGACAATCCTGATACTGGCATAGACATACTACTTGAGAACTAGCAACATAGGGCTTGTTAGCAAGTTTCAATCTCCTGGATTGCGACATTAACAGAAACAATCTGGAAGCTAAACTATGTATGATTCATTCGTTTTCGTTTGAGAATTTCGGAGAACATACCCTCCCTGGGTCAATACATGGGAACATTCCATTATCAGTTTGATTTCTGATATGTAAGGTGTGCACATGTATATTTTTAGGTAAAAACCTCTTTCTCCTACGTGTTGCCGCGCCTTACACATCTGTTCTCAGTTAACAACTGTATGTAGGTCACTAGGGTAATAGGGATGCCAGTTTACAATGCATGTCTCGTTGGAAAATGTTGCTAAAACGCGGCTTCGGTCGGTTATTCTTAAGTCTGTTTTGTTGTGTGAATGTGGGACAAACCATTATTTTTTTAAATTGTCAAATATTATTTGTTTACGTCTTGTCGTTGTAAAATGGGTTCCTATCAAAATTCCCAAATGAAAACAAATACGATACAATAATATCCGCAACCTAAAATTAAATCAGCTATATAGGAAATTTTTCTAACCTATAACAGTTTTCTACCAGACGTCAAGCAGCTCTTAAGAGTAATTTTAATTTTTCTAGGGATTCTTTTAATTTTAAAGAAAATAAATTAGAACGCGCAAAGCAGCTTTAAAGTTTCACAGAGATTAAGAAAGCTTAGAAACTAATGCAACGAAGGCGGCCGAGAAAAACTTTATTCTTAAAGTATGTTTCGTAGGGGATATTAGTGGGAAAATCATAAATTATGTACTATCATTAAAAATTGGAATTAGATCTGCAGGACTTGGTTGTTTCAATTTAAGATTCAGTCACGAACGATCTTAGACCATTCTTAAATAGACAATAGATCCCTAGGAGGTCTCGGTTAGATTTTCTAAATTTATGATTCCATCAAGAACAACTTGAGATGTTCTTAAACGGACAATAGATCCCTAGGAGGTCTTGGCTGGGGTTTCTAAATTTGTTATGATCATATCTAGAACAACTTGGGACATCCTTGAATGAACGATATGTCCCTAGGGGGTTTTGGTTGGGGTTTCCAAGTTTATGGTCCCATCAAGAATAACTTGAGACGTCCTTAAATGGACAATAGGTCTCTAGGAGATCTTGGTAGGGGTTTCAAAATTTAAGGTCCCATCTAGAACAATTGAGACGTTCTTAAATGGACACTAGATCTCTAGGACGTCTTAGTTATGGTTTCCAAATTTATGATCCCATTAAGAACAACTTGAGATGTCCTTAAATGGACAATAGGTCCCTAGGAGGTATTGGCTGGGGTTTCTAAATTTATGATCATATATAGAACAACTTGGGATGTCCATCAATGGACGATAGGTCCCTAGGAGGTGTTGGTTGGGGTTTCCAAATTTATGGTCCTATCAAGAATAACTTGAGACGTCCTTAATGGGACAATAGGCTCCTAGGAGGTCTTGGTTTTGGTTTCAAAATTTAAGGTCCCATCTAGAACAACTTGAGACGTCCTTAAATAGACACTAGATCCCTAGGAGCTCTTAGTTATGGTTTCCAAATTTATGATCCCATCAAGAACAACTTGCGATGTCCTTAAATGGACAATAGGTCCCTAGGATGTATTGGCTGGGGTTTCTAAATTTACGATTATATCTAGAACAACTTAGGATGTCCATCAATGGACAATAAGTCCCTAGGAGGTGTTGGTTGGGGTTTCCAAATTTATGGTCCTATCATGAATAACTTGAGACGTCCTTAAAGGGACAATAGGCTCCTAGGAGGTCTTGGTTGGGGTTTCAAAATTTAAGATCCCATCTAGAACACCTTGAGTCGTCCTTAAATGGACAGTAGGTCCCTAGGAGGTCTTAGTTGTGGTTTCCAAATTTATGGTCCCATCAACCACTTGAGACGTCCTCAAATGGACAAGTCCCTAGGAGGTCTTGGTTAGGGTTTCCCAATGTATGCTTCCATCTAGAACAACTTAAGACGTCCTTAAATGGCCAATAGATCTCTTGGAGGATTGATAATACGAAAAAAGGTATCATTAGGACTGATTTATTGTATGACGCCCTATAAGGTATATCTCTAGATGTGACAACAGACATCTATAGGACATAGTGTGATTTTAGGGTTACAATATCTTATTAGAAGTACACATTACATCTCATTTTGGGTTTAATATTGCTTTAATATTTTACATAAATATTTTATATAAATATTTTCCCTTCCTTTAGCCTTATTGGCACCCCTATATTCAAATTCGATATAAATTCAGTAGGTACACTTTCCTTTTCTCTAAAAGAAAAAGCTTTTTTTTTTAAAAAATTGTTGTTTGTTTAAAATAAAGTGCAATTTTTTTTATGGATTATTGATTTTTTTTTTATTTTAAAGAAAATAAATTTAATAAACGCCACACGGTTTTAAAACTTACAGAGATTAGGAAAAAGTAAAGTGGAAAGTACGGCGAGTAAAAGTTTATAGTTAATAAAGGTTTTAATGGTTAGTTCAACGTTCTTCAGTATTTAAGAGAAATCTTATAATACAGATGAAGCAGCTGGTTCATTTTTAAAAGCTGCATATATATTTTCGTTAATAAAATCAAATAATATGGTAGTTAAATATTAATAGAAATATTTTTGATTTGGTGCAAAACCCAATTTCTTACGACCCTGAATTTTTATAGCTCAATTATTAATTTTTAAAAAAGTGGTGCAAAATAGATTTTTTTCTTCAGTTATATTCGCTGATATCACATAACACATTACAGTAAAATTTTAGAAATATATAAATAACCTTAAGCGACACCCAAATAAACAAAACATATGGTATGTAATCTAAAAAACTGTATATTCAAAAATATTTTCGGGAAACGCATCCTAGGATATGGCTCTGCAAAATTCCAGATGGGATGTGAGATGTTTGACCCTGTATACAGGGTGATTCACGACGAGCTTGCATTAGAGCTTTATGGAGAACTACTGAATATATGTTTCTGAAATTTTGGGAATTTGGGTTTATCGATATGCTCTCTTTAACTAAAATATTGACATGTTTCTGTCATTTCCGGTTATACCGGAAGTAGCTGCCTACTTTCGTTTTTTAAATACAACATGGTAATTTTTATTACATTTTTCGATTAAGCATTAAATACTAAGCACATTTTATAGAAAATGTTTTTGTCAGACTCTAATAGTTTTTGAGATATCTGGAATTTTTGTAATTATTTGGCAAATGCATGACGATGAAATAATCCATATAATTTTTTTACCTTAGCGCTTGGACTAAACATTTTTGCTCACCGAATAGCTAGAAGATCATCAAGTCTCAAAAACATTTCAAATTCGGCATAAAATGTACAGGGTGGTCACAATTCAAGCCTCATTGTGAAAAAATTCAACCATTAAAAACTTTCTTATTTTAAATGGAACACCCTGTATATTTTTATTTAATTTGATGGCAAATTAGTTGTTCTTTATAAATAGTATTTACTGTCCTATACCTATATTAAAGCGTTTTCTCAAAAAATCCAATTTTATTCCGAAAATACTATTTGTTCAAGTGTGCTATGAAAACAATTGTACTTAGGGTACTGATGTCTATACAGAGGAAAATTAATAATGGCGGCAATATTTTCTAGTGTGCTTTGACAAGAAAAACAATTGTCTGATATTTCTTGGCGTATTTTCAAACTGTCAATTATTCTGTTACTAAAAAATGTCACGCTCCGGATTTTCAAGTGAAGATTTTTTAAATTTATTTACGGTTTACATTGAATGTGGTAAAATTAAGCTAAGAGCTTGTCGAATATATCGGGATAAATATCCGAATAGGCCTATTCCCACACCTGATATTATTAGAAGACTAAATAATAATTGTTTAAAATTTGGATCATTTGAAGCCAAAGTACGAAGAATTAAACCAATACTGGACAATGAGGTATTTGAAGTTACCATTTTAGCCTATTTTTACGCTTTCCCAAAAGACTCAATTCGTGAAGCTGCAATGCAATTAAGAGTTTCGTATTCCAGTATACAAAGAATTTTAAAAAAATATGGCTGGAGGCCATATTCATATGCCCAAGTTCAGCATCTAAAACCACAAGATTTGCCAGCTCGAGTCGAACTTTGCGAGTTTTTTCTAATCAAAACCCAAGAAAATGAGCAATTTACTAATTCTGTAATATGGAGTGATGAAGCCAAATTTACTCGTAATGGTTTTCATAACAGACACAACAGCCATTATTGGGCTCACGAAAACCCCCATATTGTCAGGATAGGACGTTACCAGGAATCATTTCAAGTTAATGTTTATTGTGCTATTAAACATGACCGTATATTTTGCTTACACATTTACGACGAAAATTTAAATGGTCAGAATTATTTGACAATTCTTGAGGATCAGTTAGAAGAACGTCTGGATGATTTGCCGCTCCAAGAGCGAATAAATGCATGGTACCAAAACGATGGGGCTCCAGCACACAACGTCCAAGTTGTTAAGACTGCCCTAAACAGACTTTTTCATGACCAGTGGATCGCAAACCAAGGTCCCTTCCACTGGCCAGCTCGTTCGCCAGACTTAACTCCACTGGACTTTTTCATCTGGGGAACCATTAAAGATAAAGTTTACGCGCGTCCCATCACCACGAAGGAAAATCTAATTGAAAGGGTGAAGGCAGCATTTCAATCTCTCACTGCACAAGAAATTAGGAATGCTACAAGAAATAGCATGATGAAAAGAATACATAAATGCTTGGAAGTAAATGGCAATCATTTCGAACATATTTTAAAAATATAATCAAAAGATATTAGGTATAATTTTCAAACACATTTTTAATTAAAGAATTTAAAGTTTATTAACTTGTTTCCTTGCCATTTTTAAAAAAATAATATTTAAACCATTAAATTTAAAACAATTTAAAACAATAAACTGCATTTTATTTATAAATTATTAAGAAACACTTTAGAATGTTGTATTTTCAAGCAATCAATCACTATTCCTCCGTATAGACATCAGTATACAGCCCCTAAGTACAATTGTTTTCATAACACACTTGAACAAATAGTATTTTCGGAATAAAATTGGATTTTTTGAGAAAACGCTTTGATATAGGTATAGGACAGTAAATACTATTTATAAAGAACAACTAATTTGCCATCAAATTAAATAAAAATATACAGGGTGTTCCATTTAAAATAAGAAAGTTTTTAATGGTTGAATTTTTTCACAATGAGGCTTGACTTGTGACCACCCCGTACATTTTATGCCGAATTTGAAATGTTTTTGAGACTTGATGATCTTCTAGCTATTCGGTGAGAAAAAATTTTTAGTCCAAGCGCTAAGGTAAAAAAATTATATGGATTATTTCATCGTCATGCATTTGCCAAATAATTACAAAAATTCCAGATATCTCAAAAACTATTAGAGTCTGACAAAAACATTTTCTATAAAATGTGCTTAGTATTTAATGCTTAATCGAAAAGTGTAATAAAAATTACCATGTTGTATTTAAAAACGAAAGTAGGCAGCTACTTCCGGTATAACCGGAAATGACAGAAACATGTCAATATTTTAGTTAAAGAGAGCATATCGATAAACCCAAATTCCCAAAGTTTCAGGAACATATATTCAGTAGTTCTCCATAAAGTTCTAATGCAAGCTCGTCGTGAATCACCCTGTATAAATGAGGAAAATATTGAGTTTTACAGCAAATGAAAGAGCACTCTTTAAAGTTGGTTTAAGCTTTCGGAATTATTTATTTTCATCTCCAGGGAAACAATACGAACACACTTTTTTATAAATGCTAATAGCTTTGCGTGTTTGGATATGTCTACTTTTTCCCTAATTGATAGAGTGGTCCTCAGCATAGAATATTGAGACCAAATCGTTAATATCTTCTTTGTCTTGGCATTTTCACTGAAATAACCTAGTAGCGCCGCCTCATCATATCATCGGGTGGCTTTTAGTTGGCAGAAGATTTTGTTCTACTATTTTTGTTGCTTCTCGAATTTCTGGTGGAGTAGCAGCAAAATCAAATTCCTCATCTGATAACATTTTTCTGTTGTTAAAATAATATATTGCTTAGTGATATGGAAACCATATTCAAAAAATGATAATTGCCATCTTGATGTGTATTATTACCTACGTTATTTTACAAGCTGCGGTTATTTGAAAATTCTGTCTAATTTTTCAATGGAAAAGTCAAAATGATATTTATCTTTTATTAATAATTTGAATTCAAAATAATAGGAAGTGGATGTTAGATGTGGTTGTAAATAAAATAGTATACAAACCTCGGTGAAAAGATTCATTAATGTCTCGAGATTTAGACTCTCTCGACAGGATTGAAACACTTTCCACCTCAGTACGTAATATACTATGCTTCTTAAGTTGCTCTAGAAATATTGTGTATAGAAAAATTTTAAAAACAAGGTGCTAATCCCTTTGGAAGTTGCAAAAATTTTAAATTTCCTAACAGTGTAGTTATGTATTTTTTGACTTTAAAGGTAAATTTTTATATTCCTGAAAAATCCAGAACTTTCTAATTTTAAAGAAAATAAATTCTAAATACGCAAGGTCGTTTAAAAGTTTCAGGAAGATATTGGCTTAGAAAGTAATGCAGCAAAAGGGAAAACTTTCCTGTTAATGAGTATTTTGAAGTTTAAGAAATAATTTCCTTTTTTTACTCCCCTGTTATTTTTTGTTTTGTGTTTTATTGCTGAAATAAGTAATAATATTACAAACTTTGTTGGGGAAAATTTAAATTTATTACTCTGCGAGCTACAATAAAAAAGTCATATTTATTTCAGGAGCTCGTATATTTTAGTTCTAATCTAACGGGATAACATAGCAAGTTTATTGAGGAACAGAGAGTAGCTGAGTATATTTACATGTATACACCGTGTCCAAGATAAGGAGGGCCAGTACAGGGATCTCGGAAACCATAATAGTAGGTACGAAGTCGGTTAAACGGAGGTAAAGTTGCGCATTTACGTGCCTAATAATATGTCGTTTAGAAAGTTTTAACATTCCTAGTAGTTCCGGAGATATTCGGAAGAAAACAAAATTCTGAAAAATTGTTTTATTTTTTTCCTGGGTTTTTTTGAGATCGAATTCTAAAGTAAATTACACTTTTACATTGCCACTTTTTCCGCTCTGTTTTTCTGATATTGGAATTTGAGAGCTTTTTTTCTTCCGAATGCAACGATATATGACACATTGTGGTTTAATGACGTTTCGGGATTCTTTTGAACATCAAGATATTTTGGGATACGGTCCTGTATTTCTCCTAATTTTATAAATAATATTCATAAGTAAGCTCTAAATTTTTTCCTTATGTTGGACTAATTCAATAAATAACAAATAATTTAATAATAAACCACAAATAAGTGAACAAAATACAGAAACATTATTTCAAACTTCTGTTGACTCGGGATTTAAAAGGAAATTAGGCGTTTGAGACAAAAAAATTAAGATGGTGACGCGTGATTTGTTTCACTTGTCATTCTCATTGTAATCGTTGTCAACATTTGAACGTGTTTTAAGAGGTTATGTATTTTCCAGAAAATATAGAACATAATAATAATACAAATGCTGAAAAGTTTGATTTTCTATCGTGTTTTATTTTATCTCAAAAAACTGTTATGTGGCAATCAGAAGATGTTATTTGTGCTTAGAGAATAGCGGAAATCATTTTGAACATCTGATTATGTAGTTCCTTTCTTTTTTCGTTGTTCGTTTTATTACTGTTTTGGTATGATTTTTGTTCCTTTATAGTGGTATATTATTAAACTGCATATTATTAGCCACGCAAATGCGACTTTACCTCCATTTAACCGACTTCGTATCTCTTACGGATTCCGAGATCCCTCTACTGGCCCTCCTTATCTTGGACACGTTGTATACATGTCTATGTTTTTTATTTTGTTATTTTTATTTCTTGTATAACCTTAGCCCTGATGATGGCCTTTTAGAGGCCGATAGCGCTAGGAGTTGGTAGCAAATTAAATTACGATGAATACGAGTTAGACGTTCTGTTATATTTATATTCCATTCTTCCCCTCCAGTTATTATAAGAAATAAACTACATAAAGTTTTAACTCTACTTACTGTTCTTATATCCGTATAAAGATATTAAATTCAAGAAATGGTCTAAATAGCCCATTATGTTAAAGTTAATCGCGATTATATATAAAGAGAATTAGGTTTTGCACACAATTAAAATAATTCTGCAGTGAGAAATGTTTTAGGCGTGTGTATAATGAAAATAATCAGCTCAATTTTAGCTTCCCGGGATTTTCTTGAATTTATGTTATTGTTTAATATATATAGCGAGTAATATTAGTGTGTTAAAAGGGCGTGTGGAATCTTACGCTGCATGGTGGACCATGCCACCAATTTTGAGCAATCTTCAAGTGTAAAAATTTTAGGACTCACTGTTAGAATATTAAGTTTAATCTTCCGTTTTGCATAAGTATAAGGTAATATTGCGGCGTACAAGGAAGGTAAAAATTTAATCATTTTTCCAAATGTCCATCCTTACAAGGATTTCAGGGTCGATAGACGCACCACATTTTTGATTATAACTTTTAAGCAACCCTGTATATTTTAATAAAATTATGTAACTATGTTAAGTTATTATTAAAGATAGAGTGTTGCGGTTTGCACTTTAGGGTTCCAATTTTTGGGTGGTTTTGAAAAATCTTCGCGTATTTCCGTTATGCGTTAACTTATCCAAAAGCTAAAACCTGATCTTGTTAGAGATTTCTACGTAAAGTTCAGTGGCATAGCCACTTTTCCTCCAAAAAGTTTATTTTTTGAGATTTAGAGTAAAATTTTTTAAATTTGACACCTATACAGGGTATTTTTTAATTCAGTACCGATACTTAAGATTGTGAATCCTTGGGTGATTTTAAGAAGAAAAGTTAATAATAACATATGTCCTAAAGCTCTTCATTTTTGAGCTACAGAATGTTAAAATTTAAACAATAACTTTTTTATCATAATTATAACCAATCTTAGATATTTTTATGGAATTTTGTATACACGATTATCAAACAAAAATAACAAACCCAGTGATGTACTCAGATTTTTTCAACATTCAATAATAATCATCATTAAGGAGCATTTTTGATATTGAATGGTTGAATAGAAAAAAACGGTAAGCATATTATAAAAAATAAAAATTAGTAGGCTTCATAAATTTTGACGCTTCTTTTCATAAAGACAATAGGGTTGGCATTGATTTTTCATTATTAAATTATTATTATTAAAGTAAGACGTAAAATCTGATAAGAAAATGGTAAATTATATCGTTGATCTTTTGATTGCAATAAAACTTCAATATCCATTCGACCATAAAATAAATAAGGAAATCCCAAATTTTAAAACCTTTTCGAGCAGAGCCGGATCAGGTAAACAAATTCAATTTATACCTATGCCTGATGCATATATAAATACAAAGTGATTTTTAATAATTTTAATCTTTAGTGGTTTTCCGGCGAGTAATTTTTAGTTAGGCTTATTAGTGGTAGAATATGGGGTCCTTGGAATTGTGCTGATAGGGGGGCATCTTCAAGTGTCGGGAATGGAGACTTAAATATTTAACAGCTGTTAAACAATTTAGAGAAGAAAATCGTCCAATTATTTACCTTGACGAAACATGGTTCGATACCCATGACACTTCAAGAATAGGTTGGGATGACTCTTCCAAAAAATGTTAAACCAAGGCACCATCAAATAAAGGCAAAAGAATCACACTATTACATGCTGGTTCAGAGAACGGGTTTGTTCCAAATTGTCTGTTGCTTTCAGCTAAAAACATAGCAGATTCTTCTTTAGATTACCATCAAGATACCGACGCACAACTTTTTGAAGATTGGTTTAAACATAAACTCTTTAAAAATATACCTGAAAATAGCATCGTTGTAATGGACAATGCTAGTTATTATAGTCGCTAAGCAAAAATCATTCCCAACTCTAATAATACAAAAGCAGAAATTCAAAATTTTATGATTGAAAATGATTTATATTTTGAAGAAACTTACAAAAAACGAGAACTGCTAGAAGTATTAAAAGCTTTTAAAATAAATAAGGAATATGAGTGTGACAAACTTGCAGCAGAAAATGGACATGACATACAGTGTTCCTCCGTACTATTGTATATTCAATCCTATTGAGCTAATATGGCACCAATTAAAATCCAATATTAGGTGAAATAATATTTCTCCTACATTAAATGCATCTGTAGTAGAATTATTAATTAAAAGCGAAGTAAGAAAAATTTCTGCAGACAGCTGGAAAAACTGTGTACAGCATGTAGTTAAGGTGGAAAATTCTTACAATTGTATGATTACAAATGTTCAACCGTTAATTATAAGTTTAGGCTTAGATGAAGATAGTGATAGTGATACAGAGTTAAATTTTGAATAAATTATCAATAGTTTCTTAGAATTTAATTAATTTTTATTGTACTTGTTATCCTAATAGTTATACTTTTAAATTATATTATTTTCAATTATCATTAATTGTTATCATTATTTTACATTTATTATAGGTACCTAAAACTAAAAATACCTATCTATTTATTTTAAATTATAAAAATAAATCATGTGGTGTGGTATACATTTTCAAGCCGGCCCTGATCCCATTTATTGAGCTTTGAAGAGGTTCAGGCGTATACAATAGGGTTTAATCGGGTAGTTTACTTATGGTAGTAAGAATCAACGGCATAATTCTGCAACAACTATAATAGGTATTTCTTATAAGAGATCTGTCAAGTTTTCACCATTTGCATTTTTGTTTCTAATAAATTGACCATGACCTAATGTCATAAAGTAACGTAAATTATTAAAAATATCGCATTTTTATGTTATTTTTGAAAATGTAAACAGATACATTTTTTAAAGCTCAAAGCCCCATTTAAAATTTTTTATTTTTGTTAATATCTCAAAAACGAAACATTTTAGAGAAAAACTGGCTATGCCACTGAACTTTACGTGAAAATCTCTATCAAGGTCAGGTTCTACCTTTTTGATAAACAAGGCGTAACGGAAATAATGCAAATACAAGGGGCATCCAAAATGCAAGAATTTTCAAAATCATCCTAACGTGAAAACGGCAACATTATATCTTTAATAACAACTCCAATAATACCCCCGGAAACTTTCGAAAATACGACACCCTGTACTTGCCGGGGACTCTGGATATATCCATATTTTGATGAACTAGCTAGGATATTTTAAAAATATCCTGCTACTTTATACTATTTATTACGGTAAAATGCATCTTGACGTCGAAAAACAGTCCGTGTCGCCAGCAAACCTCAGTAAAAAATAAGCATATCTATCCAAATGCAAACCCAAATTGAAAAGAGTCGTAAAGTTGTTCATAAAGTATGAGTAGTGCGGTATATACTCTAAGATAAGGTTTGCATTTATTTTTATAACCGGGTTTTTACGGGCCACCATAACTTAACATTTTACCACTTTTACGTTAAGAGGTAATCTAAAAAGGTAAAGTATTTTTGCCTATTGCCGCATTAAAAGAAAATAAAATAAATTTCTTTGGTTCAATCGAATATATTGGCCCCAAGGAAGTGTGGTGTTCAGTAAATTATATTGCCTCATCTCATTTTTCAAGTCTAAATATTTTTTAATTAATTTTGTTTTTCATTTATTTAAAACTATTACTTCTCGTTGGTCATGTACGTATAAATTAAAAAAAAAACTCGGACACGTAAACTTGTGTTGTCAGGGGAATACATTTCACTATTAATATCATCCCTGTAACCTCAACCCCCCTAGCGGGGGCGGCTACTGCCCTTGTTTTTTCAAATGGGAATGGTATGTTGTGATATATCTTTTAAAGGGTATTAAATTCTCTTTAAAATGGCGCTTCGTTTTGTAAATTTGAGCTACGCGCCGCAGAGCAACGGAATTTGAAACATTTCACTGCACCTCTTATGAAGTACACAGGTTTGTGCGTAAACAATTTTTTTTTAAAGTAATAAGTATCAGTCGTTATTTCTGCGCTATTATTTTCTTTTGATTTGATTGTGACATAAAAAATGGTTTATTCTATTGAGGAGAGAGTGGAAATTATTGAATTGTATTTTAGAAACAATTAATGTGCAAGAGTAACGGCAACTTTGTTTAATGATAGACATCCAGATGGACACGTACATCTTGGTTACATCCTAGAATTAGTGGCAAAATTTCGGTAAACTGGTTCAGTGGCAAATAAAAAAAGGATCATTGAAAATCCGGTAAGAAATGAAGCAGTAGTATTTTGGGTCAAGTTAGTATGAATCCAACATTACATTATTGTGTTTTTATAACTTAGATACCATCTACATAAGGGATTACTTTATACCCGTGCGGGCATAAAGTACACATTATGACCCGCGCTGGCATTACGACATTTTCTCTAGATTTTTTTGGTTGGTACCCTTTTGACTTTTGCTTTAAATACTCGCATAATTTGTGAAAATTATATATATTAATATTCTTATTTACCATTAAAGTCTTCTTTATCATCGAATATTTAGCCTACAGAGAGCTCGGGGAAAATTTTTCAGATAGATCATTAAAGTACCCCAACAGCACAGTTTCGTTAATGTTTTCTACAGCATTTTCTGATATCCACTTCAAAAATTGGTCATATTCTTTGTCGTATGATTCTCTGGCTTTTCTCGGTAACAGGTTTTGCCTTGCCTTTTCAGCCTTTTTTTCAATTTCGTCGGGAATTTCAAAACCTTGTTCCATTTTTGATTTTTGACTTCGGCACATTAAACATTTGAATACTTATCTCCCTAGCAACAAAAACGCAGGCTATAATAATGTCAAGTTAATGTCGCAGGTAAAAATAAAAAATTGATAAATCAAATTAAATTTAAAAAAAATATTTTTTATATAAAACGCTATGACATAAAAGTTTGTATACACCACGGGTACTAATAGATATATACCCTCAAGCGACTTTCGAACCCTCGGGCCAGAGGCCCTCGGCTTTGTAAAACTGTCGCCCTCACGGCATAATCATCTACTTAGTACCCTTGATACACAAATAACTATTAGTTATCTCTACATATATGTCTCGCCTTATTAGAGCTTTTTCAAGAGTATTATTTGTATACTAAAGTTTGCATTTCGTTATTATTTATATTCGACAATATTTATAATGTCTGTTTTATTACCTAGTCTATTATTATCTATTATAGTCTATTATAAACCTTTATTTATAACAGACTAGGTAATAAAACAGACATTATAAATATTATAAACGAAATGCAAACTTTAGCATACAAATAATACTCTTGGAAAAGCCCTAATAAGGCGAAACATATATGTAGAGATAACTTTAATATAACTTGAGGCATTAAAAAGCGATAAGTGTTTTAATTATAAATACTTAAATATTTGTAAAATATAATAGAGTCCCGCTTTAAAAAGAAAGTACACTTGTCAGGCTAGTTTAGTAATTGTTCCTACAACGAAATACACATGACCAAGCTTTAGAAAAGAAAAAAGATGTCATAGAATGCTCATTACTGTACTGAAAATGAGAATATGAAATGAAATAGCTTTGATATGAAGCCAAAATAGAAATAATAAGTTACGTTGAAGCCGAATCGTTTATTGAATTAATGGTTGGACGTAAGAATGTTTTTTATTTATCATCTTTTTTAAATTATTCTTTAACTGTCACCTCCTTTTGATCCACCCCTTGCAATTAAGGACAACTATTGCAAATAATAATATTATTTTAAATAATAAAAATATAAAATGATAATCCCTGTTGTCCGTTTTGTGAACTTTATAGTTTGTTGGGAATCAAGAAATTTAATTAATAATAAAAACAAATTATTAAAATTATGAAAAAAATCGTCATTGTGAGGAAGAAAATTTTCCAATGTTTCCCGTACTGTTTAACATAGTTACTCAATTATTGTAAAGAGGCGGTCACATTATAAAACGTGTCATATGTTCCATTCCAGACTGTTTCTATGAATAGATGTAATAATGGTCCAAAGTTTGAGCAAGTAGATAAATATATTTCCATGTATAAATGAGAATATTTAGTTCAAGTCCTTTCAAATGGCGTTATTGTAGAATATAAATTAAAAGCAAGTTAAGGAGGATTTTAGGCGAACTATTTGAAAATAGAATGAATTGTTCGGGTTTGTTCGTGTGCTTCATATAATAATTACAAATTGAGTTTACGTTAAAAATATATACTGGATATTGAAATATTCTTGCGCGCAAACCAGAATATCATTAAATATTTAGACAGTTCTCAAGATCTTAGGGAAAAGTACTTAATTAATCGAATTTTTTAAACTACTACTGAAGAAGAAGAAAATATTTAAGGGTAACCTTTACCCCTCTCAGGGGTTTACCTTAAGTTTTTGTTTCAATAAAGACCAAAAATTACATAAGTAAGTGGGACAATGCGGCTCTTGTTAACGGTAAATTTTAACATTTTGTCCACAAAATATCACACGTCCCGATGGTACAATAACATCCACAGCCGGAGACAAAGCAAACTTACTTGCTGAACTATTTTCTTCACATTCCACTATAGATTTCCAGGGACGTACACCACCCGACATTCGTGCAGTTGAATCCAAACTCGTGTTCCGTCAGCGTCCCGTCAAACGAATCCTGAAAGGACTCGACGTCAAAAAAGCTACTGGTCCAGACGAAATTCCTATTATAGTTCTCAAGAGATGCGCCGATGAACTAACACCAGTATTTTGTAGACTTTTCAACTTATCCTACAAAAAAGGAATATTTCCATCTTGCTGGAAGACGACGCGAGTCCAGCCTATTCCAAAGAAAGGTAAGACAACCCTGCCTAACAACTATCGACCAGTCGCATTGCTTTCAGTTATATCAAAAGTAATGGAGAAAGCTATTAACCAATATCTTCTAAAGTACCTGGAAGGCTTCAACATTATCAGCGATCATCAATATGGTTTTAGGAAGTCTAGATCAACTGGAGGTCTTCTAGCCTATGTCACCCATATTTGGAACAACTTTTACGGTTTTAGGAAGTCTAGATCAACTGGAGATCTTCTAGCCTATGTCACCCATATTTGGAACAACTCAATCGAACATCATGGGGAGTCTCGGGTTGTTACACTGGATATTTCTAAAGCTTTTGATCGTGTTTGGCATGAGGGGCTTCTAAGTAAACTGCGATCCTATGGTATGCCCAGTCTATTCTGTGCATGGTTGAACAAACCAGCTTTCTTAAGGACTGCTCTCTGCAAATGGCGATTGACGGATTTCTCTCAGACACCTTCACCATCAATGCCGGTGTTCCTCAAGGGTCCATATTAGTAAAAACTAAAAATCCGATATTTAGTTTTGCTGACGATAGCACACTTATCTCATCTTTCTCTTTGAATGCGCAAACATCAGCTGCCGACGCACATCTTCACAGACAGCATGAAGTATCACGTCTAAATACAGACCTGGAAGAAATTTTGGCTTGGGGTGACAGTAACCAAGTCGAATTTAACGCTAAAAAAACCCAGGCAGCAGTTTTCTCCAAATAGGTTAACATTACAGAACCGGAAATAGTCATGGCCGGACACGCAATCCCACTGGCTTCATCTATTAATTTGCTGGGCGTCAATCTGGGAGAAAATATGTCTTGGCATAACCACGTTGTGGCAATCGCCAAGATAGCTTCTCAGAAGCTTGGGGTACTCTTCCGAACCAGAAAGTTGTACATACCTCAACAACTTTTGACACTGTACAAAGCCCAGATTCGACCATCACTAGAAGACTGCTCTCATGTCTGGAGCTGTGCACCCAAACATACTCTTCGGCTACTGGATTACATCGAAACGAGGGCTATTCGTCTGATCGGAGACCACGAGCTGACGAAGAACCTCGACGGCCTGGAACATCGAAGACAGGTTGGGGATTTGACTCTCATTTACAGATATTTTCATGGAAGGTGCTCGGCTGACCTTGCCCTCTTAATTCCGCCCAGAGCGACGAATAGCAGAAATACACGACGAACCACTGCCGCCCATCCATATGTGGTTAAGCTTAGTACTCCTCGAACTTCATTATTTAAGAATTCTTTCATCTGGAGGACATCTTTGTGGAACGACCTTCCCGAGGTCGATTTTCTCAACGAATATAACCTCCAACGATTCAAAACCAATGTGAATCGCTTTTTGCGCACACGCACCACTCCCAGAGTGCCCTAAAGGATTTTTCCTATAGTGCTTGTGTTTGATAAAAAAAAAAATCGAAAAATGGCATACTGATTTTAAAAAAATACATATTTGGATAAGTTGTATTGGAATTTTATACCTACATACAAAATTTCATTTGTTCTCTATCTATTTTTGATCAATAGCTATTTTCATGGAAAACGGTCGACCCTACTACCATAATTATAAACGAAGGGGCTATTTTTCTAATATATCCATTTTTTTAACGTATTTATTAATTAAAAAACAAGACTCTCATCTTCGTTGGTTAAATCTTTAAAATTATGAGGAGTTCACTCCACAGATGGTAACATTTTTAAATGTAATTTCATTTGAGAAAATAGTACATTGTTTACCGAGTAGGACTGTGGCTTTTCCTACGAGGTAAACATACTATTTTTCCGAAAATCGTTAAAAAATCGACATATATTGATTCATTTTGAAAAAATCGCGAATAATTTTATTCACAAATAAATGGTGCTTTGAAATTCGTAATAAAATTGGTTGCGTTACTATGGAAACGTATTAATGTTGAATTGTCAAACTTGACGCATATAAATTTAATTGTTGATGTTCATATTCAAAACTTCGTTCTTTATTGAAATAGAAAGCTCAAGGTTATAGGGCAAAGAAATCTAAGATTTTAACGAAGGAAGAAATCGATAAATTTATCAAGGAAGCTCAATATAAAGAAAATTTAATTATTAAGGTAATTTACAATATTTCAATTTCTATTTAGATTACACATTTATTTATTATTTAGGTGGCTTTAATATTTGGTATTTCTGATTCCTGTATAATGGATGAGTTAGTCCGAATAACACGATGTAGAAGACCTAGAATCTAAGCTTTTAATTAGCATAACTGATTCGAAGATCAGCAAACTAAGATCACGTTGCCTAACAATGATTAAGTGTAGGGAAATATTGACTTTTCCTTTCAAAAATGTTATCAAAAATGTCAAGATTTCCGAACAATTTTCGGAAAAAAATATTTTTGTAGAATTTCTGGTATAAAGAATGAATTTATACCATGGGTATTGTATAAATAGATAGATTTAGGGTCGACTTTCGTTTTCAATGAAAATAGATATTGGCTACATAAAAAAACTCAAAAATCATAAGTGAATCAAATTTGGTATTTGGGCATAAAATTACAATACAAACAGTTTAAAATTCCAGCAATAAATGCCAATCTTTGTGGAGAAAATGTCAAATTTGACAGTTAACAAAAGCCGCATGATCGTATTTAATTATGTAATTTCTGGTCTTTATTGAAACGAAAACTTATGATGAAGTCAAATTTCAATTAAATAGAACAATAAAATTTTTCCCCATATGGTTCCAACTTTAATGTATTTAGGATGGGAACCTTTCAAATTGATACCCTATATACAGGGTATTTCAGAATAAGATGCTGATCCTTAACGTTGTGAATCCTTAAGTCATTTTAAGAAGAAAAGTTCAAATTAACATATATCCTTAACCTATCAACTATCGAACTACAGGGCGTTAAAGCTTTAAGAAAAAAATCGTTTTTCAACTTTAACAACTTTCTAGCTATTTTTATGAATTTTTCACACATGCCCTCTAAGCATCAATCAATTTTTTGGTGTAGAAAATTTTTAAAAATTTTTAACCAGTGGCGTCCTGAAAGGGTTTGGACTAGACATTTTGGAAAAATATTATGTACGCCACTGCTTTTTCTCAAGATAAAAATTATTTTTAAAATACTAATTCATTTTAGGCCACATTTAATATCTTGCCTTTTTATCGTCCGACAAACAGTTTCTGACAAAAAAAATAAAAAGCATTAAATGCACATTCGCTATGTGCCTATGGTTTCTGACTAGTAGGCTATGAACTTTGTTAAGGAAACAATGACAATAACGAAATATTTAATAATAGTTTGACAGCTATTTATTTATGTCGTCAATTATTTACTCGAAGCCAGACGATTATACCAAGAGCGTTATCCAAATAGAATAGTTCCGGATGCACGAACGATTTCAGGAACTCACAGAAAGTTATGTGAAACGGGATCTTTTGAAACAAAAAACTACTTAAAAGGGGCACACCAAACTACACTAACACCGGAAACGGAAGAAGCTGTTTTAAGTGGAACAAAACCCTAATATAAGTACCAGAAAAATTGGGAATATTTTAAATATTACTCATGTCCTAGTCTGGAGAATTCTTCAAAGTTATTTGTTATATCCGTACCATATTCAACGGGTTCAGGCCCTACTTCCTAGGGATTTTCCATTACGCATCAATTTCTGCCAATGGTTTATTCAAATGGCTACCGAAAATCAACAATTTTATGCCAAAATTTTGTTCACGGACGAAGCTAATTTTTCCTGGAACGCCATACAAAATTTTCATAACAATCACTTCGGGGCAGAAGAAAACCCACATGCCATTACGGAATCCTACCACCAAGAGCAATTTTCTGTAAATGTTCGGGCTGGAATTATTGGTGATTATTTAATTGGGCCATATTTTTTACCAACCCGATTGAACGGAATCAATTATCGCCAATTTCTTGAACGCACTTTACCAATTTGCTAGACGACGTCCCTATTTTTACCCGACATCGTATGTGGTTTATGCACGATGGTGCACCTGCCCATTTCAGTCTCTTAGCACGAGAGTTTTTAAATCAACATTATCGTAATCGATGGATAGGGCGCAGAGGAACACAATCGTGGCCACCTAGATCCCCTGATCTAAACAGTCTAGATTTTTTCCTGTGGGGACATCTGAAAATGTTGGTTTACAGCATCCCAATAAATACTGAAGAGGAGTTGAGAAACCGCATAATAGTTTGTTTCGACACTATCAGGAATACTCCAGGAATTTTTCAAAGGTTACGAGACTCAATGAGGAGAAGAGCTGAAGCATGCATTCTTGCAGGTGGTGGCCACTTTCAACAGCTAATCTAAATTATTTTCGTTTTTGTTCACACGTTATTTAATGCTAGTTGTTTTAATTTAATTTTTAAAAATAAACCCTAGGCACATAGCGAATGTGCATTTAATGCTTTTAATTTTTTTTGCCGGAAACTGTTTGTCGGACGATAAAAAGGCAAGATATTAAATGGGGCCTAAAATGAATGAGTATTTTAAAAATAATTTTTATCTTGATAAAAAGCAGTGGCGTACATAATATTTTTTCAAAATGTCTAGTCCAAACCGTTTCAAGACGCCACTGGTTAAAAGTTTTAAAAAAATGTCTACACCAAAAAAAAGCTATTGATGCTTAGAGGGCATGTGTGAAAAATTCATAAAAATAGCTAGAAAGTTGTAAAAGTTATGATAGAAAAACGATTTTTTTCTTAAAACTCTAACGCCCTGTAGTTCGAAAGTTGATAGGTTAAGGATATATGTTAATTTGAACTTTTCTTCTTAAAATCACCTAAGGATTCACAACGTTAAGGATCAGCATCTTATTCTGAAACACCCTGTATATAGCTGCCGCTCGTTTGCCGCTTCGAAATGTGTCCAGGCATCTGAAATGGGGTTCTAAGTTTTTTTTTCGTTTCTGACATTTTAGAGAAAAAGTTTCAATTAAATATTATTCATATTGTTGTAAATACAACTCCGCAAGGTTTATGTTTCATGTTATAACGTAAATATTTTAGTTGCATAAATTAATAAACCCCTAAACTTTTTGCCATAAAACATTCCGTCCAATTATCGCTTTTAAACTTTATAATATAAACTCTATAACTAACAAATAATTTAAAAGTTTGTGTTTGGAAATGAAAGTAAACAAAGTTTGAAAATACATTTTATCGGTAAACTTTGTTGTTGGTATTATCAATAATTTTTTGTTAGACGAATTTCGGGGTTGTTATTCCGCCCAATTACTTAAATTTATGGCGGTATGTTTTATTTTTTGGAAATAAACTTGCCATAATATTCAGATTTATATATTTCTCTCGCAGAGGCGTGTAGTGGACTTAAAGGGATGGACAGTTATTTGGTGCAATTTAATTAAAATCTTCTACAAGCAGGTTTTGTATTTTGTTACTTTTTCAACAAAATATGACTGAGAAATCCCTCTTATAATGACATATCACACAGCAGAATTTGTTCAACAAGACTAATTCTGAGACATCCTTCCTATAATACCAATATATATTAATGATATATAAAGTAAAACCCGAACAAACCCACACAGTGACATTTTTCAACAAAACTATCTGAGAAATCCGTTTTATAATAGCTAGTTACACATATCGTACAGTGGCATTTTCAACAAAACTATCTGATAAATCCCTTTCATAATAATAGTTACACATATCACAGAGTGATATGTTTCAACGACTAATTCGAGAAATCCTTCCTATAATACATAACTTTGTATATCACACAGTGGCATATTCAACAAAACTGTATGATAAATCTCTTTTATAATACCTAGTTCCACATATACAGTATTCAACATTCAGCATTCTTTCAAGAAAAATAATTGTCAAAAATTCTTCTTATAATAGTTTCACATATCACACAGTAGTATTTTTTTAATAAGACTGAGAATTCCCTTTTACAATACCTAGTTCCATCTATCACACAATGTCATTTTATCAACAAGACTAATTTTGAAAAATCCATCTCATAATACCTAATCACACAATGGCATCTTCTCAACAAGACTAATTCTGAAAAATGCTGCTTATAATTAGTTCCACAGATCACACAGTGGCATTTTCTCAACAAGACTAATTCTGAGAATTCCTTTTTACAATACCCAGTTCCACATTTCACACAATACCATTTTCTCAACAAGACTAATTTTGAAAAATCCATCTTATTATACCTAATCACACAGTGGCATTTTCTCAACAAGACTAATTCTGAGAAATTCCACATATCATTTGGATTTGGATTCCCTAATGCCTTTAATTCTAAAATATTTTTTCTAGACCTTCATGTTTCTATTCATTTCAACCAGCAATAATGCTTTTATAAGTTTTAACTAAACATTTTCGTTTAAACATTAAATTATTTATTTGTATTATAAATGAAAATAGTTTCGGACATAATCGCCACTCTACAATTATTGTGGAACTGTAGAACACATTTACTTGAAAGAACATATCTCAATAAGGAAACATATTGTAGCTCAATCTTTGCTCTTTTAAAAACAGTCATCAAAGTCAATAAAAGTTATAAGGTTTCTGAGAAAATCCACGAAAACTGAAACTATTCCCTTTTTCACAACTCTCCTAACACCGAGGTAAACTGTGACAGGTGCCAAGGTAAGTTGCGACAGCTGTGTATCTAGACTACATTTAATAGATAAAATTACTTTTATATGAATTATATACAAAAAACACGTTCTTTTGCATAAAATTACTTTAACTATCATTTGGCATAATTGTAGGAACTACAATAACATGAAACATTAACATAACAGTATTAAATCTTCTATAAGTAATTATGTCATCATTATATCAAACTCAGGTTGTAAGAATTGACTAAAACAAACGAACGAAAATAGAAATAAACAGGAAAAAACATTGTAAAAAGCGTGTAAAATTAGTTAACCAGAAAATAACCTTTAATAGGAGAGTTTTGACAAGCTGTCACAACTCTCCTAGGTACCAAAAATAATTTGTAATTTCGAAACAAGATACAAAAATAGCAAGACAATGCCACGCTTTGAAACTCCAAACCCACACAATATAAGAAAAAATAGCATAACCACGTGAATGTAATATATCATGATATAAATACAATCAAAAATTTTATAATAAAATTTACTTTTCGGCTGTTTTTTCATTCAGATGCCGTAATCACGCAACCGCTTGTCGTGTGCCATTGGCGCATACTGCGTCAAGTAAAGCGTCTATAAACAAACAATCATGCCTTGTTGCCAGCTCGCTAACGGCCATAGATTCCGAGAAATCGTCTTTGTCACAACTCTACTCTGTCACAATTCTCCTCGGTTTCCCCTACTAAATTCATTAGAAATGCTAACTATTCTTTTTTATATAATTAATACTATATTTTATAGGAAATCGTACAATAAAATCTTTACTGTAGTTTTTCCGTGTATCTTAACACAATACAGCTTATTTTTAGTGATAAGATGATGAGAAACCTGTATATTATTACTTATAATAGAATAAATAAAATGAAACTATTTCTCTATTTTATCAAGAATAACACATATTATGGTTTGTTTAAAATGTTATCAGCTTGTCGACAGTATCGCCTCAGGAAAGAAGTCAATGTACTCAACGTTGAATAATAACATTTTACGCTGAAAGCTGAAAGAACAGAAAGAACATATAAACAATATCGAAGTCGTATCTTTCCCCAAGGAAAGAGGTTTAACTTATGTCGAAATCATACTTTCATATTTATTCAAACGAAGCAAGAACGGCGTATCGTATTTTTTTGAGTTGTGACGAGTTCTTAGATAATTTTGAACTGGTTAAAAAAAATATTTAATATTTTTAAAAAAATCTTTTAACTCATGGTTAATCTATGGATGGCGCCTATTGCTCTCCTGATCGCTTCATGACTTTCTTTAACATCGGCAAAAGTGTCGACTTTTAATTTTTAAACTTCATTGTTTAACCCCATCAACAAAAGTCCAGTGGTATGAGTTCTGGTGATGTTGGACAAAGCCTACCACTGAGAATCGTACCATCTTTGTTACCGCTCGAAACAAATGTAAGCTAACAATAGATCAAAGCAAGGAAGCCCATAACGTGAGGATCAAAAACACACTTCTTGACAGTCCAAACGGATCAAGGTCCTTTTGGTCAGTCGCTAAGGCCGTCAGCCAAAATTTCACCAAATCAACTATTCCACCTCTAACAAGTCCCGATGGTACATAAGCATCCACAGCCGGAGACAAAGCAAACTTACTTGCTGAACTATTTTCTTCGCATTCCACTATAGATTTCCAGGGAAGGACACCACCCAACATTCCTGCAGTTCAATCCGAAATGAGCGAATCCTGAAAGGACTCGACGTCAAAAAAGCTACTGGTCCAGACGAAATTCCTATTATAGTTCTCAAGAGATGCGCCGATGAACTAACACCAGTATTTTGTAGACTTTTCAACTTATCCTACAAAAAAGGAATATTTCCATCTTGCTGGAAGACGGTGCGAGTTCAGCCTATTCCAAAAAAAGGGAAGAGAACCCAGCCTACTATCGACCAGTCGCATTGCTTTCAGTTATATCAAAAGTAATATAGAAAGCTATTAACCAACATCTTCTAAAGTACCTGGAAGGCTTTCGGTTTTCGAAAGTCCAGATCAACTGGAGATCTTCTAGCCTATGTCACCTATATTTGGAACAACGCAATAGAACATCATGGGGAGTCTCGGGCTGTTGCACTGGATATTTCCAAAGCTTTTGATCCTGTTTGGTATGAGGGGCTTCTAAGTAAACTGCGATCCTATGGTATGCCCAGTCGATTCTGTGCATGGTTGTCTAGCTTTCTTAAGAGCCACTCTCTGCAAGTGGCGATTGATGGATTTCTCTCAGACACCTTCACCATCAATGCCGGTATCCCTCAAGGGTCCACATTGTCTCCCACTCTCTTCTTACTCTACATTAACGACCTTCTAGTGAAAACGAAAAATCCGATATTTAGTTTTGCTGATGATAGCACACTTATCTAATCTTTCTGTTTGAATGCGCAATCATCGGCTGCCGACGCACACCTTCGCAGACAGCATGAAGTATCACGCCTCAACAATGACCTGGAAGAAATTTTGGCTTGGGGTGACAGTCGAATTTAACGCTAAAAACCCAGGCAGCAGATTTCTCTAAAAAGGTTAACATTACAGAACCGGAAAGAGTCATGGCCGGACACGCAATCCCACTGGTTTCATCTATTAATTTGCTGGGCGTCAATCTAGGAGGAAATATGTCTTGGCATAACGACGTTGTGGCAATCGCCAGGATAGCTTCTCAGAAGCTTGGGGTACTCTTCCGAACCAGAAAGTTGTACACACCTCAACAACTTTTGACACTATACAAAGCCCAGATTCGACCATCACTAGAGTACTGCTCTCATGTCTGGAGCTCTGCACCCAAACATACCTCTTCGACTACTGGATTCCATCGAAAGGAGGGCTATTCGTCTGATCGGAGACCACGAGCTGACGAAGAATCTCGACAGCCTAGAACATCGAAGACAGGTTGGGGATTTGACTCTCTTTTACAGATATTTTCATGGAAGGTGCTCGGCTGACCTTGCCCTCTTAATTCCGACCAGAGCAACGAATAGCAGAAATACACGACGATCCACTGCCGCCCATCCATATGTGGTTAAGCTTAGCACTCCTCGAACTTCATTATTTAAGAATTCTTTCATATGGAGGACTTCATCCTTGTGGAACGACCTTCCCGAGGTCGTTTTTCCCAACGAATATAACCTTCAACGATTCAAAACCAACGTGAATCGCTTTTTGCGCACACGCGCCACTCCGAGAGTGCCCTAAATGATTTTTCCTATAGTGCTTGTGTTTGGTCATAAAAAAAGGACCACCGCAACCATTCGTCCAAACGTTGCTTGACCTGGATGAGCAAAATATGCAGGATGCCCGTTGTTTAAGGCATATTAAATCGACAACAACATATCCTATAATGTAATAAATTGGAAATTTTCTAGTAAAAAGCGTTTTAACATCATTTCGAACTATATCGCAATGGATTTCCAATAAATATCGACCGAACAAATACTAAACTGTCAGAATAATTCTTTGTAATCCATTACAAAACCTCGTTCCACATCATGACTTTTAGTTTAGGATTTAGTCGTTAAATTAAAAAAATCAAACTTTTCGTATTGTTTGTAATTGCAAACACAGCTTTTAAAGTTGTTCAAACCACTTAAAACTCCGATTAATCCCTCGTAATCCACGTCCAAACCTCGTTCAACCCCTGTTCGACCGCACAATGCAATCTTAATCTTTTATCTATTATCGGGGCCTACTACTTTGTAGTTTGCACAAAATACATCGAAAATCGGGGCGCAGGCGTTTATATACAGCATCCCAAAAGGGCGGCAGGATTTTCAGTCAGTTAGGGCACTCTGTGTCGGTTCATGACGCCGGTCTTCCCGTTTTTCTCTTGTTTCTCGTGACGGGGGTTTCGTTCGTAACTGGAAAATTTTTAGTAAGATTTTTTGACAGTTTTTCTAAACGATAACATTCTTGATTTTTAGTGACATGTGTTTCATACTCTTCTGATGAAAGATATGCGAGAGGATTTTAGACTTTAAAGGTCAGTTTTTAGTAACGTATAAATTGCCATATTTCTTAGTCCTTGCAGTTATTTCTCTTAGAGGCTAGTTACTCATGAAAGGATGAACGTGCGTTATCACTTGATTGATTGATTCAAATCGAGATCAAATAAGAAGACAAAACCACAAGCAGTCAATGTACGTGATTAACATGATGAAGGTCGTAAATATAAAAAAATTCTTGTACTCTTGCAAGTCAAAAATTAAGTTTTAAAATGGTAGTTGATGCATTATACGTCTTTTAATTGTTATTTAATTATATCAATTCCAATATGATTTGTGTTTAAAATATAATAATATTTCTTGTCAAAGGTAACCACTTGCTTTCAAAACATGATAACAAATATCTAGTTACCCTTGGAATAGCTCCAAGCTCTTAAAGATGAAATATTTGTCCTTGCCCATGGGACATTAGATACTTCCGGTTTTCAACACAAAATACCATTTTTATAACTAACGCAAAGGTTTTGGGCCCGATCATGTTCATCATTTATCTTAATGGTCTTTTAACAGAAAATATAGTAGGTACAGTTATATCCTATGCTGACGACATGGCTATAATATTTACTGGTAAAGATTGGGAAGAAGTTAAAAATAAGACAATAGAAGGTTTTAAATTGGTTAAGAGTTGGTTGGAAACTTATAAACTATTAATTAATCTAAATAAAACAAATTACATAGCTTTTCCATTAACAATGGCTGGTCATCGCAATTTTACAGATATTACTATCGGTAATGATAGAATTGCTGAAGGAACCCACATAAAATATCTTTATGTGCTGGTTGACCAATTTATGAAGTGGAGTCCACATATTGACTATGTTTCTAATAAAATACGTTGACTCATACGCAAATTTTATATATTAAGGGAATTTCTAAATGAAAAAACATTCGTGATGGTTTCTAAATCGTTGGTGCAGTCGCTAATACGATATAGAATAATTGTCTGGGGTGGTGCCTATGGCACAGTACTTAATAAGTTAAAGAAGATAGATAGAAAGATAAGAAAATTATATTAAAAAAATAAATAAAAGATATCCAACAAATTGATTGTTTTCAGAGGATACTGTAAATATCAGAAATATATATATTATCAGTATATGTAATTTTGTTTATCCGTGTAAGACCAAGCTAAACTATGTAGATCACTCTACCGAAACAAGGACTAAATCTAATAACAAATTTAAATTACCAAAAAATTTAACAACCGCCAATAAAAAGTTTATGGAGTACTTAGCACCAAAATCATTAAATTTACTCCCAGATAATATAAAATCAATTAAAAATACAAAAACATTTAGTAAAAAGTGTAATCAGTATGTTTATCGGAATATAGAAGTTTTCATTACTTTTTCAGTAATTCACTAAATCAATAAGGATTGTGGGAATGTTTCAGAAACTTGTAGAATTATAATATAGGTAATATACTTAAATAAAAATGCAAAATAATAATATACATATGTCTAATTTTAGATTTCGACACATACGGGTGTTTTGCACCTAGGTGTCTATTATTAGTTTCTGCAATTCATTATATTATATATTAAAAATGTTAAAAAATAAACGTTAAATGTTAAATATACAATATCTAGCACCACTTATAGAATAGGAAACAAACTTGTGATTTTGAAGATTAAGTTTTATATAACAAAGATCATTAAAAAACTTGAAAAATTTGTGAACCCACGAAACATAAGATATGTAATTAAAATTTAAAATACTCACATCTATACCAATAAAATGAAGGGGGATAAATCGAGGTTTACAACTAAATCCACCGTATGATATTCAACATGTTATATAAAATACCAGTAGAAACAAATTTATTTAATAATTAAATTAGCTATTCCGCGAAATAAATTGTGTAATTTCTTTATTTTTTGGAATTTCAATCTCTGTTTAATATATAATCGAGGAAGAATCTAACATTACTACAATATTAAAATAATAAATAAATTCGTCTATTAACTATCAGTAGCTGTTAAATAAATTGACCAGTACACGTAGTACGTAGATTTGAAATGCCAACCCATCAATTCCCAAACACACCAATTAATTTGGTATATTTATTGAAGCAGATATTCATTGAAACAATGGCATGGTAGATAACTAAATTTTACATAATAATTTCCTGTCGTAATTTGTTTTCAGTCTGACATTACAGTTACTTTAGCCGACTTAATAACCTGCATGAAGAGAGACAATAATTTTAATTTCGTCTTTTAAGTTTTCTTTCTCTATTTTGGTTACATATCGAAGCTATTTCGGGTTCGTTTTCAGTATACTACTGCTTATCATAAAACCGGTTTTTTCTTTTTTAAAGGTTGGTCATGTATACTGGGTGGCCCATAGAGCAACTAAGACACTAAGCATCAAATTAGACCTATTAAGTCATAAGTTTTTTCGAAATGTTTCTCATTCCAAAAAATCAAGGTGTTGAAAATGAAAGTTTACTTTCGAGATTAAGCCATAATTTGAAAACGGTTCAATTAATCGAATTGATTTTTTGGTGGTATAATGTTTTCACCAGTAAAAATAAGAATTTATAGAATTTTGATTTTAAGTTTCACATTAGACACTAATAAACCTATGATTTTTTTCTTACCTTAAAGTTAAGTATTTTTAATCTAAGATTCTCAAAGAAGGGCAATTTCTAAACTCTAAAGGTATACTTGCTTGATATTAGATCTCTAACCGTTATCGAGATATTTTAATTTTTTCCTTTAATTTTTGATGCATTGTGATGTTTAAATGAAAATATCTCGAAACCGGTTAAATATTCTAGTTTAGAAATTGCCCTTCTTTGAAAATCTTGGATTAAAAATACTTATTAACAGGTAAGGAAAAAATAACCCACAGGACGCAGGCATATTTGGGCAAAGACACAGTATGGACATAAGCATTCCTCTGGGGAACTACGCCACAGTATACCAAGCGGAAGTTCATGCCATACAAGCATGTGTACTACAGAATCTTGGAAAGGGCTACCACAACCAAATGATTTACATCCTGTCGGACAGCCAAGCTGCTCTTAAGACTCTGCACTCCAATCGGTTTACTTCACGGAGTTATGGAGTGCCATACCAACCTAAAAGCACTGGCGGTCAGGGGGAACAAGGTAGAGCTCTTGTCGGTCCCTGGTCACTCTGGGATATTGGAATATTAGGAACTGAAAAAGCGGATGAACTAACGAGAGCCGGATCCGCTCAAATTCTCAGGGGCCCCGAATCTCAGGGGCCCTGACCGGCCTTTGGAATATCAAAACAGGCAACAAAAACAGTATTAGATAGATGGTCGAAAAAACAACACCTATCTCGATTGTCAAATACACGCACGGGCCGTAATTGGAAAACCATCGAAATTACTATCGAATGGGATGCTAACCCTGACGCGGCCTCAGTTGAAACAAGTGATAGGTCTGCTAACAGGCCACTTCCACTTGCGAAAACACCATCAACGGATAGGTATAAATAACGGATCAATTGAATGAAGACTCTGCGGCGAAGAGGATGAAACCGCCTCACACATAATATACCGTTGCGTAGCACTGTCTCTTAGAAGACAAAATATCTTCGGGAACATACAACGTGGTGACAATCTCCAACATGACAAGCTTGGTAGAAGGTTACTGGACCTCATAGAAGGAACAAACATCTTCTAACAAGATCGGGGTACACAATAAGCCGAAAGGCTGCATTGATAGAAGTTCGGGCCTTTAAACCGACCCCCGCCTTTAACCAACCAACCAACCAAACCCAGTATATGTAACCAGCGTCTTCTAATGTGAAACTTAAAAATTTCTATAAATTCTCATTTCTTACTCATAAAAACATCATACCGCCAACTTCCAAACTGATATGTTGAATCGTTTTCAAATATTGGCTTATTTTCGAAAATAAACTTATATGACTTAAACAGTCTAGTTCGATGTTTAGTATCTCCAGTTGTCCTATGGCCCATAAGTTATTTATATGATGCCACACAAAGTACATATAATATTTATTATATATATATACTTAAAAGTGTAGTGATTGTAGTGACATAGATTTGTATGTCCTTCAGTGTATTTATGTACGGTAGTAGAACAATGTTTCTTAAGATATATTATAAAATGCTTCAACGACAAGAGCTTAAACTTCATAAGCTGAAAGCGTGACAACAAGGAAGACTTATAACTGAAGATTGTCATTAAATTAACTGAATAGCACATTCTGATTTCATAATAATACCTCTTATCATTCAAAAATCAACAATAATAATTGTAGGAAGTTTAGTATTGATATAATGCTAAATAGGCATTAATATATTTATTATCAATAGCCATTAAATACTCCAAACTGTATATTCGGATTTCAAATGTCAAGTTATCAAATACACCATTTAATTTGGGTGGCATGTATATTAAACAGATATTTATTATATTAAATGCTAGGTAGATAACTAAATTTTGAATAATAATGCTTGTACCTATGGAATATTTTTCAATTTAATATTTAAATTACGTTAATGTAAAAATTGATAACCTAGAGCAGCGTTTCTCAAACTGGGACCCGCAGACCCCTTGGGGGTCCGCGAGCAGTTACTTAGGTGTCCGCGAATAGCTAAGTGGGAATAAAATGTCACAAAAACAAAATATCGTAATTGACTTAATGCCGGACCAGATATATAATGCTGCAGCTTTCTTCAAATAAGCCCAACATAACATAGCTGCGTGGAAAAAGAAGAAAGTAGAACTATCCATCTCACTAAGTACATTTGCTGTAGCCAGTGATATATTATTAATTCTTTTTGATCTGTGAAAAATAATAAGATTCGAATAAAAATTATTTTTAACTAAAGGTAATTAGTTAGGCATGACTTCCTAGCCCAGAATTAATTCTGTATTAATGTAGTGAGCGGCTGGGGGTCCATAACAAAATTCTAGTATCAAAAGGGGTCCGTGGTTAAAAAAGTTTGAGAAACGCTGACCTAGAGTGACAGTGTTTTTCCATACTCGTAAGAAAGTTGTCGCCACTTGCAAGTGATGTGTCGCGAGTTTTTTAAACATATAAAACTTAATTAGAGTTGCCATATTAAAAAAATCGCTTCACGATAAATCGCACACCGGCTAAGCATGTCGGTGTGTAATAGCTGCTTAGAAACAGCACAAATTCTGACCTAACTTCAAGAAAAACTACTTAGTTGCATGTACAGTTGTATTAATTGAAAATGGGGACAAGTCTTATTACTAGTTTTGCCATATTTGGGTAAATCAGGCCTTTCTTATTGATTTATTGTTTTTAAGGTTATGTGCAATAAACATTGGCGTGCTTGCACAAAATAAAATAATCTAATTAAATGTGATAAATCAGTTAAATTTATAAAAATATTTCAGCAAAAACACATTTTTCAAAGTAACATATCTAATAACGGTATAGGTACCCGAATTTATTACCTATATTTTAAAACCCACAACTAACAGTGGCGGAATATACAATTTAAGGTGAAAACTATCCGAGACTGTCTACGTTCATCTGTTTTTTTAAACAGCTACCCAGTTTTTTACCTCCGATTCTTTTGGGTCGGAAATGCAGGTCTGATCAGTACCAGTTTTTTCTTTTCAAAGACCCTTCTTTCCCCCAAAGTTTCTTAGCTGTTAATATTAGTTAATTATAGTTATAGCATTTTCCGTATAAAATTGCTAGTGCCCGTATTGACACGAACAAACCCGAACAAACCCGAACAAACCCATCTTCAATTTTGGCTACTATTTAAACTCTCTAATTAGAACAAGTTCTGTTAAATAGCGAGGCATTTTGAGAAGTCTGACAGTGCCAGCGTTGTCAACCATAAACTTTTGAAGAAGTCAAAATCAATGAAGACCGATTTACATTATAACAAATTTAGGTTCCCATTTTCAATGAATACAACTGTATGTTACGCTGGGTTTACACGTCAATATACTGCACATTTGTACAATATTCCGTTTTAACCGAATATACAGTGGGATGTTTACGGGATACATTTTCATTCATGTTCATACAGATTTCGTCCAGCGATCACCTGGAGTAGACGTATTATGTACGATTGATTCACGAGGTGATGTACTTACTTATATATGGATATCGAAGACGCCGGCGTCGGTATCGCCGCTGGTCTAACAGAAAATTTTGTATTCATCCTATAAATCAAGAAGCAGAACGTAATAAAACATTGGAAAATTTATACGAAAAGTTGAGAAACGATGGAAAAAACTTTTTTAATTGCTTTTAATTACTTATGTAGAAAGTTTTGAAAATTTATTAAATTGTCTAGAGAATTCATGTTTATCAAAAATTAATACAAATAAACTGACAAACAAAAAGATCGGCACATAGGGGTTGTACCTTTATTTTTTAAAACTTAAAGGAGACTTAAAAGACGATTTAAATAGAATTTCCAGATTTTTAAACCTAGTTTTGTGGGAATTTAGCGGCCGGGAACGCTTTTGGCCAAGGGCGACTTTTCAATATTATATGGGGCGAAAAAGAAAGCGATCTAAAAATCTAAAAATTTGACTACTTGCCTTCTGTTAAAAAAAAATTCACGTAAAAGCATAAATCTCAAAACAAGATTGGCAGTTTTTTGTTTAATGCGTTGCGGCAAGAGATATCGAATTTATACAAAAATTAAGTCTTTTTTAATTTCAAAATCAGAAATTACCAATCTATACTGTTGTACAACCATATTTGTATTCTAAACATTGTTCATGGTTTATTTTATTGAATAATTTATTTTATTAAATAACCATTCAATTGATACCGAGTGTCTTAAAATATGATAATTAACTATAGGAATATTTCGGCGAAGACACCAACAACATTATAGGAATCCATGTAGATCCCGATTGTTGTTGCTGTTTTTGAATAAATCATGTGTGTAATCCCAGCATAAAGTCCTTTTGTCACTCTCGATGACAATCAACTTTCCTCTTAGAACGGCATTATTTTGGGCTCTTAATTACAGTTTATCCATACCAATATTCAAATATAATCAGTGGCGGATTTAAGGAAAAGGGCCCAGTGGGCAAAATTTCTTCAGGGCCCCACAATCCCGAACAACCTCCCCCCCCCCCCCTAGAAAATTATGTTGTTTCAGGTGTTCCATGGAAAGTGCGGTAGTGAGCAAGCGCGCTTTTACCCACCTGTTAAATCCGCCACTGAATATAATCAGTACAACACAAGTACTATGGGAACGATCCTTTATGGCACTCAGGGAGTGAGAGAGTACGAATAAGGCGATTCACGTTGGTTTTGAATCATTGGAGGTTATATTCGTTGGAAAAAATTACCTCGGGAAGGTCGTTCCATAAGGATGAAGTCCTCCAGATGAAAGAATTCTTAAATAGTGAAGTTCGAGGAGAATCAAAGTTAACCACATATAAGGCGGCAGTGGTTCTTCGTGTATTTCTGCTATTCGCCGCTCTGGGGGGAATTAAGAGGGCAGGTTGAGCCGAGCACTTTCCATGGAAATATCTGTACAAGAGAGTCAAATCCCCAACCGATGTTCTAGGCTGTCGAGGCTCTTCGTCAGCTCGCGGTCTCCGGTCAGACTTATGGCCCTCCTTTCGATGGTAGAGTATGAGAAAATGAGAAGAGGGCTCTGTAATGGATATCACTTGGAGGACGGTAAAGGCAGCAGATAAACTTGATGATTTTCTGCGTTGATATTAAAGTTTAAGTTCAAGCAAAATACTGGATAGTTCACGCAATTTTAAACTCATTTCTCGTTGTTTATAAATATTGCTACGCGATTATTAAATGAATGGAAAAGTGATTATAGACTTATTAGATTATAAACCAGATTCAATGGTGATTATAAAATTTGTCGCTTTAAAATAATTTAATTTTCAAAGAAAATTTTTTTTCAGTGTAGTTCAAATGAAATATTTGTAACAACAATTAAATGCAAACAAAATTAATTGCCTCAGAATGGAAACAATAAATAATATGACGCTAGTTAAGTATTTACTATAATCGGAGGGATTTCTGTATGTCCAGTGATTAACGAAATCCCCCGTAGAGTGCATTCTTATCCAGGACACCCTGTGTGGATGTAAATATTAATTGTATATTAGATATCGGTTGATGCATTGTTGAATTGAACATAGGAAATCCCATGTAATTTTTGAAGTTGCTGTACCGGGTGGTCATATAAGCGAGGAAGCCGGCTATATCTCGGTAACCATCAATCGTACAGCTTTCAAAAAAGTTTTTTTATAGGAAAAGTGGTCAAGAGAAATCGCTGGAAATAATTTTTAAATTAACAGTTGGCCGCTAGAGGGCGTAATACCAATACCCAACTAGGAAATCGAGGTTTTCTCTTTAATACGCCCACTTATGCCTTATTAAAAATATATGTGTAGTAATCCCGGGGAAAGTATGAGCAACTTCGGTTTTATACTTATTGCTTCAACTCATCAAATAAAGTGGTGGGGGAAGGAGAAACATTTATTTGCAAAAAACTAAGTAACTCCGGTTAAGATAAACGAAATTTATCAAACATAGTCTCGTTAGAAAGAGATTTTATTGATCAAATGCATTATAAATTACGCCCTTTTAGTTTTAGCGGTAACCGCTAGAGAGCGCTTTTGGGAATGTCAACGAAATTTGCTGATTTTCTTTAAAATTATAAATGGAAGCATATGTTGGTTTTCACATAGTTAAAAGGAGAACTAAATTTTCAAGAGCTCAGTGAAAACCGCTAGTTGCTATGTCTTCTCGAACTAAAGATATCAACAAAACATTGTGAAAAAAAATTATTCAGACTACTATCATGTCGGATATAAATAATGGGTAGGCTTTGATACAAAAATATTCTAAAACCAGTAGGCTTTGAAACAAAAATATTCTAAAACTAGTAGGCTTTGAAGCAAAAATTGTATTGTAAAATTTTAAAATTGTTTTACAAATGTCTCCCTGGATGTTCAAATTGTTTTCCATCATTTTCAGTGCAGGATTTGAGTCTATCCCGAGTTGAAAATACGGCCGTCTCTACTTCTGCCATGGAAAGTCCTCGAATCGCACTTCTAACTCTATTAATCATGGCTTCTCGTGTAGTTGGTCTACTTTGAAAATCAATGTCTTTTAACCTTCCCCATAAATAAAAATCTAAACATGTGAGATCAGGTGATCTGGCTGGCCACGGAAATAAACTTCCCCGTCCGATCCATCTAGCAGGGAATATTAAATCTAGGTGTTCTCGGACAGATGCAGAAAAATGGGCTGGACATCATATTCAATCTTGTTTCTATTGGGACATTTTCTAGGAGAAGTGGTAATTCATTTCTTAAAAAATGTAGGTATGTGCGGCCATTAAGTTTTTCATTAAATTTAAACGGACCTATAATTCTCTCTCCTAGTATTCCACACCAGACGTTCACACTCCACCGACCTTGATGCTGGACTTCTTGCATCCAATGTGGCTTAGTTCTCGACCAGTAGTGCATATTATGCAAATTTAACCCCCTCCCCCCCCATTAATATTGAAGGTTGCCTCATCGGTCCACAGAATATTTGGACATTAGTCTATGATCTTCCGCCAACATATTTAATGGCCAGTAGCAATAGTCCAATCTTCGGTCAAAGTCAATTAAAGCTTGACGAAGAACAACGTGAAATGGATGCAGCCTAACAAAAACAAAATCAAAAGTTAGATAATGATTTTAAATTTTACGAAATTCAACTCACTACATGGCATATCTGCCCAAGCTAAAAGCAGGAAACACCAATAACATAATTAATAAATTAAAACACAAAATCATAGACCAAACCGTAAATGAAAGATTGTTTTACCAGAATATGAGCCATTGACTATATATGTGATATAATTATTATTATTAATAATAAACTTCTTTATTTCAAATCACGAATTTTTTTAAATAGATCACAAAAATAAATGACGTCAAACATTATTTACTTACCTTTGCTCTTTTAAAGGAAGGAAATCAACATTTTAAAAAGCAATCTAATTAAAAGTGACGCATGTTTTGCGCAATTTTTGCTTCAAAGCCTACTTGTTTTAGAATATTTTTGTTTCAAAGCCTACTAGTTTTAGAATATTTCTGTATCAAAGCCTACCCATTATTTTTATCCGACATAATAGTAGTCTGAATAATTTTTTTCACAATGTTTTGTTGATATCTTTAGTTCGAGAAGACATAGCAACTAGCGGTTATCACTGAGTTCTTGAAAATTTAGTTCTCCTTTTAACTATGTAAAAACCAACATATGCTTCCATTTACAATTTTGAAGAAAAACAGCAAATTTCGTTGACATTCCCAAAAGCGCTCTCTAGGGCGTAATTTATAATGCAATTGATAAAGCAATAAAATCTCTTTCTAACGAGACTATGTTTTGATAAATTTCGTTTACCTTAACCGGAGTTACTTAGCTTTTTGCAAATAAATGTTTGTCCTTCCCCCAAGACTTTATTTGATGAGTTGAAGCAATAAGTATAAAACCGAAGTTGCTTATACTTTCCCCGGGATTACTACACATATATTTTTAATAAGGCATAAGTGGGCGTATTAAAGAGAAAACCTCGATTTCCCAGTTGGGTATTGGTATTACGCCCTCTAGCGGCCAACTGGTAAACTTAAAAATTATTTCCGGCGATTTCTCTTGACCACTTTTCCTATAAAAAAACTTTTTTGAAAGCTGTACGATTGAAGGTTACCGAGATATGGCCGGCTTCCTCGCTTATATGACCACCCGGTATATTGGCTCGCTGGACATTTTATAGATAAAATGCATTATAACTTCTTAAAGAGGCCAATATGGTAAACCCATGTGACCATGTTTGAATACATTTAGACAAGCCAATCCTAAGCTTTTCAATTAAACGTGATGGCAAAACCACGAAACTCTCATAGTTCAGTAATACAGCAAACACCAGCAAATAATTTCTATACTGCCAAAAATGTACGTAAAGCTGAATATAACGAATACTGAAAATATTGTCACTAATTACTAATTCTCGTTTTGTCAATTTCAAAATTTAGTTTTCTGGTATTGCTGTTTTTCCTGAACTGTGAAAGTTTCGTGGGTTTACCATCATCACGTTTAATTAAAAGCTTAGTAATAGCTCGTCAAAATATATCCAAACTCGGCACATGTGTTTACCATGTCGGCCTCTTCAAGAAGTTATAATCAAGTTTGTCTCTAAAATATACAGGGGAGTCAATATTCAGCCACTGCAAAAATTACATAGTACTTCCTCTGTTCAACTTAACGATGCATCACCCGGTATATATAAACAACACACAACACATTATATTTTATAAATATTTTAATAAACCTTCTATTATTATTTAATTTATACAGGATGTCCGCTAATTAATGGTACATGGAAAAACCACAAACTCCTTACGTAAAAATATTAGGATTTCATTATACTTATCTATATCCGAAAGTTGATTTTAACTGAGATACAGGGTGTTAAAGTTAAAACTTCATTTTCGTTTTTCTCTAATAACTTTGCGAGAAACTAACGTTTTTTTACAAAATTTAGCAATTATGGTTTTTTTAGGACGAGAAATTAATTTTTTTAATGAAATTTTAATGTACAATGCCTGCGGTATTTTTCGCACATTTATTAGGTCATAACTTTTTTGTGCCTCAGTGCATTTAAGTTTTTAATAAAAATAATACTTTTCTTGTGTTTATTACGTAAAAAATACTAAGTTCAGCTCGCCCAGAGTTACCGTTTTGGAGATATTTGCATTTAAATTGTTTACTGCACCCTGTCCAATTCACTGGGAAACAAATTTCAACTTTTTTTTTGTTTCCTGAACAAAACCTATTTTTTTGGATTCAACTGTACCCAAGTAACTAAAAAATACCTATTAAAGATTTTAGTTGGCTCGCAAAAAAAAAATCTCAATTATTTGTTACAAAATTTTAATTCATAGGCATATACAATGGACATACAAAATACAGATAACAATATATTGTTGGTTCAACAAAAGCAACTAAATAGCACATTTTTATCATTGAATCCAAAGTTTAGACACTCATTTTGCGCTTCTTAGCTTGCCTTTTGAAAGCAGCCTCTGGGGCATCTCTCGTAATAGTCCAGCAGTAGTCGGCTAACATCTCACAGTTCCATTTTCCCTGATATCTTCTTTCCATGTTCGAAATATCCTGGTGGAACCTCTCACCGTGTTCGTCACTTACAGCACCACAATTTTCCGGAAAGTAATCCAGATGAGAATCCAGGAAATGAATTTTCAACGACATATTACACCCTAGGTTTTGGTAACACAAAAGAAGTTGGGCAACCAGGTCTTTATAATTTTCTGCTTTTATGTTTCCCAAGAAATTTTTTGCAACCATTTTAAAGGCATCCCAAGCGTCTTTTTCCTTGCCTTCAAGTATGGAATCGAATTGCGCATCTCCGAAAAGTTTCCTAATCTGGGGACCCACAAATATTCCCTCTTTAATTTTAGCGTCACTGATTCTAGGGAACTTTTCTTTTAAATAACTAAAAGCACGGCCTTCTTTGTCCATTGCCTTCACAAAATTTTTCATAAGTCCCAATTTTATATGAAGTGGCGGTAGTAAAATCTTTTCTGGGGCAACTAATGGCGCGCTGGTCACATTTTTCTTTCCTGGCTCAAAAGACTCTCTCGGTGGCCAAATTTTCTTTCTGTAGTGATCCGATCGTGCTCGACTGTCCCATTCGCAGAGGAAGCAGCAGTATTTGGTATAACCTAGCTGCATTCCAAGCAAGATCGCCACAACTTTTAAATCCCCACAAATTTGCCATTTATATCTTTCATATTGTATGGTCTCAAGTAACAATTTCAAATTGCTATATGTTTCTTTCATATGGACTGCATGACCAATTGGGACTGAAGGCAATTTGTTTCCATTATGGAGTAACACAGCTTTAAGACTTACTTTTGAGGAATCAATGAAAAGTCTCCAGTCTTTTGGATCATAGTCCAGATTTAAAGCTGCCATTAATCCCTCAATGTCCCTACAGGCTACCAAATTGTTATCCATGTTAAAAAATGGTGTTAGGTTTTTCTGACGGCTTCGGTACACAGAAACTTTTACTTCATCTTCAAGTAAATTCCATTGTTGCAATCGAGAGGCCAATAGTTCTGCTTTTGTCTTGGGCAGTTCCAAATCCCTTATAAGGTCACTTAATTCACTTTGACTTATTTTGTGAGGCTTTTTACTTGGAAGTTCACAGACAAAATCGGAGTCTTGCGAGGTTGATGGGCCGGCGACATTTTCCGGTACACTACCGTTTGAATCCTCTTGATCATCATCAGAATGAAGGGTATATTCCTGAGGTGGATTAGGTATAGGCAACTCGTCACTATGAGGCACCGGGCGTATGGCGGATTGTAAATTTGGATACTGTATCGCAGACCTTTTTTTCTCTGAAAAGCCTTTTTTGATGGGAGGTGTCAAACAAAAGTAACAGTCAGTAACGTGGTCTTTCGGTTCTCGCCAGATCATAGGAACAGCGAAGGGCATCTTACGGTTTTTTCCACTTAGCCAGCCGCGAATGTTGGACGCACATTTGTAGCAGCAGATATGGGGAGCCCAATTTTTATCCTGGTCTCCAACTTTGCAGCCAAAATACAAGTGGTAAGCCTTTTTTATTAAAGGGCTAAGCGTACGTTTTTGTTTCACAAAAGTCATTTCACCACATATATAACAAAAATGATCCGGCTTATTTACACAAACTCGCGACATGTTGCTCAAAACTCTCTAATTTCTCAAATACGAACAGCTCTCGATCAACTGGTGGTTGAAATACAACTAACTAACAATTTAGGGTTTATATTATATGTATTTAAACCCCTTATAAAGTACACCTGTTATAATAAATCCAGGTATTTCTCATTTAATGGTGAAATTTTCCCATATATTAAGGGCAGGTAGGTAAATTATCATAATTGGGATGGATCTATAAAACCGGAGCCAACTGAGCCTTTTGCAAGACAGATTGTTAATTAGTATAATAAAATAAGTAAGATTTTGCTATTTTGGTCTCGGAAACATTTTTGCTGTTCCCCAGTGTTATTATTAATTTGCAGCAAAATTTTATTCTTAAAGTAACCTATGAGAAAACAAATCAAATTTAGAGATGCAGCTGCTATGAAACCTGCATATTGTTTTTTGTTTGTTGATTATTGTAAGATAGCTTTGTCAGAAAATGTATCATTTTTGAGTTTATCGTAAGTTTGTGCTTTCATTGCTGTTGGTTTCTTTCTACACGATATTTTCTATGGTCAAAGTTATTTTAACTAAAGTAAGTTAAAGAACAATCCACTTGTTGTATTCATTATTCCCAATTACCATTAGTAGAACATTAATTGCCATGTAAAAGTGAATTGGTAAGAAGTAACAAAACATTATTTGCTTGCCTGAGCTAACGCACTAAACAATTTAAATGTAAATATCTCGGAAACGGTAACTCTGGGCGACCTGAACTTAGTATATCTATTTTACGTAATAAATACAAGAAAAGTATTATTTTCATTAAAAACTTAAATACACTGAGGCACAAAAAAGTTATGAACTAATAAATGTGAGACAAATGCCGCAGACAGCGCCCCCTACATTGTACATTATAATATCACAAATGAATCAATTTATCGTCCTAAGAAAACCATTATTGCCAAATTTTGTAAAAAACGAGAGTTTTTCTCAAAGTTATTAGAGAAAAACAAAAATGAACTATTAACTTTAACACCCTGTATATCAGTTAATATCAACTTTCGCATATAGGTTATAGGCAATAGGAATTAAATCCTAATATTTTTACGTAAGGAGTCTGTGGTTTTTCCATGTACCATTAATTAGTGGGCATCCTGTATAAGAGTGTAACAATAAAAACTTTTACCCTTTTAAAGATATATTTCTTGAAACGCAGCTTTATTAAACAAATAAAAAAATGGGTTGAATCCCATAAACCAGAAAAAATGCAGCATAAGAAACTTTTATTCATATTCTCCTCATATAAACCGATAAATGTTGCCGCAAAAAACTCACGAATCCATTTTGCGTTCACAAAATACCCATATATCCTTATTAGGGATAAGTATTCCTAAAACGCGAAAAGTTACTGAGTTTTCACTTCAGTAATCCCAAACTTTTTGCGGCAGTGGTAAATACTTTCTTTTTGATTTACGGCCTCAGGCATAAATTTGAATAAAATTACACTGGTATAAAGCCAGAGCAGTGTTTTATAGGAAAATGTTTTTCGATAATCTAAAAGTTTCAAACTTTTATTAAATTTTTCACTCTGCCAAATGAAATAAATGTGGATGTACCTTTTCTTTTCTGTGAAATTTTCTTCCTTTCTGTCTTGTAATCAATCTTATGACTGCACTGTATAGGGTGTCCAATTTTCGACACTTTCTGGGGGGTATTCGAGATTATCAGGGTATAACGCTGCGACTTTCACTGTAGTTTCCCATTTTAACAAACGAAGGAATCCGATGTCAAATTTGTCATAGCTTTCTTAGTTTTTAATCTACAGGGCGATTTTAAGATCTTCGGTTTTTAGACACCGCTCGTATTTCCGTTACGCGTTAACTTATCGGAAACGAAATGTTCAATTTCAAACTTGATTTTCTCGCGAGCCGATAACTTGATTTCACTAATTTTTCATCTGAACTGTAGCTTTTTTCTTTGGTAATTGTGATAGAATTTTTTATTCAGCTTTCAGTTTTGGGCTTATACAGGGTGCAAAAATGAGAATCGTTTTTTACGTTAAATTTGATACACCCTGTAGGGAGCATTAGCATCAACAATGAGTGTATGACAATCATACTTTCTAAACATTTTCAAATTGAAATTCAAATTCAAACTCAATTTATTTATCTAAAAAACACAATAAAAATAAAAATAAATGTAACCTTTAGTAGATAAATTGGACTATACCGCGATTATATCAACCGTTATCGCAAGGCACAGATAAACTGTGCCTGTGTGGCATAGGCCCAAAATACGACATTAATAATTAATTAAACAAAACTATGGAAATTCCTAAGACAATAAAATTCAATTCAATCAAATATGCATCACAGTATCAACCGACCCAGGCGAAAGAGAGAGAAGAGCAGAGAGAAGCACTGATAGATAAAACTAAAGAATTAGAAAAAAAACAAGCGAAAAATGCGAGCGATCGCCAGATCAAAACCATAAAAAGAAAATAGCAGAGCGCATAAACCTAAAATAAATCAAAAAAAAAAATACTGATACTAAACTTCCTCTATCTATGCATTTAAAAGATATTGTTTAATGTAATCATTGAATTTATCCACTGAAAGTTGTTTAACATTAGTAGATAAATTATTCCACATTTGCACTGCCATGAAACTGAAAGACTTTTGAAAGTTAGATGTACGATGTTGAGGCGGTCTGAAGCGCATAAGAATGAAAATTTGCCTTTAAATATTGAGGTTCTCCAACATTTAAAATCCTATATACGAAAGTGTACATATGATATTTTCTGCGATTCTTCATATTTAGAATATTATTATCATTCAAATAAGGAGTGACATGGTTCCTAAAGGGAATATTAAATGAAAAGCGCATACAAGAGTTTTGTATCTTCTGAATAGAGTGAGGAAGCGCAACCGCCAAAGAATCACCATACACTACATCTCTATAATCAAGTAAAGACAGAATAAGAGTATTGCATAAATAGCATTTAGTTTTTGTCGGTAAAAAGTTTTTTAGGGTTTGTTCGGGTTTGTTCCTCAACCGCATGTATGCAATTTTAAGTTTGTTCTTTATGTGCGTTTCGAAAGTGAGGCCTTCATCAAAATAAACACCCAAATTCTTTGCTTCCTTAACGACAGGGACAGATATAAGTGCCTCTGTTGCTGATGAAAAATAGCATATATGATTTACTAGCATTTAGCTTTAAATTATGGTCCTGAGCATACGAATTGATAATGTCTAAATCGGCATTAAAATGCTCTAGAGCAACCTGTAAATTTGGAAATAAGACGGCTAGATAAATTTGTGAGTCATCGGGTTTGTTCGGCAATATGCTGAAGTTGTGCAAATTTTAAAACGTGAAACATATCTGCGACATGCAAGGAAGGTCCTAAAATAGACCCCTGTGGTACCTCGGTAGTCATAGGTATGTAATTTGACTTTATCTTGCTTAAAATGAACATAGTGGGCCTTATCACTAAGATACGATTCAAAAAATTTAATAGCATTCTCCGATAGTCCAAGATTGTGAAGTTTGGCTAACAACATATTGTGGTTCAAAGTGTCGAACGTTTTGCTAACATCTAACAAACCTAGGCAAGTAATCTGCGTGTTTTCTATATTTGCTCGTACTTCGTTAAGAAGGTGAACAAGGCTTGTAGTTGCACTAAAATTTTTACGAAAGCCTGATTGACAGTCAGGAATAATTTTAAACCGATCAGCAAACGAGTAGATTTGATGATAAATATGTTTTTCTATAATTTTAGATACAACGGGCAAAATGCTAATAGGCCTTAAATCTTTAAGTTCCTTCGGATCTGAAATTTTACCCAACGGTTCCTTTAATTTCTCTGATATCTGCAATATTAAAGAAAATACACAGTTTTATACCAGAATATCTTTATTTTAAATTAAGATAACATTTTGATAACATTAAACTAAGAATAACACTAAGAATAATTAACAATAAATAGCAAGAAAAGTACATTAGTAGAGCGTGTTCCCACCTCTACTTCTAATGACTGCTTCATATTGCCTCGGCATACTCGATATTAAATTGGATATTTTATTTTGGTTAAGACATCTTGCAGTTTCGCAGGAGGGGGTTCATACTGTCTCAATGTCCTACCAATAATATCCCATAAGTGCTCTATAGGATTCAAATCGTGATTTACTTCATGTAAATATTCATTGACTATGCGCGCGACATGTCTTGCGTAATCGTGCATCAGTAAAAAATTATTTCCAATGTACGGAGCGAAAGGGACAACGTGCTCAGACAAAATGCCGCTGATATGCCTCTCGCTATTTAAAGAACCCCCACATGAAGGTACGATATCCGTCCGTGCTGTTAAGGAAATTCCAGCTTAAAACATCACGGAGCCTGCATTAAATAAAGTTGTTTCACGTATGTTGCACTATGCATAACATGTGCTGGTATAAAACTGTATATTTTCATTGATATTACAGATATCAGAGGAATTAAAGGAACAAAATGTTTAGAGGCTACAGTATGATTTTATTATACACCCGTTGTTGTTGCCTATGCTCCCTACAGAGTGTCTCAGATTTAACGTAAGAAGCTATTCTCATTTTTGCACCATGTATAAGCCTACAACAGAAATCTGAATAAAAAAAATCACAGTGCAATTAACAAAGAAAAAAAGATACAGTTCAAAAAAAAATTAACGAAATCAATTAATCGGTTCGCGATGAAATCAAGTTTGAAATTGAACATAATTTTTGGTTGTTCGTTATTTTTGCTGCTAAATGTATTTATCTTCAAAGTTTTACTTCTGTTAATACGTATCTCAGAAACAAAAGTTTTTAGAGAAAAAACTGGCAACGTCACTGAAATTTATGTTCAAAGGCGGACAATAATTCGACGGTGTTTCACAACTTTATAATTAGTTAACTTTTACATTATAATACAACATACAGTTGAATGATTCGCACATTGGTCATCACAATACATGGTATTCAGTAAGTATTGGGCAATATTTCGCCAGCGTACAGGGGAGGTCAAAATAATGCTAGTACTTCATATAATCATTTTCCCTAGATATCGGGCCCCAAGGGTGCATATGAAGATTTAAATTTTCGATTATATCTTTCAAGTAACAGTATATATTTTAATGAAATTTTGTAGCTTTATACAAGCCATATCCCTTAAGAAACTCATATAAGAATAATTCATGTACATAGCCAGGTAAGCCAGAAAAGGACCTAACACCATACTCGTATGGTGAACATTTGATAGGTGTCAATTTTGGAAAACTAAAAAGATAGGAAAACCAATCATTGTTGCCATCAATTATTCAAATAATTGGGAAGGTTACTATAAAACCCAGAATTGTTTGTTTGTGTGTACGAGAATTACAGGATGCCTTACAAAACGTATTAAAATATTATTGGAAAATATACTATTCCAACTTATAGCTCGAAATTCTTGGGTGTTCGCTTCAGTCAGCTTCATTCTAAACTTCATACGGTGGTGATAAATATTGCCTTTTTGATTTATGCCATACGCATAAATTTAAATAAAATTACGCTGTTTTAAAGCCAGGGCGCAGTACCTTATAGAGCCTTCTTTCAATAACCGGAAAGTTTCAAACCTGTAATTACATCTTTATTGTGTCAATTAAAATCCATGTGGATATACTTTTCCTTGTCTGTGAATGTTTCCTTTTCTAAAATTATTACGAAATTATTATTAGATATTAAATAAATTATTGGAGGTATGATAGATTTTCATGAGAAATTTTGGAAATATTACCAGTACCGCAGTTCATACCACGATGAGTGCCAGTTTCTCGACTATAGATTAGATGTGTGTTGACTGTATAAACAAGGAAACAATTGCTTCAAAGCACTTGAACTATCGTGGGTATAAACTGATACAACGAATAGTCTTTGTTTAAGCGTGCTATGTTTCAATCCATAATATTTCTTACAACATTGGGTATTAAATTAAATTTGCTTACGTATTGCTGTATAATGTATTTACGTAAAGAACAAACACGAACAAACCTGGTTAGTGTTTCGGCAACCGTTATTACAACTTCCTGATTGTTTACTCTGATACATAAGCATATATTTTACGATAATCCGGAACATTTACTATTTTAGCATAATTTTCATAACCTGGTCTTATGTATACCTATATTATATCCCTTGATATCATTAAACCATTATAGCATAGCAAATTTCGGGGTTATCTCGCAACACTGTCGACGGTAATGATTTATTTAATATTATTCGACACATTTGGTATTTATCGGGTAAATGAGACGGTTGTGACAATAGGGGTGCGGCTCACTTAAATATATTAAGAAGCATAAATCTAAACACTGTTCGTAATGGCTGACGTCTTCAATACGGTATCTAATTACAATGAACCTTTAATAAAGTTATTTTTAACTACATTCTTATTCTTCTTCGTTCCAGCATTCCCATTCCATAGCCATTTGTGATATATCCTTCCGTAAGCTCATTACTTCATCGACGAGTACCAGATTATCAACTTATAGTTGATCTACCTCTGGATCTCTTGTTGTTGTATGGGCTCCATCTTAAGCTGTGTCTATACAGGGTGTTATGGAAATGATGTATTATATTTAAACCGGCAATTCCTGAGATAAAGACAAATTGAAGAAATATACCCATAAATGGCGCTTTCAATTCATTCAGCGGTAAAAGTGACCTGACATCAATCCAGAAAAACACCTGGGTGGCACTGCGATACAAGCAATCAAGGAATTCTGGCCGGTGTTGTCATATGTACACCTTAAACTCTTTAGACAAAATAAAATAAGTTAAATACTTTTCCATTCTGTAATACCTTTTTGTACAATTAATTGAAGAACATTTACGATGGACTATGTTTTAAACAACCCGAAAAAACATATGGAATAGTAATAGCCACGTACGTCACTAGGTCAAATGCCAACGACCTCTTGACGCCTTACATCGTCTGAGCGAAGTAGTTTCATTTAGCGCCGCACGCTTGCGGTCTGTTAGTTGAAGACCAACCAGCGGCCGGATACGCTGCTTCTCGTCGATCACCAACACACTCTCAGCAATCCGCTCTGTTTTTTCGGTCTACGCGTGTATCTTGCCCGTCCATAAATAATCTTTGAATATTGTTTTTATTGACGCGTTTCTTCTGGATGTCAAATTTCGTCGCGTGTATTAAAATCTAATAATCTGTATTATTGTATGTTCAAAAGCTAAATATCGGTTCTGTTTCACTATTACTGTGTGTACGTACATAAAGTGTTTCCAGGAGTATTCCCACGAAAAAGAAATAAAACTGATTGTGTTTCTGCCTGGATTTCCTCGCTCTTTAGGTATAAAGATAAATACAAGTAGGTAGAAAATAATTTATTTTTATAATTTTATATGGAATTTCAGTTTTACATTAAGTTTGGCAACATTGCCATTGGCTCTGGGTGAAATGTTGTACAGTAGCGCGGACTGACCTGTGAGTAGGAGTGTTTGTTACCCCACTTTTAAAACGGTCGATTTAAAAAAATAAAATATGTAGCGCTTCTCTAGGACACTCAAGGAGTCACCCATTTAAATATAATACGTAATTTCCATAACACCCTGTATATTAGGTTTTACCTTACGTTTTACTTGTTCAAGTAAGGGTTTAACATAAGGTTTTACCTTATGTTTTACTTATTCAAGTAAAACATACCAGTTAAACCATTAGGTGTGGACAGCATGTCGGACGTCTTACCTTAACGGAATTAAGATGGGCGGCCAGTGAGAAAACTGAAGGGCACTGGCTTTGTTTGCACGCAATACTTTCGTCTTACGAAACACCGTATCTATAAACCTCATGTGAGGACGGAAACAGTTTTGCCTGACAGTCTTACTTGAAGACCTAAAATGCAGGTAAAACCTCATATGGGGACACAGCTTTACGGTTGTACTTTGCCATTTTTTAGTGTCACCTCTGGCTACGTGTGAGTAATAAGCCTATTTAAATCTTATCGCTTCCACCATTCCTTCTAGTACTTTTGTTTTTCTTGGATATATTTATTTGTTTGAGAGCCATTGAGAGAAACTTCATTCCTAACATCGCCCATTATCGCCGTTTGAGCGACAATTTAAGTTTTTCTGTGTCATATTCCTTGTCTAAATCAGAACTCCACATATTGAACACTTTTGTTCTTAAAGTGGTATATTTTTGCATATACCTTAATTTACGGAAAGCTGCATAATATAATTCATCGTCGGATTTCCTCATATCGGGGTTTTCTCCATAGAAAGAAAATTTGTCCTAAGAAATTATATGAGGCTACTTTCTCGATGGTCTTATCATTTATTTTCATTAGCTACATTATTATAAATCAAATGCTGAAATCAATTTTTTTCGAATGGTAGATGCATAATACCAATTAAAAACACTTATTCTACTGTGCGAGTTTAATTGACGCTTTATCGCTTTTTCTTACCTCCACATCTTAACTTGTCTAATGTTGTAACGTTTTGGCAATACAGATATTGAAAATTGTTTTGCTTTTATTCCAAATAATACACTTCTTACCCACTTCTGCTTCTGATTATTCGCTCGAGTTTTCATAAATAATGATACATAAATTTAGCTTGGATTGAAATCTTTTTGGGCTTAAAGTAGCGTGCCACTTCGGATACAACAATTTATGGGGAATATGAAACACACGTATATTGTGTGTATCTGAGAGAAAATGATTTCTAAGAACTACGTCATCGGATTTAATAAGGAAACAATATTTTTTTGTGGTAATATAAGTCTTGTCATTTGTCATTATTAGAAGAATAATTGAAACGCTTAATTCGGTTTATTAGGGAACATGTTTTCTGAACAGGATACTAATATCATGTGATGATCATGATGAGGGTAAGCCTACGCTCACGGTCACATTGAAAAGATGGTTGTTTTTAAGCAGCATTGCGAGCTTTAGTCTTTTATCTACAAGTTTTTATACTACTGGTAGTTATATGACTCGCAGATCTTTAGTGACCTCAAGGTGAGCACAATATTTAGATATATGACACACCAATGGTGGATAAATAATAATCGTAGTGTTGTTAAGCGTGAACTTTTTACGGACTATACTTGCAACTCTCATGTATGGTCAAACGAAAATCCCAATGGAATAGTGGAAAGTAACTTTCAGCACAAATTCTCGATGAACGTAGGTCAACCAATAGTTGGATGGAAGGTTTCCAGGGCTGTGGATTAGTCGCAGTGGTCCTATTAGTTGTCCTCCTCGATCTCCATACCTCACGCCACTAGACCTTTGTTTACGGGGCTGGTTCAAAAATTAAGTTTACAAAGTGAACGTTGACACTCGGGATGCACTAATTCGGCATATTAAGAAATACTGCAGCCGATATTAAACAAATACATGAACCAATCAGGAGAGCAATAATAGGCACCCTTAGTAGATGAAGCGGAAATGTTTGGAGATCAAAGGCGAATAAAGGATATATGACTTCTTTACATTATTTTCACTTGTCAATACACTCTTGCAGTGTGGTCCGTTTCTCCAGACTTACCCTGTATACTTCACAATTCACCGAAATATTGACAACGGATCTATAGTATTTATCCGAGAGGCAAAGAATTATAAAATCTGGGTCAACGGATTAAATAAATAAATAATTTGTTCTCGCTGTGGAAATATTGGACTTGTCACACAGTATTATTAAAAAATATTGGCGGGTATTTATTTCGTATATTTGGTTTTAATATAAAATTGATATCAAAGCAGAATCAACCAATAATAGTTATCTATACTATAAGTGATTACGCGGGCGAAGCTAGGAGTAACTAAATTGTGGGTGCAGATAGTATTAATTGAAAGGTATAAAATATTTTCCCCAAAAGGTACAAATTCATATAATATAATAATCCGAAGGCGAGACATACCGGGTGATGCGTCCGATCAGGACACAGGATTTCCCATGTAAATTGCGAGGTGGTAAGATATTGGCTCCCCTATTTATTTTAGCTGAAAAATGTACTTGAACTTTTTAAAGACTGCAATAAGAGTAATGTCCTTGTTGATATGATAAACTAGGAAATAAGGACCTGACACATTTCTGACAGTATATCAGCAAATAAATAATTAAAAATTTGTCAAAGCCATTTTACGTCAATGTTAAGTTAGGGCAGGTTTTGATAAAATTACTTATTCAATAACTGTAATAACCTTCCAGTAAATAAATATCAACATGTTTTTATTTTACACTACACAATAAACAACCAAAAATATAATGATAAATTTTTACAAAATAAAAAAAAAATTCATAATAATATTCAGTGATAAGAATTATATTGATTATATTGATATGTTTTTTAAGAAGATGCTCAAACAACCCTCCGTTATCCGCCAAGCAATACCCTAAACGATTATAAAACTCCCTTCTCTCATTGGGCAGTTGGTATGGCGAAATTCTATCGCAAACTGCGGAAATTGAATTTTTATTTAGCAAAGTTAACTTTAGATTCAAATTTTTAAATTTATTTTCTTCTTGTTGATCTGCCTGGAATAGGGCGGTTAGGAAAATTTACTGAGAACAAGTCGGATACCACTTGATAACTATTTCTGCCGTAGTACCATTTACTCATTGTAACTTGTTCCTCAACCGAATGACGATTAGAAATATTCAACGGGAAAATTATTAGAAATAAACTGAAAGGGTGTCAAATATTGATAAGTGTAAACCGCCCGGTGAGACTGTTTAGGGGGGGGGGGGGGGGTCGAAACACGTAAGAAGGCCATGGAAGTGATGCTAAGCCTACTCTGCTCCATACGTTCACAAGTAAACTACGTTAATATTTATATATTAGTATGCAATAAGTGTCAATATCAGACTTACGTAGTTATATCTGGAAGCCATTTAGTGCAGCTCAGCTATATTTGTCTCACTTTACCGAATCGGAAAAGGTTGATGCAGACAGAGACAGACATAAAATGCGAACAGGCCGAGTTGTTAAATTGATTGAATTGACAAGTCAATTTTCTTCGTCTGGCATGGAATATAATCAAGCAACATATGAATGATATGTGAAGTGAATGAAAATGGCGAAAGCGAAGCGTCCTTAAATTCTAAAATAATTTTTAATTTTCTAATCTTTTCACGAGAAACGCCGTTTCCTCTTTGGTGCAAGTGAGTAATTTGTAATTGAAATATTCATTTAGTCATCTTTACTGAGAGTAAGCATCAATAATAATTTCTTTTCATGAATCACTTGGGGCCTAAAAATATGCTTGGACATGAAGCCTGAAATATTTGCTAGGACCTATAGCCCAGTTGAAGATGGTAAAATATTTTATGTAAATTTGATTTACAGTTTTATGCCAGAACATGTTATTCACAGTGCAACATACTTGAAACCACTTTATTTAATGGAGACTCTGTGATGTTTTGAGCTGGAATTTCCTTAACAGCACAGACGAATATCGTACCTTCATGTGGGGGTTATTTAAATAGCGAGAGGTATATCAGTAACAGTTTTTCTGAGCACATTGTACCTTTCGCTCCGTACATTGGGAATAATTGTTTACTAATGCACGATAACGGAATACCTCATGTTGCGCGCATCGTCAATGAATATTTACGTGAAGTAAATATTCTAACTCTAAATGGCTTGGACTGAACAAAATAAAATATCCAATTTAATATCGAGTATGCCGAGGCGATGTAAAGCTGTCATTAGAAGTAGAGGAGGGAACAAGCTCCACTAATGTACTGTTTTTGCTATTTGTTGTTAATAAGTGTTAGTGTTGTTCTATTTTAATTAAAAAAAAAACATGTTCTGGTATAAAACTATGTATTTTCTTTGATATTACAGATGTGAGAGAAATTAAAGGAACAAACTGTTTAGCAAATATGAGGCTACAGTATGATTTTATCATACACTCATTGTTGCTGCTAATGCTCCCTACAGGGTGTCTCAAATTTAGCGGAAAAACACTATTCTTATTTTTGCATATAAGCCTAAAACTGAAATCTGAATGAAAAATTATATCACAGTGCAATTACCACAGAAAAAGCTACAGTTCAAAAGAAAAATTAGCGAAATCGATTTATCAAGTTTAAAATTGAGCATAATTTTAGGTTGTGCGTTATTTTTGCTGCTAAGTGTATCTTAAAAATGGTATGCGAAATTTTTTTTTTATTTTCTTTAAAAAGTCCTTAATAAAAGTGTTCTATAAAATCAATAAGGGAGCGAATATTTGACCACACGGTATATCAAACCAGTGGTATGTTTTAAACTCGATCACCTGAGAAATCATGAATATATGATATATGACTTTGAAACTGAAAAACAGACGCTATATTATTTATTTTTGAGTCTCTTCAATCTTATTTGTACAACTTAGTACAAAGGCCATTAATACAATCCCGGTGTCAAGTACACGCCGTCGGAACAAGCAAAATTTCCCAACTTCTCTTGTTTTTCATTGATATTCGACACAGATAGGGGCGATAAATTCAATGCGGTTTAATTTAAACCTGATGGATTTCTGGTATTAGAATTTTCGATTGTATATTTTATTACTGGATCCCGTGCGGCGATGAAAGATAAAGTATTGAGAAATATGCCTACGTTTGACTTGTTTTTAATTAAAACCCGAGAGAAATTGTTATTCCTGAAGTAGTTACGTATGATTTACATAGTTTCGTTCTATTTATTTTACACTGCATATTAATTATTTGTTTATTTTGTATTCATTGATTTCATCGATTATTTATTGAAAATTTGCTTGACGAAATAATTTTATATAATTTGTTCTAACTGACATATTTTTAAAAATATAATAAAAAAATTTGTATTCTTATTCCATTGAAGCAGCGGCGAATTCATGAAGATCCATTATAGAACTATAATATATTACATAACGATTGTTGAAATCGGTAGAGCGGCAGTTCCAGTGTTTGGAAAATAATTATCCTTGCAATGACGGTAAATATTTTTGATGTCATGTGGTGACCATTTCATTTTTTAAATATTATTCTATTATTATCATCTTTCATTCAAAATGTAATGTACTCGTGTACCTATATTTCCGAGTTTAAAATTTAATAATGTGCGTTTAAATTATGAGAAGCCAAAAACCGAATATGGGAAAATATTCTGTCTTTCATCAAACATTAATTTATAAATATTAAATGTTTTTTAATAGTGGCAAAATATATAGGGCATTCTATTTAAAATAACAATATTAAGTCTTCCTTCCGGTATAACCGGAAGTGACAAAATATATTCATTAAGAAGATCGGAATCTCTTAGATCGGGTGCCAATATTTCAAACAAATACCTTATTTACTTCCAGAGGTTTATTAGTAAGCCACTCATCGTAAATAACCCTGTATATTCTACACCCAGTATATTTGAAATATTAAAAAGCAAAAGGTGTTTTAATTACAGTGAAATCTCTTTAAGCGGACACCTGCGGGACCGTCTAAATGTGTCCGCCTAATAGAGGTGGTTGTTATTAGGTGCAAAATTATTACTCTGTATATGTATGTACAAATAAACTTAACATAACAAAAATACACTAGTTTTAGTTAGGATGTAGTACTAAAAAAAATCTAATAACGTAGTTTGGCGTGTTTGCGTTTGCAATCTACAAAATGTAATTCCAAGTCTGATAACAATTCCATTGCTGTAGAGTCATTCTTTGCATACTCTTATAATTCCTTTACCGTACTAATGGCTTGTTGATAATTGGTGACATTTGTTTGATTACTGAATTAAACTTCTTCATCAGAGTCGTCAGATAGTGATGTGGTTTCAGTTTGGACTACATAATCGGTAGGACTAGGATCACTATCACCTTCTAATAGCACATTGCTATAAATGTTAATGAACTCGCCCAAATCATTGTTATCAAATTGAAAACTTCCACATCAATTTTCTCTTTCAGACTCAGAACGCGACGTTTTTCTGTCATTGTTTACGATTTTGACATTACAACTCACAAATAAACGGCGGACTGCTGTCGGGGAATCACACATACTTTCATTCGGCGAAGTCATTTGCTCTGCCACGCATACGCGATTGGTTGCCGGTCTGTCTTCAGACAGTTTTTGCACCGTACTTATTCGTCTCCAAAATACTTCAATCAATCCCTTTCAGGATTCGTTTGACGGGACGCTGACCGATCACGATTTCGGTCATTTCGGATTGAACTACAGGAATGTTGGGTGGTGTTCTTCCCTGGAAATCTTCAGTGGAATGCGATGAAAATAGTTCAGCAAGTAAGTTTGCTTTGTCTCCGGCTGTGGATGCTATTGTACTATCGGAACGTGTTAGAGATGGAATAGTTGCTTTGGTAAAATTTTGGCTGACGGCCTTAGCGACTGACCAAAAGGACCTTGATCCGTTTGGACTGTCAAGAAGTTTGTTTTTGATCCTCACGTTATGGGCTTCTTTGCTTTGATCTATTGTTAGCTTACATTGGTTTCGAGCGGTAATAAAGATGGTACGATTCTCAGTCGTAGGGCTTTTACGCCACTGAGATTTTTTGATCTGGCAGCATGCTCACAATCCTTGCTAAACCAGGGCTTGCCGTTGGAAGGGCGTTTTTTGGAGGAGGGGATTAATGCTTCGATGCTAGTTAGAATGATGTCGGAGACCTCCCCAGCACAGAAGGATGAATCATCAGAAGAGAAGCATACGCTCATCCAAGGAAAAGTGCGAAAATGGTTATATTTTGGAATAGAGCCGTGGCGTCATAAAATTCGCCCATAATGTGATGTAGAGGTTATTGGCCCATAATATCTTAATTGCAGGGGCTTTTAAACTAATTAAATTTTCGACTTATCGCCAGGTTTTCTTATGAAATACTCCTCCGTGCGCTTTTAAAACACCATCCGGAACGACGCCCATGTGACGTCACTGTCCAAAAAGGTATATTTTATTGCATCTTAATGAAATAAAATTTTATTTGCTTTTAGTAGGCACTTAGCAAAGTTAATTAATTCGGCTTGTTTGCTCTGTTTCATATCCTACCTAGTACAGCTCCTGAAAATTAACCTTGATAAATGCACTGACTAAATAATTTAGTGCCTTGAGGGGATATAAAAATTAAAAGTAAATTAGGGTTAATTATTCTAAGCCACTTCATTGAACACAAGTAAACCCGTTTCAGAAATAATGATGATTTATTTATTATTGCTTCCTTAATTAGATAGTTATTCTTAATAATGAAATAAGGGACTTTTATAATTTTATTTTTCAAAATAATCTTTACTTTACCTCTTAGTGTAAGCAGTAACGATTTTATCCCAGCAGGAAATAAGGGGTTCAAATTTTAATATCAAATATGCAAACATATCGGTTTAGAATATCGATTGATTGAATATGCCATCAAAGTGATAAAAACTCCTGGACAAAATTAACGCAACACCATAAATTTGCCATATATTTGATGCTATTTTTTTTCTCAATTTATGATCAGATTTGAATGATTTTTCTTGCATTGTAGGTTGGTTCCGTGACAATGTCATAGTTTTCGCTATTTATGATAAAAATTTAATTTTCGATTTATACTGGGTGTATTAAAAATGCTATGTTTTTTCCGAAAATTCTCATCACCCTGTGGAGTATATTAGCAACCGAAACATATTGCAGTTGATATTAAACAGTAGGTCCATCTTTTCCAACATTTTCTTTTTTGGTTTACTTCATTATCTCTGTTATTAAAGGAGATACAACGTTTTATAGCATAACATGTTTTTATAGACTTTAATATTCAACACATTCATTGTTACATGTTTTCAAGTAGACTATGGACTTTTTCTGACATTGCAAGCGATATGTCAGCAGATGTTGTGTTTTAAAGTTACAAAGGTCAAATAAAATTCGCCATACTGATAAAATAAAAACTGTTCGGAAACTGCTTATTAAACGGTCGTTTCCAATAATATACTCCACAGGGGTGATACGAATTTTCGGAAAAAAACATAATAAACAGCGGAAACTATGACATTGTCAAGGAACCAACCTACAATACAAAAAAAATCATTCAAATCGGATCATAAATTCAAAAAAAAAATATCAACAAAAATATGGGAAATTTATGATGTTGCGTTAATTTTGTCCAGGAGTTTAGTTTATACATATTTTTCTAAACTAATCCCATCTTCGATACTTTCTGGGTGATTTAGAGTTATTAACAAAGATAGAATGTTGCGGTCCTCACCTTGGTATCTCACTTTTAAACGAAAGATTCCGTTGTCAAATTTGTCATGGCTCTCTTAGTTTTTAATATACAGGGTGATTTTGAAAATCTTCACTTATAAGTTATAAGTTAGCTTATCAGAAAGGTAAACAAGTATCTTGTTAGAGACTTTTTATGTAGAGTTCGATGGCGTAAGTAGTTTTTCTCTAAATAGTTTAGTTTTCAAGATCTTAACAGAAGTAAAAAAAAATAATGAAAGCACCCTGTATATTATACTTTTAATTAATTGAACCTACTTTGGGCTTTGCAGGAATGGACGGTTGTTTATATTTATCTTCAAAATTTTAGTTCTGTTAATATCTCAAAAACTAAACTGTTTAAAAAAAATATTGGCTACGCCACTGAATCTTATTTAAAAATCGCTTACAAGATCAGTTTTTACCTTTTTGATAACGAAGCAAAGATTTTTAAAATCACCTTGTAGATTAGAGCCATGGCAAATTTGCCACCTGAATCTTTTGTTTTGTTAAAAAGTGAGACAATAAAGTTAAACCTACAACATGCTATCTTCCATACTAACTCTTATATGCCAGAAAGTGTCGAAAATGGGTTTGTTCGGGTAACCGAACAAACCCGAACAAACCCTGTACTTCTCGGGTTCATTAACTCTGTCTCCCGAATACCATTTGTTAATTTTATTATCAGATAACAGAAAATACTCCTTGGACATTAAAATTAATATAAGAACCGTTTGATTAAAGGATGAAGAATTCTAAACAAATAAAAACTTTTACGTCTGGTATATCGAAAAATGCATTTTAGGACATCCGGGTCTTTAAACTTAAAATTAATCCAGGATTCATCCATTAAAATAAGTATATAACACCCTGTATAGAATAATAGAATTGAAATACCAATGGAGCACCCATATTTTCGATGTTAACAGAACATTATACTAAGAAAACAATCAATCAAATTTTGTTATTCTCAGTAAAGACAGCTGCTAACAAAATAATTTTTTTAATGGTACCTTCAGCTTAGCCTACGAACTTTTCTGTTTTATTGAATTCTTTTGCTCCTCAAAAACTATTTGTTTATTTTATCCTTTAAAAAAAACCCTTTACATATGGTTAAGAAAAGATGTCGTGTCACTTTCCTAAGGACCCACTAAACAAAGATAATTATGAGAATTACCAATTCCGAATAAACTTTTACAAGCATCTGAAAATTTGAATTATAATGTCAAAACACCAAAGGGACTTGTTGATCATGGACTGAGATAATAGGAATTATATTTAAATTGGTTATTTGTGCAAGAACGTTCAAATCACTATTATGTTGTTGGACCTGTTAACAATAAGTTTTATTTTTAATTAAAGAATATTTCCACGGTTTTACCCTGAGACACAAATCCCATTAGGCGAAACGAGTCATTTTTGATTATTTGATAGAATAAGAATGGTATGCACTAATCACATTAGTTATCTAACTAATCACAGCTACACCATCACCTCAGATACACTTTCCCCGAAGTTTTCATTATATTTTATTCTTAAATAAAGAAATCCCAACGGTCATCAAAGAAACTTATAGTAAATAAAGAAATGGCATGCCACTTTCCTGAGGGACAAGGGCCATTAGAGGAAGCGATTTCTCCCTGAGGACGATAGTTGAATGTTAGAAGAGTAATTCTGTTTTGTTTGTATTTGTAATTCTAGCTTATAAATAGAGTGACCTAAAAGCTTCGCTGGGAATTAATAGACATACGTCAAGTTGCTTATATTAAATAAGATTATTTATTTTAAGGGACCTCTGGGTATTTCTCTGTTAAATTAAATTCTTGAAATATTATATTCGTTTATCAAAGTCATTTAATTTGTAGCAACGCGATGGTAATCTGTAAGAAGCTAATGCTTTAAACAGCAAGACGTAGAACCTCTGAGTAATTATTATTATTAACCAATGTTGAAGTGTAAGGTGCACTAGCGTATAAAAGGTAGGCACTCTTAAAGGAGTATTAGTATTAGCGTCTGCAATATTTTTGCAATTTTGTTGCTGCAAATCGTAGGTATGAGAGTTGCATCATTTAATTTGTAGCAACGCAAAGGTAATCTGTAAGAAGTTAATGCTTTAAATAGCAAGACGTAGAACCTCTGCGTAATTATTATTATTAACCAATGTTGAAGTGTAAGGCGCACGAGCGTATAAAAGTAGGCACTCTTAAAGGAGTATTAGTATTAGAGTCTGCAATATTTTTGCAATTTTGTTGCTGCAAGTTAATTGTAGGTATGAGAGTTGCGTCATTTAGTTTGTACCAGCGTAAAGGTAATCTGTAAGAAGTTAATACTTTAAATAGCAAGACGTAGAACCTCTGAGTAATTATTATCATTAACCAATGTTGAAGTGTAAGGCGCACGAGCGTATAAAAGGCAGGCACTCTTAAAGGAGTACTAGTATTAGAGTCTGCAATATTTTTGCAATTTTGTTGCTGCAAGTTAATTGTAGGTATGAGAGTTGCATCATTTAATTTGTACCAGCGTAAAGGTAATCTGTAAGAAGTTAATGCTTTAAATAGCAAGACGTAGAACCTCTGAGTAATTATTATTATTAACCAATGTTGAAGTGTAAAGCGCATGAGCGTATAAGAGGTAGGCAAAAGGAGTATTAGTATTAGAGTCTGCAATATTTTTGCAATTTTGTTGCTGCAAGTTAATTGTAGGTATGAGAGTTGCATCATTTAATTTGTAGCAACGCAAAGGTAATCTGTAAGAAGTTAATACTTTAAATAGCAAGACGTAGAACCTCTGAGTAATTATTATTATTAACCAATGTTGAAGTGTAAGGCGCACGAGCGTATTAAAGTAGTCACTATTAAAGGAGTATTAGTATTAGAGTCTCCAATATTTTTGCAATTTTGTTGCTGCAAGTTAATTGTAGGTATGAGAGTTGCATCATTTAATTTGTAGCAACGCAAAGGTAATCTGTAAGAAGTTAATGCTTTAAATAGCAAGACGTAGTACCTCTGAGTAATTATTATTATTAACCAATGTTGAAGTGTAAGGCGCACGAGCGTATAAAAGGTAGGCACTCTTAAAGGAGCATTAGTAACTGAGTCTGCAATACTTTTGCAATTTTGTTGCTGCAAGTTAATTGTTGGCATGAGAGTTGCAAGCAATATATCATGCAAATCGTTTTATATTCGGTAATTCTATTGCAGTTGCGGTTTCAACGGTGGTAATGTAAACATCACTATGTTTTCCACCAGACTTGCAACAGAATCTATAACAAAAATCGAGTGGACCCGTTTTTTGGCAAGTCTTGCAAGTTGCAAGAGTATTACAAATATAAATCAGCTGGCTCCTTAATGCGCATGCCCTCCTTCAAGTTTATTGCAATCGCAGACTCGATTTGCCGACTGTAATGCGGCCTTTACAAAAACTAGTCCATTTTGCCATTAATACTCAACAACATAATGGCAAAAAAGGCCATAAAATGATTGCTGAAATACCGCAAAAATTAAATTACTTCGTTAAAATTTCCGCAACATTTCTATTTTATTCCTGCTAGTTAAAAATGATTGCTCAATTACAATAAATTTTTCTTTACGATCCCATTTTAGTAGGTACTGGTTTTTAGTTATGTTACGAGTATTTCCGAATAGATTTATTGTATTGAAGAATGAAAGAATTGTCTGCCGGTATAAGGATTTAATTCTAATCTATATAATGAGGCAAATAAGCCATATTATGCAGGGTGTCCGCTAATTAATGGTACATGGAAATACAGACTTCTTACGTAAAAATATTAGGATTTAATTATACTTACCTATATCCGAAAGTTGATATTAACTGAGATGCAGGGTGTTAAAGTTAAAACTTCATATTTGTGTTTCTTTAATAACTTTGCAGGAAACCAACGGTTTTTTTTTTACAAAATTTGGCAATTATGGTATTTTTAGGACGAGAAATTCATTTTTTTATTGAATTTTAATGTACAATGTAGGAGGCGCTGTTTGCGGTATTATTTGCACATGTATTAGGTCACAACTTTTAATACTTTTCTCTTATTTATTAAGTAAAAAGGTATACTAAGTTCAGGTCGCCCAGAGTTACCGTTTCGAAGATATGGGCATTTAAATTGTTTAGTGCACTAATTATTATTAATTTGCAAACAAAATTTTTTTCTTAAAGTAACCCATTTGAAAACAATTGAAATTTAGAGATGCAGTTGCTATGGAATAGAAAATGTTTCATTTTTGAGTTTATCGTAAGTTTGTGTTCTCATTGCTGTTGGTTCCTTTCAACACGATATTTTCTACAGTCAAAGTTATTTTAATTAAAGTAAGTTAAAGTACAATTTAATTGTTGTATTATTATTCCCAATTAATATTACTAGAACATTAATTATCATGTAAAAGTTAATTGGTAAGAAGTAGCAAAATATTATTTGCTTGCCCGAGCTAACGCACTATACAATTTAAATGCAAATATCTCCGAAACGGTAACTCTGGGCGACCTGAACTTAGTATACCTTTTTTACGTAATAAATATGAGAAAAATATTATTTTTATTAAAAACTTAAATACACTGAGACACAAAAAAGTTATGACCGTATGAATGTGCGAGAAATGCCACAGACACATTGTACATTAAAATTTCACAAGGAAATCAATTTCTCGTCCTAAAAAAACCATAATTGCTAAATTAAAAAAAAACGTTAGTTTCTCTCAAAGTTATTAGAGAAAAGCAAAAATGAAGTTTTAACTTTAACATCCTGTATCTCAGTTAATGTCAACTTTCGAATATAGGTAAGTATAATTAAAACCTAATATTTTTACATAAGGAGTGTAGTTTTTCCATGTATCATTAATTAGCGGACACCCTGTATAGAAGATAATGAATAAATTTTTTTAATTTTGGGATTAAATACATTATTGTAATTTATTTTTTACTATGCCTAATGGTGGGTTTTGACTCTCGGATAACTTGCACAGTGACCAGTTTGTTCGGTAAATCTGAACGCATATCTGAAATTTATGCAGGTGGTCAAGAATTGGTGTCCCTGGTAAACAATTGAAAAAGGTACCACTTTTAGTGACTACCTGTGGACCGCTAATAATTCTACTTAAAGTAGAGCCAACCCAATCATCGTTAGAAAGAGATTTCAATGATCTTTAAAATGATGTGCCACTCGACTCCCTTCCCATTTAAGATTTTAAGGGTACCTACCACTCCCAGGGGTTAAATCATGAGGGTTGCAAAGATTCTTTAAAAGCGTCCCACTTAACGAACGAACGAAATTGGTACTTGAATTTTCCGGTAGCTATTAAATCTTTAGGTATATGTATTCTATATGTTACAATAAGTATTTATACTACGTATGTAGTATGTAGCTATATTTTTGCCATAAATAAAATTTTCAATCCATTTTTTAATCGGTTGGGTTAAGCCTTTTAATCTGCTTCTGCATAAAAGTACCATTTTCCAATTTTCAGAAAACGCAGCTAAATATATAAATTACGTTTTAACATTATTAAACGCGAAAGGATTTACCCAATATTGAGAATTATTTGATTCATATCCTGGATTTGAATGCTCCCGCGTGGATTCAAACAATTACCATTATCGATTATTAACCAAATATTACTGACATATTGTATTTCATTTTTCCGAGATTATTTTAATTTTTTTCGCGATTGGTTGTCGGCGTACTATTCAATTTAATTGGAGTAAGTTATGTTAACACTTGAGTAGGTATACAATTTTAATTTTTGCACACAATTTTATACAATAGTTATTCGATTTCGAGTTGCTTCAAATTTTGATATCAAATAACGGTTCAAACTATGATACAAGAAACTTTTAGATATAGTCTTTCCAGCGAACCCTCAAGCTTTTTCGATAGTTGCATCAGCAATATGTCATCGTTCAGCTGTTTGGGGACCTAATCAAATACCCCAGTTTTATACGAACCGCATTAAGCGTGTTGTGTTTTTATATTTTTCCAGTTTGATTGGTGCTAATAAGTTTTAAAAGTGTATTTCCGTCATTTTGGTATAGTTTATTTTGTTTTGAAAACTTTGATTAACTACATATCGAGTTGTTTGTGTATTTGTAAACCACAGTAAGTACTAATCACGTAACGAAAAATTTATAGGTTCATAGTTTATTTATCTGTTTTTAGGCGAAAATAATAATTATGGAGCATAATTATTGTCTGCCTTCTACCTCAGCTGATGCCACCGTTAGAGAAACTAAGGTGAATTTTAATATTAATAAAGAAATTTCTAGATGTTTTATTTCTTTCCGAGTGAGTTGAGATTTATTTCAGTTAAATATCAGGTAATACTTTTGTGTGGCGACTTGAATGTGGACAGTTTGGTTAGCTGGGAAGCTTGGTCAGAATTCAAGTGCAATTATTGATCATGTAGTGTGTGGCTTATCTAAGTTCACTGTTTTTAGAACTTTGTCCCAATTTAACCGACTTCGTATCTCTTTAGTCTTACCTTTCCCGAAATCCCAATGGGGAAGGCCGAAATCCCCATTTCATTAGTTTTTTGCATATATCGTCGCTGTCAGTACGAAGGGGCCTATCTCAATATTTGGCGAAAATGAGTTATTCCCATAAAAATACTTAAAATAACCATATCTATGTTGTGACGAACTGGCATATCTCCATAAGACACCGTGCGGCCATTATTCAGTTTTAACGGTGTGGCATATCTCATTTTAGACATAAAAATATTTTTGCGTACAGGCCAATGTTGAGATTGGCCTCTTTGTCACATCTAGTTATGCGGTTTTCCGGGCCAATCTCAACATATGCCTTTACGTTGTAATACTCTTGCAATCATATTCAAGTTAGGCCCACATACCTAATAATATTTATACTTAATCAATCATTGTAAAATAGTTTAAAATATTGCAACACCGCATTTTTTAACCCCACGCGGCACCACCAGAGCCACTAAGCTTGTCCAGACTTGTCTTAGAGTTATGTGCTGTGTTTTCCTATGCTAGGTTAAATTATAAGTTTTGTTGTGGTAGATAGACAGCTTAATTTAATTGTGAATCAGCAGAAACTTTTTTATTTTTGCAACTAGGTAAGTAGCAATTTGGCTAATTTAATACGCGTATGAAACTTAGGACGTATGTTTTTTTAGATTTTGCATTTCATGATGGATGTTCTTGTGGAGTGGGACGATAAAACAATTAACTGTGTGGATACTAGCAGCCTGAAAACTATTAAAAACAATGGCAAATTTAAAGTAGGGGAACGAGTAAAAATGTATTTTGAAAATAAATGGTACTATGGAAAAATTATAACTATTGAAGAGTCACTAACTACAGAAGATTCTTATGATTCGTCGGATAACGAACCTCTATCAAAAAAAATTGCTTTACGAAATTTTTTGGATGACAATAATTCTAATAAATTGTGTCAATTAGCTACTTTACATAGGTATGTACCTGCTGCTCAGAATGAAGCTGATAATAAGCCATTGCAATTAAGCATTGCAGAAGCTAGTAGGAATATGACAATGCAATCAAATTTAGAAGAGGCCGAGGCAGACAACTGTGAGTTTGAGGATCTTTATGATGTCAGTGACATCGAGGATCCGACATACAAACAAACTTGTGAGGTACCTCGATGCCGGGGAGAGGTATTTAGCGCATGCCTTCGATGTCAAATACTTATGTGTTGGGACCACTTTGAAAAAGATGAACCAAACTGTGATTGGCATCAGTTAAATAGCGAAAGTAGTGACGATGATAAAATCACAAGTTTAAAAGTACTAAAAAAGAAACCGCAAAGTAAGAAGGAAAAACCGGAACATTTTTTAGTTGAAGGAGCGCCAAAAGAACATTTTGCAGTGAAGGTACCCAGAGTAAACAAGAAAAAAACTGCGAAAGCCTTGCGGAATAGCGGCCAAGAGTATATTTCTGTTGACACTAAAAAGTTAGTAGCGGAGCGTACTTTAGGACCAATTTGTAATAAAGCCTGGTGTGGAAAGGGTGGTCGAAAATGTGCTTCATTCAGTGAAGAACAGAGGTATAAAATATTTAAAGACTTTCATAATCTCGGCGAATTAAAGTTGCAGCGAGAATTTATTTCGCGGTTTGTAGAACGACAATTTAAAAAAAGTGCAAAGAACGTGAGTCGGCGTGTCTACACTAACTTCTTTTACCTATCTTTACTTGGTGAAAAACTTCAAGTATGCCGTCAAATGTTTGTTAATACACTTGGAATTAGTGATAAGATGATGCGTACCTCACTTGAAAAAATTGAAGAGTCTGGAGTATTAGCGGGAGAAAAACGCGGTGGTCGTACTCAAGCTACCTCCGAGAAAGATAAAATTTTCAGAGAGAGTATTGTTAAACACATTAACAGATTTCCACGTATAGAATCTCATTACTGTCGTGCAAATACTACAAGAGAATACTTAAACTCTGATTTGTCAATATCTAGAATGTACCAAATGTATATTGGTGATTTAGAACCCAATGCAAGTAAGCCATGTTTTTCACTATACAGATTGGTTTTTAGAAGCATGAATCTATCATTCCATAGGCCAAAAAAGGATATGTGTGGCTTATGTCGAATTCAGAATGATGGCACTGAAGAAGAAAAATTAAAAATTAAAGATACTTACCAAAAACACATTTTAGAAAAAACCGCAGTACGAAATATAAAAGAAAAATGTAAGGCTGAGGCTCAGAACAACTCAACGATTTTTAGTGGATGCTTTGATCTACAACAAGTTATTAATCTGCCTATTTGCAGTGATGGTGCAGTGTTCTACAAAAGAAGATTAAGCGTTTTCAATTTGACGGTTTATAATCTAGCCAGTAGAGATTGTTTTTGTTTTACCTGGCATGAAGGAGCAAGTGGTCGCGGTGCTTCTGAAATTGCAACTGCTGTATTTGAAGTTCTAAAAAATTACGACCAAGAAAATAAAGTTAAATCTGCCAACCTGTTCGCTGATGGCTGCGGAGGGCAAAATAAAAACTCTATAATGGCCGCTGCTCTTTTTTACGTAGTATTAAATAGTAAAAATTTAAAAGAGGTATCTCTTCGCTTCTTCTCTCCTAATCATGGCCAAAATGAAGGAGACTCGGCGCATAGTGCCATAGGTCATGCAGTTAAGAAAGCTGGCGACTTGTTTACACCAAGCCAACTAGTGCCTGTATTTCGCCTAGCCAGGCAAAAAAAGCCTTACTTAGTTAAAACTCTAAATTTTTACGATTTTTATGATTTTAAAAAATTTAGCGAGGATTACAGATTTAAAACAATCAAAACCGACGATGATGGCATTAATTTTAAATGGACCGACATCTTTGAGTTTTTAGTAAAAAAAGATAGTCCAAATAATTTATTTTTTAAAACGAGTCATTTAGACAATCAGTATCGATCCATAACCTTAAAACGAAAAACCGGAGGTACTATAACTCTTTTAAAGCTAAACAAAGAACCCAAGCCAATATCTTTGCTAAAATACAACGACCTGATGGCACTATGCACTGGTATCAAACCTGTCATTAGATGTCCCGAAGATGTTTTGTTTTATAGTTCTTTGCCACACACATCTGAGTAACGCATAATTAATTTAGCAATTAAGTTGTGTTTTATTTTTTTGTTGAACCTGGGTTATAGTAATTCCTTGGTGTAGAATTTTGTTTCATTTTTTCCTTATGTCGTTCTAAGTTTGAAATAATGTATAATAATGTTGTTTCTAAATAAAAATACGTGTTCAAGAAAATCTGATTTTTTTTTCCACAGAAGTATGTTGATTTAGTTTTTTTTAACAAAGAGGCATATCTGCTTTGTCAAACAGCCAAACATTTGTTTTTGTTATTACGAACGGGCCTATCTTCTTAATAATTTATTTACAGAAAAAGTCCAATCTTTTCTTTCAAAAACGATATGTCTCAATGTTCTAAGTATACTTTTGTGTTATATATGAAAAAACAAGTTCTGATAATGAATTATATCCAGTGCTACAGACAAAATGATCAGTAGAGTTTTCTTCAAAACGCTCTCCTGAAAACTTGTTAAATCAGAGATTGGCCACTTCGTAATGACAGCGACGATATGACTTACGTAACCTATGTAGATACGTACTTCCTATCTTTTTGTGAATATAGGTGTACCTACTAGACATGTAATTATAGATAATGACTTCATTTTATATATTTGAGTAAATAAATAAAAAAAATACAAGGTTTATGTGTGTTTTATTCCCTATAATAAATAATAAAAAATGCATTTAAAAATATAAATAGACTCGTTTCATTTTTAAAATAAACGTACGTACTATTTTAGTACGGTCCTGGAATGTCATACAAACCTAGGCAAAATAAATAACCAGAAATAAGCAGACAAGTCATTAATGTCACGTGACACTTGATATATCTGGCGCGAGGGTACGCTGCAACGACTATATAAAGCATTATTTTATAAAGTTTGTAGGAGCGATTTTTTAATAATCGAGCGATGTCGGTTATTTCAATAATCGAGAGATCAAGCGGTTTTTCGCTCGAGTGATCACAACACCAAACATAAGTGGTAGTTCCGCTTGCTCCTAAACACCGCACGCCACTGTAGAAATTAAATTCGAACTTTGAATTAAAAAAAAAACAGCATCTTATTAGGCTTATTTTGTTTTTCCTTAGCCATCATATAACTACTGTTTTAATTAAATACTCTCTAATGACAAAAGGCCATTGTCTTTTGATTAAAAAGTTTCTAATAAGATACCGACAAAAACAATTTTAATTATTTGTTTGGAAACTCTTATTTAAGTTGTTTTAAGCCTGAGGCGATTGTCTTTCTACTTTGACTTGAGCCAATGAAAGTTAAAAAGTCGGAAAAAGAAAATCAGGATCCTTGGGCAAGCTTCTTTGCCTAAATCGAGCCACTTTTTTACATAAATTCAATTTCTAGCTACTATACAGAATTTTTTAACTTATAACTTCTAGGGCCTATACAGGGTGTTATGGAAATGACTTATTATATTTAAACCGGCAAATCCTGAGATGAAAATAAATTGAAGAAAAATAACCATAAATGGCGCTTTGAATTATTAAGCGAAATATACACTCTATATGAAATCTCAAAATTTACGTGCCCGCTCCTGAGGACCTTCGCAATCAATAGTTTATTGAGGCAGTATCGAGGTTCAAATGAGGTTAGCGCATTATAGGCGATGTTGTCATATTGAAACACATAATTCTAAACGCACGTGTTCAGATTTTGACAACAATACGTCTTTGACACTCTAACCTTCGATCATATTTTAAAATAATCCCCTTTATAATTAAATTCCATAAAAAAATGAAACCCAAAAAGTATGATTTTCAACAGTTCAACAGTAGATAATATCAACCAAATTTGAAATCACATCACAACATTTATTATTATGAATTATTTCACAACAGAAAAAAAATCGAGTACTGCTACAACTAACAAAACGTTTAAAATTCGTATACGTCAAGCACGTGGAACCCTCGACAGCGTCTGTCCAACCCCGAGTCTCAAAACATACTGAAGCAAGAAGCAATGATAGTGGCGCGCGGCCGGTATACAAGTAAGGGCGAGACACGCGGTGTGATCTGACAACACGGTTAGTATACTCTAGTGACCCACATTGTTGCTGAGTGAATCAAGATGGAACGGCGTGACAGTACGTGGGTAAAAAGGGTTTTTACGTTAGTATTTAGATATTCGATTTAAAAAAAAAAGGATATAGACTTTCTCTGGGACAGCCAAGGAGTCACCCATTTAAATATAATACGTCGTTTCAATAACACCCTGTACCTCAAAAACGAATTGATATATTTTGATTTCGTAAAAGGCCGTCATTAGGTAAGATCAATTAGCATTTTTAAAGATAACATCGATGCGACGCCTGGGGCGTCATAAAAATATAAATCGATTGCAGGGATTTTTAAGAATATTGTTCGTTTACGCTAATTCGATTACTTCACTCGTTTTTAAGTAACACAAGTATTTATAAAACTGTAATAGTTAATTACCTTAGGGAAGGTAGAGTAGCTATTTACTTTTGCGAGGCATAGATACTTATTAAAACTAACAGAAAATCTTGTATTATTTAAAAATGAGTGAGGTAATCGGATAAGGGTAAATAACGTGTCAGTTTTTGACTTCTCTTTGAATGTTTATAATATCATGTTGCCATGAAAACAGCATCCGTGTTGCTCGTTGTCTGGGCGCCGCTTTGTTATTGTTACCTTACAAATATTAATAATATTTCAAAATATCAAAAATGGAAAATAATTCCGATTCCGAAGAAGAAAACTCATTTCAATGCCCCATAAGAAAATAATTTATAAAGCGAATGAAGCAACACAATATCTATTGCACGAAAAATCGAAAGAACCCCACAAAAACATACTGTTCCTTGTAATCTTTGACGTATTCTAAACATTTCGATTTTTGATTTATTCCATTATCACATTTCTGCTGCGAGCTGCAAAATTTGAAATGAAACGCTGATTTGAAGCCTATTTTTATTAAGAAAAACAAACACTAGGTATATCATAAAGTTAATTAACAAAAACAATTTCAACATCGTGTATTGCCTCCTATCGCAGCAAAGACAGCTTTCAATCTTCGTGGCATCGAATGAATAAGGTTACTTATCCTTTCTTGAGGGATAGCCTGATATTTTTCGATCAGCGCCAGTCGTAAGTCTTGCAAGGTTTGTGGTTGTACATGACGACGACGAACGGCCCTTCCAAGTTGATCCCAAAGATGTTCGATTGGGTTGAGATCCGGGCTACATGCGGGCCATTCCAATCTTGGAAGTCCAACTTCATCCAGATATTCGCTCACTACATGTGCAACGTGAGGTCTAGCATTATCATGCATTAATGTAAATTGGTTCCCAATGAAAGGAGCAAATGGAACAACAACTTCTTGGAGGATTTCCTCAATATAACGGTGGCCGGTTAGAGCTCAACAAATACAAGATTGGTGCGTGCTTCGGTAGAAATACCCATGACATACATTTTGTAAAATTAACATCGTTTCATTTAAAATTTTGCAGCTCGCAGCAGAGATGAGATAATGGGATGAATCAAAAAATGAAATGTTCAGAATATATCAAAGATAACAAGAAACAGTGTGTAAATAAATTTATCCACCTCAATTTTCCTACAGGGTATTTTGAAATTACGATAAGAACAACAGTTTGATTTACTCCTGTATAATATAGCCTAATCGAAAAATGTTAGTTTATGAAATAATTAAGGAAAAACACAATAATTTGATCTACAAACTGATAACAAATTCATGAAAATCGCATAAAAATAAAAAGATATAAAAAATATCAATACCAAAATTTCAGGGTGGCGAAATCTCGTATCCATTTATTGCATAAATAACTATTATCATTTGACCAATTCTAATATCTACTAAAGCAGCTGAGCTTAGAATTCCCAATTAATAAATTACAAATAAAATCAATCCCTCATCTATAATTATTAAATGATACAGTTTCGCACCTCCACGAAAACATCCCCGTCGTGTTTTCCCAATAGGGGGTTTTATCCACTAAAATAAAAGCCCGGAAACAAACCGAGTTTGGGAGATTTGTCGGTCACTTTTCTTTATATTGCTTTACCTTTTATACGAATAATTGGATTGTTACAGAGCTGCTCCTAAGGGCAATTCTGATCTTTGACTGTTTTCAATTTAAGTATGAGATATTACGAAACGATCGAGAAAAGGGAGACAATAATTGAATATAAGGTTGCTGCTTTTTTTTGATATTATCTAATGTTTTATCGAACGACATTTTACTTGCCTTGTCACTTTTTCACAAAACATTTCATTTATTATTTTTGAGTAGTAAAAATATATTGTAGGAAAAATAAAAATAGCAGATAGGGCGATTCACG